>CM074720.1:115714936-116314936 GCA_037306005.1 Rhinophrynus dorsalis
AATTGAGAACATATCTTTCTGATATATATTGATTTTGTGGCAGTGCTCCCAAGATGAAGCCTGTGATGGAATGGAATTCTTGACAAATGATAAAAGAGTTTCATGACTGCTCACCTGTTAAATGTGACACTGAGACACTGATATAGTAGAAGCCAGGCTGATATACCCTGGGCTACTGCCAGGATTACAGGAATATCACTGGTGTTCCCCATGACATTTTGCTAGCTACTAGGATTTGGGTCCTCGGGACACATATGAAGCCATGGATTAAATATGAAGGCCCCATTAAGCATGACATTCCCTTTATATCAGGCAGAGAAGTGGAAGGACAATACAAGGAGACACCCCACAAAAACCATTCAGATTTTGTTGTTGAGCAATATATTGTCCAGTTATTGTGACAGGAGATATGGTGTGGGTCTTGGTCCTAACGGTTTAACACCCCCACATCTGATACTCTAGAAAGGAGGCCAGTGGCATCAGTTGACACCCATGGGATTGGGAGGTATCCAAAGATATATTCAAGACCTTGGTGGGGAGTGTATGGAATCAGCTCTACGGTATCATACTGTGTGCAGTGCATAGTATATAACCATCTACACGTATGGGCTGATGGTATTGCATACAGCCATAATTTAAGAAATATTATTGAAGCTCTTTGCATACCCTACCTTCTCATTCACTCGTATGGTGAATATTGGCATATTGGGTGCGAAGGTCAGTTATCAGGTATTAATATTATGAGGAAAAATCACCAGAATACAAGGCAAAGCTCAGTAAATTTTCCAGGCATCACATTGCAAAGGAGGAAATTGAGGCTATCATGTTAGAGCAATTATTGTCTTCGGCTTCAATGGTACATTAAATGGGCTCCGAAGATACCTCTATAACAGTTTGCTGAGTTCAAGGCAGTGATAACAAATTGCCAAACTGTGGTCACTAATAAGATCAATTCTGTCCAACTGGAAATAAATCTACTATTGGCTTACCAACAAGCTATGCTGGAAAGAGTAATAGATACACTGAGAAGAGTGTCTGCTGTTGAAGATCCATTGTCACCCCTTTAGAAGACAGTCAGAACATCACTACAGATGAAAACTGATGATTTGGGAACAGGCTGAGATGCTGCAATATCCAACTGTTGGAATTTCCTGAGCACTGTGATGGCCACAATCAAGAAACGTTTATAGAAAATTGGATTAAAACAATCTTTGGGCACAGAGGGTATATTGGGTAACTTCATGATTGAATGGACCTATTGTATTCCAACAGCCATCAACTTTAAAGACAGAGATGTCATTCTGAGTCTTGCACGTCGTTAAAGGGATAGTAATACTTAAAATGTAAAAAAAATATGTTGTAGGGTTTATCCCCCTGAGTAAAACAAGGGTACTCCCACTGCTGAAAGGTGTTTTATTCAAAAGTTATTACAGCTCCTAGCTGATTTTTGTAGATGCAATATCACAGTGGTCTGAAATTGTACAATGGCTTGTTGCTATACCACCCTAAGGAGATTTATGGTCCCGGGACCAGAGCTGTCCATAGGATGGTGTAGCAACAGCGCCACTGTACAATTTCAGGCCACTGTGATATTGCACCTAAAAAAATAAACTTTGAGCTGTAATAACTTTTGAATAAAACACCTTTCAGCAGTGGGAGTACCTTTGTTTTACTCAGGGGGATAAACCCTAAAACATATTTTTTTTGTCACACCTCCTTACCTGTGGCCACACCTTCACCATCCTCTCATTGGAGGACTCTTCCTTAAATACCTGCCTGGCACTCAATTCCCTGCTCGATCTTCAAGCCTTGTACCTGAGAGGTGCAGTTCCTGATTTCCATGTGTCCAGATTTTCCATGTACTGACCTTGGCATTTCCTGACCTTGATTCCCAGCTTATGATTCTGATTGTATTCAACTTCTGGCTATGACCCAGAATTCTCTAAGACTCCAAACCCGTCTGACCCCTCAGTACCTCTGCTGCCTGACTGGTTTAGACCTCAGCCTGCTCCTGACAACTCTCTGTCTCTGACTATTAACCTCAGCCCTGACAGCTATGTACGAATACTGTATATCATTTATATTGTGTTACCAGGTGAAGACATTGAAATATGTTCTCTTTGACTATTGGATGCTGTGTATACTTGTTGCATTTTCTCTTCAATAAAAATAATTTCAAACTTCACTTCTGTTAGTCATCCTAGAATTACATTTTTTAGATCTGGATATAGTATTCCCCTTCAATGAAGGTGCTATTGTAAGTAATATCTACATGGAATTTATATCTACTAATACACTTTTGAAAGTGGACAGATGACATCCTCATCACATCTTTAAGAGTGTGTCAGGGGTGGATTTTAATGTTGAGAAGGAACTGCTACACCGCTACCCTCTTTGGTGAAGTATGGAAGGATTTAATTGGGAGATTTTTGATTAGGGGTTACCTCAAATGAATGTTGGATAGAAATTAACTTATTTCAAGGGGTAAATGGAGAGATGACCTTCTTAGGGATATATTTCTAGTGACAAGAGAGGTTAGGAATAAAATAGTTTTTCGTGCATATTTTAGTGTGGAATTTAATTTGTTTAAGAATATTATACAAAACAATTTGCTAGTATTAATGGCTGATGAAGGTTTAAATTCTACATTGCAAAAAGGTTTTCGGTTTGTGTCTAAAAAGGCTCCAACACTTCCTAGCCATGTTTATGGGATATAAAACTCATACCTGATTAACTATGGTCAGTATGCATAGGTGTGGTGGTAAAAGATGTGGAACCTGTAAATGGATTAACTCTACTAAAACCTTTCAGTCTACAGTTACAGGAAAACATAGTTGATGAGGCCAAAAAATATATGCTTCCACCTAGTTCAGGCCATGCTATGCTGTAACTATTACCTTTAATTTTCTTATGGTTTGTTACATTCACATTGAATGTAAGATACAATGTAGCAATATTTCATTTTATGTTACTTTGGGGGATGGTTGATTAGTAATCTACATGGGCATTGTTCTTCTTTAAATGAATAGTTGGTGGGGTACTCAGGTTTGGTCTATGATTAAGCACGTTATAATCAAAATGCTTGAGATCTTTTTTTCCTGCCCAGTGTCTGTTTGTCTATGCATCAACAAATGATTTCTTTTGTCCCATTTCTTTTGTCCATTATTTGCATTCATGAGTGCGGTCTTGTATTCTGTGTGCGTTTTTGTATTCTGTAGCGTTGGCAAAGAATTGGAAATTCCATTAACCTATACCAAAGGAATATCCACGCAGGTGGATTTTATGCAGTATTTTATGCAGTATTGTTGGATATATTGTGATCTTTCAGTGCTGCTGCTTTCTTGCAAATCATGTCCATGGAGGTAGTACTTCAAGACCGCAACATCCTCCAACTGCTGGCTTCCTTACTATGAATACTTCAGTGGAAACAGTTTTAAGGCCTCCAGCAAAGGGTCCTATATGCCTCTATGATGACTTACATGTAATTATTAAATATTAATTTTGGAGGACCAATCCAAGCAGAATTTATACATAGTTGCTTCTAGAATTGTCTGCCATTATTAAAGTGATTGGTGGATTGCTATTTGGAGATACGTTTGTTTTACCAATTGGATTCTAGAGACATTTTTTGTGCATTGCTTGGCAATGCATTGAAGATGCCTCTATAATTCATGGGGGTTAAAAAGTAGTGAGTTGTGGTAGGGAGTGGCTAGTAATGCTCCTATAGATGGCATTATGTGCCTCAAAATTGTGACATAGGACATGGTACAAAGTGACTGAGACCTGGAGGACAAGAAGCTGGAAATTGAGTATATTGGACAAAGTAAACAGTCACATGGATAAATGTGTTCATCAAAAAAATATCATAAGAAAAAACCTGCCGAATATCTATTGCATGAAAAATAATGAAATGCTATTTTTATGATAACCAGGTTTAATGCATTTCCAGAATTGCAATTTCTTAAAATGTTATGAATTACATGTTCTTGAACAGAACTATTTAATTAGTGCATACAATTTAAAAACATACAGTATTGCTAGATCTTTTAGATTTTAAATGTGAAATAACATTTTCTAGAACTGCGTTGAAAATGATAACAGTAAGAAAATAATACTCCTATACAAACAAATACACAAATATATATTGTATTTATACTTTAAAGGAGCGTATGGCATACAAAATCAATTGATTTTGCTGTTAGTCATGTATGATTAATTTGAAAGGGATTATAACTGTAAACAGTGATCAATGGAGACTTTGTGGTTTAGGCAGACAGGAAAAAGAGCTTTAAAATGTTTTATAGTTAATAATGTACCAGGTCATTCTTAAGTAAAACTCCTATGAGGCTATTTTTACAAACAAATTTAACACATCAACGTCTATTGAAGGGCACATTATTAATTTACAGGATATTTGCTGAACCCACTACTTGGATGTTGCAATCTCCATTAGTATTTCAATGAACATGTTTTTCAAATATAATCTGGCACACACAAGCCCTCCAGAGTATAGTCTCATACTCCACCTTCTTCTCTTGTTCATCATCTACCTTTGGTTAATATGTAAGCACATGACTGATCTTGGCATCCACAACTGTTTATGACATATCTCTTAGAAAATGTATACATCCATGGACACAAGAACAAAATGAACATGATTTTCCCGTTCACAAAGATATGAAAGTAACTATCTATCTTGTCACTTTGAATCATATCAAAAGGTTACTGTAGGTGTACACCTTGGCATTCTATAATGACATTTACAAGCATTGTCTTTCACTAACCCACTTCTAAAAGTCTAGTAAAAAAATACAGCATTTCATCTAACTAAAAAAATTGTTAAAATAAATCAGTGTTAAAAATAATTTTAAAACACATATACCGCATCTAAAAAAATCTTAATTTTCCATGCAAGTTCAACATCTGCTCTTGAAATATATTTTTTTCTGATGATCATTTAATGTCTTTTCTGTTTCAATGTATAAACCATAAACTGATATATGAAGGCAATTTTTAGCTGTGACACTTTTATCTGTGAGTGATTGTACAAATGATACATTTCTGGCCTCCCTTTTCTGTGCCTTTTGAAGATCTTTCTATTTCTTTTTAAAAGGCCAGTAACAAAGGTGAAAAGAAGTTTAACTAGTTTGAGACTTTAATGGTCCAGTAGCTGGACTTGCAAGAAAATAGTCTACACTTATATTTTCTAGGGTTTGCGTTCAAAACCATATTCTTCTTTCGCTTATTGTACACTTATCCACAGGTATCAATGATTCCAGCAGGGCAGTGTTGCATATCTGATACTGCTACTTTTAAGTTCTGAATGGGAAACAAAAATTACTTTTATTTTGTGACTTTGTCAGATTTGAAGACAGTTAAAATGTTTGAAAAGTAAAACATAAAAATCCAGTTTTGCCAATAACTAATTTATACAAATAAACTTCAAACTTTATTAAAGAGATTATCCAAACAGTTTATACAGGTTTACAACATACAAGTTTCACAAAAAAAGATACATTTCATTTGCATCAATAATAGTAACACAAGGAAAAGTTCACTTAATTTTAGCATCTCATAAATACGGAGCACATAGTAGATTTTTGGAATTGATTCAACATTTACAAGTTAAAGAGTAAGGCTATGAGTAAGGATGGGCGAACATTTTCTCCTCAAAAGAGAAACAGGAGAAAAATGATACTTTTTGTCTAGTGACAAATTGTGAAAACTGCAGTTTTTCTAGCTTTTTTCGCCTACCTCATTCAATTGAAATCAATGGGAAGACTGAATTTCTCCCCACCATGTGGCAAGTTTCCAGTTTTTTTCCCACAGGTATAGTTATAAAGAGGGTGTCTGGTTTCCACACCATTTTATGTTGTTAGAGGAAGAGAAAGCAGCACTTTTTGAGCTACAGAAGACAGGTTAATAAAGTGGAGCTGAGTTTTGTAGGCAGGACATTTGTTCTCTGTATTAGGGGAGTCTGAGAGAACTCTGGGGAATAGGAAGGGAGAAAGGAGGTTGACCCCAGATACCCCCAAAATCGTGTGTGACTGACTGGGAAGACATTTTCAGCCTTGATACAAGTTCAATCCTGAGCTAGTAGTGTTCACTCCATCACACTGCAACACTTCATGATCGAGGTGTAATATATATTTGGTGAAGTGGATCCACTTAAATTAAATATTCCAGTATTATCTATTTTTTCTAAACCTTTTTTATATTTTCTTTTTGATAGCCCATTTCCTTTATTTCCTCTAAATCTAGATGTCGTTTTTGCTCTCCTGGGGCTCAAGTCAGGTTTTAGCATCCTATTACACAACTTGTGAAAACAAAATCAGCGGTAATTATACACACCACCAGTCAAAACAAAAAGCCCATAGGAAACAACTGTCAACGTGCCAGTAGTATTCTATTAGCCACTCTCAGTATTAACGCCTGTTTTATTGATACATTTTAAGTCAGTATTCCTGTGCCTCAGAGGTTGAGGTGTAGAAGCCACAACAATGGTTTCAAAACCATCACTGTTCGAACAAAAGCAGTGTAGAATACAGTATACAGCATAGAAATTCAACATAGAGTGCCCCCTTCGACATTTTAACCCCCCTTTTAAAATTCAACTTACAAATATTGTTCTCATTCAACATTTTAACCCTTCCCCTTGAAAATTTGACTTACAATGCTCCCATGACTTATTTCTCCATTTAAATTCAACATTGTTCTTCTCCTATTTTTTACGACATGCCTTCTTTGTATTTTTATTGTATCACTAACCCTATGAGTACCAGAGAGGTAACAATGCATAGCAATGTGTTTGCTACGCTTTTGGTACTCATAGGTAATAGGCAAGGTATGCGGCTGCATACCTTGCCTGTATATGTATAAATTTTTTTATTTTTTTTTAATTATATTTTTAATTTTATTTAAAAAAAAAACTTCAGACCTCAAGGGTGGTATCATGACCTGGTTTGGGCTAGATACATTGGTTGCTACATTGTTGTAAGATTCACTCAATCATCTGGGACACTGGATGCAAGTTCATGCCAGGTCGGGCTTGACAAACACACAGCTCAAGAAGTAATTCGATGAGTGAACCTATGCTAGGGGCTTTACAGTGGGCTTCTTGAGATAACAGGTGCTCTTAGAGGAGGTTTTCTGTATTTAATGCCAATGAATATCATTAAGAGACACAGTCAAGCCATACCACACGCATGACATCATCCTATCCCAGTAGGAGAGAGAAGGTGATTTCCCAGTTGAACGTGGATTTCATTTACATTATTGTTGTTGGGCTTAACAATCAAGAATTCTTCTAGTGCGAACAATCAGTGAAATACAGCACATTATGGACATTTAGAAGTTGCTCTCAAATGGTGTGCGCTCTCTCTTTTTCTCTTTCCAGTCTGCTAATACGCGATAGGTTCCATTGAGGATGTCTAAGATAGAAGCAGCCACCCAGAAACAGCAGATTTAATTGAATATAAAGACCCTCAGTGTTGTTTTGCCTCTATATATAGCTTTACTTTGACAACTGGAGTGCTGTGTACGTTTTAGCCACTTTTTTAATAACAGGTATCATGAACCCTCATGACACCCCCTTAGCATGGATAACCTATCCATTAGGATAGGTTATGCATGCAGGTGACAATTTCACGTTTTTTAAATAAAGCTCATATAACCTATGTGTACCATAGGTTATATGAGCTTTTACTGTAATATGTACACATTTCAGACCTCAAGGGGGTCACCAGGGCCCCTCCTGACACCCCCCTAACATGGATCATCTATCCTTTTGGAAAGATGATCCATGTGGCAACCTTTTAACTTAAGCACATATAACCTATGTTTGCCATAGATTATATGCACTTTTTATAAGCAACTATTAATTTCAGACTTCGAGGGGGGCACCAGGACCCCTCCTGATAGCTCCCCTATTAAAAGGACAGATGATCCATGGGGCAACCCCAAAGGCATTCTATAACTTTTTTACTACTGGAGCGGCTGTATAAGCCGCTTCCAGTACAATCGCTTGTTGAATGAATGAACCCTGTCACAGGGTCATTCTTAGAAAGCACAGAGCAGCGCTTTTATCATTGAATCAGTCACACGGTCTGACCCAGGTCATTCTTAGAAAGGACAGCGCTGTGCTTTTATCATTGAATCAGTCACCCCGTCTGACCTGGGTGACTGATTCAATGATGAAAGGGCAGAGTTGCACAACACATAACAAATATTATTTATTTCCCAGAGGCATAGTATAAAAGGGGCATGAGGGTGCCTGTGTTGGTGGGGTGTGGAGAAAGAATCAGTTGAACAGAGAATATTTTTTGGGGGGTTGGTTTACTGTGATTGGGGGTGCAGTTAATGAAAAATAAATCCTGAATACAATTTAAAAAAAAACATAAGACATGGTATAAAAGGGATCTGAGGAGGGTGCCTATGTTGGAGGGTGGAGTCTGTGGAATGAATCAGTTGAACAGGGAATTTGTTTTGAGGGGGTTGATTTCTGTGTTGAGTGTTTGGCTTTAACATGTTTGACATAAATGAAATGGTGCATGTGTTTCATGTGTGCTATCAGGGCGGTTGCTCCAAGGTGCTTTCCCTCCTTTCCTCTTCTTGTTGACTTATCACAAATTGTTCACAGTGCCTTTGGAGATGACTGCACTGTGCCTAACCCAAGAGAAAAATAGTCCCACACCCATGACTTTAGGGGATAGGGATAGGGAACAAGTGGAGAAGAATGACCTCTTTCTTCTTGTCCTCCACATTACCTTTCACTGTCTGGAGCAGAGGATGATGTTGCTGCTGTTGCTGTTAGTGCCTCAGAATCAGCACTACAACTAAGACCAGAAGTATTGCTGCTGCTGGCAAGTGGAACCTGTCCTAGTCTTGCATCACTTGTTGATCCTATTCCCACAGAGTCCCCGGTGGTCTGTGGCACATTAGTCTGCACCTCAGCATCCTGCTGCCCTTGCAACTCAGCACCAGCAGGAATTAGAGCATCAGGGGCAGCACGTCTGACAACAAGCACAGCACATCTTACAGCAGGAGGAGCACATCTGGAAGCAGGCGCAGTACTTCTGGCAGCAGGCACAGGCAGCTGACCTGTCCTGCTCTCACTACTACTCTTTTGTACCTCCCTTGACATTAATTTCCCCAAGATCCCTAGAGGTGATTTAGGGGGACTGGCCAGCATTGCTTCTGTAGTGCACATTTCCTCCTCAGACTCAGATTCAATGGACACATAAGGGTCTTTCCAGTTCCTCCTTCTATTACATTTAAAGTTTCTCCTAGTGATTGCAGTCACTATGAGCCTCTCCTGTCTCAATTTTGCAAAAAGATCACAGCAGAACAGCATAGTACATCTACCTCACTCTGTAGCACCAAAATGTTGCTGAACTGAGCATCTATTTTCTCAATTAGCAAACACTTGCTAATTTTTTAGTGAATGTGTTTCAAAAAGTGGGTGTGGCTCTGCCGTTTTGTGAGAGGATTAGCAATTTTGCCTAATTCATCAAAGCAATTAGCACACAATTTCATATGTCTGGCTAACTTTGCTGTTAATTTAGGAGCATTCGCTAACTTTGGTGTTAATTGATGCTATTTAGTAACAAGGCTTTAATAGGTTACTTTATCAAAATGAATGACGTTTATAAAATAGAGAATGCTCCACTTTCTTGCATTCCCCCTAAGTGCCTTACATCATATCCATCTTTCTTTACACCTTCTGTTAGCCCCTCTGCATTGTATTTATGTATGATATTCTTGGGTGCAGCAAACATTATTTGGTATTTTTTTCTGCTATGTTACATAGCACCTTCCCCTTATTTACACTTTATTATAAGCACAATTTCAGGACATTTTATTTAACCCCTTAAGGACCAGCGGTCCAAGGAAGTTACATTCCCTTAAGGACCACTTTGATCCTTGCCGACGGGCCAGTACACATGACCTGATATGAGTACCGGCACGCCACTTTGAGGCCTAAGAGAGATCGCTCCGGTCTTGGAGTGATCAATTTTAGGCTCCCGGTAGAGCACTGTAAGTAAAAAGTATGTGACATGCTATGACCGTCACTGGTCCTAAAGGGTATAAGGACCCTGACGGTCATAGCACGTCACGTAGTCCTTAAGGGGTTAAACCCTATGTTGCAGATGACTTGACTGAAAATTGCTCCAATTTCTGCTTACTACATCATCCTCAATATGTATGGTAATTTTATTCTGTATCTGAGATACCTATTAAAACTATAAAACATGAATAAATAATAGCATCAAGCATTAGTTAAATGTATTTGTATTACAGCATATGAGTAACACAAACAACTTTGATAAGCAAGAAGGAAACTGAAAGCAGTAATCACAAGGACTGTTCCAAGCTGTACTGTAATACTATGTTAAAGGGGAACTATAACAAAAAGAGTAAGTGACTATTAAGGTGATTTACAGAACCATTTCCTTAGGTACAAATCATATGTATATTTTTACATTTTTGCATAGTCTTTGCAGTAACCTGTAATGTACAATTTCAGGTTTCTATTTACCGTAAAATCTAAGGTATAGTATGCACCTGTGTATAATACGCAGGTGTATATTATACCCAAGATTTAGGGGAAAACAAGAGTGTCTATGTATAATACGCACCCTTGTTTTCCCCATTGCTACAAAAAAAATTGAATGCTGGCGATCCCTTCCCTCCCATCCTCCAGCTCTATCCTCTTTCATAATAAAGCTATAAAGCTTACTGTGGTCTGTATGCAAACTTCAAGTGCATCTGGGTAAATCTCTGCGGGCGGCATGCTTGCATTTGCCTGCTGCCTGCCCGCTTCCTTCCAAGGCTTTCAGGACCTTCTGCCTCCAGCCAATGGTACACAGGGCATTACTATTGGCTGGAGGCAGAAGGTCCTGAAAGCCATGGAAGGAAGCGGACGGGTGGCCGGCAAATGCAAGCATGCCGCCCGCAGAGATTTACCCAGATGCACATGAAGTTTGCCTACAGACCTCAGTAAGCTTTATAGCTTTATTATGAAAGCAAATAGCGCCGGGGAATGGAAGGGAAGGGATCGCCAGCATTATAAAAATATCTTCAAAAAAAAAATATCTCGTGTATAATACACCCCCCCCCTTCACATAAGGTGAAGTGGGGTAAAATTGTGCGTATTATACCTGAGATTTTACGGTAGTTATTATCATCATACAATAAACAATAGATTGTATTGGTCTGAATGAGATTAGAGAGAGGGCAACCCTTGATTCCAATGGGTCATAAACTCCTTCTGTAGAAATATGTCCCTGTTATAAACTACAACAGGACTTAAATTCAAAATATTAATAAATGGATATACCTTACTGCTTTATGAAACGCAGATTCCTAACCAAGTCTTTCTATTAAATGATTACAAGTTACTTATTTTTAGCCTGTCTTCCCCTTTTACATTTATTATTTACCTCTAAATTGAATAAGGGTGTGTTATATCTGACAAAAGAATACCCTAGAAATAAATCTTAATTCTAGTATTATCTATGTTCAATCTTCCATGGAATGTTAAATCCACACAAGGGGTATATCTTGCTTAGCAGATTTCTGGGTTAAAACAACATAGTACAGTTTTAGATAATTTAACATTTTCTTGCTTAAAGCATAGAACATAATGTGATCTACTAAGAGGCTAGTTGTGTTTCTCAAAGTAAAACTAACAGCTCCCAAATCCAACATTAAGAAAATACTGATGTTCTCAGCTGATTAACTTTGATAGGGTAGATGCACTAAATTTTCCAAGCTGTAATACAATGTACACAATCTTCTATAAAGTGAGGTTTTCCCAGCTTCAGCAAAGTAACAAGCCCATCAGGGATTTGAAGATACAATTACAGTAAAATGAAGTGCTAACAACTTGTTCACAACTATTACTGCTATTTAAAAAGATACATAGTTGAGTCTCTGTAAACAAAATTCAGTCAAAAAGTTGATTTAATAGAAATTCATTGAGAATAATGCACAAGGCAAACATTAATATATTTAAATGGAAAAAGAAGATGGACAGTGATAAAGTATGTGGTTTAAAGTGATAGTAATACTTAATATATAAAACATTATGTTGTAGTGTTTATCCCCCTGAGTAAAACAAGGGCACTCCCACTACTGAAATGTGTTGTTTCCAAAGTTATTACAGCTCATACTTGAGGTTTTTTTAGGTGCAGTATCACAGTGACCTGAAATTGTGCAATGACACTGTTCTAGTCAATTGACCTTAAATCGTTATAGGATGGATTGGCAACAGCACCACTGTACAATTTCAGGTCACTGTGACACTGCACCTAAAAAATCAAATTTGAGCTGTAATAACATTTGAATAAAATGCCTCTCAGCAGTGGGAATACCCCTGATTTACTCAGTGGAATAAACAGTGCAACATATCTTACATTTTAAGTATTACTTTCCCATTAAGAGCGCATGTACTAGTTCTGTGCAGGTTTGAACCTGCTTTCCCCCTACTCACATGCTTCTTACACAAACAACAGATAGCAACGTGCATAGTGTTTGGATCCTGAGTAAAGTATCTCCATACTGTGGGCTTCATAGACTGTGGGGCTCCTGAGAGGCTGTTACTACTACTGGAGCTAGATGTTGTTGCAACCTTATTACTACTAGGTGTCACAGGTGCTGCACTTCCAAAAGCAGCAGAGACATTTCAAATCTAAGGCTGTAGATGCTGATAAGCTGTTTTGTTGCTAGTTACTCAACACTATTAGTGTGTGTATGGCTGAGTGGGA
This sequence comes from Rhinophrynus dorsalis, assembly GCA_037306005.1. NCBI lineage: Eukaryota > Metazoa > Chordata > Amphibia > Anura > Rhinophrynidae > Rhinophrynus > Rhinophrynus dorsalis. Next base: position 115,727,704 of record CM074720.1, read on the forward strand.
CATGGAAACAGTGGTGATGATGCTGATGATGACTGACAGGATGACTGTGTATTTTTTGCCATCTTTGCTTGTCCAGGGTCAAACTTTCCAATTGTTTTCTAAAACAATTTATAGACAGGGACAGTGCTCCTTTTCAATGGTGAAAGTTTGAGCCTTTGCCTTTCAGCTAATTTTCTAGTCATGTCATCATTTGTCTCTCTCTCACTCTAAATTTCATCTGTATCTGAAGAAGATGAAGATGCTGGAGGGATATATTCTAGATTTACATCATCATCATCATCATCAGTCATTATTTAATTCTCAGCACAGCCTGCCACTTCTTCCCTCCAATTTTATATTTCTCTGGGATTTTTGAGGTCTCAAAAATGTATTTTTACTTTTCCCCTTTGAGGGATGTTTACAGCATTCATTACTACGTTCTGGATGGTATTTTTGTGCATGTTTGTCTCACTGTCAGATGCAGCAGTTGGTTGAGCTGCTACATCTTCTTGTACTATGCAGTCAACACTGGATTGTGCCTTTTTGTCATTTTCAGTGCTTTTAGATGGTTTATTAATAGTATTGGGGCTATTGTTGGTGGAACTTTTGAGAGGAGATGGATCACCTTCATTTATTACACATACTGCAGCAACCATGGCTGCATTCAGTTTATGGACCACTTGTGTGTTTGCTGGACCTTACTCAAATATCGTGTGTGTTTTTACTGTAAAGTACACAGTAGAACTGATTGTGTGTGATGTCTGGCATTGGATTGCTACAAAATACTCTAGCTCATCTAATAAAAATCTATTACTGTCTGCAAAAAAAACAAAAACACACTCCGTGTTCAACCGCTTCTTTCCCCAGACTCCTCTAGGACAGGGATAATATCCAGATCAGGGAGAAACTTGGATCAGGGTTGCCTGTGTCTTCCCAGTCAGTAACTCAGAATTTTGGAGTATTTGGGGTAATTCTCTTTGCTCCCTTCTCACACACCTAGTCTCCCCTAGTACAAAGATAACTGCCAGATCAGGAAGGAACTTGGATCGTGGCTGCCTGTGTTTGCTCCCTTCACACTCCCCCAGACTCCCCTAGAACAGATATATATATATATATATATATATATATATATGTCACGGTTCCCCAGAGATGATCAGGAGTCAGTACGGTATAGTAAAATGCAATTTATTAAACAACAATAAGGTAGCAAACATAGGAAAGTAGCAGGTACAAGCAGAGGGTCACAGCCAGCCAGTGCTACTACCAGCAATAGTAAACTGCCGTGGAGGACCACTCTACTAGAGTCTAGGCCGAAGCCACTGGTAGTCTCTGCTGGAACCAGGAGCTGGAACAGGAACGGAACAGGAACTCAAAGTCTTGATCCGAGGTAGGAGACCTATCATGCCTCAAAAAGCATCAACCTCTAAGGTAAAGGGCAGGGAGGGATTAGGATGCACCAATATCGGAGCTGCAGCAAAAGCTGCCTTCACATTTTCAAAAGCCAAGATCGCTGTTTGGCACCATTAAGAGGTCTTGGCCACTTTACAAGTCATGTTGATAAGTGGTTTGACAATAGAAGTTCTTTATGAATTTTCTGTAATAGTTTGTGAACCCCAAAAATGTTTGGATCGCTTTGAGTCCCATAGGACGAGGCCATTCCAGTACCACAGACAACTTTTGAGTGTCCATGGTGAACCCGGAAGCAGAAATAATATACCCCAGAAACATTACTTGGGGCTTATGAAATTCACACTTCTCCAGCTTACAAAACAAGGTATTCTCCCATAATAGGCTCAAGACTTTGGATACATCAGAGCAATCGATCTCCAGTTTTGGAGAGTGAATGAGGATGTCATCCAAATAAACAACTATGCAACTTTGTAGGAGTTCTCTTAAGACATCTTTGAAGACAGCCGGGGCATTGCACAGACCAAAAGGCATGACCAAGTATTTATAGTGCCCACTCCGGGTATTAAAAGCTGTCTTTCACTTGTGCCCTTCTTTTATTCGCACCAAGTTGTAAGCAGCTCTTGGATAAAGTTTTGTGAATATTTTAGACCCTTTGACAAGGTCAGAGAGTTTGGTAATCAAAGGTATAGGATGCGCATTTCAGACCAACAGTTTGTTTAGGCCACGATAGTCAATGCACGGACTTAGTTCTCCGTCCTTCTTGACAAAAAACATCCAGCACCAGCAGGGGATGTGGAATTAAGAATGATGCCTCTGGCCAGCGCATCAGAAACATACTCCTCCATGACCTTATTTTCCTTCACAGATAAGGGATAGATATGACCCCTGTGGGGCATGGTACCAGGTAAAAGCTCCAAAGAACAGTCATACGGTCTATGTGGTGGTAAGGTACTTGCCTTAGTTTTGCTAAAGACATCCTTAAATGAATCATACTCCTGTGGAAGGAGTGGAGCAATAGCGTGGGTAAGTCTTATAGGACAAGACTTAGTACACTGTGGAGACCAAGACAGAATGTCACACGTGTGCCGATCCATCCTGGGGTTATACTTCTGCACCCAAGGAAACCCCAGGACAATGGCATAATGCAGAAAATTAATTTCCTAAAATTTCAGGGTTGCAGTGTGGAGGGCTCCCACCCTCAGGGTTAGCAAGGCAGTCTCATGCGTAATGTATGAGGGCTGCAAGGGTCGCCCATCAATGGCTTCTACGGCCAGAGGAGAAGTAAGAGGCAGCAAGGGAATATTATTACTGGTTGCAAATTCTGCATCAATAAAACAGCCAGCGGCCCCAGTATCCAGTAACACTGAAACTGAAACTGACTTATCTGCCAAAAAAATACAGGCTTTCAACATGGGCTTATCAGAAACATTTTCTGGGGAAAGTGAAATGTCACCAATGTTTTTTCCCCGGCTTGGACAGACTGGACAGGACCGCAATAAATGTCCAGGTCTCCCACAGTAGAGACAGAGTCCTTCCATCCTCCTGAAGGCCCTCTCCTCCTTTGAAAGCCAGGTAGCACCCACCTGCCTGCACTCATTAACCTCTGAGACCAGTCCTGGAGGTGTGGGAGACAAGAGAGGATAGGGTGGGTCAGACCGATGATGAGAAACACTGCCCGGAGGCCTCTGCAGGCACTCCCGAAATGGGGTGTCTCCCCTTGATTATGGCATCCACTTGCAGAGGTTCGCTACTGTCTGAGACAACCCCAGGAGGCATGGGAGGCGAGGGAGGATAGGGTGGGCCAGAACAATGAGAAGACAATCTGCCAGAGGATCTCCGCAAGCTCTCCCTGAACGAGGGTCTGTCCGTGATTCTGATGTCAATCAGGATATGAAACAAAATTAATTTGTCCAAATATTTAAGTAAATTGCACGCTGGGATTTCATACTTCAAGGTGTCACATATCTCTTGAGAAAAGGCGGCTATCAAGGCTTCATCATTCCAGCCTACTTCCGCAGCCAGGGTGCTAAATTCAGTTGAGTAATCCGCTACTGTACGTGCACCCTGGTGAATGGTCATTCGTTTTTTTTAAGCCAAGGCCACGCAGCCTGGCCTATCAAAAATTTTCCTGAAAGAGTCCACAAACTCCGTAAAGTTATATACAATGGGTTTGTCCATCTCCCATAGTGGGTTAGCCCAGGTCAACGCCCTGGCAGTAAGGAGGGTAATCAGAAAGCCAAACTTACAGCGCTCAGAAGGGAAGGCATGCGGAACCATCTAAAAGTATATGCCGAGTTGATTAAGGAAACTATGGCAAGAATCTGGGACCTCCAAAAAAGAAGAAAGAGAGTGCAAAAAACAACTGAGAGCAGCAACTGTTAAGTAACAGTGTAAAATAAAAAATAATGTATATCTACTCACAAGATGTATTCTTGTAAGTAGTACCCAATATCAACAGCTTATGTGATCTTGTATGTCTCACCGCACTCTTCCCGCATCAGTATCGTATCATATCGGAGCTTCCAGGTCATAGATGAACAGAAATAATACTGTTCCAGCGTGGAAATATTCCTTATAAAATAAGAGAATTCCTCTAAGGGTAACTGTTAAATCTTGGGTGATAAATATCCCCCCAATTAGAATAACTCACCAGAATTCTTATTATAAATGAATAACATAGCCCGACCCGGCTCAGAGTAGGCAAATGCCAATGCGGAGAGACTCAGTGAAGATCAAATAAATGCCGAAAATGATTGCCGAAAATAATAACAATAATTTATTAAATATCCTCCTACTCGTTTCGTGAGTGAAATCTCACTTCTTCTGGGAGAAAATGAATTTAAGAATAACATTCCTTTTGTTGAGCATTTTGTGTTAGAGGATAAGGAGGATAGATTTTTTGATTCTGGTTGGAAGCATCTCGGATTCAACTTTTACTTTAGTAAACATTTATGGCCCGCAACTGAACAAGAGAAACTTCTTTAGAAACTTATCCCAAACTGTAAAATCCAATAAACAGTGCCCGGTAATTTTTTTTTGGAGGGGATGGTTAATATTTATCAGAATCAAGCTTTACAGAACTCATACCAGGGGACTTGGGCACTTCAAAAATGTTGACTGACTTCATTGAGGCTTTAGATGTTATTGATCCCTGGAGGCTTTTATTTGATAGGGATGGTATTGCCTCCAGATTGGATTTCTTTTTGGTTGATTCCTTCTTGGTTCAAAACATCAGGCGAGTGGTTATTACTCCTCAATCTTGATCCGAACTTATATTTCCTTACATTTCCTTACATTTAAACCATTTTTTTAACCATCAAAGACATAAGAGATGGAGGTTGAATGAAAAAAATTCTACTAAATACAGCTTTGCTCCCCCAGTAATTGATTACTGATTATTTTCTTAAAAACAAGAAAAGTGTTGATAAATTCTCTATGGTGTGGTTATGTCATGGATACCCAGAAAAGTTCAGGAGTCTGTAAGGTATAGTTAATGCAATTTTATTGACAAAATGAACCAAGAAAATATATACATATATATACATACAAAGGAACAGGAAAAGGGTTAAAGCCAGCAACCCTGCTATCAGGAATAATAGGATGCAAGGCTAAACCACAATGCTGGAGACTAGGCCTTAGCCACTGGTAGTCAGGGCAGGAACCAGGAACAGGAGCAGGAACACAGGATCTTGATCCGACTTGGCGGGCTTACCGACTCAAACCTGCAGTCAGTAGGGAACGATATCTACAATAAGAAGTTATCATGCATATTGTCTCCGTACTTGAAAGAATTTTTTGATCATATCTTAGATTTGAGGTTTTTGACTGAGGATGCAAACTCTGATGTTAAAATTCTAGCCAGGGTTCTTGCAATTAGGTTAGGTAAAATTGTCCTGATTTAGTACACAAGGATCAGCGAGGCTTCATCCCGGGCCGTCAAACAGCCGATAATATTAGGAAAGTTGCCAATATTTTAGATTTTTGCAATAGAACGCATTATAAACACTTTACGTTCCTTTCTCTAGATTTTAACAAAACATTCAACTCAATTAATTGGAATTACATGCTCGAAATTCTTGGCAAGTTTGGGTTATTATGCCATATCTCAAATTTTTTAAATGCCTCTCATACAAATGCAGTTAGTTACCTCAGAAATATGGGTTCAGAAAGCAAAAAAATCCATATACACAGGGGAACTAAGCAGAGGTGACCTTTGTCCCCACTTATTTTTGCCCTTTGCCTGGAACCCTTAGCTTTTAACTATAAGAGGAAATAAAGATATTGTAGGTTTACAAATCGGTAACATTGAGGAGGATAAGGTCTCATTATATGCAGATGACTTATTCACACTTATTTCACACCCTTCAATGTCTATTCCAGTTCTATGGGAATCTCTAAAATCTTTTGAAGAAATCTGTGGTTTATCTATTAAAGAAAATAAATCTTTGGCTCTTGACAATAGCCTCTCTAGAACTTGTAGAAAAAGATTAGAGGGTATATTTAAGTTTAAATAGGAGGATCGCTACATTCCTTATTTAGGTATCCGGGTTGCCAGAATTTATAAATCCCTTAAAGGTATAAACTATAGTAATCTTTGGAAATTTTTTAGATCTCACTTACCTTTATCTTTTATTGGACAAATTAACACTTTTAAGATGAATATTTTACCTAAGATCATATACTTCTGTAGTAATTAATTAATAAATATATATATATATATATATATATATATATATATATATATATATATATATATATATATATATACATATAATAAATGCACAACTCCAATGGTCCATCTGGGTTTGACAGTATTTAATACAGAAGTTAAAATACAGATATTTACATTCAAGAGTCCAAGTCCTTCAAAACTATACTAGGCAAAATATTTCCCTTCTTTACCCCTTATTGCTTCAAGTTACCCACAGTCATCTCAATGTTACCTGGGATTCCAAAATGTCCAGCAACCATGCCTGACTCCAGCACCAAACAGAAAGGAAGGCAGGAAATAGGGATGGAGCAGGGGAAGACAAAGAGGACAGAAGGCTGGCATCTCCACACCACAGGATAAGAACTAGCCAGAGCAGCAGCTGCTCCATACTTTTCCTACTTTCTAGCCACACCCCCTTGTTTCCTATTGGCTAAAGGCTATGATGTCACAAAACATGCCCCCCATCCATTTCCAACATGTACATGTCACCACATTCCCCGACTTTTACTAATCCTATGTTGCTCAGTTCCCAAGTATCTTCCACCAGGGCAGGGAAATCCAGTTGCGCGAAAAACCTTTTTGAGGTGAAAATTCACTGACCATCCCTCTGGAGCAATTCCCTCAGAGATATGAGCTTACCTGCAACTTCCTAGGTTGGATACTTATTCTAACATCCGTCTATAATTGCACACTTCTGTACAAAATATACACATATTTACAAAGTCTATGTTCAGTTCTTAGCTAAAAATTCTGTAGAGGACTGTGACTATGGTCAATTCATGGTTGTATGGATGATTGTATGCAAGTTATCTGTCTCCCATCCCTCTGTTTAGCATTGTTGTATTCCCTGCAGTTGAGGCCCATGACATCCATTGAATTCCACATCCCAGTCATGTTGCAACTACTCCAGAAATGGTTCCTTGAATTCCCAGTTCCCTTGGTTTTGGACCACTATTGATATTGTTCAAGACATCTTAAAGGAAGTGAACAAAAATTAAAATCCCACCATACTAGAATATTTGAAAAACATGTCAATACAACTCTTTGGGAATGTGATTCAACTATACTTTTTATGGATATCTTATCAGATCCTTACCATGCTATATATTAAAAACACCTTCCTCCCACAAACTCCAAATACACTTATTTGAGCATGTCAGAGCATGCCATTCACTACCTTTATTTAAATTGATGTTGCTCACTTACTATTCTTTAATAACTGTTCCATACAAGATCACCCATTCCCAGGTCTATCCTTATTTTGATGGTACTCTGAACATAGTCCCTCTCACCTCTCTCTGTTACCCTGTGTACACATATACATACACATGATTCTTGCTCTCTATGCTACTTAACATGCTTTGTATATAACACATTTTCCTCTTTTCACATTTTGATACAATGTATACTTAGTCCTGTGAGGAAGTTCCACCATTTTCCTTCAGTGAGTTCCATCTCTACAATATAGAATGAATGCTGTTAAAAAGAGAGAGAGCGAGATAGAGAGAGAGACAGGTGGAAAACAAATCTAGAGAAAGAGAGACACAAAAGCAGAGAGAGAGAGAGAGAGAGAGAGAGAGAGAGAAATGAACAAAAGAAAATAAAATCCTGAATAGAAATACTGTCTCTGTCTGCTTTTTAACTATTTTCAATCCTGCTTGTCTCCTGGAGAAATGAGAAAAAAAATAAATAAAAAGTTAGTTTCCCCCTCCCCCCGGAACCCATACATTAGCTCCCTGGGATATGTGGGCTTATTGTGAGTTAAACCCCAAAATTCATACCCAAAGCAGTATCCACCATCCATCCCTGTACACACATGCACACCCACACAACTTTTATGTGCCCCCCCCAATTCCTAAAAATGACAAAACAATTTTATGATACAGATAAAAGAACTAGCTGCAATATTTCTGCACCCTTCCCTCACTATAATATTATGGGAATGTGTAATTATAATTATAATTATAAGGTGGCATAATTCTGCCTCAAGCCTGGTAACTTGCTCCCTTAAGAGATCACATTTTTACTTTAGTGTAATCTCTTTCTAGATTTTCATGTTCTCATCTCAGAGAAGAAAATGGTCTCCATGTCCAATGTTTGCTCCGTCTTTTCCTGCCCAATGTTCCTTTGCTGTGCCTCGTCCCAAAATTCCTTCATCTCTTATGCTTCAGTTTTCGCTAGCTCTCTTTCACTGTGGTGCGTCCCATCTCCACTTAAGGGGCCTTACTGATGAGATTGAGCATACCCGTTCAGCGTATGGGTGGTCAAGCCACCACTTATCTGCTCTCAGTAAAAAGAGTTATAAATATGTGAGGGATGGATCAAACAACCTCACAAATTCCTGACATTGCCTAGGAAGAGTGTCCAGAACCCTTGCTATGTGCGCTGGTGAGCCCTGTGCCATTGGCTGCTGTGGCTGACGCAGGGTGTACCAGAGCAAAACCCTTTGTGCCACCCCACGAGGTCCCTCTGTTGGCATCATGATAATCTGACTTACCTCTTTTTCTATATTATATATATAAAAAAATGAGTTGCTGTTATTCTTCCTGCCTGATCAGACACACTTGCATTGAAGCATAGAAATCTGCTAGCCATAGGCCCTATAGCCTGTTCCAACAGCTTAGTCCACTCCACGAAGTTGAGACCACCTTTTTTGTTTCTTTCAACACCTCTCTGGAACCAGCTGGTAAAATCATTAAAGTTAGAAGTTGGCATAGTGCCCCACCATTGCTGAAAATTGTCCTTGTCCCTCATGGACATTGGATGTGTCTGCATGGAAAATCCTGTTGGCATTTGTCTTGCATTATAGGTTTCAGACACTTTCACTGGTTTCTGGGGTACCTGGCTTTGTTATGGTGCAGTAAGACACAGTGAGGTCTTTACCTGGTCCACTGTCCACAATTGTACCTTCTCTTCCCTCCATAATGAGTCTAGTGCTGGATATATTTTTGGAATATGCTTCATTTGCTTATTTTCCTCCTCTAATTTCTCTTTTTCTTTATAACCCATAACTATGCCCTGGAGATCTGCAGCCCTAGCTACATACACATCACTCTGTTCTTCCATCTCTTCTAATTCTTTCTCCAGTTCTCCCACAATGGTAGTCATCCTCAGAGTTGCCACTCTGAAACATTCTCCCTTTTCCATGGCCTCCTCCATTCTATCAGACAGTTCTAAATTACATTTTCTCAGTTCCTGAACCATATCTGCTAAACCACCAATTCCTGCAATAACTGTTTGTACCACCAAACTTTTTCTCTTACTAATATTGTAATTTTTGTGTGACAACCTGTGTCAACACCTGCATACACCCCTCATACTTACCACAGTCAGGGGTCACTGGTTCAGGAAGCACATATGGGCTATCATGTTTATGAATATCTTCACGGAAGAATTGGCACACTTCCTCAGAAAAATATTTTGCCCCTGGAAATGACATTTTAACCCCTATATGCCTTTCTATATAGCAAACCTTGCAACTCCCCCACAGGAATAGAAGATTTGTTTGTTGAACCTGTTGTGAGTGTTTGACCAATTTGAGCCTAATTGTCTATGCTCTGAGCCCCAAAAGGACTGTTGTAGAACAACAAAAAGAATAAGCTAAAAGAGAGGGAAAAGAACAAAAAAGCAATCCTATGGTGCAGCAGTAGTGTGTGATTTTAAGCAGTGGATCAAACGTTTTTGTTACAGAAACACAATGACTACTGTATGTCACAATCAATAATGTGCTCAATACACCTGCTTTTTTCTAAACAGTATGAAAATGAATTTCCGTGTAAAAATGTATAGCTCCTGCATAAATTCACAAACAATATTGCTAAGCAATCCAAAATAAAAACCATGCTATTTGGTTATCTTTACCTCCATTATTGAATATAAATATATATAACAAAATGGCTACTGCTGAAAATGGCTACAACATGTACAAGCAGACACACAATATACCCCACCAAAGAAATAGATGAATACAAAGTTTTCCTTTATTTAAGATGGATCCTTCTACTTAACAGAACACATGATACACACTTTCAGGAAAGATCAACCAGTAATGGGCCTATCTTATTTTAGCAACAAAATGGCTGTGCTGGAGTGGAAGCCACATCCAGACACAACTAAGAATTTACCCAGTAGACCCTTAAAAACTATATCTCAATTGAACTACACACTTATGCAAAAGTATCAAACTAGACAAGAATGGCTAACAGGAAAATGTTAATACAACTTTTTCCTCTATTTAACCAAATAATAAAAATGCAATAAATCTGTAAAAACAGTACCAGTTAAATAACCCACTATATCCTCAAAACTGAAAATACACAAAAATGGCTAAAAATGTTCATTCAGCAGTAAACTATTTAGCATCACTTTAGCACCACAGCAGGTTCAGCACTGGCAGCAGGCACACCACTGGATGCAACAGGGGCAGCAAATCTGACAGCAGGCACAGCACTGGTTGATGGCAGCAGGTTCAGCACTGGCAGCAGGCACATCACTGGTTGCAGCAGGGGCAGAACCTCAGACAGCAGGCACAGTATTGGTGGCAGCAGGTTCAGCACTGGCAGCAGGCACAGCACTGGTTGCAACAGGGGCAGCATGTCTGACAGCAAGCACAGCATTAGTGGCTGCATGGGCAGCTTGTCTAACAGCAGGCACAGGCAGCTGACCTATCCTGCTCTCACTAGTACTACCTTTTCTCCCTCCCATCCCATTCCCTTTTCTCCCTTCCGCCCCATTCCCTTATATCCCTCCCTTCCCAATAAATTCTACAAGATCTCTAGGGGTGAGGTAGGGGGACTGGACAGCATTGGTTGCTCACTTTCTCCTCCTCCTCAGGCTCAGTGGACACATAAGGGTACTTCCAGCTCCTCCTTTGATTATTTTTAAACCTGATCATAGTGATAGCAGTCACAATGAGCCTCTCCTGCCTCCGTTTTGCCTCAAGATTACAACAAAACAGCACAACACATCTCCCTATCTCTGTAGCTGTTTCTACTGTGTTTCACTTCCGCAAATACATCACATTTTTTATAGCAAAAAGGCGAAAACCACATAAATCAATGGGTGGAAACTTTCTAGCCATTGAAAAAATGGTGAACAATTTTGGCCAATGGGCAAAAAATGTCATTGCTGGATTTAAAGCGGATTTTCCTGCGAAAAAGCAGACATCAACGTGGTTTTCATGGAATTTCTCGCGGGAACACAGTGAGAGATTTTGTCCATCCCTACTGAGAAGGTGGAGGAAGTGAGCACTACAGCATCAGTGTTGTCCAGTCCCCCTAAATCACCCCTTGGGATCTTGGAGAAATTAATGGGAGGGGAGGAAGAATCGGGTAGCAGTGAGAGCAGGACATGTCAGCTGCCTGTGCCTGCTGCCAGACGTGCTGCCCCTGCTGCCATCATCACTGTACCCGCTGCCAGATGTGCTGCCCCTGTTGCCACTAGTGCTGTGCCTGCTGCCAGATGTGCTGCCCCTGCTTCTGCTACCATCATTACTATCCCGCAGAATATGTTAACATGGTGGCAAGGAGGGTTCATCGTTACTATTAAACTGTCAGCAAGTTGTCTTGTGTCCTTAGTGGGGTGTGGACAAGGGGTATAGTGACAGCAGCAGTACTTGGGTTCTATTGTCATGGTGTTTGGATACAGTTGTGCCCACAGGTGTTATTTACCACATACACTGTGCACACTGCAGTTACTGATGAGAGGCACAGTTCCTGCTCCCAAGGAAAAAATATCTCTTCTATTAACAACACACCCATGATTTTGGAGGAGGGGCAGGTATAGAAGAATTATTGACCAACGTCTTCTTTTATCCACATATACCGGGGGCTATTTATTGTGCTGTTACTGCCACAGGCACATCACTGGAGCTAGTCATGGCAAGTGGAACCTGCATCCTCCATCACCCATGTTACTGCTGTTGTTGATCCCATTCCCTTTTAGCTGCCTAATCATCCTGCTGCAGCAGCAGCAAGAACAGCAGTTGCAAATTCCACAATTATGGACTCAGGACATTTGACAACGGCCACTGGCCAACACAACATAACCTTCTGGCACTAGTCCAGTAGGGCATTTTTTTTCTCAGGGCTTGTACTTTAAAAAAAAAAAAAATCCCCAATCCTAAGTCCTACAAATCAATGTTTCCTTAGGGCTTGTGCCAATCAAGATTAAGTCCTACAAATCAATGTTTCCTCAGGGCTTAGGCCTCTAACAACAAATCTAAGTAATCTTCCTGTACAAAATACTTTATGAAATCAAGTATCAGTCTACTCCAGTGGCAGCTTATTTTATCTTATCTATTTATTTTTTTTAACTGTCTCTCCAATAGCAGTCATGAAACCCCCCTAAAACAAATTCCCTATTCAACTGATTAATTCCCCAGACTCCACCCACCAACACAGGCACCCTTTCAGACCCCTTTTCATGCCTTATGGGGGGTTTTAAATTGTATTTAGGATTTTTTTTATTAACTGCTCCCAATCCCAGTAAACAAACCCCCTCCCAAAAAAATTCCCTGTTCAACTGATTCTTTCTCCACACCCCACAAATGCAGGCACCCTCATGCCCCTTTTATACTGTACCTTTAGAAAATAAAATAAATTACTTTGTGTGTAAATTTAATGTTCCCATTGATTTGAATGGAATGAGCTAGGCGAAAAAAATCTGAAAAACTGCACTTTTCGCTGGGAAATTATAAGCAGGAAGTGCCATTATTCTCAGATTTCAGTTTGAGGCAAACATTTTTGCCCATCCAAAACTACAATGTGGCAGATGTGTTTGGAAGTGGAGGCGTGATTGACGTAGTGTGATTGATGTATGTATATATATATATATATATATATATATATATATATATATATAATCCAACAAGCAGAAGCACACTCAGGACTTCAAAAGTTATATTTTAATTGAGAATTTTATTTTGTCAATGATTCGGATGTCTACATGGCACCCTTTGTCAGGACAAGAAACAAGCAAAAAAATGATCCCTTATATACCCCCAAACAGTGTTTTGGCTCCCAAAATGAGCGTCAAGTGTCTCTAATTAAACAATTAACCTCAGTGGATACATGTGTGAATGGGTTTAACCTCAACATTGAATAAGTGCTGGTTAAAATTGAACAAACATAAATGAATATAGAGAATTCACACAACAACACTTGTCTAATACACTTTCACTCTCACATATGATTAAATGGGTAAACTTAGCAGACTATTTTGTTGTGCAGTCTGATCATATCGCGTGTTCATAGCATGATCCGTGTGTGTATGTTTTTGAGCTAAATGCATACCTGCACTAGCACCCAGGCAAATTAGCAAAACAGAAACGTGAGTGCTTCCCCACCGGTATGTGTTTATTTATATATATTTATTTACATATATATATGTTCCTCCCCCAAGATGCTTTCATATTCCCCCCTCCTCCTCATCTGTGCTGCTATCAATACATTTGACCTGACTTTCTCTGTCATAGCTTTTGGATCCCAAGTGAAGTATCTCCATACTTTGGACTTCATGGACTGAGTGGTTCCTGAGGGGCTGCTACTACAACTGGGGCTAGATGTTGATGCAGTTCTACTGCTACTACTAGTAGGTGTCAATGGGGCAGCACCTTCAGCAGCAGCAGCAGAGGCACTCATCATAGTTAAGGTTGTGGATGTTAATAACCTGTGTTGCTGCTGTTGTTGCTGCTGGTTACTCAACGCAAGTGTATGTGGCTGAGTGGGACTTGGACTTTGAAGTAGCGAAGACACTGATAATGACTGACAGGATGACTCTGTACTTTTGCCATCTTTGCTTGTCCAGGGTCAGAGTTTCCAATTTTTTTTTCAAACAGTTTCTAGAAAGGCACAGTGTTCCTTTTCAGTGGTGGAAAATTGAGTTTTTGTCTTCCTGCTAACTTTCTGTCCATGTCATCATCTCTCTCACTCTCAACTTCATCTGTATCTGAAGAAGAGTAGGATGCTGGAGGAATATATTCTAGATCTGCATCATCATCATTAGGCCATACTCAGCATCAGCATCACCCACCACTTCTTGCCCACTATCATTATATTCATCTAAGCTTTTAGAGGTGTAAATCTCTCCCTTTACTTTCACAAAGTTCACTACTACTTTGAGAACAGGTGTTTTGTGGCTTGTTTGTCTCACTGTCAGATGCAACAGTTGGTTCAGCTGCTACACCTTCCTCTGTTACATCATCATTAACACTAGAATGGAATAAGCTAGGCGATGAAAACCCCATAAAATCTGTACATTTCAAGGGAAATTATTCGGCAGGCGGTAAATGCCATTATTCACCGATTTTGGTTTGAGGTGAAAATTTTGGCCCATCCCTATCTGGAAACAACATGTGGAAATGTTTCTGGACAATGTGGACCTGTACCCCAGAACTGAAATCTGGACAAGCAGCAGTGGTATTGCTAAAGGAATGCTCTCCTCCGTAAAAGGGATAGCTGGAAATTGTGAAAGTTCTTGTAGGAGTTTCAAAGCTGGCAGTGAAAAGAAAGACATTTTATGTATTTTCTATATATTGGGAATTGTGTAATTTCTGTGAAATTTCATGTGAAAAAATGGGACTTTTTGCCCATGCCTAATACTGCCAATGAACCTATTTATAGTAACTTTTTTATGTGTTCTTTCCAAACCTGACATGGTTATTGTGGCAAAATTTGTAGTTTTTGCTGATAGAAACTCTCTGAAAGAGACATTTCTTCTAGGTAATTTTTAGACCAGGCAGTTTTTATATCATTGCAGGTGTAACTAATTCCAAGTAAAATTCCGCTTCAACACAAATTAAAAATATTGCTTCATCAGTATTTGTATATTTACAAAATATACAAAATAATATATGATATTTCCAAAAAAACTGTTATTCAGTGACACAAAAGTGTGTTTACATATTTTGGTGGTTTAATGTTTTAAAGGGATAGTAACATTTCATAATAAAAGCAGCTCTAATTAATCATCACAGTATTTGGACTTTAGAGAGTGTTATTTCAGTTCTGTCAGAGTTGTAGTTCAAGAGTAATTCAATGACAAAGTATCCCCCTCCCGCCCCTTTTACTGATGTAACATTGTTCAGCCAGAGCAGAAGGGAGGTGCCCAGGTAGACTGCAGAGAGGGACAATATGCAATTAAGATAAGGGAAAAACCTGAAAAACTTGTCAAGGGGGGCAGGGATTTCATTGTTTTCATAGGAAGAAGATTGTCCCCTGCTGTTATCTGTCTGGTCTATAGACTGCATTCCACATCTGAGAAGAGATGGCTTACACTAGGTAAAAGGGGTGGGAGGGGGAAACTTTGCTTGTGAATATCTCTTAAACCATAAAGGTTTGAGAGATAAGACTTATATCATTCTTCATGTTTTTTTTTCATGCCTACAAAATAAAATAAAGTTAAAACGAAGTATTACTATCCCTTTAAGAAGAAATCATTATAGTAGTATCCTTATTTGCAATTTTACATTGCAACATCCGAAGTAAAACTGCTATAAACATGCATGCATAACACAATTCAAATAGCAGGTTCTAAGAAATGTCTTATCACTGAAAAACATATTACCTGGTTTAGTCCTTTCATGTTCAATGTTTTTGTACTTTTTAGAGGATAAAAAGGTAGATTCTGTCTAAAAATACTATTTACAAAGAAAAATGTTCATTTTATAGGATTACTGTCACTTACTAAGATACATTTTGTGCGTTTGAAAATATGACCTTATGGGTTATATTTTCAAACACATAGGATAGTCACAACTACAATAAAACGTAAGCAAATTATCAGTCATAAAAAGGTGTTGTAAACAGACTAACATCAGAAAGCAGAAACAAACACTTAATAAAATGTATATTATAAAAAACATCTTCCCACTACACTTTAATTCTCATTCTCTAGAAGTTGATTTTGTGGAGCGAAAACAAAATGTATATTTCTTTGTTTTTGTCAAGATTTTCATCTCTTTCTTCAGATATCATCACTGAATTTTTGTAGGCCGTGAACATATACTTAAGACCAGGGGTTCTCATCCCGTGCCCTCAGTGGCTACTAACAGGCCAGGACTTAGGAATTCCCCTGCTAGAGCACAAGTGTGTTGATCAGAGGCTCATTCACACTGATTAACTCACCTGTGCTTTCACAAGGAAATCCTCAAATCTTGGTCTGTTAGTGGCCACTGAGGGCACGGGTTGAGAACCACTGCTTAAGACTATACTACTTTTTTCTCCTTTCTACAGTGCATTTTGCATTGTTTTCTCTATTAGCCTTATTCTGCTCGTACAATTGCTCTCGCATTACAGTGTGGAATTCTACCTGGTAGGGAGTCGGGACCACCATTTTCAGCTGGTGATGGGGTTTGTTTGGAATATAAAGTGGCTAAAATGGACACAGATTTTGTGGGCAATATTCAGCATCTCTCTGAGGGTTTCAGATTCTGCCAAGAATATAGTAAATTTAGCACCTGGGCAAAGCAGGGCACATGCACCATACCCCCTATTCTTAATGTAGCTATTATGTTGGGGCCATCATTAGCAGACACAAAATCAACATTTAAGAAGTGGAGTACAAGCCATTCCTCTATCACCTGCTCTAGTTTACTTAATACAGCTATGGCTTTGTGGGACTGTCTCTCAATACTCTGCATGAACAAAGTGGTGTGCCAATGGTATGGGCTATCCTTCTGCTGCTGACCTTTAATCACACTACCAGAACCACAGGCAAGATTACTAGCTGTCATCTGTTGCTGTAAGCTAGTGTTGCCCAATGGTGGTAGTGGGAGGGAAACCCAGTGAGCAGTGAGAGTCGTATAGTCTGTGCTCTTTGCACTTGTCCACATATCTCTTGTCAGATGGATTTTCGTGCTGTACAAACTTCCCAGAACTTTGGCCACCACACTAACCACCTGCCTGTAAAATTCAAGCACTGCAGTCATGGAAAAATAACCACAAATTGAGATATGCTCGTGAGGAGGTACACATTACATCATTCTTCTAAATCCTTGGTTTTCTTCTAAAGAATACAGCAGCATGTCCACTGCCAAAATCTTGGCAACTTTGCCATTCCATGGTTGTACTTTGGGATTGTTTTTGTGACTTTTTGACTTCTTATCAAAAACTCAGTAAGTGGGTTGGCAGTACATAGCATAAGAACCCTGTAACTTGATAGCTTTAACAACATGACTAGAGGAAGTGGTAGAGATGGAGGCAGCATGTGTGGACATCTCTTTCCATCTCCTACTTCACACTCACAATTTTGCTATGCTCTCTGACACATCAGTAAGAACTCTACTTCTCTTATATGCCCAAGTGTTTGTGCTGCTAGCTTTGGCACCACTGACTTGTTTCTTAGTGTGTCTCCCAGTCATACTTGTGGTTGTGCTTCAGGAGGAGGTACATAGGTATGAGCCTGTTTTTTCCCCGTTCATGTGCTTTTTGAACAAACAATAAATAGCAACATGCTTAGCTTTTGGATCGTGAGGAAAGTATCTCCATAGTTGGGTTCCTGAGATGCTGCTAGTTCTACTGGGCCTAGATGTTGATGCAATTCTACTACCACTGCTACTACTAAGTGTCAAAGGTGAGGCATTTCTAGCAGCATCAGAGGCACTCATCATAGCTAAGGTTGTGGATGTTAATAACCTGTGTTTTTGTTGTTGCTGGTTACTCAACACTAGTAGTATTGCTGAGTGGTGCTTGGACTTAGAAGCGGTGATGATGCTGATGATGACTGACAGGACCACTGTTTATTTTTGGGCATCTTTGTTTGTCCAGGGTCAGGATTTCCCATTGTTTTCTCAAACACTTTATAGACAGGCATGATGTTTCTATCATGTGGTGGAAGACTGAGCGTTTGCCTTTCGACTAACTTTCTAGCCATGTCATCATCTCTCTCACTCTCAACTTAATCTATATCAGAAGATGAGGAGGAAGCTGGAGGGATATATTCTAGATCTACATCATCATCATCATCAGTTATCATTAGGTCATCCTCTAACCTTTTAGAAGTCTCAAACAATTATTTTTACTTTGGCTTTCCCCATGTTTGCTACTAATTTGAGGACAGGTGTTTGGGAGCTTGTTTATCTCACTGTCAGATCCAGTAGTTGGATGTGCTGCTACACTTTCTTTCATTATTCCATCATCACCATTAGAATGTATAATGTACCAGTGATGCTCAAAGATACATTTTCTTTTATCTAGTAGATCTCCAAATGATGGATGTTTATTTCCTCCATGTATTTGTACCCCCATTTGGTAATTCTTGGCTAAAAAGTTTAGTTCAATGCATTTCAGGTCTTTTTGACCCTTTCTCAAAAACTTACATAGATGCAACTTGGTGGCACATACTATTTGAAGAACTGTGGTCTAATCACATTTGCGTAGAGGTCTATACAATAAGTAAATGATATGCTGGTGAATAAAATGGTAATACCATATTACAAACAGTGATTCAGTATTGTAAAAACAGACCACTACTTTATCTTATATAATACATATATCAATAAAGCTTTTTTTCCATAAAGGGGTCTAAGACATATTTGTCCTCTAGTATCCAAGGTACTGGTGGAATGTCTAGTGCAAAATGATGTAGGACAATGTTCTCCCAACGTGAAAATGTATATCACGTTGGGAGAACATGACATAAATGAAGAATTGGACCTGTGGTGTTTCTAATTAGATGAAGAATTTTTAGTTGATGAACTCTGTTTTGGAGATGGATCGTTGAGACAAAAATCCTCCATGCTGATATATTGGGGACAGACCACTGAGTGGGGATCAGAATAGTCTCATGTTTGCCCCAGATTTTTTTAATTGTCCCCACCTTTACATGTTTTGAATTATAACACGCAACTCCTCATCATCCCCTCTTAAGGATATGTATCAAAAATATACAATAGGAATTGTAGATCTAAATACTCTTTACAGCTCCGTTTATTTGTATGTTGGGCCAGTAATATGTCTTAATCGGTGCATGTACTCACTGTATCCTTCCTTCATTTTTTTTTTAATTCATATTTCATCCATATACCCCTAGACCAACTTACACATGCAGTATTTATATTTGCCTTGTTTCTTCTCCTTCAATGACTCAATCTAGCCTCCCCAGGTTTCTCCTTGCATATTAATTTATTTCTCCATCTATATTTTTTTATCATTATGCTGTTTATTTGTATATAATTGTTTTTCTTATATTGTTCTATTATATCTAATTTTGTTTTATATAATTTTATGCATTATTAATAAATCTTAGAAGTGTGCTGATTAGCGAAAGCAATCAAATATCATCTCTGCAACCCATTTATTGAACACCATTATTTATTCCATGACTCACGTTCCATCATTTTTGGTACCTCCATCTCTGTCATCTGACCATCTCCTTCATCTAATTGTCTTCATTACTATTTTGCACAGTCATTCAGCCATATTCATCAATTTCAGACTTGTTACTCAAGAACTAGTATTAACCACACTAATATACACAGTTTGCAGTGACCATCTCTAATCCTAATTAATTGTCAGACTATAAAATATTACCTTTGGTCACCCTTCAATGATTTCACCATTGGGGAAATTCTTCTTATTTTACTTATTTACTTTGAACTGGTTATTTTAAGAATTTAAATTAATCTCATATTTTCATTTTAGATATATTCATTTATATTTGTGTATCGGATGTGAGTAGTATTTTTATTCAAGTTATTTAATAGAGATCTCCTTGAAGAAACATTTGATCATAAATGTCTGTTTGGTTTGTATTATACTGCATTATCACCTTTCCTGTTTTTTTTTTTATATTTTACTTTTGAGTAGCAATATATACATTGTGTTGCACTACTCCTTTTTGTGCGCTGTCTTTGAGTGTTTGTTGTACTATTGAGTGCTAATACAATACTCCATATTCCAATACTACAAAATAACATTTTGTGGGAACCTGACCTGACACCCCTTTTATATTATCCATGCAGAAAAAGAATAGACATTTTCCATGTTTGTGTGTGTGGGGGTCATTCGTATCATTGATATCAATGCAATGGGTTAGGTAGAAAAAAGCAGAAAATCTGCACTTTTCATGGGAAATTCCCTGCTTGGTGGAAAGTGCCATATTCTCTTGTTGCTCTTCCTGAGGCAAAACATTTTGTCCATCCCTGTTGACAAAGATCATAGTGAGCAGTATGTCTTTAAAGGGATAGTCATGTTTCACAAAAACGAAACTCAGATTAATCTTCATAGTATTTGGGCCACGGAGAGTGTTATTTCAGTACAGTCAGAGTTGTAGTTCAAGAGATCAAGAGTCATTGTTGTAACACTGCTCATCTCAGAGCAGCAAGACTGTCCAGACAGATCACCGAGAGGGACAATCTTCAGTGACCATAAAGAAACACCTGAAAAACCTGTGAACGGGGGCAGGGTTTTCCTTATGCTCACAGTAAGAAGATTGCCCCTTGCTGTGACCTGTCTGGTAAAGAGACCAGATTTCACATCTGAGGGGAGGTGGCTTACACTAGGTAAAAGGGGTAGTGAAGGGATAGTGAAGTCTATTGTTAAGAAAAGTTAATATTGTAGCTATTTCAATAATAAACGAAACAATTTAAGTCCTATGAAAGATATACGAAGACAAAGTTCCCTCCTCCTTCCCCTTTCCCTGACGTGACCTATAAAGCTGTCAGCCTGAGATTCTGGTCATGCGACCAGATGAGGCTCTTCAGCAGAGCCGAAATAGAGTGATCATGAAATAAATACTTAGTTGGAACTGACTACAAAGTGTGCCTGCAAACTAGGCACACTTTGTAGACCGTTCCTATGAAGTATTTGTTTCACCATCACTCTATTTCAGCTCTGCTGAAGAGCCTCCATCTTATCCTGGGACCAGGATATCCTGCAAACAGCTTTACAGGTCATGTCACAGAAGGGGGGGTGAGGGGGGAACTTTATCTTTGTATTAGAGATAGGACTCATATTGTTTAGTTTATTATTGAAATAGCTACAATATTAGATTTTCTTAACAGACTAGATAGACTTTACTATCCCTTTAAGGAAACATTTATTAACCATGGAGGGGCAAAAGTACAAGGCATGTGTTATATACCCCTCCAACATGATAGGTGAGCAACACATTGTTCTGCAATATATTGTCCACGCCACTGGCACTCAAAGGGTTAAAATGGATTTGCAAATTCTGAACATTATAATGTATTGGCTAGTAGTTATAATGCAGGTTTTCCTTCTAAGGTGATTTATTGTATACTTTGGCCAGTTGTGATAATGCTGATAACGCTACTTAAATTTAAATCAAGTTCATGCTGGTTTTTCCAATGGTGTTTAACATTCAGGGAGGCTGATTTTCTTACAAAAACTGCAACCAACTTCATCATAACGGACAAGTAAAAATGTCCAGTGATTTAAATGTGGTTTATAACTCCCTGAATGATAGAGAGGTCTCCAGTACATTTTGAAGCAATACTTTGGAGAGCTATCTAGCATTCAAGGGTTTAAAAACCCCATTTGTATCAACATTCATTTCTATTGGCCCTCCATGTTGGAGGCCCCTCTCTAGTGGTTAAATACCACATTTAAAATTTCAGAATGCTTCCTCATGATGCAGTTGTTTTGTTCCACCTTTGCACTACTTTTCTTAGTACATCAGCCTCACTGTCACAGGTAGAATTTGTGGTCTAAAAGCAATGACCCCCACATCCAGTACAGAATTATGTGTATTACTGCCTTTCAAATTAAACTCTGTATAACAGATAAGTAGCTTCCATTCAATTGTAATCACAGTGGTATCAGATAAGTAGCTTCAGCTTAAAGGGATAGTAATGGTTTAAAGGATAGTAATACTTAAAATGTAAAAAGAAATATGTTGTAGGGTTTATCCCCCTGAGTAAAACAATTGTACTCCCACTGCTGAAAGGTGTTTTATTCAAAAGTTATTAATTTTCAAAGTTGAATTTTTTAGGTGCAATATCACAGTGGCCTGAAATTGTACAGTGGCGCTGTTGCTACACCATCCTATGGACAGCTCTGGTCCCGGGACCATAAATCTCCATAGGATGGTGTAGCAACAGCGCCACTGTATAATTTCAGGCCACTGTGATATTGCACCTAAAAAATTCAACTTTGAAAATTAATAACTTTTTAATGAAACACCTTTCAGCAGTGGGAGTACTCTTGTTTTACTCAGGGGGATAAACCCTACAACATATTTTTTTTTACATTTTACTATCCCTTTAAATTAAGTATATCACCGAGTCTTCTTTACTGTAAATATAACACTTTGCGCTCTATTTGGTAACTTACTTTTACATAGTTTTCAAGATATTACATGTAGAAGGATCAGCCTCCTGCCCCTGCTGGCCATGTTACTCCTGCTGCTCTGTCTGGATGAATACAGCTTGGGACAAACTTCAGTATGCAAAGGAAAATCTTGCCCTCCTTCATCAAGGGGGCAGGGTTTTCCCTTATACTTACGACTACGACCAGTTTGCAGCTCCATGGGGAGGCAGCCAGAAGGGGCAGGAGGGGGATCCTTCTACATGTAATATCTTGAAAACTACATAAAAGTGAGTTACTAAACATAGCACAAACTGCTATATTTGCAGTAAAGAAGACTCGGCAATATGCTTAATTTAAACCATTACTATCCCTTTAATTATAAGCCCTGTGGTATTATGTGTAACTCCAGTTGAGTAATAAACTCTTTGTGTTACTAGTGTAGTTCCAGTTTAATTGTAAGCTCTGTGATGTAAGATGTGTATCTCCAAAGTTAAATTGTAAGCTCTATGGTGTCAGATGTGCAGCTCCAGTTTAATTATAATCTTTGTCGTATGAGATGTGTATCTGCATTTGGTTCTGTGTTATCACTAGTGTAAGTCAACTTCAGTTGTAAGCTATATGGTGTCACTAGTAGGGATGGGCGAAAGTTTTTGCCTCAAAGGTTAAAAAAGAGAAATATGGTACTTCCCGCTTAGTGGGACATTTCCAGTGGAAAGTGCAGCTTTCCCACTTTTTTGCTTAGCTAATTGCATTGAAATCAATTTGAAGACTGAATTTCTATCTAGCACATGGCAAGTTTCCCTTATTTCCTCACAGGCATACTATAAAAGGGGTGGCACATTCCCACAGCATGCCATTCTAGGTTTGTGAGAGGAAGAGGCAGCTGCTAATTTTTGAGCTGGAGAGCACAGTGGAATTGAAGCTTAGTTTAGGGAGTCTTGTAGGCAGGACATTTGTTCTCTGTATTGTGGAGTATGAGGGATAGGAAGGGAGAGAGGAGGTTGACCTCAAATACCCCAACATTCTGTCTGACTGATTTGATTTGAAAGACACAGGTAGCTGTTTATTTGATTGTCTAATATTTTATCTCTTGGTGTAAGCCCAAGTGCGGTCAGTTTGGTCTCCACATTGTTTTGCACAACTGTAACAGTTTTGTAGGACACTCAGACCAGCAGGTTAGAATAAAACACAGTTTTATTAATAAAACAAGAATGAACACCCTCTATAGGCAATACAGAATAATAGAAAGAACAGTGGCTTACAGATGCCTTCTCAGGCCCAGTATACAGATGCAATAAATATACATATACTGTCACAGGACAGGCATAGAAACATAGCGGTACACAATGGTTAAAGTACATGTAAATCAATCAGTCTCTGTAGTGGTGTTTGACATGCCCAAGGTGGTAATGGAGCAGCTAGTGGTGCTAGATGAAACAACACCGTCAGTCTACTGAACAGAGATCGCTGCTTAGGCAGAACAGGAACTGAGGCCAAATACTCTTCAGAGATGAGCTAGAGCCACAAGCCCCCACAGGCGTTGCAACGGAGATAACCACACTGCAAGAGCTAGAGCCAATAGCCCCCACGGGCGTAGCAAAGGAGACAAACTACACTGCAAGAGCTAGAGCCAATAGCACCCAAGGGTGTTTAACGGAGACTAATATCACTGCAAGAGCGAAGCTACTAGAGCCAATAGCCCCCACGGGCGTAGCAACAGAGACAATCACTGCAAGAGCTTGAGCCAATCGCCCCCACGGGCGTTGTAACGGAGACTAAACACTGTAAGAGCTAGAGCCAATAGCGCCTCCCGCGGGCACAGTAAAAGAGACCGACTACACTGCAAGATAGACAGAATGAGCCACCGCCTTATACAAAGGCTCTGCAAGGTAACCGGCTCAGCAAGTGTAGCGGAAGATCAGGGCAACGGCTCTGGAAGTGTTAATGGAGGCTCAGTGAATGGAGACAGCAGCTCTGCAAGTGTATTGGAGGCTCAGTGAATGGAGACAACGGCTCTCCAAGTGTTAACGGAGGCTCAGGGAATGGAGACAGCTCTGCAAGTGTAAACGGAGGCTCAGGGAACGGAGATAACAGCTCTGCAAGTTTTAACGGAGGCTCAGCGAACAGAGGCACGGCTCTGCAAGTGTTAACGGAGACTATGACACGATCAGCCCTGCCACAAGCACAGCAGAAGTCAAAATGTTGCCTAGGCAACACCAAGCAGCAGCGGCAGGAACAGAAACATGGTCAGCAGCGAGTTGGTTCAGGTCACGGAGCAGGAAGTCAGCCAGGCCGGGACAGATCACGGAGCAGGATTCTTAGACAAGCCAGATCAGGTCACAAACAGGAACGTCAGCCAGGCCGGGTCAGATCATGTAGCAGGAAACAAGGAGCGTCGTCAAACAGGCCAAATCGGTACACAGGAAGCAGGAACACTGGAACACAGCAACAGCAACACTGGCTCAGGAACACCACGAAAGGGCACCTGACAGGTGCCAAAGGCCAGGTATAAAAAGGCCACAATGGGCAGGCCAAACAAACTCAGCCAATGGGAGCGCCCACAACCAAGAGTGACAGATAAGGATCACGGGCACTGTGATAACAACACAATACTTTAATTTTTTATTCTGTAAAGAGAAAATTGGATTTTCCTTTTCCCTCTATATATTAATTGCATTGTGGTTGTGTACAGACAGTAGTTGGTGAGTGAGAGGACTCGCTTAAGCTTCGGGAATACACAGGAGATTGTATAAGATATTTATCCACTCTCAAGAGTTAGTTTTTTATCTGTTTTGTATTTCCATAAGTGATAAAGTAGAATATATATGATATAGGATTTAATATATATTTTGGGCGCAGGAATATTTCTTGTATAAAGATGGCACTTTTTGCCTTTTTTGGGAATTCCTTTGAAAAGTGCCATTTTTTAACTTTTTAAGCAGCTACCCTTGTTAAACACAGTTTCACACACTTTCCTCCCAGCTAGGTGTGGGCAACAAGTGATATGTTGATGTAGAGGAGGTAAAAATTTAGTAAAATTGATACCTTTATTGGCTAACTAAGCAGATTTAGAATGCAAGCTTTCAAGGTCTCTTAACATGCCTGAGGAAGAGACCTAATAGGTCTTGAAAGCTTGCATCCTAAATCTGCTTACTTAGCCAATAAAGGTATCAATTATACAAAATTTGTACCTACTCTACATCAACATATATCTTGAAAAAATTGTTAGCGTGAAGATTGCATTTGTCCTTTGCCCACAACACTAACCCCTGCTTAAGTGACACTGGCACATATTCATGATATGCCAAGTGATAAAAAAATAAAGTACAACCTACAATGTGGCAGATGTGTACGGTAGTGGTGGTATAGGACTGGCATGGTGTGATTGGTGGGCCCTTGAAAAATTGCATCCACCCCAGTAGCAGAGGGATCATAATCATTTATTGCACATGCAATACCTTGCTGCAGTCGGTTTTTGAACTGCCACTTTACTCCCACGTCCCTGCACTGTTCCATCTTGAAAAAAAATGCCCCATGGTCTTTAACTGCCATAGTTAAGGGGTTAATACTGTATATTCACATTATAATTTAGTAACTACATTTCTAAAATTTGAAAGCTCAGGTAACTTCATTACAACATTTTGAAAGCTAAGTCTACCCCAAATTTGATGTAGACCATGACATACCATTATAATTAGCAATGGTTTTCCATAATAGATCTGAAACATTATTGTTGGTGAATAGGAATTATTAAAACAGTCACAATTTATTCTGGTGATCGATCAAATGGGTTTGTAAAAGTACAGATCCATCTAGACAGATTTTTAATAAATTGTGGATGATACAATGGAATGGGAGATAAGGTGATTGAGGAAAAAACAATTACAGGATAAGAACAATTGGTATAACAGGAAGCAGAAGCCATAGTAGGGGGGGAGTAGGGCGGAATAAGTAAAAAGCAAGAGGCAGGCAATGGGAAGCAGACCTGAGGAGATGTAATTTATGAGAGTAGGCCTGAGAAGATAGAAGGGAAGAGAATGCATTAAAATAGTGAAGACAGGAGAGGAGGCCAGAGGATATAGAAGAGAGGGAATTAGATAAAAGAGTTGGAAGGGAAGGGAGCAGGCCAAGAGGAAGGAAGAAGACCATGTTAATTTGGCGGGGAAAGTCAGATGGGAGACAAGTTTCTTACCTTGCTCGGATAACTGCCTTAATATGGAACATGTAGCACATGATTGCTAAATATAAGAGTAACTTACTTTTCTTACCAAAACAGCTGTTTCATAAGACATGCTTCAGATGAAAAACAAATATAGAGAATTATTCTTATCAGTGATAGTTCTCACATATTCATTTAAACCGTATAATTTTCTAATAGTCTGTATAATATATAATATGCAAATCTCCACAATTATGTTTTAAACACTCTATAAATGTATTTATTTAGAAAATGTGTTCTGTATTTTCAAATTATTTTTTGTTAGTACAATATTTTTTGGCCTTATTTAATGCAACTATACAAATTTTAATTTGATTTTAACAATCACACCGTTGTTATTTTCAACAGCCACTGATCTCAATAGGTAAGCAAATTAGAGGGAAGTTGGAATTAAATTGTTATGGATAGGGCTCGTCATACATCAATAAATGACAGTCATTCACTCATCAGTATACATTGCACTTCTAGCTCCAGGTTCGGAAACCACATCTACTTCCGCCCCAGTATAAGGCTAAGTTTTTGCAAACTGCTATTAAGACCAACATTCTGACTCCCAAAATATGGAATTTAACAGGCACAATAACGCTCCAAGAAGTGACCTCCCCCTTGAAAATGCTACATTTGTTCCCCATTTCAGCAAAGACCTAATGAGAAAGTTCAATTTTACTTGAAGTAAGCATTTTAAGTATTCATATAAAATTGAATGAGATATATAAACTTTCCCTTAAAAATATTTAATATACCCTATCCTATATAATAATTTGCTAAAACGTGTGTAACGCCTCAGTCATGCGCAGTACAGACTGCTGCGCGTGCTGCAGTCATGCGCAGTAGAGACCTCCCGTGCCGCAGCTGATACCAAGGACCGTCAGGCTCTGTATCAGCTGCGGCATGGGCAGTCTCTACTGTGCATGAATGCCCCGCGACTGGCTGGCAGTGGCACTGTGTAACGGTCTCTTCAACTAGTTATTCTGATAAAAAACATTTTTTTACCTCTTGAGGATGAGAGGTATTTGCAATGCATTTCTTAGCCTTCTGGTACTCAAGTAGTTAAGAAATAATTAACGAAACAGTATGCAATATTTTGGCAATTTTGAAAATAGCTTTCTCTACAGGTCAACCTACCATGATAAAGCACGGAAGATTTGTTTTTTGTTTCCCTTTAAAATATGCTCCCAACAGCACATGCCTAGGCACATTATTTAGGTCTATGCTTTTGATGTATTTTCTCTGAATTAGCATGAGTATTTGAGGATTTCTGCTAGTTCAGAGCAACGGGGACTAACTTATTAAATGTTCCTGCTGCAATGCCTGCAAGCTAGCTGAGATTAATATCAGCGTAACCTGTTACTTAATTCATTATGGGGATACAGGCTAATTTGATTTGATATTATTTTAATAAAGTTCTGTGATATATAAGATTGTTTCAGGCTATCAAAATAATTTTCCAGTTATTACAGTTATTCAAGCAAGTCCTTTGATAACAGCAGTTGGTCCTCGTCTGTTGTGAATACATTAGCACTGATGATTCATAGCAGCTGAGAAATGTTAAGCCCGTGAAGCATTGTGTTGATGCTCAAATTTATTCTGCAGGCCATTAAAAAAGAAAAAAAATATATTTTGTATGCATCAAGCTTACATGTGTCATTAACATAGCTCATTTTTTAAAATCAGTCTTTCATAGAAAAACAGCTCTGTAAAGAAAAATCTGCTGTTTACTTTTAAATTTATTGATGCTACTTTACATGTTTTTACATACAGTTTGCATTACCTTATATACCAAATGAATCATTTATTGTTTAAAAAATGCATTGTTTTTTGACAGAGGAAATATGAAATGTGTCCCAACAT
This sequence comes from Rhinophrynus dorsalis, assembly GCA_037306005.1. Lineage (NCBI taxonomy): Eukaryota > Metazoa > Chordata > Amphibia > Anura > Rhinophrynidae > Rhinophrynus > Rhinophrynus dorsalis. Next base: position 115,756,142 of record CM074720.1, read on the forward strand.
TATAGGAGTATTTAACCATTACACATATCAGGAATATTTGTGACGTGCAGTTATATTTTTTTCTGGTTTCGGTGAGAAAGCTCATTAAATGCAAGCTTAATGTGAAAACGATGGCTGAAATTTAGCATAACAGATGTTTCTGATCTAAAATAATAGCATATATTAATTTGGTAGGGTGAAAATAAAATCCACGGTGGATGGTTTCAGCTACCTTGCTCATCTTATTTGCATTTTTTCTACTGAAATAAAAGCCAAACTATTGTCAGTTCCATTCCTTCTCTTTTACCATCTTTCCAATGTATATAGGACCCATTCATTAGATTACCATTAGTATTTTCTGAGCCAAAAATATCTATTTTTATTATGATTTTCATCTCTCTGTACATATTCAACACCTCTCACTATTAAAAATGAAAAAGGAAAGAAATATGAGCTGAGGCACTCCAGCCAACAAAGAGGAATGTGAGAAATCTTTCAATCAAAACATAATATAGATATATAATGCACCTGCAACTCCTTGACTTAAGCAAACAAGGAAAAGTTTATTGTGCGTTTCAACATTTCTGCTTCTATCCTTGACAAAAACATCTTGTGAAACAGAAATGTAGAAACATACCTAGTATTACTTAAGTTAAAGAATTGCAGTCCCATCGTTCTGCTCTCTGTCTCTGTTTCTCTGTAGCAGTGTCTGTCTCTGTCTCTCTCTTTCCCTTCACCCTTCATCTCTCTGTCTCTTTCCATCTCCCTCGTTCTGCATAAATAGGAACAAATTAAGATCACTGTGGCTTAACAAAGAGGTTACAGAGAAATGAGTAATAAGAAGCAAGTTTTAAGATGTATATACCAGAAGTTTAATTTTTATCATTCAAGCTAAAATAAAAAAAGCAACACAATCTGCAAATAAGCAAGTAGGATAGCTAATTGAAGATGAGAAAATTATTACAAAATCAAAAAAATGCTGTATAAATTCCAAAAAGATTAAGCTTGTTATTGTGCCCATGAAGCTGACCTGTACTATTAGTGAGGGGAAGCGAATGGCTGACACCTTAAACAATTTTCTTCTGCATATACAAAGGAAGCAACAATGGCAGGCAATGGCAAACAGGGAGAATCATATTCTCTCCATTATACTGTATATAGCTTACTAAGGACAAAGTCCAAAAGAGACTGAAAAAATGTATGGTGAATAAAGCACCTGGACCAGATGGCTAGAAATAGGCAAAATTGTAATTTTGCTCCAAAGAAATTTTCACAGAAATTAAAAAAGTTTGACGCTTTTTCTGTGCAATTTCTGTGTATAAAAATATATATAAAATGTCCTCCTTTTCATTACAGTCAATTAATTTTTCATGACCATTCTGCCATTTTCCACTTATGCTTTCTATTGGTGTGAGACTTCCCACCATAATACTGAGTGTAAGACCCAGTATGTGTTGGATAAGGCTGGGGATCAATATGTATGGACCTATGGTTACCAACGGGATACAGCTGTGGGGTCACTATATGTGACGCTACATATATACCACTACAGTGGAACAAGGTGTTACGGTTTTCTGACACTCAGACCAGGGTATGAAGTAAAAACACAGTTTTATTGAAAATAAAACAAGGCCCCTAGAGGCCAGCACATAAATAGCAACAATAACAAAGAGAATGCACACAATGATAATGACAAGTGCTAGAATAGATAGGGAATTTTCCCCAAAGGGTTAAAGACTGAAATGGGTGAGATATACAAGACTGGCCAACGCCCAGGATAAATAGCAGTCTCTGGAACACAGTCTCTCAATAGCAGGATAGTGGACACAGTCTCTCAATAGCAGGATAGTGGAGTAACTGCACTGAATACACTCTCAAGTTGATATACTAGAGCCCAAAGTCCAGAGCTGAGCCGGTACCCACGCCTGGGGCTACAGAGGAGTGCTATTACCACGCTGTAATGATCAGAACCGAAATCGCCCTTGACTAGGAAAGTAATAACCCTGCATGTGCCACTAGGATATGCCCATACACCCCTTGGGTGCTGTACTGATGGTAACTGCACAAGCTGTAATTGAGCCAATGTCCTCTGGAGTGCAATGGGAATGTACCTTCAACGTCTGTGGCCCTGAGCCAGAGAATGAACACGGACTGACAAGGCTCTGATGGAATAAGAGACACACAGAAGCACTCAGAGTAACAGGCTATGTCAGAGAAATGTATGCTTGGCAAGAAGTATCGGAGGCACCAGACCGGAGACTACAGGCACTGCAAGGGTTAAATGGTTCTGTACACACGCGAGTACCTTGGCAGCCAACAGCAGGCAAAGCAACCTCAGGCTACAGCTACTGACAAGTGAGAGGAACAGTGAGTCGCAATTACAGTTCAGAATGTCGCCGAGCGACTGGAATGACGCAGGAACACAGGAACAGCAGGCAGAATCGGAACGATCACTGGAACAGCAGACAGGCCGGTACCGCAACCGGAACAGCAGGCAGAACCGGAACGATCACTGGAACAGCAGACAGGCCGGTACCGCAACCGGAACAGCAGGCAGAACCGGAACGATCACTGGAACAGCAGACAGGCCGGTGCCGCAACCGGAACAGCAGGCAGAACCGGAACGATCACTGGAACAGCAGACAGGCTGGCACAACAACCGGAAAAGCAGGCAGAACCGGAGCGGTAACTGGAACAGCAGACAGGTCCGGAGCAATGCTGGAACAGAGGCAGGCCGGAAACAATCACAGAGCAGGGTCATCAGCCAGAGCCGGGTCGAATCGCGGAGCAGGGTCGTCAGCCAAAGCCGGGTCAAATCACGGAGCAGGGTCGTCAGCCAAAGCCGGGTCAAATCACGGAGCAGAATCAGGAACAGAGTCAGACTAGCCGGGTCAGTACACAGAAGACACTGGAATATGGCAACAAGGCGCAGCAACAGGAACACCACGAAAGGGCAACTGACAATTGCCCAAGCTCCAGCATATAACGGCACATCCTGGGCGGGCCAATCAGTCTCCACCAATGCACAGGTACATCATGATAGACTGACAGAAAGACACGGGGACCGTGATACAAGGCTACTGGAGTGTGTTTGTTTCCATGGCTACTAGTGGGACAAGTCTGGGGTGTTAGGATGTGCAGTTCTGTGGCTACCCATGCAGTGGGCCAATGTAATTCTATTGCTACCAGAGGGACAAGGCTTGGGGGCAGTATATTGGGATTTGATGGCTACTTGTGCAGTGGGACAAGTATGTCTGATTCTGCTTCCACCTTAGGGACAAGGCTTAGGTGTCAGTATGTGTGGAAATGTGATAAACTATCTAAATCTCACTTTTATATTGAAAAAGCATCCAGGAACACAAAACTCTGCTCTTGGGAAGGGTTTACATTATTATAATTGATTCCAAGGATCACAAAAACACATTAAAAATGGCATTTTGTATAGGAATTACTGTGCACAGCAAAATATGAAGTTTGTCTATGCCCTGCTGTGAAACTTTTTTCCCTATGACATACCCCCAAGGGTAAATAAGGGACATAGTACATTTATAGCCTTGTGAATGCTTGGATAGGTGATCCCTATCAAAATGATGGATGGAAATACAGGCATGAACGTTTGAAACTGGCACCTAATTTCACTCCTCCGTACTGTAACCTTTCCAAGAAACTAGATAGTGGAGGGGATCACAAGAAACATGAGAATTAAGGTGTCATTTTTACACTCAGTTTATCTTAATTTTCTTTCTTTCGCCTTTTTCTTTTGCACTTGTAAGTTTTTCAACATCTTAAAAATCACAGGAGAGAATTTATCAGTCATGGATACAATGCCAAGATCATGAACATCCAAATTCTGAGAGGCACCAGTATAACCAGAAGAAATCTCCTGGAGTACAAACAACCACAGAAATAGAACACAGTGCCATTCGTTGTCATCTAAAACCCATAACTTGAAGTACTGTGTAAAATCTCATTAGCGCTCCAAACAATACTACATACTGATGGGAAATTAAAAGAAAATTCCCAGTACCTCTGCTCCTCTCCTATAAACAGCCCCGCAACCTGAAACAACCAGTGGTGAAGAGTTCCTTTAAGAATGTAACAGAAAATGGTACTTTTCCGTGCCTACAAAGGGCATGGGGAACCTATACACAAATGTACCACAGATAAGATGCCCATGTCAGGTTCCCTCTGAAACCACAATATGAATGGCAAGTTCTCCTGTGGCTCATCTAATGTTGTTTACCTCATCATGTGTGTGAAATGTCCACAAACAACACTACATGTGGGTAGACAGGACAGACCATGAGAAAAAGGATGAATTATCATAGGTCACTGTTTTAGCAAAACTCATCACAGCATTAAAGATCTCAAAGTGACTACACTGATGGGAAATTTTAAGACACAGAGAGATAGAACGATCTGGGAGTATATATTGATAACTAAGTTTAACACTCTGAACTGTGGCTTGAACAGTGACAAGGAATTTATGTCATGCTATCCCACAAAATAAACACATTTTGGACCCCCTCTGGTGCTTGGTGTATTAACCCATACATTCTATAGACTGAGCCATCTTTGGCTAGATACTGTAATTCACTGGAGCATGGAAAAGGTAACTAATCTTGTTTACATTTTCTAATCCACTTCAAAGAGACTTTAATAGAGCCTAGAGACTGATTTACGGTTCATATTGATAATAATATTAATGTTAGTAGAATTTAAATGTTAAAATAATTTGCATGAGTTTTAAAATCATACAGTATGCATTCAGTCTTCATTCTTTTTAATGCTTGAAGAAGAGACATTGGAAGCTTGCATCCTGGAGCCACTCAGTTAATAAAGGTGCCATTTTTACTCTGCTTGTCTCCTGCCTTTTGTACGGCTAACACAATACCATGCTTTACCTACATTTATATTGTCTCCATATTTCAATGTGCTCATTGTAGAAGTAGCATATTGGCAGCATTCTTCACTCTGCTCAGGTTTAATATATGTTTTTCTTCTGAACATCAGCTTTACTTATGTTTTATTTCACATATCATGACCTGAACTGAAAACTTGTATTAACCATTGCCTTTCCTGGAGTTTGAAGGTAGTAATTTTGCTTCCTATTCTGACAGCCTACTATATAATTATTTTAGATTCCTGGTGATTGATGTAAAAATATCTTAGGTGTCTATTATCGTCTTAGCAGCCATTTTGTTTAATGGGGTAGGGCGATTTTTACTTCTTGCTTCACTGTAGAAACCTAGAAATGTGATATCCTTTCCCAATAATTTATAGTTAGTCTTGAAGAAGTGTTGTTATTAATAGATGGTAGCCACTTTACAGAGAGGGTAGAAGAAATGAACTAAGGTAGGTAGGTGAAGGAGTTGATGAGTAAGGAGAACAAAAGGTACCACACTTTGATTGTAATGCATACTTTCTTTTTGTTAATTAATTATTTAAAACAATAACAAAGGAAAACAAAAATGAGCATTTAGAGTACCTTAGAGCAGGGGTGTATAAACCTGTCTTCAAGTTAAAGGGATAATAATGTCTAAAATAAAGAAGATCTCTGAGTCTTCATTGTTGTAAGCATAATACTTTGCAATATGTTTAATAGCTTACTTTTCTGCAGTTTTAAAGATATTCAATATAAAAGGAGCCCCCTCCCATCCCTTTTGGCCGCCTCCACTTGGAGCTGCAATCTGGTCGTGGGACTAGACGGATGCAGCGAGGGACAAAATTAATCAGTAAGTATAAAGAAAACCATGCCCCCCCTTGATGAAGGAGGGCAGGATTTTCCTTTACTTACTGAAGTTTGTTCCTTGCCGCTCTCCATCAGGTCCATGCTTAGCTGAGCATGACATGGCCAGAAGGGATGGTAGGGGGTCTTTTACACTGAATATCTTTAAAACTACAGAAAAGTAAGTTACTAAACATAGAGCAAAGTTTTATGCTTACCATAGTGAAGACTCCGAGATCTATTTTATTTTAGATATTACTATCCCTTGTGTTTAATTGACGGTATCCTGAAAACATGAACTATTAGGAGGGCCTGCGGACAGGTTTGAGTGATCCTGCCTTAAATCTAGAGTATGTATGTCATATTTTAGTTTTGTAAATATATCTATAGTTAGGGAGGCTTAGCCTTCTAAATATAAACACTGACAAGAACAAATTCCCAGGTACAAATTTTATTTTAACCTCACTCTACTCCTATGTGTATAGTAATCAAGACTTTGCTGAAAGTAAAGGTAACTAAATGTCTATAGGATCCTACACATACATACTGTAGTTCGCGTAATCTCATCTAACTCTCCCAGCAGTCTCACACCATTTGATAGACACTACATAGTTTAGAATTGGTGGGCTGCATATAATTGCAGTGACATGCCCCAGGGACCATTTGGACACAGGCAGGTGTTGACAAGCAGTCACCAGCTTCATAGCTGCCCTGTGGACTGGTTGGGAGCGGCATGTGCTGACATCCAAGTATTCAACATCTTTCATGGAATTATCGTAAAATGTAAAAAGTGCTTTTTTCTCTCTTTTATCTTTTTTGGGTGAAAGTCACCCAATTCCAATTTAAAGTAAAGTACTCCAATATCTTTTTCCTAAGCAATGCATTTGAGACCTATCTATCATTCAAGGTGTTAAAAGTCAAATTTAATTTAACAGGAATTTTTATTCATACCATATGGTGTAATTGGTTTATTCCAGAATAACTCCAGTTTGCTTTCAAAAATATGGGCCACTGTTCCCTATTCTTCAACCAGTTTCTATGCAGTTACAAAGGTTATTACCGAGACTAAATTTCCTAATTCTATAGGCTAGCCTTCTGTATCTACCACTCTCAGTTAATTCTTATTCTTTCAAAAGAACAATGTATTCCTCAACATAATATTATCCCTTCAAGTCATTCCCAAGGTCATAAGTCTATAATTCTCAGATTGTGTTTTAGGCACCCCATTGGCTTTATGCCAATCTCATGGCTTTGAGCCACTGGAAACAGAGTATTAAAAAGAAGGGTCTTGATAATACTGCAGTAAGTTCTCAAAGAACCCTTCAATGTATACCGCCAGGACCAGGTGCTTTGTCAATCTAAGCTTTGTCTAGTCTTCTCTTGACCTCTTCTTGTTTTATTTTTTTGTTGAGGCTTTTCTACCATTGTTTGTGCCTTGGTTTATATAATTATGGAAATAACGTGTTCAGAACCCCAGCTTTTTCTTTATCCTCATGAATTAATTTGCCCATCTAATTTTTGAAATGTTTGATGTATTTGATTTTTTTTGGGATTAGTATTGCCCTCCTTTGCAATTTCAGTTTCATTTGCTATTTTTGCTAACCTAGTAGACTTTTAACAATCTTTTTGGCACTCCCGGTATCTAAAAAAAATAATTAATGTTTTTATTCAGACTTGAAAAGCCCTAAATTCCTTTTTTCTCCTCATCATTTACTTCTTACCATTCCCAGTAATCATATTTCTTGTTATCTACTTTTTTAAAATTTGTTTCTCAATGATATATGCCGCTAAATACATTTGTCCAAACTAAATTTGAATTCTGACCAGTTTCTGATGCTGTTAATATTCTGCAGTTATTTAGTATTTTACCAGCCACATGCCTATTTTTATATCTGTCTTTGACAGAGGCTCCTACCTGTTAACTACATATATTCCCGCCCTTCAATTTTCCATGTATCCATTTCCTGTCTTCCAACATTTTTCTAGTTATACCTTTCCCCGTTTCCTGCTAAGCATTCCATTCCCTAGCACAACAGCTCTTTTTCCATTTAGGTGTTATCCATCTATTCATTAATACCATAATGCTTGTACCCAAGAGCAAATACATTCCAGAACTTTAAAAAACCAAACCCTCTTTCCCACACCAACTACATGAGCAAACACATTTTAGAACTTTAAATACCCAAACACCGCTTCCTACACCAATAATTAAGCCATGCATTAAGCTCCCTGAGCTACCTCTGACTCCCTGTACTGGTGCATGGCACTAGTATCATTTCATAAAATGCTACTTTGGAGGTGCCTTGAGCTTGCACCTAGATCCTTCCTTGAAATAATTTTAGGGACCTCCATCTTCCTCCAGCTTTGTCATTGTTACCTGTATGCCCAAAGATAGCTAGATCCTTTCTAGCCCCTCCCAATAATATGTCTGTCCTGTCCTCAACATGCTGTAGCCAAGCATCTGTGAGACAACATCCTTTTCAGCATTCATGGTCCTGTTGAAAGATTACCCTGTCTACCCTCCTGTTAATATAGTACCTAATCACCACTTGTCTTCTAAAAGTAACATGAAAAGTTCCACCAAAATGGTAATAATAAACCTAAAGATTATAAGGAGTCACATTTAGATGATGTTTGTCTAAACTACTTAAAACATAATTAGAAATGCATGTCCTGACTGAAATTAAAGCAATAACCCTACCAGCAAACCACTCCCTTTGAAATTACCTGCTGTACAAAGATCTGTATGAAATTTTCAGTCTCCTGGTTCTTTAAAACGTCAGGCCTCTTCACTCCAAGCCAGTCCACAAGTTCCTTAGTTAGCTAAGGTACTTATATAGGAGAAATAAACACATGTGCAGCCCTTGTCTAATCAAGCAGAACAAACACACACACACACACACAGCAGTCCCATATCTATCTATCTGTCTATCTATCTATCTATCTATCTATCTATCTATCTATCTATCTATCTATCATATATATATATCTATACCATACAATCTCAGGTATAATACTAACAATTTTGCCCCTCTTCATCTTGTATGAATTGGGGGATTTGTATTATACACAAGAACTTTTTTTTATATATATTTGTTTTTTATATTATTATATCCAAAACAATACGAGGGCTGCCAGATTCCTTCCCTCCCCAGTGCAATTTGCTCTCAGAAGATCAGCCTTACTTGCACTGAAGTCTGATTCCACATCTTCCTTGCACGCAGAATGCTTGCATTTGCTGCCCGCTTTCATCAATGCCCTGTCAGGAACTTCTGCTGCCAGTCAATGGTAATGCCCTGTGAGAAACTCAAGGTCCTCACAGGGCAATACCATAGATCCAATGCACAGAGATCTAAGCATTGTATCTATGGTATTGCCGTGAGAGGACAAAAACAAACAATTGATCCGCACCACCGTATCAGAGAACATCCTTCATTGCCACAAACTATACAAACTCTTTGTTAAAACTATACTTCTTTAATGCATTAATACATTAAAATACAATTAACATAGCTTGTAGATACTCACGGATAGCCACAGGGGCTTACTCACAGAGGGAAAAATCAGCAGGTCTTAATGCTTCTGATCAACGTGTTTCATACCCATAAGGCACTTAGTCATGATCAAAGATAACGGCTGTCACACAAGATCCATCTTTTAAAATCTCAGAAGCCAATTAATCACAAATACAGTATGTAGGGAAAACTTTGAGAACTATGAGAGAGAGATTAAATGAACATCTTAGTGGCATAAGGAGTCATGAGTTTAGATCTAGTATCTCGTCACACTTCAAAGAAAAGCATATAAGAAATCTAGATAGTTTCAAAATACAAGGTATTGAACATGTATCTTTAGGAGTGAGAGGATGTAATCTGGATACTGTTCTTTTAAAAAGAAAAGTTTATTGGATTTCGTTCTTGGCACCAGATATCCACAGGGCTTTAATAAGGAGTACAATGTACTGTGTTGTGTCTAACGGATGGCCAGTAGAGGAATTTCCTTAAACGTATGGATCTCTGGAACTTTAAAATTTATGGTGTATTATTTACAGTAATAAGGTTGCGGCCAGCGTATACCTTATGACTCATATTTGGATAACGTCAAAAGTATTTTGATGTGCTTTTTTACTTTGTGTTAAGGACAACTTAAGTGAGTCATATATGGTAGATGCAGTGTACCGCTTTCATTAACTCCAACTTTGATTGCAACATTTTCATTTTTAGCTCTTTGGTTTGGTTTTAAATAATGTGTCTATAATATATTACTTGTGTTGCTTTGTTATGAAGAGGCTGAGGATACAGGACCCGTCAGTCATTTCAGGGTCCGAGTGTTAAACATAACACTGGACTCCGGACGGCATCTGAAGGGTTAATGTTCGCATTGCCTTTAAGACTCATGTATAAGACATAGTGGTGGAAGAACTTTGACGGAAGACCTGTATTTATAATATAGAAAGACCGTAAAAGATTGATTATGTCTTCAGTATATTTTAAATGCATCTATTTTGCTGAAGGGTTTCAATGAGGTGGATTTTGGGAAACCAATATTAAACTATATGCAGTGAATCTGGAATTGTGTACCTTTGTTTTGATTAATGATTGCAGCTTTGGTCTGTTTGTTCATTTCATTTACTAAAATCCACAACAATAGATGCATTTATATTTATATCTATGTTTTCATCACACACTGCTATTAAGAATTTGAATTCTGCAATGGGAATCCCTGGGTGTATACGAATGTAGATGCAATTCCGATTGGCCAAATTCGCAAGTATTTGTGTTTAATTGGCCGCTGAGATTTTAAAAGACGTATCTTGTGTGACAGCCGTTATCTTTGATCATAACTAAGAGCCTTATGTGTACAAAACATGTTGATCAGAAGCATTAAGACCTGCTGATTTTCCCCTCTGTGAGCAAGCCCCTGTGGCTATATGTGAATATCGACAAGCTATGTTAATTGTATTTTAATGTAAGAACTATCATTTTAACAAAGAGTCTGTATAGCTTGTGGCAATGAAGGACGTTCTGTGATACAGTGATGCGGAAAAATAGTTTTTTTTGTTGATATTGTATTATGGATGATAAGATATTATCTTGGCTCTGCACACTGTAATCTTTTTTCCTCATATAAACAAGCGGGTACTTTTTCATTATATCGTTTGAGTCTGTAGGTGCATATGTGTGGTTTGTTTTCTTTTTCGTAGCCGCTATCTTGTTTCTTTTGTATTGCACTGCCAAGGACCCTGAGCTTCTCACAGGGCATTACCATTGGCTGGCAACGCAATGTCTTGACAGAGCATTGATGGAAGCGGGAGACATATGCAATCATGCCACCCACAGGGAAGATGTGGAGAAGATGTGGAATCAGACTTCAGTGCAAGTAAGGCTGATCTTCTGAAAGCAGATTGCGTTGGGGGAAGGAGAGAAGGAATCTGGCAGTCCTCATGTTTTTTTTGAAAAAGGGGGAATGGGGGAAACAAGGGTGTGTATTATACATAGGCACTCTTGTTTTGCACTAAAATCTTGGGTATAATATACACCTGCATATTATACACAGGTGCGTATTATATATATATATATATATATATATATATATATATATATATATATGTATTTATTTATTTTTCACTGTAGGATAAAGGTCTCCTCAGCAAATTTCAAACTTTGGTCTTGTGCTTTTTTTGTTGCCGCTATGTACCAACAAAAAGCTTAAAGGGATAGTAATGTTTAATAATAAAAGCAGCTCTAATTAATCATCATAGTATTTGGACTTTGGAGAGTGTTATTTAATTTCTGTCAGAGTTGTAGTTCAAGAGTAATTCAATGACAAAGTACCCCTCCCGCCCCTTTTACTGATGTAACACTGTTCAGCCAGAGCAGAAGGGAGGTGCCCAGGTAGACTGCAGAGAGGGACAATCTTCAATTGAGATAAGGGAAAAACCTGAAAAACTTGTCAAGGGGGGCAGGGTTTTCATTGTTTTCATAGAAAGAAGATTGTCCCCTTCTGTTATCTGTCCAGTCTATGGACTGGATTTCACATCTGAGAAGAGATGGCTTACACTAGGTAAAAGGGGCGGGAGGGGAAACTTTGCTTGTGAATATCTCTTAAACCATAAAGGTTTGAGAAATAAGACTTATATCGTTCTTCATGTTTTTTATTGCCTACAAAATAAAATAAAGATAAAACAAAGTATTACTATCCCTTTAAACCTTTGACACTGCATTCAGTTCTTGTTGTTGAGTTTTTGTTCAGATTCATACATTTGGTTCCTATATGTGGCTATCTTTCATTTTTCTTTATTAGCACTTGATTTTCATCCAGTTTCCACTTGATGAGCTCATCATTAAACTTGTGTGTGTCTTCTTTTATGCGCTTCAAAATCTGTCGACCAACACTGGACCAGCATGGCAGAGTATGTTGATATATTACACCTTCCTTTTATCTATCTATGTATGTATGTGTGTGTGTGTGTGTGTGTGTGTGTATATATATAAATATATATATATATATATATATATATATATATATATGTTACAGTGGAAAGTAAACATTCTTGCAGACTGATGTCTTTGCCATTATAATGCAAATGAATGCAACTGCTCTGCTGCTCTATAAATGAATTTGTTCATGTGCTGGAATATTAATAATGTGACATATAACTTCTGCTGTTATTAATAACACTCTGTAACAGAAATTAATCTTTAGAAATAGAAGAGCCAAAAAAATGAAGAATTTTCTCTTTGACTTACTACTAGAGAGCAAACAAGACCTTGCATGTTATAGCTTTTCACTGCTATGGATCATTATTATTATCATCACACCATCATATAGTTCATTCAATAAAATATGTATGTCCCAATGGTAAGAAATAGTTACAGATAATTGTGTGTCAGACCTGAAAATGTACAAAACAGGCTTATAGATTCAAAGTACCATTTTAAAGGTAAAATTAAACTCTAGGGAATCTCTAATAGTCCAAAATTTCAACATTCAGGTTAATTTCCAAGCAATGCATTTGAAAAGATAAGTTGATTTGAAGGTTCAATGTACAAAAAATGCTTCCTTGCAAACATAATTATTAATATTATTATGTTATTATTACTGAATGCCTTTGCTACAACAGTGCACTATGGGTTTTATTCAGAAAATAAATTCTGTAATTCTGAACCAATTCAAACAAATTTCCTTTGATTTAACCCTTAAAGGAATAGAAATACTTTGTTTTATCTTTATTTTATTTTGTAGGCATTAAAAAAACATGAAGAACGATATAAGTCTTATCTCTCAAACCTTTATGGTTTAAGAGATATTCACAAGCAAATTAACCCCCCCCCCCCCGTTCAGCCAGATCAGAAGGGAGGTGCCCAGGTAGACTGCAGAGAGGGACAATCTTCAATTAAGATAAGGGAAAAAGCTGAAAAACATGTCAAGGGGGGCAGGGCTTTCATTGTTTTCATACAAAGAAGATTGTCCCCTGCTGTTATCTGTCTGGTCTTACAACCAGATTCACATCTGAGAAGAGATGGCTTACACTAGGAAAAACGGGCAGGAGGGGGATAAAAAGGTAAAGGTTTGAGAGATAAGACTTATATCGTTCTTCATGTTTCTTTAATGCCTACAAAATAAAGTAAAGATAAAACGAAGTATTACTATCCCTTTAAGGTCTAGAGCAGTATCCATGCATTCTAGCATTCAATGAATTAAAAGTCCCATGTAGAACAAAGACCAAAACTTTTTTTTGCCTCCTTTGGTTCATATGGTTTCCTCCACAAGGTTAAAATCAGTTGCACTGTGTGTATGGAAAGAAATTATCACACTCAAGCTCCAAGTAATAAACCCCATTTAAATTAATGTAAATTTCCACCCACCTCCATCATGGTTCAGTTGAAACTGGTGAATTAGGTGCAATGTTGATTATACAAAAGAGAAAAGCAATCCTGAACCTATGGTGGCCATAGTAAGACATCTATACTTCATCCTTCCTTCTTCAACCTATCAAACCTCTATCAATCATTCTTCCACATTCCAAGCTCCCTCCTATGAAACTACCATAACCTACCCTCCATCCTTACAAACTCCATTCTTCCTCTTACCAAACTCCATCCTTCCTTCTATCAAACCTCTATCACCCATACTCCATCCTAAGCAACTCCCTGCTGCCTCCCAATAAACCTCTCTCATTCATACTGCCTCCTACAAAACCTTTATCATACATATCCCCTTGTACCAATTCTCTATAATGTATCCTCCATCCCAACAAACTCTGTCCTGCATCCTACCAAACATCCCTCAGTCATCCACCCTTCCTATAAACTCCATCCTGCCTCCTAACAAACCTCTCTCAGTCAACTGCCCAAACTCCGTCATGCCTCATAACAAGTCTCTCTCAGTCATCCACTCTACTTACAAACCTCTCTCACCCACCCGACTGAGAAGGATTTATTAGGAGGCAAAATGGAGTTTGGTGGGAGGGCTAATGGCTGAGAAAGGTTTGTTAGCAGGGCGGATGACTGAGAGAGATTTTTTAAGAGGCAGAATGGTGTTCAGACAGGTGACTGGGAAAGGTTTGTTAGGAGAAAGGACAGAGTTTGTAGGGAGGCAGGATGACTGAGTGATGTTTGGTATTAGGCAGGACAGAGTTTGTTACGAGGGAGGATGCATGACAGAGGTTTGTTATGAAGGAGAATGCATGATAGAGGTTTCGTAGGAGGAAGTATGACTGAGGCATACTTATTGTTAGGAAGGAGGATGGGTGACAGAGGTTTGGTAGGAGGAAGGAGGGAGTTTGGTAAGAGGAAGAATAGAGTTTGTAAGGACGGAAGGTGGATGACAGTGGTTTGATAGGAGGAAGGAGGGAGTTTGGTAAGAAGAAGGATGGAGTTTGGAAGGATGGAGGATGAGTGACAGTGGTTTGGTAGGAGGAAGTAAGGAGTTTGGTGGGTGGAAGGATGATTGATAGAGAATTGGTAGGAGGAAGAAGGAACGGTGGAGTAGAGATGTCTTAAAATGGACACAATATAATCCAAACTGTGCTATATCTAAGAAAGAAGAATTATCACAAAGAAATGCAAATGCAGCCTAAAATATAGTATACTGTTTATAAAACGTTAAATAGTTAATGATGTTGCTAAAGGAAACTGAGTCCATCATGTTCATTTTTGCTTGATTTACATGCTTTTGAACCAATGTGAGGCAAGAAAACCCCCAAAGAAGATATTTGCAAGTTTAACAAAAATGAGCCAGAAGTTATAATAAAGTTACAGGCCACTGACTTTTTCCCCCTCTATGTGAGGGAGAGTGGGACCTTTGAGTAAAGAATTGAAATGGGCTGGTCCTCCTCCCCAGGCATTGGGAATGATGTGAGCAGGTAGGAGTCAGGATAAGAAAATTAAGGGGAAGAAGAATGGCATCAGTGTGGATGTAGACTCAGAGAAGTAATCATCTGTATTTTGTTATTTTCTTAAAAATATATATATATATTTAATACATTTTTGAACAAATATACTGTGCCTGCCAGTTGCCAAAACAGTTTGCCTAGGCAAGAAGTTCCATATCTTCACTGTCCTCAGTATGATAAACACTTTACTTTTCAGTGCTTAAACCTCTAATCTTACAATCTTTTTGTTCTCCTTTTTTTCACGCTTTTACAAACACATTAACCCTTTGACCTTTGAGTGCCAGAGAGGTATCCAACGCACTGTAACTCTCTCAAAGCGTTAAAGGGATAGTAATACTTTATTTTAAGCTTCTTCAATATTGCATATATTAAGTGTGAGTGTGAGTATGTAAAAGGGGTGGGGGGGAATTTTCAAACAATATAACTCTAAAACTATAAAACCTACATCGTTAACTTTATTTTTTTTAGTATGTGCAATATTATTTAAGCTTAAAATAAAGTATTACTGTCCCTTTAAGAGAAAGAAAGCCACTAGAGAGAGAAGACAAAGAAAGGAAGGAAGACAAAGAGAAAAGTAAATAGGAAAGATGAAGACAGCCTAACAGGAAGATGACATCAATTTTCCTGATATTATAACAACAAATAAGATATATTGAATAAAGGTGTACAGGAACATTAATGACAGACATGCTTAGTTAAACATTTGCAGGTGTATTTGTTGGTGGGCAGTCCAGATCGTTTTCCAACACCCTGCCAAATTTTGAATGCCATCCTTTACAGGAATGGACTGACCATTAGGGCATTGGGTCACGGACCAAGGGCCCATGACCGAGGGGGGCCCACCTCTACTAACAAAGATAATCTGCCACCCGTCTGCTTGGCTACCTTAGGGGCCAGTCTGAGACTATTTAAATCAGCCACCAACCACAGTACTGTGCTACGTGATGCACTGAGGTCTCAGTGCATACTGTCTGATCCCTGCCCCTTCCCATCCAGTGCATCCATCATGCACTGATGATCATCCATACCACACCGCTTGCTGCCAGAGTCCAGAGCCACTCAGCCAGACTCACTGCTGGAGTCATTACTGTGACTGTCTGGCAGCTGCTGGCAGCAAGCACATCTCTTCTGGCTGTGCCTCTTTCTCTTCTCATGCCTATGCAGCATGTACATGTATATCATCACAGCCCGCAAGGGAGTGTGATGATGCGGCGGGTGGGAGAGAGAGTGGGACTCAGAGCCAGCCTGTTACAGGGAACCTCACAGGAAGTCACATGACTACCTAGCGAACCAAGGAGGACACAAAGCAGGATCAGGAGTCAGAGTCAGACTACTAGGGAATGAATAAGAGCACCAGTGCTGCAGCAGTGACACTGACTGACAGACAGAAGAAAAAGACCCACCAGCACGCTGTGCACACAGCACAGGTAAGCCAGTATTGGATGGCCTGGAGGGGGTACTGGATGGCATGGGAAGGGTACTGGATGGCCTCAGGGGGGTACTGGATGGCTTGTGGGGGTACTGGATGGCCTGGGCGGTACTGGATGGCCTGGGTGGGTATGGCTTTGAGGGGAGCACTGGAATGCATGAGGTGGGTACTGGATGGCCTTGGGGAGGTACTGGATGGCTTGTATGATGGCTTGTAGAGGTACTGGATGGCTTGTGGGGTACTGGATGGCCTGGTGGGGTACTAGATAGCTTGTGGGGTACCGGATGGTTTGTGGGTATATTGATGGACTGGTGGGGTACTAGATAGCTTGTGGGGGTACTGGATTGCTTGTAGGGGTAAAGAATGGCCTGGTGGGGTACTGGATAGCTTGTGGGGGTACTGGATAGCTTGTGGGGGTACTGGATGGCCTGGTGGGGTACTGGATAGCTTGTGGGGTACTGTATGGCTTGTAGGGGTAATGAATGGCCTGGTAGGGTACTGGATAGATTGTGGGTACTGGGTGGCTTGTGGGGATGATGATGGCCTGGTGGAGTACTGGATGACTTGTAGGGGTTATGAATGGCCTGGTGGGGTACTGGATGGCTTGTATGGGTACTGGATGGCCTGCTGGGGGTAATGATGGCTTGGTGGTATAAAGGATAGCTTGTGGAGTACTGCATGGCTTGTAGGTGTAATGGATGGCCTGGTGGGGTAATGGATGGCCTGGGTGGGTATGGCATGGAGGGGGGTACTGGATGGCATGGAAGGGGGTACTGGGTGGCCTGGAGGGGGTTACTGGATGTCTTGGGGGAGGTAATGGATGGCCTGGGGAGATAATGGATGGCTTGGTGGGGTACTGGATGGGCCTGATGGGGGTACTGGATGGCCTGGGGTGGGGCCAATCATGTAATGGGGTGGGGCCAATTATGTCATTGGGCAGGGGGCCCAGACCTCTTTTTGGACCAGGGCCCTGGGTCCTGTCAGGTCACCCCTGCTAATATTAATTTGTAAACCCAAAGATCTTTGCTAACCACCTGAAGCAAATGGGTTGTATGATTTCTAAGTGACAAGTTTAAAGGGAGAGTAATGTTTCACGAAAACAGCAACTCCAATTAATCTTCATGGTATTTGGTCCATGGAGGGTGTTATTTCAATACTGTCAGAGTTGTAGTTCAAGACTAATTGAATGATAAAGTATCCCCCTCCCGCCTCCCCTCAGATGTGGAATCTGGTCTCTTGACTGGACAGCTCACAGCAAGGGACAATCTTCTTACTGTGAGCATAAGGAAAACCTGCCCCCATTTACAGGTTTTTCCCTTATGCTAATTGAAGATTGTCCCTGTCTGAGATCCACCTGGACACCACCTCTCTGCTCTGAGGTGAGCAGTGTTACATCAGTAAAAGGGGGCGGTAAGGGGATACTTTATCATTTAATTACTCTTGAACTACAACTCTGACAGTACTGAAATAACACTCTCCATTGCCCAAATACTATGAAAATTAATTGGAGCTGCTTTTATTGTGAAACATTACTATCCCTTTAACCTTTTTGACATAATACAACAGAAGATCAAAAAGAGGCTTTGATGACTTCTAATTATGGAGCCCAAAATAACATATTCCAGGTAAAATTATGTGGGGAAGTCAAAATAAAATAAACTAAATAAAACTAAAAGAAACAAGATCTGTATAGGTATAAAAAGTACGTTGGCCTTTATTTGTTTTTGGGATTTTTTTGCCTTTATGAAGTAAATGTACACTTTTAGCCTTATCCATATAATAAAGGAACTATAATTCTGAAGGAAACTAACTGCACCATACGGGAAAATTAAAAATTAACCACATTCACTTTAAGTTGTTTTTTAACTGCTTGAGTTGTCTCTTTTGGATAAGGTTCTTAGGGTATTTTATGTAAAAGTAAACTGGAGTTAATCTGGAGTAAACCAACTACGTCATAGGGGACAATTAAAAATTCCAAAATCCACATGCACTTGAATAGCTCTTTTTAACCCCTTGAATGCTTTGCAATGCATTGGAGACCCCTAGCATTAGGGCTAAAAGCCACATTTAATTTATCAGGATTTTTTATCTGTCTCCTAAAGTGCAATTGGTTTATTCCAGAATAACTCCAGTTTGCTTGTATATTTATGGGCATTAGGGCCTTATGCAGGAGACTAAGGGGTAGATTTAAAGGCAGCCGTTAACAAAAAAAATCACTAACGGGTGCGTTAAGTGACATGTTGCAATTCAAAGATCCGTCTAAAGACCAGCTAACGGCAGTTGTACAATCCTTACGGCCGATACACTTACGTGCATTCAGACGCATGGAAAAACATACCCCAGAGCTATTCAAAGGCTTGCGGTACTGATAACGGCTGAAAAAAAGACACACCTAACGGCTAAAAGTTAAGACCCACTTTTCACACACGTTAGACACTTAACGGCCAAAACAAAACACCCGTTACATAGGAAAAGACACAAAAGGCTTACCGCACAACCATGTAAATGTGAAAATTAACCCGTGCAATGCCAAAACAACACAAAAACATGCACACACAACACAAATCACTATACACACAACAACAACCAACACCACAGGGACAACGACACACTAAAAAACAACAACACAACATGGCACGGAACAATGGGGGTCATCACACAAAGCGGACACCTGCAAATACAAGCTCACCTGGGCAACATCAACACGCCACCTGCACCCCACAACTGCATGTCCGCAAATGGCACACACAGAACAAGCACAACACACCACATCTTATAACACACACACACCTGCAAACACTTACCTGGACAAAAACAACTCACCATTGGTCAGCACTCACCTCATCACCACACCCACACAACGCCCTAGCAAGTACTTAAAGGGACAACTCAACACACTCACTTGTGGCTTGTTTTCCACTCTGGGAGGGAGAGAGAGAGAGAGAGAGAGAGAGAGAGAGAGAGAGAGAGAGAGAGAGAGAGAGAGACAGATAGATAGAGCAAACAGTATGTTGGGTTACATATTGTTGCGAAGACTGAAGAGAAGGCGTGCAAGGGAGAGAGCTAGGGAACATCAGCAACCTCCAAGCATGCCTGATCAACAGCCACCACCTGTTGCAAGTGAGGAGGCTCTGGCTCAGCAGCCACACAGGAGCCCATCCCCACCTGGAGGGCACAGGATGTATAGACGACCACCAAGGCCCAGGGTATACCGCCCAAGGGTCACCCTCTTTGGAATGACCGATGATGAGGTAATTGATCGCTACAGGTTGAGGCCTGACAGCATCATTGCCTTGTATGAGGTCATCAAGGAGCAGGTGGATCCCATCTACATCTACAACCATGCCCTAACTGGCCTGCAGAAACTACTCTGTGCCATGCACTTCATGGCAAGCGGGGCCTTCCAGTCCACAGAGGGTTACGCATCTGGCATGTCACAGGCCACATTCTCCAGGGTGCTGGCCCAGGTCCTGCCAGCCCTCAAAAGCAAGGCCAGTACCTATATACATTTCCCCACCACCGACATGGACTGGATACAAGTCAAGCAGGCCTTTTACGCCAGGGGAGGCATGCCCAGGGTCATGGGTGCTATAGATTGCACCCATGTCCGAATTAAGGCCCCAGCACGTGACGCACAGATATTCATCAACAGGAAGAACTTTCACTCCATCAACGTGCAGATGGTGTGTGACAGCCATATGAGGATAATGAATGTCTGTGCAAAGTATCCTGGCAGCTCACATGATTCATACATTCTCCAAAACTCCTCAGTCCACAGAGATTTCGAGAATGGAACTTTTACAGGGGGATGGCTTTTGGGTGAGTTCACAATACAAAATCACATCACATACACAGGCGTACACACAACGCTGCTTAGCATGCTCCTGACCCACAGCTACTACGTCTACCACACAAAACATCATTCACACAACATGTGCTCCCTGTCTCACCATGTCACTCACATTACACAGGTGATGCTGGCTATGGATGCAAGTCCTGGCTACTGACCCCACTGGCCAATCCTCGAACACATGCCCAGGAAAGCTACAACCAGGCTCATGGCAGAACGAGGAATGCCATTGAGCGGACCTTTGGCCTCCTCAAGTCAAGATTCCGATGTCTGGACCACTCGGGGGGAGCACTGCAGTATGCACCTGGAAAGGTGTGCGACATCATTGTGGCGTGCGCAATACTGCACAACATCGCAGTGGACACCAGGCTGCTGGAGCACATCCAGGCCCCCCCCATACAGGAAGTGCCCATGGACATCGGACACGTTGAGGAGACCCTGAGAGGGACACAGATCAGAGACAGGCTCATCACGGAACACTTTACATGTGAGTATAACACAGGCATGCAAACAATCCATGCAAGTCCCCCATCAGTCCTGTGACACTAACCACACTGCACATTTTGTTCTGTCTCACCCCACAGGAACAGTGACACAGCACTGCACTTGCAGCGGACATGGCAAATTGTGTGTGTGGACTCAAAAACAATCCTCCATTCCACTCTCCACGTTGACATACAGACCCCAAGGATATCACGCACACCCTCAGGAGAAACAAGGTACAACACATAACCCATGTTCATCGCCTTACAGGGCTTGATTGACAGCAGCTAACTTGATTTGCCATGAGCATAGCCAGAGCAACCATGCTAGCCTTGTAGCGAAAGAGTGTTATCCAATGCTATGCATTGGATAATACTCCGTCACATCAGGGGTTAAAGGGCCATTGGACTCAATATGGAACCTGTACTGTGCTACAGCTGAGAAGAGCAGCACAGGGGTGGATGTACAGTGGTATGGGCACACAATGTAGAGGTCATGAGACGTAGATCAGATTACCAGGGACACCATGCTGACCTGTGAGTGTGCAGACATATGTGCCCCCGACATGAATACACACATCAACAAATGTGTCCTAACAGTTCCATGGAACAAATGACATTGGGCTGCCACTGTCACATTAACAGTGGCAGCCCAAATTCATTACTTCCATGGAGCTCTCAGAATACTTGTTGATGTGTGTATCCATGTCAGGGGCACATATCCATAGGGCTGGGGCACATGTCCTTAGTTCTCCACATAATTGGTTACAGATGAGTACACAACACATTGTCAAGCAATGGTTTGTGTACTCACCTGTAACTGTGAAAATTGAGGGGATCAAAAAGACTAAATTGTTGTTGCTTGATGATCAGTTCAAGTCAACTACTCCAAATCCTGTCCTCTTCTTCCACAGGCATCCGTAACATGATCCATCCTTGAACTGAAGTTCTTCTATGTGACTGGATTGATGTCTTGACATCACCTTCATGGAGATCACCCCTTGCTGTTTATGTTGATGTTGTTGGTGATGCAAAGTTTGACCTGAGGTTCACACAAACCTCTACTGGATCATTTTCATATAGACACAGAAAACACTAATTCCTGAGTTTTATAACCTGTACAGTTAGGATGCTCAGCTACAGAGTTGTCAAACCTTGTGGACAACACATGAGCTGGGCAGCAGTGTAACTAAAGTACTATTTTTTTGTTTCAAAGTACATTTAGTGTTCTCATACAGGTGTTCAATGCATATAGGCAATACACAGAAAACACATGTACATCCTAATGTACTTTGAGACACAATAAAGATGAACCATCACCATTCTATCTGTGTCTGTAGGAGGATATATTTGAGAACACAGTTGTCAATGCGTTACCACACCCAGGGTAGAGTATCCCCATACATGGAAAGGCATCACCCATATCACAGGACTCCAGCACTTGTTTGCAAGTGAGTGGACTCAGTGATGTATTCACGCTAACAGATGGTGGCAGTGATACACTAATGTGTTGTGGGAGTGATAAAGAGGTGATAAAGGGGACATACTTCCACAGTGAATTCCTGTCCACAGTTAATGTGTTGCTCAGTATAATCAATGTTCAGTGATATTGCTCCACTGGGACATATCACAGTACATGACCAAGTGGACAAGTGTTTTCACTGGGGAAGTCTGTTACACCCTTAGAAAAAACAACAAGTCAACTTACTGGAGGCCCCAATGCTCACCCCAGGATATCAATGTGTGTGCTACACATTGAAATCCTAGGTTGAAAACATTGGCTTCCTCAGTCAGTCTGTTGCACAATGAGTGTGTGAATCCAAGACAATATGGATACATGTCCCATTTATCTGTCCTGCTTGTTATCTCACCGCTAAGCCGTTTGTTTGGTTATCCCCTTAACCCTCTGAGTGCCAGAGTGGTACCCAACGCATTTCTTTGCAATGCGTTGCCTACCACTCTGGATATCAAAGGGTTAAACACTACATATGATGTAGATGAATGTTCAATGTTGTACCAAATGTTGGGCTAAGGGGAATGTTTTGTTATGCAAAATCAACACACAACATTGCCATATAACACAGTTGTGTAATATGGCAACAGGGATGTTTTTACAGTTGATTTTGTACAACGATGTGTATGTGAACCCATGTTGTAACATCCCACAAACATCTTACCTAGGCAGGAGTTGTATTCACTGAATTGTTTGGCAATGCATTGGAGACAACTCTGCCACCCAAATCTATGACCAAATTCAAAGCAGATCAGACAGGATTCAAAAGCACAATGTTCCTTTATTCAGGGGAAATTTAACATGTTGGGCATTTTATTTTTTTTTCTTGGGGGGGGGGGGCTTAGACTGTGTGGCAGAAGTGGATAACCTGGATGATCTCCTGGTCACCCTTTGCCCCCTAGGTGTGGCTTCGGGGGTCACATTAGAGGGGGTGGTGGGGGCAGTGGATCCCTCTGTGGAGCGCAGGTTTTCCCTCTCCAAACGTAAGTCCTCCCTGCGGTTCAGCTCTCTCAACTCCACCAGTAGCTGTGCAAGCAGGTCCATCACCCCCGTGTGTAGCTGATGGAGTTGAGTGTTGATCCTCATGACCTCCGACTCCAGGGCATGGATCCTTGCCTCTATCCTGTTAGTGTTTATACGGGATTCCCTACGGCTCCTGGTGATGTTGTCATTGGTGCGGAGGCTTGACCTGAGTAGTCTCCTTTGCAGAGCCATACACTCAGCTTCCATCCCCATGGGCCGTTCACTGCTGGTGATGCTTGTGCCTGGTGAATCAGCTGCTGCTGTGTCCTCCTCTGCTGGTGCTGTATCCTCCTCTGCTGGTGCTGTGTCCTCCTCTGCTGGTGCTGTATCCTCCTCTGCTGCTGCTGTATCCTCCTCTGCTGGTGCTGTGTCCTCCTCTGCTGGTGCTGTGTCCTCCTCTGCTGCTGCTGTGTCCTCCTCTGCTGGTGCTGGTTGTGCTGCAGATGGGTATGTGCCCACCACATCAATTGACCCACTGCTGCCCACCGATGTCTGTGCTGGTGGAGGTGGTGGGGTAAACACGTCCCTTCGCATAGGCTGTTGGGGCTCCCCAAGCAGGCCCAGGTGTTGGTAGTCGAGTGGCCAAGGGTCAAACCTTGGCCACTGGTATGTGCTTGGCCCCCACCTAGGATCATACCTGGGGCCATGCTGGGGAGCCATCCAGGAGGGTAGGTCAATCTGTGGGTATGGCCCGTATTGGGTGGTGGCCACATCACCGGGCAGCCATTGCCTCCCTGGTGGTGGTGGTGCTGCTGCTGCTGCTGGGGGATAATAGCTCCTGGAGGTGGTGGGGGGCATCCAGTCACTGTAATAAGTCGGTGCAGGCAGAGTTGGTGCAGGCAGAGTTGGTGCAGGCAGAGTTGGTGCAGGCAGAGTTGATGCAGGCAGAGTTGGTGCAGGCAGAGTTGGTGCAGGCAGAGTTGATGCAGGCAGAGTTGGTGCATCCAGCTGGCCAAGAGGTGTGGATGTCGTTGGGTACGGTGCCCACTGGCTGGTCCCCTCCTCCAAATACTCCTCACTGGGTGGTGAGGTGGCCTCCTCCATGGGCTCCTGATGTGCTGGAGACACATAACCTGTGTGGAGGATTGAGATTGTGTGATCAGTAAACTTAGCCATGATGGTGTCAAATTGATATTAATACTTGAAATGTGTAAAGGAACATATATGTTGTATGGTGTATCCCCCTGTGTGAAACAACGGTACTCCTACTGGTGATGGGTGTTGTATTCTACATGTATTGCAGCTCAGAGTTGAATTCCTTTGGTGCCACATCCCAGTGGCCTGAAATTGTACATTTGCGCTGTTGCCACATCATCCTTTGTGGATATCTGTTCCCTGGACCAAAGCTAGCCAGAGGATGGTCTGGCAACATTGGCATAGTACATTTTCAGGCCACAGTGATATTGTCCCTGGAATATTCAACTTTGAGCTGTTATACTCTTGTGATGAAACACCTTTCAGTAGTGGGGATACCCTTACATTACCCGGTGGATCAATCCTATGACATGTATTTTTCCTTTCACATTTTAGGTATTACTATCTCTTTAACGGGATAGCAATGGTTAATTTCACCTTGATGTAACATTGCAGGCATCATAGAGAGATGTTTAGAAAGATGTTGCTGTATGTGACAGCTGGAGATGTCAGTCATTTGACCACACGGAGGCTCTTCAGCAGACTCCACATTGACCCATTTGGAGATAACTACATCTTTGCCATTGTCTACTAAGTGTTCCTGGTTTGTAAGCACGCTCTGTGGACCATGTCAATGATGGATCCATCTCCAATTGTTTCAATTTTGGGTCTGCTGAAGAGCCTCCGTGTGGTCATATGACTGACATCTCCAGCTGTCACATACAGTAACATCTTTCTAAACATCTCTTTATGATGCCTGCAAGGTTACATCAAGTGAAATTAACCATTGCCATGCCAAGGTACACAGTGAGGAATATGGTCTGATATGTGTGTATATGTACCTTTCATACGGGTACAAACATATCCTTGATAGATATGAACCCAGAGATCTGTTCAGAACATGTGATTGTCTAACTGCCTATATATGTACAGCCATCACAAATGACCTTTCATAGATACAAGTGATACCCATCCAAGTAGGTGTAATATACTGGGTATATGTACTGTGATGATGATATCAATATGAGTTATTTTGTTGAGGGTGCACATATATGGGCAGTTGGACAATCACACGTACTGAAACGAACTCTGGGTTTACATCTTGTTGGGACCTATTTGTACCCATTTGAAAGGGACATATCCACATACAAATCTGGTTGTTTTTCTTTCTGTACATATCTTTTTTGAAGAGATCTGCAGTGTGATTCAAGTAGTATTCATCCCTATGTTATCAGTTCATCCCGTACAGTGCTGGATTTTGTCAGATTAGACATGTCCCTCTCTGGTTGTCATGATGGTATCCTATGCATAGCATTGTGATGCATGGGATACCACCGTGGCAATCAGGGATTGATGTACATTACAGGATTCTGTCCATGAGGTCTGTTCAAGTTGAATCCTGAGGGGCAACAATCAAGCCAGTCTTGAAGGATATCATTGATTGAGGCCTTTTTTTTCCTGGATCAGCCCATCCATCCTTCTGTGTGAGGCAGCCAGACCCGATCATAGATATCCATAATCCCTGGCCTGTTATTGACCAAACCTCAATGGTTCATATTTGGTTCCCATATTTATCCTGCAAATAGTGTCTGGTGTACCATCCATCCATGGCATCAGCACTCCTGAGGATCTATATGTGAATCAAATGTGAGCTATGTAAATTGAAGTTAGAGTAAATGATTGCATACACAACACCAAGGCCAACTTTTTCACCTTTACTTATGTGTGATTGTTTTTGGCCTGTGTGTTGCACATACAAGCATTTATTCTCAGTGGCACTGTGATTTGTGACCTGATCCATCCTGTTGGTGATTCAGTAAGCGGTTAAGTGGACCTGATGAACTGATTATGATGCTGACTTCTCCGCTGACCTCATTTCACCATCTGCAATGTTTTCTATGGAGTCCACACAATGGGGCCTGTGCAGCTTGAATCCTGTTATTGGATGTTCTCCATAGACTAACATTGTAATTGGTAAAGTGAGGGTATGCAAGTGTCAAATTCACTACATCAGCTCTTTTTCACCGCTTAGTGAATGTCCCCTATGTGTCATGTAATTGTTAACCTATCGACATGTGTTTGTTGTCTGGTTAACCCTTTGAGTACCAGAGGGGTTGCCAAAGCATTGTTGATCGATGCATTGATGATCCCTCTGGCACTCATGGGGTTATGTGCTGGATTCCCTGTGTGAACATGGGTAACACTGTGTGACAACAATTGTGATGTTTAACATACAACACTTTACTGAGCATGGTTTGTGTGTATTGTGTGTGATGAGCACAGCAACATGAGGGTTAACCAGGGAGTTGGACAGGTTTTGGCCTTGTTGAACATTGACATTTGTCCTTGTCTTGATCCCTGTTTAAACCCTCAGGGTGCTGTGTTGGTGCAATTGTGTGGTTGAATGAAGAGCAGATGTTGGGATGTGAGTGCTTGTTTGTGATGGGTGTGTGGTTTGGGGTGGTGTGTGGTTTTGGGGTGATGCACTTACCGGTGGTGTGGAGGCTCCTCTCCTCCCCAGTGTCTGATCCTCCAGGGACCCCCTCAATGAGGGTGGATGACAGTGTCTGCCGCAGCCTCTCCTCCCATGCGCTGTAGGTGATGGGGACAGGTGGCCCACCTCCGGTGGCTCTGGCGTGCAGGGCGGCATCCCCCATCTTCCTCTTCACCTGCCTTTTGCAGTCGCCCCATCTCTTCTTGATTGAGTCCACATCCCGTCTGCAGGTGGCCACCGCATTAACTCTGCTGCAGATTTGACTCCAGGCAGCTCTCCTCCTCGCAGACAGGCCAGGGAGTCTGTCCCCCGGGAAGAGGACACTCTCCCTCTCCAGCACAGCCTCCACGAGGGCCGTGTTTTCTTCCTCGGTATATCGGGGATCCCTGACCCTGTCCCCCTCAGCTCCGGCATGCGAGGAGTCAGACCCGGAGTGTCCTGCCTGCTCTGCCCCTGCCTGTGTGTGGTGGTCCCCAGGCACTACCCCTCGTCCCACTGCAGGATCTGTCCCTCTTCTTCTTTGTGTGCCTTTTCTTGTGGGCCTGGTCCCCCTCCGCCCTGCGTATCTCCCTCTCCCACCCCTGCTCTGCTGAGGGATCCCCTCCTGACCTTCCTCCTCCTCCTCCTCCACTAGTCTCCCCATCCCTCTCTCCTGTCCTCCTCTCCTGGCCATCATTCACCCACTCACACCCAGGCACTCTCACACGCCCTCACAGACACACTCGATCCCACTCACTCTCTGTCACACACTTTCACTCACGGATTCACACTGTAAAAATAAAGTTTAAAATGTGTAAGGTGTGATGAAAAAAAAAAGACTATGTGTATGTATGTGTATGTGTTTGTATGGATGTATGTGCTATGTGCAAAAGTGTGCTATGTGTCTATTTAAATGTAACTCTCTCCTCTCCAAAATCCTTCTACCTTACTCCTCTGTATGCTTCTCTCTCTCTCTCTCTCTCTCTCTCTAAATGCTATCCTCCACTCCTGGGTCCTGTGCTCTAGCTTGCTGAAACTCGAAACACAGACAGGGTGTAACCGTTATTTTGAGGTATATATAGGTGTATTTGGACATTTTTGATACTTTGGGGCCTTGGGATTGGCTGTAGGTTTGAATTTTGTTTGTGCATCTATCAGGGTTGCTAGACAACGGCAGCCGTAATGTAACATTTTGACTTAAGTTGTGTTTTAACGGGTGTTTGGGATGCACGGTGATGCAAAATCAGGTGCGACGCTGGTTTTTGTTTAACGTGTTTTTGTAGTGCCTACGCCCGATAGCTATTCTTGAACGCTTACCTTTGAATCTGCCGTAAACCATGTGTTCTTTGCGGCCGACGTGCCTTTTTTACTTAGCGGATGGTTTAACGGCTGCCTTTAAATCTACCCCTAAGAAGGTGTAATTCTGGATTCCTTTTGATTTAAAAGGCCTTTTAACCTCTTGAATGATATAGAAGTTGCCAAAGCTTTCAAATGGTGAACTCCCCTCTAAACCAGTGTGAAGTTGTGGAATATTAATCCCCTGTAATGTAGTTGGTTTTCCCTAGAATTGCACCTCTTGATTAATAAGGCCCTTAGTGTATACATTTCCATTGTATTTCTTTATCCCTGGAGCTGAACATCAGAGTCATTGCACCCCTGCTCCAAATCCTTAATGATGCAGTTTGGAATTTGTTGTACCCTTTTTAAGGAGGCTCTTGTTAAAAAAATTCAACTTTGAAAATTAATAACTTTTGAATGAAACACCTTTCAGCAGTGGGAGTACTCTTGTTTTACTCAGGGGGATAAACCCTACAACATATTTTTTTTTTACATTTTAAGTATTACTATCCCTTTAAGAACCACGGACCATTTTTTTTTTGTGATTCAGATTCAGGGCTCCCCAAATGCCCTGAATTCCATGACATACATGTACATCCTTGGTCCTTTAGGGACATACACCCCGTGACATACATTTACGTCATGGGTCGTTAAGGGGTTAGGAGAGGTTTTAATGTGTTTGAAGTCTGTCAAGGTTTAATCGCAGAATTGTCAACAATTACACATTTGATTTCTGCCCTAGCCCGAATCTGTAAGTTCTATAAAGTGCTAAATTGTTTAAGCTTTGGATTTAGCTTTAATCAGTGTGGTTAGAAAAAAGACTGAACCTGTAATACCACAATCTGACAATTGTTCAAATTAACCCAAAATAGTGGCTTTCAAGACTGCAGCAGAATTGTTTGTGATTTGGCTGGAAACAATATGGCATAATATCAACTTGGAAGTTTTATGTAATTGTAGTCTGGGAACAGTCTCCAATATTTGTGCCGGATATTTATTGGATCATCTTCTCTGCCATGACTAGCTATGTTCTACAAGTGCTGCAGGGTCTGTTGGTATGTATTACAGACTTGCAGAAATGCATCAATGTAAGCGTATATCAGTGCAAATTAATACATGTATTTCTTATGAAAATGTAGGTCACTCACAACACAGAGAAGGTGTATATGTTTCTGTAACTAGATACTATGCAGATAAACAACATATCATATAGTCAAGACAAGATGTATAGCCTTCTCATACTGTGTTATTTACAAATACTCACTCCAACATGTACAAGAACAAGAGAAACAAGTATATACTGAAGTAAGGTGCGTGTTACACCAGCTGTTGTGCACTTTATTTTTTAGTGAAAGCTAGAGTTGATTCTGAAGCTAATATGGGTTTGCCACCACTATCTAGCACTGCTGGGACTAGGTCAGGAGTGCATTTAGTTTTTCAGGTCTTATTTTTTACACGCCTTAATCATGCAAGCAATTATTTATTTCAGGATTTGTTTTTTCATGCCTTAAACCTGCAACTCATTTATTTCAGGCCTTGTTTTTTGCAAGCCTGAAGCCTCCAAAAGATTTTATGTAGGGCTTGCTTTGTTATAATCTGTCAATTTTTTCAAGATTAGCCTTGCCATAATGTTTTGAAAGTTTGACTTGCTGTAAGTCTTCAGTCAATAATTTTGAAGGCTTTTCTTCCTGTTAGCCTGTTTCTGTGCTAACCATTATTTTTAAAGACAGAGTAAAAAAAGGTTATAATTAATGTGGTAGATGTGTATGGTGGTGAAGATGGGATTAATGTATGTATGTCATGTTGATTAATAGGAAGGAATGCAAGACAAACTATTTGCATTATCACGTTTGAATCTAATGTAACTTTGCATTATTACTATTATCAAACATTAATCAGTGGTCTCATCTGAGGCAACTGTTCAATTTCCTCCTCCTTTTCTTCCTTAGTGCTGCCATTAATTCTACATGTTCCATGGGCTACTCTGTTCTCAAGATTTTCTTACATTAGGATCCTGCACACTTGGTATCTCCACCCGGTGTATTCCTATTGGTCCCCCCAAGCTTATCTACCTGTCTTCTGGACAGATAGAGGCATGTTCTCCTAGCCTTGATGTTGATTTTATCCTGCCCACTGTTTCAATCTACTCATCTTTGCCGAGCTTCTCCTAGACCATCAATTTGCCACTGATATCTGGAACTATCCAGCTTGCCAAACACCATCCACTTGTCTTTCATTCCTGCTTTATTACCTTTAATACATAGTACTTACCCAGCCTGTCTTTGACCACCTGCCTGTCTCTGATTCTCTCCAGTTCCTGGAACCAACCCAGCTAGTCTTAGACCTCCCGCTAATCACAAGCATACTTGGCTGTCATCAACCTACCTGACTTGTATAGACCTCCTTATCCTTTGGCTTCACCTATTTTTTGTACATTGGGTGCTCCTACTAGATTTTGCTGCTGCATACTGCACATTTTCCTGCAGTCTGTTTCCAGATCTACCAACCGATGGGAACTTGAATAGGGAGATTCTTTCAGTGTGCCTTACTCCCCCAGCTGTGTCAGGAGCCTCCTTATCAGCTTCAACTTGTTCATCCTTCTCATTCTAACAAATCACTCTGCTGGCTAGAGGAGGAACATCCTAGTGGTCTGCTACAACCTTGCCTTCTCAGGCAAGGTAGTGGAAGGATCTGTTTTATCCTGAAGCAAAGTCACTCTTTCTTTGCTAGTCCATTGAAATTCATTCTAGACATTCCATAACAATATAACCAGCAGCACTGAAAATCCTTTCAGTCTACACACTTACTGGTAGGCAGCTAATGATTTCCATGGCAGCACACATCTGTGATATCCACATATAATTGTTTGTTAGCAGTGCCACTGTTTTGGCCTAGAACTTAGTTGTCCTGCAAGTATGCTGTAACCATCACTCATGCAGGGGGGCCATTGCATGTACAGTGTTCATGTGATTAATTACCAACTCATACTCTGGAAGCAAGTTCCTTAGAGACTGGTGAGATTCCTCAGTTGGTTAAGGCACCAGCTGTAGAATCTGTTTAAACCCTCAGCATCACACATTTTAGTACAGACAAAGTCAACTCAGCCTTTCATCCTTCTGAAGTAGTTAAAATAAGTACCCAACACAAACTTGATAATGAGAGACAATTGCAATGCATGCTTCCTGGTAAAATAATTTAATTAAAAAAAAGGATATGTAATCACCACAACAAATTTTAGATTGTCTTCCCTGAGAAGCATGAATACCTTTCCATGATTATATTGATGATTGATCTATTATTGATCTATGGGCTGAAAAATGCTGAGATGTTATTTATTTTTACTGATTTGGATTATAGTATAATCCCTTTGCTTACTTCTTTTTCACTGTGTTTTCTATTAGTTATTTGGCCCTACTTTTCTCTTGCTCTCATCTTCCACAATGCAACATCCACTTATCTTTATATTCTTTCACAGAAACTAGTTCCTCAGAGACATGCTGCTGATCATGCTTTCTTGCAAATTCAGAAATGTAATGTTTAAAGCAGGTGTCCAGTAATATAACAAGAATGTATTCCTCGTTCTTTTAATTGACACAATGAGAGGATCCACCTCAAAGCATGCTAACGTGTAATTTATTAGCTTG
The DNA here is from genome assembly GCA_037306005.1 of Rhinophrynus dorsalis. NCBI lineage: Eukaryota > Metazoa > Chordata > Amphibia > Anura > Rhinophrynidae > Rhinophrynus > Rhinophrynus dorsalis. The sequence goes on from CM074720.1 coordinate 115,788,132, forward strand.
TTTATGTCTGTGTTGTCATAATTGATTTATCAGACATACTCTTCAGTTTTTTTATTCAGTAAATAAATTAGTGGAAGTATCTCACTAATTCCTTGCTGAATACAACCAACCAGAAAGGTATCCTTTTCTAAAGGTTTGGGCCTTTTTTTCCTCTATTTTCTACTGCACTAGTAGCCATACACCCATGCATAAAAGAAAAACAATAAAAGAGAGAGCTCTTCTATAAAATATATATATATACTAGTAGAAGAGCCCATTACACGGGCCACAGTGCCACTGCCACAGGGTCGCGGGGCAGTCATGTGCAGTGGAGACTGTCCGCGCCGTGGCTGATACAGAGCTGGATGCTCCTTCAGAGGGTCCAGCTCTGTATCAGCCGCGGCAAGGGCAGTCTCTACTGCGCATGACTGCAGCACGCGCAGAAGTGTCTACTGCGCATGACGCGGCGTTACACACATTTTAGCGAATTATTATATAGGATATATAAGTTTAATATAGTATATAAACCAATACAAACATATCAAATCACCCCAAAAAAAAAAAAAAAAAAAAAAATGCAATTAATTTAAGTGTTTAAATTCATTAATTTTCTTTTTTTGTGGGGTGGGTTGTTTGCCATTTGATATTCATTTTGTTTGTATTGTTTTACTTACAACAGTAAATATCTATAGTTTATATATCTATCCTTTTTGTTTTTCTCTGGAGACAGCATTCAGCAAAGTAGGTTAACAACAGGCTTTATTTAATCCATGTCAAACATTTTTGGACTAAACCAGACATTCCTCAGGTTTAGACTGAAAATGTTTGGCATGGAGTAAATAGAACTTATTTTTCACCTAATTTGTTGAGTTCTGTCTCCTTGGTCTCCAGACTGAGTATATCTATACATTCCTCATTTATATGGGATGGGCACCAATTGCCATCATGAAGTTAATTTGTTTTTGAGTGCCACTGTGTATTATACATATATATATTGCTCTTCATCCCAGCCTTGTCCAGTGGTAGTAGGGAACCACATATACCGACAACCCAAGCTTGTCTCACTACATTGGCATGTAGACTTTCACTTAGATGGGACCTCCATTTCAAGATGATGATGGGGCAGGTTATTAAACTCTTGTATGGAATATAATGCATTTTGAGCACCGTAGGAGCAGCTAAAATGGGAACACTTTTTTGAGTGATATTTAGCATCTCCCTGAGGTTTTAAGATTCTGCTAGGAGTGTAGTCAGATATAATTTTAGGATATGGACAAACCAGATTATATGCACCATGGCACCTATTTTCAAAGCATCTAGCTTGTTGGATTCATTATAACCAGACACAAAAACAGCTTTCAAAGAGTGGAGTACAGTCCATTCCTCTATCATCTGCTCTAGTTTCTTTAACACATCTGTGGCTTTGTAAGATTGTCTCTCAGTGCTCAGCAATCAGCTTGCACAAAGTGTCATGTTGATAGTATGGGTTACCCTGTTGCTATCCTTTAATAATACTGCTTGAACCACAGTCAAGATTTGCTGTGGCCTGATGTTGCAGTCTATTACTGCCCACTGGTGGAAACCCACTTGGAAAAATATCTCTTGTCAGGTGTATATTTTGTTGAATGATCTTTTCAGCTCTTTTCCCACCACACTAACTACTTAGTTGTAGAATTCTGGCAAATGTCATTACTTGAAAAATAACTGTGGCTTGGGATATGTCAGCAGGCTGCAACATGGCATGGGTTCTTTAAAACCCCTTGTTTTCCACAAAAGAATAAAGCAGCATGTCAACATCCAACATTCTGGCAGCTTTTCCATTCCACAAGTGTACTCTGGGATTATTTCTGGAAATATTTCTGATTCATTCCCAAGAACTCAGAATGTGTAGGTTGGCGGTACTGTGTAAATTTATTGCTTTATCAATATGATTTGTGGTAGATATGGTGGGTTTTGGTGATGGGAGGTGTGGTCACAGTATGACTCTTGTCATCTCCAACAAACTCATACACCTTGGTGTTTTGAATTTGAAGGACAGCAGCAGGGACCTTAGGTGTTATTTCAAATGATTACTTGTCCAGAGTCATACTTTCTAATTGAAAATCAGCCACACCTTTGCAATTATGGACCCACACACTTAAAAAAAATGCATATTTTATTAATAAAGAATCAATGTATCATATAAAAAAACCTTAAATAATTTATAAATATATCCGTGTCAACACACGATAGGTCTTCTGCACTCAACAAGTGATGCGGACAAAGGCTTATAGTATCTCCTGTTAATAGTTTGTGCTTATCTGGATATTGTGAGTTCAGAATTAAAACACTTGTCTCTGCCAAATGCAAACCATACATACAGGGGTACATGAACCCTATGCTCAGTTCCCTCACAAGTAAATATACAGCTTGAACCTGATGTGTATAATGTCTGACATGTATACAGATACAAAAATACCTAATATCAAAGCCAATTCCCTCATAAAAAGAGTAACGTGTATAATCATATCCAATCTATATAAAAGTACATACTTTAAATATATCACAAATATCTAAATGCCCTGGATCAGTGAGGCCAAACACTCATCTCCAAAGGTATACCAAACAAAATAAAATTGAAAATAAATAAAAAGGGATACCATATAAATATATATGCCGTATATACTGGATACCGTAGTCTGCTTTAGATAACAGGAAATAATAATTATGGCTGGATTGCAATCCTAAACAATTACTGAACAATTGCTGACTCCTTAGCAACTTAAACTTGCCCAATATTGTAGACTAGTTGAAGAGCCCGTTACACGGGCCATAGTGCCACTGCTAGCCGGTCGAGGGGCAGTCATACACAGTAGAGACTGCCCACGCCGTGGCTGATACAGTGCCAGCCGGTTGCGGTGCAGTCATGCTCAGAAGAGACTGCCGAGCCACGGGCAGTCATCACGGGCAGTCTCTACTGAACATGACTGCAGCACGTGCAGCATTCTCAACTGCACATGACTGTGTCGTTACACACGTTTTAGCGAATTATTATATAGGATGATAAATTAATCATACACTTATGTTTATGCTGGCTCTTTTTATGATATTTTTTTAATTCATGTGTTATTCAACAGCCTTTATTCTCAGGTTGCTTGTCATTATAGAGGCATGCAAACTGATTGCTAATTGATCGGCCAATCAATTTTTTTTTATATTTTTTGTTTTTTTATTATTTTTTATTCTTTTTGTTTTAATTGTTTTGAACTCTCATTGGTATGCCTTTGGATGCAAGTGTTTGTTCTCACTGATCCAGGGCTTGTAGATATTTGTTATATATTTGAAGTATGCACTTTTATATAGATTGGATAAGGTTTTCTTATTGGATTCAGTATGCCATTGAGGTACTGTTGCCAGTTACTCTTTGCATGTTGGAATTGGCTTTGATATTAGGTATTTTATTAGGTATTTTGTATCTGCATATGTGTCTGACATTGTACACATCAGAAGATACTTTACCATATGCCTTTTTCTGTATCACTTGTTGAGTGTGGAAAACCCATGGTGTGAGGACACGGATATATTTATAAAACATTTACGTTTTTTTATAAGATACATTGATTCTTCATTAATAAATTATACACAAAGTGTATGGTTCCATAAGTGCCAAGTATGGTTGAATTTTTTATTATCTTTTTACCTGGGCTGCTGTGGTACTGGTAATTTTTGTCCTGTTTACCTGCATATTTTCTTCAACACAATTCCCCTTCTGTATAATTTCAAATAGTATATAAACAGGCACAGTACTTCTTTTCAGTGGGAAAATTGAGACTTTGAATTTCAACTAATTTTCTATACATGTCATCATGTCTCTCACTCTCACCTTCATCTGTATAAGATGAAGAGGATGATGCTGAAGGGATATATTCTAGATCATCAGCAATAATTAGGTCAATATCAGCATTGTCTGCCTCTTCTTCTCCACATGCAAAGAGCTAGTCAGAGATGCTCAACTAGGAACAAGCCTGCCCTCCTATTGATGAGGCTTTATAGGATAAGTTCCTACCCAGGGTGCAATCTCTTTTAGCTCACTAGTGCCTTTCACAGAGAGGAAATATCCTAAAGCACATCATACTGATTCTACCAAAATGCAGTCCAGCCACGAAGTGCCATACAATTCCTCTTTGAAAAAGAGAAGCAGCCAACCTCAGATGTGTGTTTCGGCCTTCTTGGGCAGCTGATCTTGCTAGGCACTGTGAGCAAGGGTTCCATGTCTGGATTATCCTGTTACCCACTACCTTCACATACCTCTAGGCTTTTTAAAGTCAACAATTTATCATTTTTGAAAACATTACCTAATATTATCAGGTTGTACTTGTTACTATCACAGTCAGACAGAAGGTGGTTTAAATGCTACAGCCTCCTAAGCTATGCTGTCAACACTAGAATGTGAATTGTAGTCTTTGGTGTTTTTAAATGTTTTTTTAAAACTACTGGTGGTTATAGAACTTTTTATGTCAGTTTCACAAATAGCCTTCTCAGGTGGAGAAGTATCATCCCATAGTTGCAGTCTGTTTTGGGACTACTACATTACTAACAGGTCCCACTCACTGTACTTCTCCTACTATTTTCCTCTTACCCCTGCTGTTAGCATGTTTGCTGGACCTAATCAGAGTAGTGTGGGTTCTTACAGTAAACTACACAAGAAATCTCTTTCCTTGTGATGTCAAGACAACAAGTACAACTTGATATACTGTTTAAAATGCACACTCACTCCTATATCCACACATAGAAAAACAAGAGGTACAATGGATTTCCAGTGGAAAACAATATCTTGTAGCATCAGATCACAGCCAGTAATCTTGCCTCTGGTCCTGGCAGTATTATAAAAGGACAGCAGCAGGGTAGCCCAGAAAATCAGCACACCACTTTGCGCATGCAGAGAGACAATTCAGCAAAGCAATAGATGAGTTAAATAAGCTAGGTCAGTTGATAGGTGAATGGCTTGTACCTTGATCCTTGAAAGCTTTGTGTCTGCTTGTTTGCTTATAATGGCTATATGACAGACTATATGACTGTCACTGCTCACTGGGTTTTCCTCCTAACATGGGCAGGAACAGCATGTAAAATCAGGTCACAGTAATATTTTCTCTGGTTCTGGCAGTATTATTAAAGCACATCAGCAGCATAGCCCTTACTATCAGCACGCTACCTTGTGCATGCAAAGTTTTGTGAGACAAAGTCACAGATGGGTGATAGAGAAATTACTTGTACCCCGATCCTTGAAAGCTGGATCTATGTCTGCTGATAATGGCTACCTTGAGAATAGCTTCATGTACCCTGCTTTGCCCATGTCCTAAATTTCCTCAAAGAATCCAAAACCCACACAGAGATGCTAAAAATCTCCCATAAAATATGTGCCCATTTTAGCCATTCCTACAGTGCTCACAATATATTACATTCAGTACAAGTGCATAATAAACTTCCCCATCACCAACGGATAATAATTGACAAGTCCCTATTGGGGTAACTTCACATTGTACTTGATAGAGCATTTATACAAGCAGAATACAGTCTTCCACTAAAGTTAGTGAATGACATGTTAGTATGCCTTGAGTAGGATCTTTACATTCTGATGGACCCCCACTTTAAATATACAAAGTGTGTATGTGTGTGTGGCCAGCACTGACATATTCTGTAATGGAAAGCCTTAGTTGCCTCTGAGTAATCATGAAGTCTGTTCAGTTTTTCGGAGATGCTGGTTTTATTATTATATGATCATAGGACATGGCTTTCCAGCAGCATGGTATACTTATATTTTTAAAAATGAACCAGCATCTAATAGCATATGTGTATCAGGGAGCAAAAGTGGACAAAACTACACAAGACAGGGAAACCTGCCCACGACACATGTAGTATTAACACATCTATCACACTGCTGTCACACTTGTTACCTGACAGCAGTTGCAGCATGCACAGGCAGCTGACCTGTGATGGCACTAGTACTTTGTTTTTAATATACTTCCCCAGATCCATAATGAAGATGTTGGGGCCTCAGTTTTACTTGGGCAGAGGGAAGTGGGCTCCCTTCACTTTTGATGCTTCTGAATTCTACCACCTCTGATTCAGAAGCAGTAGTAGCCCTCCCACTTCTGCTGCTCATTTGTGCTAGCCAGCACTCCAAACAACTTTTTTAACTCTCCCTCTGTCTTTTTTCTTCCTCTCTTATTCTCTGTTGTTCTACAAAATGTCACCACCATTGAAAACATAGGAGAGGAAATCTGTGATGTTAGCAAAATGGTGGAAAATGTATGGGCTTCTTTATGGGTGGGAATTCCGATAAAAATGGACTTTTCACCCACCCCTATTAGTCACATTGTGAAAACAAGTAAGTTATATAGTTCTTTTTCATTGTGTTGCCAAAATGCACTTTCTGAGAAAGAAAAAAAATTAAATTCACAAAAATAATCCAAAAATACATCCATGGAATTTCAAACTTGTCAAAACATTGGTGGTTGACATTCTGCCCTATTATTTTGTTGATGTCCCGTGTTACACCCAGATGTCATGCTTTGCACATTGCTGTCAGATACCAAGCCAAAGAAAATGTTCAAGGAAGTTTGTACCAAAGTTGTGCAAGCAGGTGATTGGTACCTGCTCGAACTATTAGAATTGTTTCAAACCTTATATTGCAGTAGGCCTCAGACTCCCAACAATGCATTACATGTCTTGCAAGAGCATAACTACCTGCCCCATTATCATTTTAAAATTAAGGTCCCTACCTGCCTGCTAACACATTTTAAAGGCTTATGTTGCTTTAGTTCTCAGACTCTTAACAATGTATTAAATTCCTTGTAAGATCATAACCACCTGCCCTGTTACCAGCTTACAATGAAGGTCTCCCAGCCTGCTAACAATGTATTCATTTTTTATTTTGCTTTCATACTTCGTCTACTAACATTTTTTTCAAGGCTTATGTATGTTGCCATAGGCTCTGCCTGCAAACTGTTTTGCAAGGCTTTTGTTGACATTGGACTTCTAAACGTGAATTTCTCCATTTCATCACCCAGCAACAGCAGAATTGTAGTGGGAAATCATAGGTGGAAATTGGGCAGAAAATGGAAAAGTTCTCATGGGAATTCCATTGGCAGTAGCAAAAAGTCAAAACATATAGTGGATTGTGGATTCTTGATCAGTGGGAATTGTTGAGAAAAAGAGAAAGTTCCTATAAAAAGAAACTGGGGCTTTTTGCCTGTCCCTACCCTTATGTCACACATTTAACAATGCATTACATTCCCTGTAAGATCATAACCACCTGCCCTGCCACCAGATTACAATGGGGGCCCCACAGCCTGCTAACAATTTATTCCTTTCTTATTTTGCTTTCATGCTCCATTTACTAACATTTTTTTCTGTCAAGGCGTATGCATGTTGCCATAGGCTTCAGCCTGCAAACTGTTTTTCAAGACTTTATTGCCATTGGACCTCTACATGTGGATTTCTCCACTTCATCACCCAGCAATAGCAGTATTGCAGTGGGAAAGGTGGAACTTGGGCAGAAAATGCTAAAGTTCTCATGGGAATGTCATTGGCAGTAGCAAAAAGGAAAAAAATACAATGGATATTTTATCAGTGGAAATTTTTGAGAAAAAGAGAAAATTAATGTAAAAAGAAATTGGAAATTTTTGCCTACCCCTACTCTTCTGTGTCAGATAAAAGGTGCCAATGATGTCAGTGTCTTGGATGAATGGGTGGAGCTTTGGATTTGTGAAACGTCTTACCTTCAGACATGTTTCAGTGATGTTTGGGAAGTGGCAAAGCAGATTTATTAGGTAATTTGAACATAACACACCAGTCTAGATATACATATTGAGGAATATACAGATGTCTTAAGGGTTTTTATTAAGACCAAGGACAATTCTGGAAAATTGTGTAGTATGACCAAAGTTTCAGATACAAGGTCAGACACTGAATGACAGTTGAGTGTGTGATTCAATGATGATTAAAAGGATAGTAATAGCAGAAAAAAAATGTAGCTCCGATTGATCCTCATATAAAGTGGGTCATGTAACACTGTATTTCAATATTTCAACAGTAATTCCATTATAAAGTATCCCCCTCCAGCCAGCTATTACTATCCCTTTAAGATTAGAAGTTCTATTTTGATATAGAATAAAATAAGGAAGAGAGAGAGTGTATAAAAATACATTTTGAGAGAAGTACTTATTTTGAGACCAACATATGGTGGGCAGTTTTAGGAAGCATGAATTAATAAAAAGAACTTACCTTGCAGAAAATGTGGTTCTTATAGACGGACAAACATGGAAAGACCCTTTAATAGGTAAAGTGCTAAGAAAATCAGTGGGAACAGGCGTTTATGAAGAGTTAGCCCTCTCCCATAACATTAGTTTTCTATGCTGGAAACTGACATTAAACCTACTAATACTGGCTAAGGAAAATATATTACTGAAACAAAAGGGATTGAATAAGCAGGAATAGAAAACTACAGTTGTGACTTGGTTTTGCCTTAAAAGTTAATGAATTGGGTGAAATAACAAACCTTATACCTTCTATACTTTTAAGCTAAAACTTTTTCATTCCAAGATTTTGGAATATGTTATACACTTGTGACAGCTGCATGTTATCTTTGCAAGGGAAAATGGAGTGTGTTGTCAGTGTGAATGTTAGCATGAGGCCTCATTTCTGGTCCACGATGCTACCACTCATCGTCCCGGCCTCTCCTTTCGGCTTGGCATTGCTGGGTTACCACGCCACCAGCGTTGCATGGTGCCGTTGTGACATCTTCCTCCAGTCTTTTAAATAGTAAGAGTCTGCTACAGCTGATGCTCAGTGTATTGTTGAGCTTCATAGCATTCAGTTATTTCTGCTCCTGCTTGCCTCTTGTCTTGTCGCTGACCTTTGGATTGAACCTTGACTACTCTCCTGTGCTGCCTGCCCTGGACCTTTGGCCTGAACTTTGACTACTCTCCTGTGCTGCCTGCCCTGGACCTTTGGCGTGAACTTTGACTACTCTCCTGTGCTGCCTGCCCTGGACCTTTGGCTTGGAGTTTGACTACTCTCCTGTTCTGCCTTCCCGAACCTCTTCTTTGGTGTTCCTGTCCTTCCTGCCTGGAGCCTGGATGCCACCCTTTCCTCAGTATTGTCAGGTACACAGTTATAGATATATATCTCTTATATATATATATATATATATATATATATATATATATATATATATATATAGATAGATAGATAGATATAGATATATCTTGTGACCTCTCTTAATCCTGCTAGTGGTATCCTTTCCTCTCACATATGTGGGGGTATTTTCATCTGTTTATATATTATATGGCTGCATGCTTGTTCTCTTAACAGTTTTATCTGCTTAGAGAGTGGTTTCATGCACGTTTACTGGGGTTCTCACAGTGAAAGAATGCTAATGGTAATATGACTAGGGTGTGTCTGGAAATTGAAAATAAATAATATAATACATATTAGCATTAATCAAATTATCTCTTTGGATAAGAGCATAACTTAAGTCTACCATGTCAAAAAGCATTTAAATTGCTAGTTTATAGACTAATAAGTGTGAATCTTAAGTGCTTCTCAAAACAAGGATATACTTCAATCTATGATTGGTTAAGTACTTGAATTAAAATAAAAATACTACTCTGGCTAAAGTAATGATAAAATATCTATAGAAAATTGTTTATGATATTATGAAAGTGTTTCATTTTTAAAGTGTGTAATTTTTGTAATTTGTTTATTATAGAGGAACCCAGAAGAAGAGCATTTACTATGGTAGTGCTTAAATAAATCGAAAAGTGCTTAACTGAATTGAAAAGAGTATATGTTCAAATTATAGATTAATGAGTTCCACATTCTAATTTTTATTTTCAAATGCATAAACAGTGGGAATTGCTAGAATTACATCTTCTATATAAGGCATTATCCTATATAATAAAACTCTAATATGTTTGTCCGATGCAGTCATGCACAGTAGAGACTGCCCGAATGCACAGAATTCTGGGAGCATTCTGTGTGTTCAGGCAGTCTCTACAGTGCATGACTGCATGACCCCAGTGAGGTGGCGGCAGTACGCAGAGCAGGATCAACCTCTTCACCTTTTGAGTGCCAGAGGGGTAAGCAACGTATTGCAAAGCAATGCATTGCGTACACCTCTGGCACTAAAAAAAGGGTTAACATCATCTGGACCTTGGCCCGTGTACACAGGCTTTTACACATATATATATAGCTAATTATATGCGTAATTCTTAGTTTAAAATTTATACACAAACATCTTTGCTTTTCAAATACATATAATTTCTAATATAATTAGTTAAAAAAACAATGCTTTTAACCAATGGTCAAGCCTAGGTGAAACAAAAGGATGTGGACATTGTTTTTGTTTTTTTGCTCAGTTTATTAGGAAACAAGATTACTGTAATTGGTCATCAATGCTATGTAAAGGAGATATGTCATGTATTGCATTGTGAGGTGTTTAAAATGTTTTGCATCTGCTTAGTTCTTTAGAACAGCTAATAACATCAATATTATTGTCTGCTGTAATGAACTAAAGTGGAAATCTCTGACATATATTTGTTATTTATATTATTTTGATAAACACCTTTGCACCATATTGCAAAGTTTTGCATTATGTCAAGGCTAGTAACGTAAAGGAAATCACTGAACTATTATTTAAGAAAGGGGTAAGGAATGTTAACTGGTGAATTTAACCCTTCACAAAAAAGTATAATATCTTGATTGGTATGAAGATGCAATAACAATACAAACAGAATAGACCCTGTGCATTTTATCAAAGGGCTTGCAGATGGCCCTATGATGTAGAAGAGCATAGCATTCATAACACACATAAGTAAACTGTGAAGGGCCCATAGTAGAGTCAAATATAAAACAAAATAAAAAAAACCCAAAACAGAACAAACAATAAAGAGTCCCCCTGCACAGTGCAGGTTAAGCAGTGACCTCCTGAAATAAATTCAGTGATGTGAGTAGGCTGTAAATCAAGCCAGGCAAGCTTTATTTGTGACTGGAATTAACATAAGGAATTTTGGGGGTCAAGTGTAAAGTTTTTTAAGTAGCTATAAGAAAAATAAGGGTTACAAACTTGGAGGTACAAAGGACAACAACAACCTTAACATATATTAGAAAACAGAGTTATTTCATAATCAAACACAAACATGTTCTACAACAAAGCATTATACTCACCCTTAAGGTTTCCATTTCTTATAAATTGATTCCCAGATAGGAAAAGTGATGTGAATGACAGGAGCTTCATCTCTCTCTGGCACTGAAGGAATGGTAACTTTAATGCCCACTCTTGTAGTGTCTTGCTGTTTTCTCCAGGATGATGGTGAATACTCATTGATTATCATTCTTGTTGAACAAAAGTTTAATGGGGAATAACCATTTGCACTGGAAATTATTAGAACGTAAAGCTAAGGTGACTGGTAAAGAATTCCAATATCTTCAACAGAAAGTATGCATATAAGATTGGATTTACTGAAAGGGAAACAAAGTCCCCTGCAGGTAGATTGTTGCTCCTTGTTTCCTTTAAAATGTATTTCTTAACATGAAACTAATCAGCCATGATGAGTACATCTCTTTGGGGTATCCCTGAGTAGATGCTTAGCCCTAGTCATCTTGTGAACTGTCTATGAACAGCTCAGCATCAGAAGCCATTGGTAGAAAGTGTTGGAAGAAGATGCCCAGAAAGCTCAGGAGCTGGGCTGAGAATACCAGCTGAGGTATATTATGTATAGCTATGTCGACCATGCCTGCAGGTTCATGTTCCATATTATCAATTATTTGCTCTGAAAGTTGTGCATATTCTGAATACATTTCATCAGAAATAACCTTATCCAACCATGACTCCATCACCATTACACTTTTCCTAAGGTCAGCAACAGCTTGTGTAATGTCTTCCTAACAGCCTATTTAACCCATTGAATTCCAGAGACCTATCCATCTCATAGTGTTACAATGCAATGGGAAAAACAAGCAGAAGCTTCAGCCAGGAGTACAGATATTCTAAATTATGTAAAGGAATTTTCTCTTAGTCAATTAATAGAAGAGCCAAAGGAAGCCATACTAGATTATTATTTGATAGTATCAGATGCTGGACAGAAGCTGAGTTGCACCACAATAAAACAAAGGTTCTAGGTTTTAGAAAGTTTTCCAAAATGTACACATATTTATGTCAGTTTTAACAGCAGTGCGATCATTAGATGGAGTCCAGGAGAAACAGGACTTTCAAAATGGGAAGCATGCATGTTTACAGAGGAAGAAGTTCTACTTCAACCTGCTAATGTTAAAACAGATAAATTAATGGGACCAGATGGAATACACAAAGTTAATAAACCCTTTAAAAAACTTTTTACAGAATTATTCAATCAGTCACTACTGACAGGAGTAGTTTCAGAAGATTGGAATATAGCAAAAAAAGGTAGCAGGGAAGAGTCTGGCAACTACAGACCAGTAAGTCTTATGTCAATAGTAGGGAAATTAGTGGAAGCTATGTTAAAGGAAATAATTGTTAAATATTTGAATTTAAATGGCTTGTAAGATCCAAAAAGCATAGGTTTACAGAAGGGAGATTTTGTTAAACTAACCTCATTTATTCGTTTTTTTGGGTAACAAAAATAATAAACCAAGAAGAGCAGCAGATATAGCTTATCTTGATTTCAATAAAGCATTTGACAGTTTCCTTCAAAAGAAGACTCAATAATAAATTGCAGTTTTTGGGTCTGTATGTAAAAATAGCTGAATGGATAAGTCAGTGGCTGAGTGACAGGAGATAGAGGGTTGTATTCAATGGAGAATATTCAAATTAAAGTAATTATAATAGTGGTGTACTTCAAGGATCTGTACTGAGCCTATTCTTTTTAATATTGTTATTAGTGATATTGCATCTTTTTGACAATGATGCAAAGATATGCAATAGGGTAGACATTCCTGGGGGAATAAGCCAAATTACAAATGAGTTAAGAAAATTAGAATGTTTAATGTTGATAAATGTAAAATAATGCACTTAGGACATAAGAATACAAAGACAGAATATAGTGTTAAGGGTGCTATGCTGTCAGAGACAATAGAGGAAAGGGATATTTCTGAAGACTTAAAGGTAGGCAGGCAATGTAACAAAGCAGCAGGGAAAGCAAGCATGGTGCTGTGTTGTATTGCTAGGGGGATTAGTAGCAGAAAAAGAGAAGTAGTCATGCTACTCTACAGTTTTGTGGTTAGACCTCACCTAGAGAATTGTGTACAGTACTGGATATCCCATCTTTAGAAGGATATAGATACTCTAGAGAGAATTCAGAGAAGGGCTACTAAAATGGGGAGTAATAAATATCAAGATAAGAAATATCAGGATAGACTAAAAGATCTGAACATGTATAGCTTGGATTAGAGAAAAGAGAGAGGAGATATGATTGAAACTTCCAAATGCACAAAGGCATTCAGCAAAGTACAGGAAGGAGGTATTTTCAAAGGAGTAGAAATGTTAGGACAATAGGTCATATTCTAAAACTAGAAGGCTGGATGTTTAGATGTAACGTAAGAAAGCTTTACTTTACTGAGAGGGTGGTAGATAAATGGAATAGCCTATCAGCAGAAGTGGTAAAGGTTAATACAGTGATGGAATTTACGCATGCATGGGATAGGCATAAGGCTATCCTGAACATAAGACAAGACCACTGTCATGGTTTTTGTAAGAACACTCAGGCAATTAGGTAAGGTTAAGATCAGCTTTATTGAAAAATAGTAAACAACAAAGGCAATCACCCTACTCAAGTCCAGTTAAGGTCAGTACAGTGGCAATATATACAGTAGGACTAAGCTGGCTTGATCCGTCGACGGGTCACTGGAACAAGGACAACCACAACAGTACCACACCGCGGAAAGGCCCTACTATAGTGGTGGGTAACTGCAAGGCCAATCCCTAGAAGACTAGGGATAGCAGAGGCAACAAGAGTGATCACTGGAATGTGAACAAGTCCCTAGAAGACTAGGGATTGTAGAGGCAACCCAGATAGGACACTGGCAAGTGACCGAGTCCCTAGAATACTAAGGATAGCGGAGGCAGCACAGATAGGACACTGGCAAGTGACCAAGTCCCTAGAATGCTAGGGATAGCGAAGGCAACAGAGATAGGACACTGGCAGGAGACCGAATCCCTAAAACGCCAGGGGTAGTGGAGTATCACGGTGCCCGTGCTCTTGGCTGCAGGCGGCGACATTCTGACTTCCTAATTACACTACCTTGCTCTGATTGGCCAGGTATCTTTGTCGCTGCCCAGTGATAGCCTTTATATATTCTGTCATGTCTACACTGTGGTGCCCTTTCATGGTGTACTAGTTCCTGACATTTGTTCTGTATATCTCTGATCGTGTATGACCTGGCCTGCCTGACGACGTTCCTGAGGTTCCTGTATTGTTGCTGCTCCATTGCTGACCGTATCTGTCTGAGAACCCGCTCCGTTGCTGACTGTATCTGTCTGAGAACCCTCTCCGTTGCTGACTGTATCTGGCTGAGAACCTGCTCCATTGCTGATCGTATCTGGCTGAGAACCCGCTCCTTTGCTGACTGTATCTGGCTGAGAACCCGCTCCGTTGCTGACCGTATCTGTCTGAGAACTTGGTCCATTGCTGACCGTATCTGGCTGAGAACCCACTCCATTGCTGACGGCATCTGTCTGAGAACCTTCTCCGTTGCTGACCGTACCTGGCTGAGTACCCATTCCGTTACTGACCGTGTCAGGCTGATTACCGCTCTGTTGCCATCTGTGCCTGGGTATACCACTTGGTTGCCTCTGTTTGGTCCAGTGATACCCGCTGTGGCCTTTCCATTACGCAAGTCGGTGTGCGCCGCGTGGCGCTATTATTTTGTCGACCGTAGGCTGAGCATTCGTGCTTTAGCTGCTCTCTTAACTGCCTCAGACGGTGTGCACACGCGAAGTACCTTGCACTGACTGTTACTCTGATCACTCTCTGTGTCCACCTTCCTTACAGCGCTGGGCTCACTCCCTTTGGGAGTTGCAGTATCTCTCTGGCCGTTACCTATTGAACCTGTGTGTGCCTGGATCTTCCAGGTAGGGTTAGTGCTTATTCCTCACTGCAGTAGCCTTGGGCTCAAGAGCCAGCGTTGCGTTATACCATCCTTCAGTGTGAGGGGACACTGGTTGTCTTATATATATATATATATATATATATATATATATATATATATATATTACAATCCACCCCTAGCGTTCTAGGGTTTGCCTACTCAGTTGCCTAGGTCTCCCTATGACCCTAGTCCTAGGGTCAGTGCTGCCTACTATAAGCGGTTGCCTTGGTCTCCCTGTGACCCTAACCCTAGGGTCAGTGCTGCCTACTAAGCGATTGCCTCCGTCTGTCTGTGGTCCAAGTGCCAGGGTCAGTGTTGCCTCGCTCCTCTTGGGTTTTGTGCCTCCCAGGCATCTGGGTTTGTGCCAGTCATCTACTCCTGGACTACCTGTCACCGAAGTCCTGTTGTCAGTTCCTGGACTGCGTTACCTTCAGTCTTTCTGGTTCAAGCCAGAACCCTCGTTGCTAGTGATTGTTTCCATTTCATCATATATTACTAATACTGGCTTACTATTGCTGTACATTTCTGTATATATTTATGTTCTGTTTGTGTGGGTCTAAGGACCTAACTACGTGTATGTACTTTATCCTAATAAAGTCATTTTAACCTTACCGATCTGGTCTGAGTGTTCATCAAAAACCATGACACGGAGGCAGCACAGATAGGATACTGGCAAGTGACCGGGTCCCTAGAACGCTAGGGATAGAGGAGGCAACAGAGATAGGACACTGGCAAGCTACTCGCAACACAGTCTCCCAGATGACCTCAGGAGTGATAGGCCAAGCAGGAGCTGTAGCGGTATTACTGCAAGCGAGAGTAGGCGGAACTGAGCACAGGGTATACACCCTGATGGGTCTGAAGCCAGACTGCCAAATCGGTACACACAGAGGTAGTAGCCAGTCCTAGTCAGTAACGGAATCGGATACTCAGTCAAAGCCAGGTCGGTACACATGGAGGTAGTCAGCCAGTCCTACTCAGCAACGGAATCAGATACTCAGCCAAAGCCAGGTCGGTACACACAGAGGTAGTCAGCCAGTCCTAGTCAGCAACAAAATTGGATACTCATCCAAAGCCAGGTCGGTACACTCGGAGGTAGTCAGCCAGTCCTACTCAGCACGGAGCGGGTTCTCAACCAAAGCCAGATCGGTACACACGGAGGTAGTCAGCCAGTCCTAGTCAGCAACGGGAAGCGGACCACAGGAGCGACAGGAGCGTAGTCAGGCGAGCCGGGTCATACACGGAGCAGGAACAAGCAGCAACTCAGATGCAAGGTACAGGTACTCCATGAAAGGGCGCTGAAAAGATGACAGGAGAGAGTTTAAAAAGGCTAACCCTGGCCGGAGCCAGAGCCCAATAGCCAATAAAACCCATGCAAGGGAAAACCAGGAAGTGACAATGTCACCCTGCCTTTCAGATCACAGGCACTGTGATAACCAAAGACCAAATAAGGTTTGAGGTTTTTACAGTAGGAAAAATGGTCAGACTAGATGTGCCAAATAGTTCTTATCTTATCTATGTTTCTATTTCAATGCAATGCTTTGGATACCCCTCTGTCACTCAAAGTGTTACATATGGTGTGTTAAAGTGCCCATTATGGGGATGGGGGCCATACCTTAAGGACTGGAAGAATGAACTCCTCTCTCATTTGGACCAGAAAGATAGTATTCTTGTTCAGGGTCCACTCACACTTGAGTTGAAAGGGATGGGCACCATCTTGGATCATCTTGATCTGGGTGGCCTTGGTCTTCATAGCCTTCAGCTGGAAATAATTAGTAACCTAGGAAGATTTCATTGAACCTCCCATATCTTGGAAGCTGTAGATGAAAACTTCTATATGGTAGACTTTAAATGGGTTTATATGATGATGATAGAGTTATTTGTTGACCCCCACTTATCAGAGCTTCATATAAGGAGCTACTTCTATATTGAGGACAGCCAATCCCTTTTCGTACCCCTTTTTAATATTGGTATCACACTTTCTATCTTCATTTCAAGTAGTAATATCCTATAAATTTAAAAATAACAGTTTATTAATGAATTAAGCTATCTATGTAGCTTTGTGTATAAGTCAATTAGTCCAGGTTCTTTGGTTTCAATTATCTTTGACAGGTAATGGGTAAAAGCCATGTTTAAATCTATGAATATTTAGTGCAATACTTACTTATTCCCTACAGTACAATTGGTTTGCTCCAGAATTACACCACTTCTCTTAGTATATCAGCCTCGCAATGTTGCCAATATAGACTGAGGAGAATGACAATTCAGAGTGATAACCTCTTGTTATAAAATAAATGTGAAACTGGAAGAGCTCACTTTCAGGATTTTCATGAATCGTGATATCAAATTTGGAAGCAACAACTCTTTTCTATAGTAGAATGACTTGTAGAGAAGCTACATTGATTAAACCCTTTGAGTGCCAGAGGGGTAAGGAACGCATTGCAAAGCAATGCGTTCTGTACCCCTCTGGCACTCTTTAAAGCAAATTTGACATGTATTGGTTTTCAAAACATTTATAGGAAATGTATTGTTTTTTTACATGATTACATTGATACAATGGCTGTGTGTGTATGTATGTGTGTGTGTGTGTGTGTGTGTGTGTGTGTGTGTATGTGACACAGAAAAGACAGAGCCACAGGAGAAGCCTCCAATAGCTACATGTGGCAACAACAGTGATCTAATGCATTTAAATTAGAAGCAGTCAGTGCTTTACAGGCACAATACATTGCTCAGTCTATTTGCCCAGAATACTTGAATGCATTCTTTTTCAATTTAATTTAGCATAGTTCAATATTTAGTCAATATTTCAATAAAAATTAATTTTGTTCAATGAATTAATTCTATGAAAATATTAACATTATTTTTTGTAAGTTGAATATTTGAAACTTATTTATCAGAATGCAATTAAGAATTGTTCCTTTACATTTGCTTTAAGCTATGAAACTTTTTAGCTGTTAGCTGACTAATTAAAGGGATAGGGATATTTCATAATAAAAGAAGCTTTAATTAATCATCATAGTATTTGGGCCATGGAGAGTGTTATTTCAGTTCTGTCAGAGTTGTAGTTCAAGAGTAACTGAAGGACAAAGTATCCCCCTCCCGCCCCTTCTACTGATGTAACACTGCTCACCCCAGAGCAGCAGGGAGTGTCCAGGTAGATTGCAGAGAGGGATAATCTTCAATTAAGATAAGGAAAAAAGCTGAAAAACCTGCCAAGGGGGGCAGGGATTTCATTGTTCTCACAGTAGAATATTGACCCTTAATGTGAGCTGTCTGGTCTATGGACTGCATTCCACATCTGAGAAGTGGGGGCTTACACTAGGTAAAAGGGGAGGAAGGGGGATAATTCAAATGCTGTTGAACTACAACGCTCACAGTAATGAAATAACTCATTCTATGGCTCAAATACTATGAAGATTAATTGGAGCTGCTGTTTTTGTGAAACATTACTATCACTTTAAAACTCTTTCTAGATGCATTTGTACCTTTCCTAAAGTCAAGTGCTTCTTTGAGGGATTGTTAATTTTATTATGGAAAAAAGTATATAATGTATGTTTTCTCCTGCTGAGTAAAACAGAGTTACATACACCTCTTTGAGCTTTTCAGTGAAAATGCATTATAGTTCAATCCATTGTGTTTTTAAGTATATTAAGCTATCAAAAATGGTGCAGCCTGGTGTACAGACAGTTATTCTGTTGCATTCTATAGGACAGGGGAGCTATAATACTCCATAGAATACTATAGTAGCAACTCAGCCACTTTGTGACAGTTGAAACTATAATAATTTTAAAAAAGCAACTGCCTTGTCTTTTTGTACTCAGCAAGAAAAATCCTATGGTGTAAGTTTTTCCTGTAATAATCCTTTGCTCATCCTTAAGCTATTTGGATACTAAAGACAGATCTGTTTCTAGCATCTAAGAGATTCATTTTAACATGACAATGGGATAAAAAAAGAGAATATTTAGTCTGATATACTCAAAGGATAACAGATTAATTCACAAGTGAAATTCCAACTGATATAGAAATTGATATCACTCTCTCATGATTGCATAATACACCGGAAATACTTTCTGTGACTTCTGAAAGATTATACTGATGGCCCATTAGTAAAGTCTACTACAAAGCAGTATAGAGGTGTGATTATATCAGGCTATCATACCAACACTTTTATTCTGTAAGTCAATCAATGGCTGTATGTTCAAAATATATTAAGTGCCATTTTAATTTAACCATGTTATTTTGTCTTATAATGACAAATGTTCTAAGAGATTAAGACAGTTTTGTTTCCTAGTTAACACCATTAAACCTTTGAGCACCAAAAAGGTATATGACGCATTGCATTGCAATATGTTGGATACCTATTTGGCATTCAAAAGAGTTAAAGAATATTTTAGAGCAAATGTAGCTGACCCTGGCCTTCAAGAGCTACCAAAAGTGCATGTGCAAGTGCTTGACTAAGCCAAGAATTAGTCCACCAGTGCTCCAGCTGGTGATATCCTGAAAACATGCACTGTTAGTATCTCTTAAAGAAGACCATGGACAGGCACCCCTGTTTTAGTGAAATGGTCTTAATCTCCAGAGTGCTAAAGCAGTACTACATAGGGGCTTGAGCAGCTTTTAATGCTGTTGTACTGCTGAATTCTGGTTACCACAGTATTACCAGATTGTGATGGCTGCAATAAAAAAAAGTGTCATCCTTCTTGGGGGGTAGGGGGCATAAAGACCTCGCCTGATGTCCCCCTCAGTTATTGATAGCCCAGCTTATTAAACTGGAAGATCAATAAATAAGGTGCAGGGCGGCACCATGGCTCCCTCACTTCCATCCTACCCGATGTACCGGGCAGGAGTGGAGGGGGGATTGGGGAAAGTCTTCCTCATCATGTCAGCAGTTATATGAAAGACTTTCTCTGATCCATCCCACTTGTACCTGGTAGGCCGGTTAGGGTGGAGGCAGGGGAGCCATAGAGGGGTGCCACCTCTATTGATCTACCTGCCTAATTGGCTGGGAGATATGTAGATGGGGACATTAGAAGGGATCCTGATGCATCCCACTATGTCTGAATGTAACTCTTTGAGTGCTAGAGTGATATCCAATGCATTGGATGCCTCTTTGTCACTCAGATGTTAAAATATATAAAAAATACATAAATAAACTATAAAGTAAAATAATAATAAAAAAATGTAAATAATAGTTTAAAAAGTGTGCCAGAGGAGTATCCCTTGGAACTCTCCCTTATCCCCTTATCCCTCTGATCCACTGTCCACTCCCACTCACTTACACTATGTGAGTCCCGACTTATCCCACTTCAGATCCCCACCTAGACTATCAGATCCCCAAGCCTGGTTCTACTGCCAAATGGAGGTCACATATCCCCACACATATTGTCTGACCCACCCCCCTCACTGCCCAATATTAGTTGTAGACCCCTGTATACTTTAACCACACAGCCTTGTTCCACAAGTAGTCATGGAAAACACATATACTACCTGCTCCCCAGTAGCCATGCTCCTGGCACCACCTACAGTTTGTCAAACGATACCAATGGGGTACCATTTTTCTTGGGCTAGCACTAGGTATTGGGTAGACTAAGAAATTCCATGTTGTTGAAATATTTTAGTATCTGAAGTGTGAAAAGTATGGGTTTTTTTCTATCATACTACTGTCTGGAAAGAGCTGTGCACACTAGCCTAGAGATAAAAAGGTAACTGGCTTCTAGTTTGATATGGATGAATATCTACTTTGAAAAACGGTGTGCCTTACTGACTTTTACTTCATGTCTGTAATGGTTATGACCATTTTAGTGCAGGCAGGTAATTTCACAAAAGTTAAGTGTCAGGTGTATTTTTGTGCTTCTGGAACCCCCTACAGTATGTAAGTTCATACCAATGGAGTACCATTTTCTTTACTGGTAGAAAGTACTGAATATAGAAAAAAAATGTCCAAGATTTTACTATATTTGGTGGAAATGTAAAAAAAGCCAATCTTTCCCTATAGTGCCAATTTTGGAAATGATTATGTATACCAGCCTAGGTGTAAAAAGTCAAATAACCCCTCATTTGATGTGGGTGAATGTCTACTTTCCAAAAATGTATAACTTACATGCTGTTCCTTCACATTTCTAATAGCTAGGACCATTTTAATGTAGGCAGCCTAATAAAAAATGAAAACAGGTAGGTGTCATTTTTGTGCCTCTGGCATCTCAATTGATATGTCAAACCATACCAATGGGGTGCCATTTTTCTCTGAGGTGGAGTAGCTAACGAATGTAGTAAGAATTTCCATAATTTTCAAAGATTTTGGTACATTTTAAAGAGTGGTAAAATAAACAAATGGCAATTTTTTCCTGTAGAACCACCTTCTGGAAATACCTGTGCACACTAGGTTAGGGTAGAAAGGCAAGTGAATCCTCATCTAATGAAGTTGGTTGTCTTCTTTCAAAAATTGTGTACTTTGTCTACCTTTCCTTCATTTCTGTACTTGGAACAACCATTTCAGTACAGGCAAGACATGTTAGAAAAAAAAATGAAAGAAAAATGAGAAGTTGTAGATAGTTTAATTCTGTGTTTCTGGTATCACCGTTAGTTAGCTCAATCCATTGGGGTACCATTTTTCTTGTTAAAGCACTGTCTATTGATTACAGTAGGAAATTCCATCATTTTTAAAGATTTCAATACATTTGAAGTGGTGAAAATGTAAATAAAAATGCCTGTTTTTTCCCTTAGCACCCCCTTCTGGAAACATTTGTCCGCACAAGGCTAAGGGTATAAAGGCAAGTCATCCCTCATTTGATACAATGGGATTTATACTTTTATGTAGTTATTGAGTTATTGTATGGTAGTTTTACATGTAACAAATGGAATGTGCATTTTAGATCATAAAATTGAAAATTCCATGTTGTACTCCAGTTAATTAAGGGTCAGTGCAGGCCATGCATGGTCGTAAAACTATACATATTTAGTAATTTTGTACTTGTTGGGTTCAAGGCTTTTAAAAATAATTGACATTTCCACTACAACTATCAAACTTTTGGATATATAGTTTATGATAATAACAGAAAAGTAATGTTTTACATTTGAATTTATGACATCATAACTTGTCGCAAGAGCTGCCATGAAAAAGCAGAATTTGTTCTGGAAAAAGAAACAGTATACAGTTTTCCGTATACATCTACAAAGTTACCAATGGAAATCATAAGTAAACAGATGGGTAGAAAAAATTCTGAAAAAGTGCCCATCCAGCTGGATACAAAAAATTCCCAAGCACCTGGCACTGAAAGTTAAAAGATAGTTTGCAAAACTTACAGAGAAAATAAACCAAGTGTTTTAAAAATGATGTTATTAACTCTAAAAGGGTCTTTCCAAAAGAAAAGTAAAGTAAGTGTGTGGTAGACTAACAGCAGATTTGAGGAGAAATAGTAATACTTAAAAGGTAAAAAAAAATATGTTGTAGGGTTTATTCTCCTGAGTAAAAGAAGGGTACTCCCACTGCTGAGAGATATTTTATTAACCCTTTGAGTTCCAGAGGGGTATGCAACGCATTGCAAAAAAATTATAACAGCTCAAACTTGAATTTTTTAGGTACAGTATCACAGTGGCCTGAAAATTTACAGTGGTGCTGTTGCTACACCATCCTATGGACTGCTTTGATCTGCAGACCATAAATCTCCATAGGATGGTGGAGCAACAGCGCCACTGTAAATTTTCAGGCCACTGTGATACTGCACATAAAAAATTCAAGTTTGAGCTGTTATAATTTTTTTAATGAAATAACTCTTAGCAGTGGGAGTACTCTTTTACACAAACCCTACCACATATACTTTTTTACAAGTATTACTATCCCTTTAACACTTTGAGTGGCAGAGGGGTATGCAAAGCTTTGCAGAGTTAATCCCTTGAATTGTAACTCAATCAGTGCCAAAGAGGTATCCAGTACATTGTGTTGCAATGCTTTGGATACCTCTGTGGCACTGAATTAAAATATCTGTATAAAGAGTGTTTCTTTCCTCTTTTTCAAAATGGTGCTAACGCCATCATACTTTCAAAAGTGACATTATGCTTTTGAACATTCCATTATAAAAAACATTGCTAAAATTGTCTCAGATTTAGGCCAGAATTTCCAAATTGGTATTTTAACTTGGATAATGCCACCTGGGCACACTTTTCACTTGGGTAATATTTTTTTATAGGGACTGGCTTATGAACAAAGAACATTATTAACTCTTCAACTTCCCAATTGCATCCACCTGCACTGATGCCCAACAACGTCTTCATTGTCAGAACAGTCTGCAACAGATTGCAAAGGAATGCATCACAGCCATGCCAATAAATTGTGTAATTAAAAGTGCTAAAAACTTTTACTCCATTCTACTATTCCTCTGCTCCTCTTAAAAAGATTGTCTATTCACAAACAAAATAATAATAACAATAATAATAATGGTCATCATCTAAATAAGGCCACAATTGCCAAATATATAAGCCGGGGGGGGAACTAATATCCCTTGTCCTTCCATCCTGTTATTGTCAGGATTAAGAAGGTTAAAATGAACAAGAGATGCTTTGATCTCTTCAAAAGATGGCAACTCCCTACACAATCCAGTTCACTGTAACCATGTTGTCCATTATTTCCAATGCTGGACATCAATGACAGCATTCCCCAGATGAGTTATCTCCTCCCCTTTCAGCTGATAGGACAGAGAACAAGTCAAACAAAATTCGAACAATATAAAGAAAAAGCAATCCTTGTTAGCCTAATCACAAATGGACACTGGAGCCTCTGGGATCTGTAGGGGTTTCTAATCACCCCACACAAATGCCAGAGGGTAGTGTCTAAGCTGAGACTAGCTGAATTCAATCACAGTTTAATAGACTCCCTCTCAGTAACAGTTTGTTGGGAGTAATAAAAGTTCATATGAATCCCATAGATATATGTAGATCTCAGAGGCGTCAATATACATTGGCAAATAAGAATTGCTCTTTTATCTGTCACAGCAGAGATATGAAACGTTCATATATAGAGACACCCTTAAAAAAACAGGGCATTGATGAGTACAGATTTCAGATATGGTAACTTTAATATTATATATTATTTGTTTTTTTAATTCATCCCAAACGAGAAAGCAGATAGAGGGCTTTATGGGGACGTTCCTTGGTTATTTTATTTCAGTAATGGGTTTAAGCATATTCATTCCTTCTTACCTCTGAGTGTTGAAAGATTTAAGTATCCTTCCAATGGGAAAAATTCTCCATCACCCAGTGCAGAAGTAAAAGATGAATTACTGGGACTGTTTCAACATGTTCAATTAATATGAGGTCTTTTGACACCATATTAATGTTTAATCCTCTTAGCCCTGATCAGCCACTGTAACTTTATTTACATTTTTAATTTTATTAATTTTATTGCATAACCATTTTTTTTGCCATAGAGAATGTGAAACTGCTTTGTAATGTGTTGCAAATCCTCTTTGAAAATGGTGGGGTTGATATTTACTAATGTGACTGCAACATATTACTTTACTGTAAATTTTCAGGCCACTGTGATATTGCACCTGAAAAATTCAAGTTTTTGCTGTTATCATTTTTCAATACAATATCTCTCATCAGTGGGAGAACCCTTGTTTTATTCAGGTACATAAACCCTACAACATTTCATTTTTTACATCTTAAGTATTACTATCCCTTTAAGAACAGACTATAGCTGGAATTAAGATTCTGAAGAATTATGTCACTGACTGGTTGAGGTTAGCAACATTTCTTTAAAAAAAATTTGCTGTGCAAGAGTTTTTGCCACCTCTACCATCACTTTTCCAGTAACACAACTACATTGGGTTAAAGCTTGCAAAACTTGCATAAGCTTCTTTTTAACCATTTGAGTATCTCTCTGGTACTCAAAGAGTTAAATGCTGACCAAATTTTTCATCAAACAATTTTTATAAATCTGCCCCAAGGTCCCTTTTGGATCAAGCCATAATGTGCTCGTCTTCCTTGTGGCCTCTGTACAGACTGCAGGGCTACCTACTCTTGGGAGTCACAGGGTTCCCTGCACTAGTGAATAACCTCATGTGGAGCACTGTAGCAAGGAACCAATGGAGACTTGTTATAAAGATATATCAACTGCCCTGGTGCATTAATGCTCATTTTATGAATTACAATAATACATTTCCCTCATTCATTTTTTATAGTTTAATTTACATTTTGTCTCCTGTGTGCACCAGTGTGTTTGGATGTTTCTTTTAGTGAATTGATATATTTAATTTCCAATTTCTCTGTCGTCCAATACAGGTTACTGATAACTCTGGGTAGACGATCCGCCCCGTTAAGTAGGCAGGAACAATTCTAGAATTGTATGCAGGCAGTGGAGCCTACCTTCCCTCCTTGGCTGCAGCTAGCCAACCAGCTCCAGAAAGACTTGTTCCTTGATGAAGATAACACAGGCAAGAGAAGAGTTCGGTGGTCTCTGGAAGAATCTCTCCTTCCCATCAATGTGTTGGAGCTTCGGGCGATATTTCATGCCCTTCGTCATTGGACATCTCAGCTGGAAGACTGTCCAGTCAGGGTAGAGTCCGACAATGCCACGGTTGTGGCTTACATCAACAAGCAGGGCGGAATAAGAAGACTCGCTGCTTGATTAGAGGTCAAGGCTATTTTGTCCTGGGCAGAAGAACACGTTTCTGCCATATCCGCAGTGCACATTCCTGGCATATACAACGCCATGGCGTAATTCCTTAGTCGACACAC
This sequence comes from Rhinophrynus dorsalis, assembly GCA_037306005.1. Classification (NCBI taxonomy): domain Eukaryota; kingdom Metazoa; phylum Chordata; class Amphibia; order Anura; family Rhinophrynidae; genus Rhinophrynus; species Rhinophrynus dorsalis. The sequence goes on from CM074720.1 coordinate 115,813,947, forward strand.
GGTGGACAGCGGAGAGTGGGAGCTGCACCCAGAGGTGTTCAACCTCATTGTTCAGAAATGGGGTCTTTCTTACATTGACTTGATGGCGACGAGACACAAAAAGAAGGTTCTGAGGTTCTGCTCTCGATGGAGGGACCCTCTAGCTCTGGCTTTGGATGCAATGTCCATTCTTTGGTTATTCCCTCTGGCCTACATCTTTCCTCCCCTCCCCATGTTGCACAGGGTGTTACTGAAATTACAACTGGAGCATTGTCCAGTCATTCTGATTGCTCCATACTGGCCTCCCCAGGCTTGGTTTCTGGAGCTTCTGGATCTGTCAGTGGCGGAGGCATTCTGGCTCCCTTGCCATCCGGATCTTCTTCTACAGGGTTACCTGTGGAAGGAGGATGTTCATCATCTAGCCTTGATGGCTTGGAAATTGAATCCTCAATATTGAGGAAGAAAGGGTTTTCTTCTGTTGCGGTGGCTACTATGCTCAGTGCCCGCAAACCTGTTCCTTCCAAGATCTACCATCGTCTCTGGTCGACCTTCCTATCTTGGTGTGCTGACAAGGACCTGTCTCAGGAATTTGATCTGCCTATGGTCCAGGCTTTTTTGCAGGACGGTGTGGATAATGGCCTCAGTTTGAGTTCCCTTAAAGTTCAGACGTCTGCTCTTTCTGTTTTCTTTCAGAGATGCATTGCCATCCTTCCTGATGTCAAGGTTTTCTTCCAGGGCGTTGCTCATACTCGTCCTGACTTCAAGATTCCTGGTCCTCCGTGGGATCTTAACTTGGTTTTGGGTGTTCTTCAGTGCCCTCCATTTGAGTCTTTGGCTACTATTCCTCTATGCCTGTTGATAGAAAATGGCTTTTCTCCTGGCGATTTTGTCTGTCCATCGTGTCGTGGAGTTACATGCTCTGTCCTGTAAACCACCCTATTTGGTGTTTCACAAGGACAAGGCGGTGCTTCGCACCTCTCAGGAGTTTCTCCCGAAAGTGGTTTCTGAGTTCCACATCAATCAGGAGATTGTGGTGCCCTCTTTCTGCCCTGACACCACCTCTGACAAAGAGAGGGATCTCCACTTGTTAGACGTGGTCTGTTGTCTCAAGTTTTATGAACATCGTACTTAGTCTATCAGGCAATCTGACACTTTGTTCGTCATTCCTGAGGGTCCTAGGGCAGGAAGACCTGCATCCAAGGTGACTATTGCTTCTTGGATCAAGTCCACTATTCGTAAGGCTTATGAGTTGAGGAAGAAGTCTGTCACCTTTTTGGGTCAAGGCTCATTCTACAAGATCTATTGGGGCTTCTTGGACTTACAAGAATCAGGACTCTGCTGATCAGTTGTGCAAGGCTGCCACTTGGTCGTCTGTGCACACATTTTTGAAGCACTACCGTGTTGATGTGCTGTCATCGGCTGATGCCAGCATTGGGAGGAAGATCCTGGAGGCAGTCTTGCCTGTCTAGGATCTTCTTCGGTTCTTGGTGCTTCCTTCACTTTTGAGCCCTGTTGGCTCTAGTTCAGTGTGCTGTATAACAGTTCCTGGGGTGTTGTTCAGTGTCTGTTGATACTTTATTGTTTTGTTGGTCTATCTCTGATCTGATTGTTCATATCTGCTCTGGTGACTTTGGGGGCCTTGAGCCTGGTCCTTGCCTTACTTCCCGCCTCTGGAAAACTCAATGATTGGACATCCCAGAGTTACCAGTAACCTGTATGGACGACAGAGAAAAAAGGATTTTAGTCTTACCTGTTAAATCCTTTTCTCTTAGTCCATACATCTTTCTGGTATCCCACCCTGTCAAGGGACCATGCTTGGCTCTCCTGTGTCAGACTGTGGGGGTCCTTCGGGGTCATGCTCACAGGAGTCTTCTTTCCCTTCTACTATCTAGTCAAAAGTTAGTGTCTCAAATCTTTCTGGAGCTGGTTGGCTAGCTTCAGCCAAGGAGGGAAGGTAGACTCCACCCCCTGCATACAATTCTAGAATTGTTCCTGCCTACTTAAAGGGGTGGATTGCCTACCCAGAGTTACCAGTAACCTGTATGGATTAAGAGAATATGATTTAACAGGTAAGACTAAAATCCTGTTTTAGAGTCTTTATATTCTGGAGCAAACCATAGGGGACAAATGAAAATTCCCAGTTACTTAAATAGCTCCTTTAACCCCGTGGTTTCTGGAATGTTTCCTGCTCATTGTGAGGCAATGGGTTGGTGATCTTTCTAGAATTCAATGGGCTAACCCTTTGAGTGTCAGAGGGGGTTTGCAGCACATTGCACTCTCCTCTAGCACTCAAACAGTTAAACAACCTATTTAAGTATGAGTATTGGATTTTCTTTATTTGTTCCCTATGGTGCCTTTGGATGATCCAGGATTGCTGCTCTTTAGTTTAATGGATAAGGCTCTTAACATTTATGTGAAATGTACTGTTATGGACTGTATTTAGGGTGCAATTCTAGAAGAAATTCCTAATAGTACTGAGTCAAATGGAACTTTTAAACCATGGAATACTAGTCTCCAACACATTGTGAATTCAATACTTTTGCAAACTCATCGTTATCCAATTTAAAACATGAGAAACTGGAGATTCTTTTGTCTTCCCCAAGATCCGTTTTTTTCCCGAATTGTACCTCTTTAGCTTTCTGAATACTGCCTTACAAGGTGAGATGATTATTTTCTCAGTGTATAATTGATTGAAAGGACACCAATATATGGTAGTAGTAGTACTACTAGTAGTAGTAGTAGTAGTAGTAGTACTATTACTACTACTACTAATAATAATAATAGCACTAGTAAAGGCTGTATTATTCTTTTCACAACCACATCCATGTTGCGTTCAACTATAGAAACCATGGATGTGTACTAACATTCATGATAATGCAAATAAAGGTTGCACCAACTGAAACTCTTAGACACTTTGTATCCCAAATAAAATCAACAGCTTTATTTTCTTCAAAGTAACATCTTCCAATACTGTGTATCAAAATTGGAAAGTCAAATAAAAACTCTACAGACCATGACACGTCTTCATGAGCAGGTGTTTGCAAACCGATCAGTTGATCTCAACCTTTATTTGCTTTATCATTTATGTGTACAGGAGAGCAGGAGTACTCCTAGGTTGGCACACTTGGACTAAGGCACTTAAATCCTGATGTTTGAGGTTGGGTATATAAAGCACCTTACACAAATGTGAACACTGCTATGATCCCCTGTGCTATTTGAGCCGCTATAAAGTTTTGTTTGTGTACTAACATTCTGCAGGGTAAGAATCAGTGGTACATCATGCGATCAAAGTACTGTCCCCTGGGAGGAGTTTCATGGTATGGTCAACTTAACCCACAAAAAACGGTAGCACAAATAATATACTATATAGTTAAAACTGTCACAATAACATATAACAGTATAACCCTTTCCAGTAGTATTAGTAAAAAAAAAAAAAAACACAGATGGGAATAGGTAAATTTTAAAAATCATTAAAAGTTGACCGTATATGGTGCTAGCCATTTATTTTTTTTATATAATTTGTTTTAGGAAATGTACCACACTATGCCACCAATGCATAAGAGTTGACTCATTTCTGTTCTATTGGAACATACTATTCTGTGAATGGTTATAAACAGAGCCCATGCACTGGGATCATTTCCAATATCACAGCAAGAGATAATTCTGGCCTTGAACAGAACTAAATAGCATACTATGAAGGAAATTAGCATAAAGTACAACAATTTGCCATTACAATATAAAGTTGCATTTCCCAAAACAAAAGAGCTAGTACATCATATAGGCAGACTGTAATTCTCTACAAAACAAATTGATTTTTCCTTTGAGTGACAAGTCTACTTTAGGGCCCTTGTAGAGCCTCTGGAACTGGAGCATTTCTAGATTAAAACCGCTAAAAACTGGCAAATATCTAGCCAGCATTTGAGGGGAAAAGCGCTATTTAAATCTAATTGTAAGTTGCCCTCTATGATATAGTTGGTTTGAGCAAGAATTGATCCATTTCCTCTTAGTAGATTAGCCTCAGTGGATCTCTTTGGTTGGCTTTCTGTGGACTTGTGCATCTTCAGCAAATTATGGAATATTGGCACAACTGAATGTTAATCTTGAATATTTCTGCATCATTTGATGTGAACTTTTTATGGGTTAAATAGATCTAACAGTGTTTGAAAACTGTTTCAATGGTTCAGCACGATAAGAGTTTTATTTCACCTGACCATGCACCTTCCATTGTCTGTTTTTTTATTGTTATACTATGGTTATTATAGTAAACTCTGAATAACTTCTTGACAAGTTTTAGTGTGTGCGCTTGTGTTTGCTTGTGTGTGAGATCCCTGCTGTTAATAAAATAGAGATTACATTTATATAATTTTCTTCTATTTCATGAAGTACTGTATAATTAAAGAAAATCAGCCATACAACACCAGAGAATATCTAAGCCTGTGACTGGCTAATTCAGATCTAAATCCAAGATTAAGGGGAGATATCTGTGAGGAAACAAGCTAAAATGTGCAGTCCTTGTGGGTAGAAATCGAGGCTAACTATGGTATAAAAAGGAAATAAAAATGCGTTTGTGAGTATATGCTTCAAACCACTAATATTGTTGAGGCCCAACTGTTATTGCATATTAGGAAAGCTGAGCATCTTGGGCATACTATAAGTATGGGAGATTTTAACTATCCAGATATAAACTGGAAACATGAGACCTCTCAGAGTATTAAGGGAAGCAGGTTTGGGAGCATGCTTAGAGATAGCCACATGTCACAAATGGTGGAAGTGCTGACAAGAAACAATATTGTATTTGAACCCAGTCATAACAAATAATTTTGATATGGTGTCCAATATTAAAGGGATAGTAATACTTCAAATGTAAAAAAAAATATGTTGTAGGGTTTATCCCCCTGAGTAAAACAAGAGTACTCCCACTGCTGAGAGGTCTTTCATTCAAAAGTTATTAATTTTCAAAGTTGAATTTTTTAGGTGCAATATCACAGTGGCCTGAAATTGTACAGTGGCGCTGTTGCTACACCATCCTATGGAGATTTATGGTCAACTGACCAGAGTTGTCCATAGGATCGTGTAGCAACAGCGCCACTGTGCAATTTCAGGCCACTGTGATATTGCACCTAAAAAATTCAACTTTGAAAATTAATAACTTTTGAATAAAACACCTCTCAGCAGTGGGAGTACTCTTGTTTTACTCAGGGGGATAAACCCTACAACATATTTGTTTTTACATTTTAAGTATTACTATCCCTTTAAAGTAGGTAAACATTTGAAAAACAGTAATCACAACATGGTAACATTTGAGATTAATTTGGCAAAGCAAAACTGTATAGGTTCAACCAAAAAAGCATAAATGCAACACATAGATTGGGATAAATTATTTAAAGGTAAAAATGCTGAGGGAACGTGGTCAGAAATGAAATTTAGATTGCAGAAATATTCAACAGTATATACCAGTTGGAATTAAATGCAAAAGAAGTAGATCACAACCAATGTGTTTAAATGCAAATATAAAAAAGAAATAACAAGGAAACATAAGGCATTTAAACTATTTAAGTCTGAAGTAACAGAAATACCTTCTTGAAATACAGTGAGTGCAGCAAAGTTTGCAGAAACGCAATTATACTAGCAAAAGTAGATGCAAGATAGAACAAAACTAATCTAAAAAAAGTATTTCAGATTCATAAATAGCAAAATAACATAAGATGCAGTGCATTGGACCTTTCAAAAATGAGATGGGTGAGTTAATTAGAGAGGATAAGGAAAAGGATGTTCTAAACACTTTCTTTGCATCAGAATATACCAGGGCACAACAAATGGTAGAAGAGCCTTGACAAGTAACACATAAAACAATACCATTATCAGATATTAAAATTAAGATTGACAAAACACCTGGTCCTGATGGTATACAAAGAAGGGTACTCAGTGCAGTGTTAGCAAGACCATTATTTTTACTCTTTAAAGACTGTCTCTCCACAGATACAGTTCCACAGGTTTGGCATGAAGCCAATATAGTGTGTTTATTTAAGAAAGGAATTAAAACAGAACCTGGGAATTATAGACCTTTGAGTCTGACAGCTGCAGTGCGAAAACTATTAGAAGGGACAATAAGGGATTTTATTCGGGATTACATAGTGGAAAATAAGGTTATTAGCAGCAATAAATATGGTTTTATGAGGAATAAGTCTTGCCAAACTAATCTTTTGAGCTTCTACGAAGATGTAAGTAGCAACCTAGATATTGGCAATACAATAGATGAAATATATCTCAATTTTTCAAATTAGGAAATTGGGGCTAGCCAATAACCTTTGCAACTGTATAGAAAGCTCATTGAAGGATAGGGAACAGTGTGTTGTTGTAAATGGAAAATTCTCCAATACAGATAAAGTTGGAAATGGAGTACCTAAGGATTCAGTACTTGGTCCACTGCTTTTTAACATGTTTATCAATGACCTGGAAATAGATATGAAAAGCAAAATTTAAATATTTGCAGATGACACTAAATTATGTAGGGTAATAAACTCAGATCAGGATATTTGTTTTCTACACAGAGATTTACATAAAATGGCAGACTGGACAAAAAAATGGAATATGAAGTTTAATGTGGAGATGTGTAAGGTTATGCATTTGGGAAGAAAAAAAATCCAAAGCTACTTATCAACCTATTTTAATCTTTTTAGGGGACTCGTTGCTAGAGAAAGACCTGGAAATCTTTGTAAACTACAAACTAGGAAACAGTGACCAGTGTCAAACAGCAGTGGCAAAATCAAAGTCCAGTCTTGCATAAAAAGGGGTATTGAAGCAAAGGTGGATAACATCATTTTTTCACTTTACAATTCATTGGTGATAACTCACCTTGAATTTACAGTGCAGTTGTGGGCGCCAGATCTGAAAAACAATATTCTGGAAATGGAGGGATTACAGCAAACAGCAACAACACAAATCAAGGGAATGGAGGACTTGACATATGAGGAACAGCTAAACAAACTTGGCTTATTTATTGTAGAGAGAAGATGACTAAAAGTAGATCTTGCTACAATGTAAAAGTATATGAAAGGTCAATACAGGATCTCTCCAGTGAGCTTTTCATTCCAAGACCTGTTCAAGTAAAGAGGGGGCACCCCTTAAGATTAGCAGAAAGGAGATTTCAACTTCAGCAGAGGAAGGGGTATTTTACAGACACATCTGTTAAATTGTGGAGTTCTTTACGCAAGGATGTGGTAATGGCAGATACAACTGATACATTTAAGAGAAGATTAGATGCATTTCTTTCAAGAGACAACATACAGGGTTATTCTGTGCATTAGTAGGTAAAACAGGAAGTTCCGCTAAATAGACTTATACTCTTCTGGTAGCAGGAAGGCTTATATAATCCAAATTGTTCTGGGTTATGAGCTTGCTTTTCTATGTATATAAGTGGCAAACCTCATTCCTAAAATATAAACATATGTGCACATATTTTCTTTCAAGGATGATCTTTCTTGGCTTTAAAGATTTTGGAGACAATTCTCCAAAAGATATTGTTGTAATATTATAGTTTTCTCATTATAATAAACTCTTTCACTTAGCAGCAAATATTCTTCGGCTCCCTAGCTTCATTACCCACTCCACCTCAGATTCTTCATGGTCAATGTTTTATTTTACAACCTATCTAATCACTTTCTGTGCTTCTCATTTCCTATATCTCTTCCAACCATTTTTCGTCCTTACATGCAGCTCTTCCTACCACTGTTTCTCCTCTACTAACTCACCTCATCCTCTTATTCCCTCAGCGCATACCCAAGTATTGAATCCTCATTCATAACATAAAGGAAACATAAACTTTTAAAAATACTAACTTGCTTCCACACAAACTTTCATTCTCAAACAAGCAATAAAAAGTTTTAAACAATAAATCTTTCCCACTTGCTTCAAAACTCAGAAATCACTTTTAAAACTTTCATTTGCTACCTCTCTATCCCTCTGCTCCCTCATAAAATAAAGATGTCTTGATTTTTTCATAATGGATGGATAATGTCAAACACTCTTGATGTTTTAAAGTTTATGAACAGAAATCAACAGCAGGTATGAAAACAAAGAACTGCCAAAAATGCCTGTAAAAGAAGGAAATACAATGTCACTAGGAATAATATTATGACCTGTCAAATTTTTCCTGAATTCACCTGTGTGTGTCTGTGTGTGTACCATTGTAACTTTCAGCTAACTTATAAATACCACTAACTTGACATTTGCAGGTGCAAGTACTGAAAAATCTACCTAATATATGGATTTGCAAGATCAAAAATCCTAAGTTTTTTTTTTTAACCCAAACACTTCTTTTCAATCTTAAATATGTAATTAAGTGACATCTAAAGAGTCTCCAAAAGTAACTTTTTCTGATGTGTTTTGAAATTATAGGAATGGATTGTATTCACCTGCATAAATATTAAATGGCGCTAATAAATGTTTAGGTTGTTTTTTCAAGTGAGAGTAAATAGTTATAACAATATGTAGTCATATTAAAAACATATAAAACATGCTTGTTATAACTCTTTGTTGTCCTACTTAAAAACCTCTCCTTGAAATTCCAGAAAGAAACCATTTGAGATGGCCACTAATTTCCACTCAGTCTTGCAGTCATTCACTACTACTGAGCTTTGAATGACAGCTTAACTGTAAGTTTCAGGATTCTAAGATCAGTCTATACAAGGACACATCCAAAGTAACCCTTTGTATTTCACAGCTTAAAATCCTTTATAATACTTTTATAGTGTGGTCTGGGCCACAAGTAATTTGAACATTGCACTACATACCTCACCAAGTAGGCAGATTTAGCTTCTGGTTTAAAGTTAAACATGGCATAGAAGTCCCAAAATTGTATATCATCCAAAATAAGGAACAAAATAGCTGTTCAGGTTGTGGCAGGAAATGCCCTGATATTTAAATGCATGTTTGAGATCATTCGTATTGCATGTCAGCCTTTAAAATAAGGCTAAAAACAAGTTTTGCAACTTCCACATGACTAAATCTCTCAGCAGCAAAATCATCCAACATCAGCTGAACATGATCTTCCATTAATAGTTATGGTCCCTGCAACTGGAGAACCATAAGGGTTCTACTAAAGATAGACCACAAATAAAGTCTAACGTCTATTTTAAATCATACATCTAAAAAAGCCATAAGGGGTTATGCACTAAGTGATAATAAAGATGTGATAAAGTGGAGATAACAGTGATATCACTTCTTCAATTTCTATGTTATTATATTGGACCTATGCACTAAGATTTCTTCCAGTAGTGCACCTCCCCATGGAATCATATTCAAATGACAATAATCACTCACTAGTATCTAGCTAACCCTTGCAATTGAAGATGTGAAGTTAAAAGTTGGAAAACCAGATTTAAGGCCTTATGCTCATCTCTACATGGCTTCTGAAAAGGGAACTCATCCACTCCACTGAACGAGATATTTCTAAACTAGATTCATCATCCTTGCAAGCAAAGAGATCTCATGTTATATTTCTGATTTACTTTAAATGACACTGGCCTGGTTCTGTTTTACCAGCTACCCACAAATTTCTAGATGTATGAATCCAGGAAATGCTCTAACATAGCATGTGTACTTCTCCATCTACTATATGCATCTTTGATCAATGCTGGGTAGTGGAAGCAACCTGTATTGCTAAACTCCCTTGCTATGTGATGTTAACGTTTAGTTAAAGTTCATTATATGCCCTACTTATGCTACTTATGCTCCATTTTCTTCTCCCCTTACTTCCACTCTAATTAACAAATCGTCCATAACACTTGTTTCCCATTCTTTCTCCCATAATTGTAAGATCCCCATATGCATAAATCCTATTATTTATAACATTAAAGTGATAGTAATACTTCAATTTCACATTACTTAATATTGTTATGCTTAAAAAAACCTAATCATACCATCCATGTCTCAGTGCCCTAACTTTTATAATTATGTAGAGATTGCTAGCTATATTTTCCCCCTTCCTCCCCTTTTTACTACATCACTTCTCAAGCTCTCAGAACAGAAATCTGATCCCTGGACCGTAGGGATTGTCTAGAGGGAGGAGATAACTAGGCTGTATTGCTGTAAGCCTTGCCCACTCAGTCTTGTCGTCACCATGAAGCCTTTGTGATGCACTCACCTTTTGTCAGCTCTTCATGCGGTCACATGTGACCTTTCCCTACCAATAATGCATTACATCAGCTTGTTTGTAGGACGAACATCGAGTTTCTGAGCAGAACCATTCCAATCTATTTCTGTGTTGTAAGTTATACAAATAATCGTCGATCCATGGCAGGATGAAGGCCTCCTCAACACTTTTCCAACAACTTTGGTCCTGTACTTTTTCTTGCCATTGTATACCAACAAATGTAGTCATTTCATTTTGTCTTTGGCCTTCTTCTTGGGCATTTAGTATTGAGTTTAATCCATTCCAGAATTAATTTGGTCCATATACCATTATGTCTTCTTGCTATGTGGGCTGTCCATTTCCATTTTAGGTGCTTTACTCTTCCAGTGATATCATAGAACTTTGCTGATGGATCCATGCACACATTTTTCTGTCTCTTTTTGGTATGTTCAGAATTCAATGCTCCATACTTCTCTGTGTAACATTGAGGTTTTGTATGGCTTTGGAATTCAGTGTCCATGTTTTACAGCCATACATAAGAACTGGGAGGACACACTCAAAGACCTTTCGCTTGAGGCAGAGTGGTGAATTTTTCTTAGACATTACTACTAAGTTTTCAAAATGCTTGACATGCCAATTTTATTCCTCCCTCAATTTCTATCATAGTGTTTCTATCTGTTGACATTTACCGTCCAAGGCAAATATACTTGTCCACTTCTTCTAGTTCTTGTCCACGTACTGTGATTTTCCTTGTTATAGCAAATTTGTTAAACATGACTTGCATTTTGTTAATATTCATCTTTAGACCCAAATGTTTACATTCCTGTTGTAGCTCTTCATTGAGTTCTTGCAATTCTTCAGGACTACTGGCAAAGAGTATGATATCATCTGCAAAATGTAAGTGACGTAGGTAGTCTCCATTGATCTTCAGTCCTTTTCTTTCCCAATTTAGTCTGCAGAAAATTTCTTCTAAACAAACAGAAAATAGTTTTGGGGAGGTTGTGTCTCCTTGTTGGATGCCTTTATGTATGTTGATCTGGACATTATCATGTTTTGCCTGTATTGATACAGCTGCATTATTATGTATTGATTGGAGGATATTGATGTAAGCTCTATATATTCCTTGGATGATCAGGGTATTCATAATTGCTTTCTTTTTCACTAAGTAAGGAGTTTTCATCATCAATGAAGGTTATGCATAATGGAAGATTGTATTTATTATGCTGTTCTGAATATGTTCCATTGTACTGAAACCACTCCTGAAGTCTGCTTGTTCATTAAGTTATGCTTCCTTAAGCATTTTGTCCATTCTTTTTGGTAGTACTTTTGTGAAAGCCTTGCAGATGACTAACAATAGTCTTATTGGTTGGTATTTTTAGCTCTGCCTTAACACTTCTGTATTTTTCTATGTTTCAGGCACTTTGTGGATTAGTAAGTATTTTGAATATAGTTTAGCTAGGGTTTTGAATAAGGGTTGACCTCCAGCTTTCAACATTTCAGTAGTAACTTTATCAGGTCCAGCTACTTTGCCATTTTTCATTGATTTTTTTACAGCTTCTACTGCTACCAAAACATCTGGCACAGATTAAGCCACTGGCACTGAAATCAGTTGTTGTCCTTCATCCTTATAAAGACTGAATACTTTTTTCCACTCATTTAATATTTGATGTTGACTTTTTGCTGTTGTACCAGCTTCGTGCTTAATGCAACCATTTGGCTCCTATGTTTGACCATTTTTTTATTTTGCTTTCTTTAGCCCTTGATTTTCTTCCAGTTTATTTTATGAGCTTCAAAATCTGTAAAACCTGCACTGGACCAATGTGGCAGATTATGATCCATTTCTTCAAAATGGCTTCACAAAAAAAAAAAAATAGACCTCATTCCCCGGAGGCTTGTAAGTTACTTCCTATGTCAGCAGGAAGATCAGCTCAATGGCAGAGGGTGTAAGAATCATTGGTTTCTAGGAGTATGGTTTCACACTTAGAGAAACTAGTACAAGAACTGAATGAACTGGGACATTATTTTCTTACGTGACACCCGTAAAAACAGACTTGATCATAAAAGTATTTCTGAAATACTTCCTTCTTGTGCTATCAAACAAAACTATTGCTATGGTCTTTAATTCAAGTTTACACCCCTACAAGTGATGATGAATTTGAATAATTTTATGATGATTTATTATGCCTCTACAAACAAGACAATTACCACTAAAATTTATAGTGGAAGATTTTAATGCAAGACTTGGTAGGAGTCAAAATGGTAATAAGTCGATCAGATCACATGGAACAGGAAAAAGAGATGATAGCGACAACCAACTGATCGAATTTGCAGAAGAACACAATTTGTACATCATGAATTCATTCTATAGGAATAGGGCCCACAGAAAAGCCGATGGAAAAGCCCTAAAGTGAAATCAACTTCATAATAATAAACAAGATTCACTGACTGCTCAATCTTACATTTTAATGTTTAAGGTGACAATCCTCTAGTGAGAACAAATATCAACAAATGTTAGGATCGACACTAGCCAGCTATTGAAAAATCATAAGAATTTTGAGTTAGTACTGTCTAATCACTTTAGTGTGCTACAAGATCTTCCAGACACAGACATTTCAACTCACAGTGAAAAAGTTATTGAGACTATCATAGACACTGCTCATGCCCTTGCACTTACTGTGAAAAAAAGAAAAAACAGTTGCCATGATGAAAAAGCGATGCAAAATGAAGCAAAATGGTAGTTTTAGAAACAGTGTAGAATATATAAAAATGTGCAAGTCCATAAGGAAGGACATTATATATATATTTTTGTTTTTAAACATTTTAGCTAGGGCTTTGAATAACGGTTGCCCGGCTTTCAACATTTCAATAGTTGATTTATCAGGTCCAGCTGTTTGCAATTTTTCTTCAATTTTTATGCAGCTTCTACTTATTCTACCAAAACTGCATTCAGTTGTTGTGCTTCATCGTTAAATTGATTTGAATAAAATTCTTCCATTAATTTTACTATTTGTTGTTGAGTTTTTGATGTTGTACCATCTTCATGCTTTAATGCAAACATTTGGGTCCTATGTGTGGCCATCTTTTGTTTTGCTTTCTTTAGTCCTTGATTTTCTTCCAGTGTTTTTTTGATGACCTCAGCATTGAATTTGCATATTTCTTCTTCTATGCACTTCCTTATGTTAATGTACATTTTTGTACTATTACCATTTTGTTTAATTTCTCATCACTTTTTCTTCGTGGCAACTGTTTCCTTTGAAATTTGTGTTGTTTTTTTTCTTGTTTTACAGTAGCTGCAAGGGAATGTGCAGTGTCTATGATAGTCTCAACAACTTTTTCATTGTGGGTTGAAATGTATGTGTCTGGAAGGTCTTGCAGCACATTGAAGCAGTTATACAGTACTAACTAAAAATTCTTATGATTTTTCAGTATCTGGCTAGGGTCGATCTTCATGGTTGTTGACTTGACCATTTTCTTTCTTTCTTTAGTAGTACCGACAAATTTAAAACTCTACCTCAAGTGAAAGGTTTTTGACCAATGTCCTCCTAGTCCCTTCATATGGCTGTGAAACATGGACACTGAATGCCGAAACCATTCAAAAGCTTAAAGTTACACAGAGAAGTATGGATCAGCAAATTGTAAACATAGCAAAAACAGACCGAAAAACGTGTGCATGGATTCCTCAGGAAAGAAAGGCCTATAAATTCATTGTTAGACTTGTGCACGACAAAAATTTTCGGTAAAATTCGATGTCGAACAAATTTTTTTTTTATTCGTCAACTCCGCAATTCGGATCCAACCTGTTCGACTCGGACGAAAGTTGGCAATAGTCCGAATCATTCGGCGACTTAAAAATACCTTTAAAAATACAATAACAAATTAAAATTAAATGAATGGAACCATTTCCAGGCTCTAAACGAAGATGGTGGAACAGGGTAAAGTGGGCATTTAGCCTTATGGTACTATGGATGAAGTAGATGAAGTATGGATGTAGCAATAAGGCACCCTGCCAGCCTACACAATACACCTACACAACTGTGAGACTGGCTGATGTGTCACTCTGAAAATTATTCAAACAAATTCCTCATATTAATTTAAATGTTTAAAGGGATAGTATTGTCAGAAAAAAAGTATTAACTATATATTATATACAATTAAAAAAGAGTACTTGCACTTATTTGTATCTCTCCCCTTTCTGCTTGACAAGCTGTAAAGCTGTTAGAAATAGATTCTGGTCGCTTAACCAGATGTGGCTTTTCAGCAGCACCGATATTACAATATCGAAAGATAAATACTTAATTTGGAATGGTCTAAAAAGTGCGCCTGGCTTGCAAACACACTTTGTAGACCATTCCAATGAAGTATTTATTTCTAAATAGCATTATTTCAGCTCTGCTGAAGAGCCTCTGCCTGGTCAAATGACTGGAATCTGCAGCTGTCAGCTAGGTGGCAGACTTGAGTAAAACAGCCAGGAAAAGTTAACTTTAGCAAGTTATATCTCTCAAACCATAAAGGTTTGAGAGATAAGACTTACATTGATGTTAATTTTTTTTTAATGTCTACAATATTAAATCATAGATATATAAACTGGGAAGGCACTAGCAGATAATCACAACATCACTACATCACATAAGTAACCACATAAATAGTGGGGTGCACTCAAGAGAAAAAAGTATAATGTATTAGTTATAGTCTCCCAAAGGGGGAAAAAAAGGAGAAAATCCCTCAATGGTAACTACAAGCAGAATCTCTTTAAATGAGGCACTCTGTAGTAAGACACAAGAAATAACAAAAGATCATCTTTATTTGGAAAATAGAAAATGTACCAATATTAAAAACATTTAAAACCACAATTGGTCAGACAGAACAACCAGGAAAATATCAAGTACATACAAGTACATATAAGCCCACATAATATAAATATTAATCACCAAACATATGAAATTATGTGTAAGTAATACCCATATAACGTGAAGAAATATCAGCTAAGCACTGCATGCCTCATACCGACTCCCATATAGAGCCTAGCATAGAGCACACCTCAATAACAGAATAAGCAATACATATACTCAGTAGCGTACTTAGCAGACAGAAGATCACATCAAAGTTTTCACAGCGGGCTGCAACTTAAGGGCTACAAAATCCTGGGTTCTATCTATACCAACCGACCTGCCCCACACGTATCGCCATAACGGCTTCGTCAGGGGTTTAACGGTCATATGCCCATCCCCATATTTGAACATCCAAGACACCAATGAGCAAACAGTACAAAGTCACATGACACCAAATGCATCTTTGATTTCATGGCTTTGTATCGTTCGCTTCAAAATAAGAAAAATACAATATTAAATCAACTTAAAATTAACCATTACTATCCCTTTAACACAGAAACAAAGGTGACTCTCCCTTGCAAATGTAATAAGGTACTAGGTCTGCCTATAGAACTTTGAGACTGGTTGATGTGTCACTGAAAATTATTCAAACAAATCCCTATTATTACTTTTAATGTTTTACACAGGAACAAAGGTGACTATCCCTTGCGGACGCAATAAGGTACTAGGCCTGCCTACAGAACTGTGAGACTGGTTGATGTGTCACTGAAAATTATTCAAACAAATCCCTATTATTACTTTTAATGTTTTACACAGGAACAAAGGTGACTATCCCTTGCGGACTCAATAAGGTACTAGGCCTGCCTACAGAACTGTGAGATTGGCTGAAGTGTCACTCTGAAAATTATTCAAACAAATTTCTACTAGTGTAGTATTTTTAATATTTAACACAGGAACACAGGTGACTCCCTTGCAGTGATAATAAGGTACCAGGCCTGCCTATAGAAATGTGAGACTGGCTGATGTGTCACTCTGAAAATTATTCAAACAAATCCCTAATATTTTACATTTTTTGCACAGGAACAAAGATGACTCTCCCTTGCAGCGGCAATAAGGCACTAATGCTGGCTGCCTGCCTCTGCCTAATGCTAACTGCCTGCCTACACAACAATTGGACACTCTCTATCTCCTTCTTCTCTCTCTGAGCTCCAACAACACAATGAGGAAATGCAGGCTGTCTGCCTGGGTGTCTGTGTCATTAGTCCAAACCCCATCATGAAACGAAGAAGGCAATTGGAATATAGACAGAGAAGGAAAGAAGCTCATGAAACGGAGAAGCTAATTGGACTAGAGACACAGAGGAAAAATATGGAGGGAAAGTAATTGAGCACGGGTAGTAGTTGCCGAATTTCCAAAAGTTTCGATGACATTCAGACAACCGCTAATCGGATTCGTATTTTTTTGGGCGAATGACCCTTGCCTGTCGGAAGGTTCAAATGTCGCCAAATTATCCCATTTTCGTTGAATTCCCAATGTCGCCGACCCGAATCACAGAAGTCTATTCATTGTAAGAGTAGAGAGCCTGAAATGGAAATGGGCAGGCAACATAGAAAGAAGACCTGACAGCAGATGGACCAAACTAATTTTGGAATGGATTCCACTCGATACTAAATGCCCAAGAAGAAGACCAAAGACAAGATGGGTAGATGAAATTGCCAAATTTTTTTGTACACAGTGTCAAAAAAAGACACAGGACCGAAGTTGTTGGAGGCAGAATGAGGAGGCCCTCATTCTGCAGTGGATTGACAATGGCTGAAGAAGAAGAATAAGATGATGATGATGATATATAACATTCTGAAATTTGCAGGCTATTGTTAGTTACATCCAGGAGGTACTGGTGTGATTGTATGAGTGGTGAGTACTCTTGCAGTGAAAGCAACGCAGTTACATTTTGTTAAATATGAGAACAACCCCTCTGGCACTCAGACAGCTCAAGTGAGTGTTTGTTAAAGTCATTGTCATATTGCATAACCATCATTTTAATATGCAGTAGGACCAAAAACTCCTCTGTATGTAAATAAGAATCCCACTGGTTACATGCCCCAGAAGTGTTGTTCGTAGTGCATATTAAAGTGAGGTTCAAAATGCAAGACAAAGTCAGAGGTGGTTAAGATAGGATATGTTAGTGGTGGGAACTCCAAGATAAATGTTAGATATTGAAGAGAGGGTGTATGAGCCCAAGTTACATGAATTTTCAAATTAGAGTAAAAGAGTATATGACAATGGTGCAATATGTGGACATTAGAGAAATATTTCTTCGGCATGCAATGGAAACAATATGTTTGTTGCTGGCAGTAGTTTGTGTGCCTACGGCAACTAAGGGAAGCATTGTGCGTGTCTTTTGTAATAATTTGTGTGAAGTGATCTTATGGGAAACATGGATGTAGTTGAGTGGTGGGGAGATAGTAAAGTGAGGGGACATGTTGGAGTTATTTGACCATAACCCACAGCTTGATATATTTTAGCTGAAAAGGCAGAGGGCTTCTGAACTAATAACAGTATGCAAGAGGAGTACTAATTCTCTATTGATCACCCTTCTGAATCGGCTGGGGGCATGAGGAGCGGCCCTTGTAGGGATGGGTGAAATATTTTGCCTCAGAAGTGAAACAGGAGAAAAATTAAATTTTCTCTAAGCTGGAAATATGTCATGGAAAGTGCAAAGGGTTTTTTTTAGCTTTTTTCAACTAGCTCATTGCATTAAAATCCATAGAAAGACAGGGGTATAAGGTTCTCACAGCATGCTATACTGTTTTATGAGAGGAAGAGAAAGAAGCACAGTTTTGAGCTAGAGAAGATAGGCTAATAAGTTGAATTGAAGCTTACTTTAGGGAGTCTTGTAGGCAGGAAATCAGTTCTCTGTATTATGGGAGTCTGGTGGATAGGAGAAGAGTTTGACCCCGAATATCCTAAAATGTGGTGTGACTGACTGGGAAGACACAGGCAGCCATGTTTCAATTTTCTTCCTGATCTGGCTGTTATCTCTGTCCTATGGGAGACTGGGTATGTGAGAAAGGAGCCAATGAGGGTTACCCAAAATATCACCAAAGTTTGTGTGACCAAGTAGACACAGAAAGCTGTGATCCAATTTGCTTTTTGATCTGGCTGTTATTTCTGTGTCAGGAGAGTTTGGCAGGTGAGAAGAGAGCAAAGGAGAATTTACCCCAAATACCCCCGAATTCTATGTGATGGCGGCAACACACAGGCAGATGTGATCCAAGTTTATCCTGATCTGGATGTTATCTCTGTCTTAGAAGAGTCTGTGGGTGTGAGAAGGGAGCCAAGGATTTGTATCCAAATATCTCAAAACTTGTGTGTGACCATGTAACAAAAACAAAATAAAATAGTATGGGACAGAGACCCTGGTATGAGCTGTGACTGAGGCAGACTGAGATAGAGTAGTTTGTGGAGATCCAAGACATTATACACAATCAGTTCTATTGTGTACTTTGCAGTAAAAACACACACAGTAGTTGAGTAATGTCCAGCAAACACACAAGGGGTTGGGGGGAGGGTGAAAAGATTAGAAGCAGTGCAGGGATGTGATAGTAAAGTGGTAGCCCAAAAACTGACTGCAGCAATGGTTACTCCAGTGTGTGCAATAGATTATGGGGAATTTGTCAAAGTCCTACCAAACGTTCCACCACAACCAGCACCAGTACTATTAATAAACCATCTAAAAGCACTGAAGAGTAAGACATGTACACCATGTACACTGCCTGATGTAGAATAATAACTGTGGGGCAGCATGATGTTGAATATTAACTGTGTGTGGCAGTATGTGGAACATAAACATTTTGGGGTAGCATGGGGAACATCACCATTATGTTTTAGCTCCACATACACTGACTGACTCCTCCAACCTTGTTCCCTTGCTCAGTCAGTTTCCTTGGGGTTTTGTGGCTAACAGTAGTCAAGGAAACAAGGCCGGGGGTCATACAGTGTATGTGGGGATCTGTGGATACCAGTAGGCAACTGAACAAGTCTGGGCATCAGGCAGTGTACATGGGGTTCTGTGGCTATCAGTGGACAAGGGAACGAGGCTCAGGGGGGCAGCTGGTAGCCACAAATCCCTGGGGCACTGTCTGGCCCACAGCCTTGTTCCCTTTGGAGTTCACAACAGGTATGAGTATGAAATATGACAGAGACCTGAGAGGATGATTATATACTGTTTGGTGTATTTTTTAACCCGTTGAGTGCCACAGGGATTCACAGTACAAATCCCTATGGCACTCAAAGTGTTAAGAGAGTGATGCTGTTCATGGTGCTGACAGGATCCTCCCCATTCCCTACTGGGGAAACAGAGAGAATGTTCTGAGTATTCAGGATTTTTGTACTGCTGGTGATGTGCAAGGTATGGCATCCCTTCCACATCAACAACAGTTTGACATCCCTCCATGCTTATTATTGATTGAGGACTGTATAGGATACTACATGGAGATCCCAAGTTCACCAGCCTTAGGTAGGCGAAGTTGAAACTAAGTCTATGATTTCCGACAGCAGAGACTGCTATCAGAGTTTTGCATGTGGTGAAGTGCCACATTAACATATAAACATACCCACATTAATATAATAATGACTCATTATGCTGAATTTCTATATAGAAAAAAGACCACTGTCGATGTGATGAGTTAAAATTCATAAACTTTTTGGAAACATGTCAGATTGATGTCAATGCGGACAGATTTTTGTTGGATTGATGGGGATGTGATATCGAAGTGCATAGTGTGGATGTACCTTTGACAATGCTCCAACAAGATATCGCCATCATGAGCCCTCTTTGACCATTAGTACATCTTTGCCCAAAAATGCTAATGCCTCAATTAAATGAGTATGACAAACCTTAAAACAAGAAAAATAGAGAAAAGAAAAAAAGAATAAACATAAAAACAAAGGAAAATAAAAATTAGATGGGTGACTCCTTAGTGATCTTTTATTCAATATAGTAACATAGTAAATTAGGTTGAATAAAGACACAAGTCCATCAAATTCAACCTTTTCCTCATACCCCAGTGACATGAGAATTGTATAGCTGTTCTGCTACCAATTAAGTTAGTCATTTCTCAGACCTTCCTGATTTGCCTACTAATATACAGTATAAACCTGTATGTTCCCTTTTGAAATAAATGTATCTAATCTTCTCTTAAATGTATTCATTGTATCTGCCATAACCACATCCTTGGGCAGGAAGTCTATAATTTAATGGACTTTACTGTAAAAAAAACCCTTTCCCATTTCCAATGTGATAACATCTCCTCTTAGTCATCTTTTCTCTAGAGTAAATAAACCAAGTTTGTCTAGTCATTCCTCATATGTCAAGTCCTCCATTCCCTTAATTAATTTTGTTGCTCTTTGCAGAACCCACTCCAGTTCTAGTATATCCTTTTTCAGAACTGGTGCCCAAAACTGTATTGCAATTTCGAGGTGAGGTCTTACCAATAATTTGGACAATGGCAACATTATGTTATCCACTCTTGCTTCAATACCCCCTTTTTATTAAGGACAGGATTTTGTTTGCTTTTGTTACTGCTATTTGACACTGGTCACTGTTTCCAAGTTCGTAGTTTACAAGGATTCCCAGGTCTTTCACTAGCATTGAGTCCCCTAAAATGATTCCATTAGGTTGATAAGTAGCTTTGGATTTTTTTTCTTCCCAAATGCATAACCTTACACTTCTCCACACTAAACTTCATATTCCATTTGTTTGGGATTTTTTCTTCCCAAATGCATGACTTGACACGTTTCCACGTTAAACTTTGTATTCCAAATATATATATAACCATAGTTACATAAAATGATGTCCATATATATGTATTAATACATGTTGAATATAAACTGCTAGTTGTCCATACTGTTGGAGCCTTGATTTTCCTAAAGTGACATGATGATTTGATTGCTTAAGATGCAATAGTAAATCAATATTCTCAAACTTGTTTATTGCATGCCTGAGGCCTGCAAGCAGTTTTATTTAGGAGTCAGGACTAGCCTTAGTTGAAGCCCAAAATCAATTATTTTCAAGCCTGCTGTAATGTTTTGAAAGTTTCACTTTCAGTAAGTGCTCCAAACATTATTATTCAGACTTTTCTTTCTGTTAGCTGGTTGCCAAGCTATTGCTAACCATTATTTATAAAGAGCTAAAAACTATATTGAATAAAAATTGAGTTACACTGAATGTGGCAAATGTGTTTGGTGGTGGCGGGGGGTGACGTGATTAACTATATATATATATATATATATATATATACAATTATTTGCATTACCATCTTTGAACCCACTTTTGTCTTCCATTATTGATATATTATTCATTAACATGAATCAATGGTGTTCTCAGTGGTATATGGTAGCAACCCTTCAACTCAGTGCTGCTACATTGACCTGTATTTTTACTCTCACTGTCAGGTACAGCAGTTGGTTGAACTGCTGCACCTTCCCTCATCATTCCACCAACACTAATGTAATTTGTTGATGTTTTCAGTGTTCCTAGATGGCTTATTAATATTACTGGTGGTGGCAGTGGTGGAATTTTTTATGGGACTTTGACAAACTGCCTCCTCAGGAGGAGAAGGATAATCACAATTTATAGCACATGCTACAGCAACCATGGATGCTGTCAGTTTTGGATTACCAATTTACTAACACATCCCTGCACTGTTGCCACTACATAATTTAACAGTGAAGTACATAACAGGACTGGATGTGTGTGTGTGTGATGTCTTAAGCTTTACAATATACTCTCTCTCTCTCTCTCTCTCTCTCTCTCTCTTCTAATGCTTGTCTGTCTCAGTCACAGCTCCAGTCAGGGTCCCTGTCACCTATCAAACTATTTTTTATTTTATTTTTTTTTAATTGTCTTACTAACTATGCTATCAGAATCCACAAAGAGACTCACTGAGCAAATAGTTCTGTCCCTAGACTTTTCAAACAGAGAACTTACATCCAGAGCAGAAGAAACTTGAATCACAACTGCATGTCATCCCAGTCAGTCTTGGAAACAAATAAGTGTCTTATTCTTTAGCATGGTGGCCCCTAAATCATGCTACAATTCACATTTTTCACTTCCACAACAGACTGGTCCTGTCCTCAAACAGTACAACTCTGAAATGTCAAGCAAATTCTCTCTGCACGAGAGCATCAGCAAAACCACAAACACATATTTCAGCCTATACAGGCATTGTTGGCATGGAGCAGTAAATTACCTCTAGGGGCATGTAAAGCAAGGGCCCATGCCTGGGATACCCTTCCACTTAGGGAGAATTAGAAACAAAAATTGTGACAAGCACTCCGAGAATGGACAAGATAAAGTGTCTTGTTCTTAGGCACGGTGCCCCCCCCCCCCCCCCCTCAATGGTGCTACAATTCAAGTTTTTAGCTCCCATGTGCCATTGCAGAGAGGAAATTTGTAGCACGGATGAAAGTCTAGCATGTCTAGAACAAGACACTTTATCTTGTTCGCACTTGATGGGTGCTTCTCACGTTTGTTTGTCTCCTAAAGTATCAAGGAATCCCAGGCATGGACCCTTGTTTCCATGTACATAGTGGAATTCAACAACACCACATTGACAAGTCCTGTATAGGCTGAACTGGACATCTGTGATTATGCTGTTTCTTTCATTTGGAGAGTGTTTGCCTGACATTTTGGAGCTAGACTGTTCCTGGGCAGAACCAGTCTGATAAAAATATGGAAAATTTGTCTCTGCAATGTCATGTAGGAGTGAGAGATGTGAGTTGTAGCACCATTATAATGCTATCATGCTTAGAACAACACACTTTATCTTGTTGATGTTTGATGGGTGCTCCTCACAATTGTTTTTCTCCCAAAGTATAAGGACATCACAGGTATGGGCCCTTGTTTTCATGTGTCTAGAGGGGTTCAGCTGCAGCACATCAACAAGGCCCACATAAGCTGAAACGTATGTCTGTGATTATGCAGTTTCTCTCATGCAGAGAGAATTTGCTTAACATTATGGAGCTGGACTATCTGATATGGCACATGGGAGTGAAGAATGTGTGCTGTAGAACCATTTAGAGGCTACCATGCTTAGAACAAAACACTTTATTTTGTTTGTGCTTGATAGGTGCTCCTCACAATTGTTTGTCTCCCAAAGTATCAGGGAATGCCAGAAATGGGCCAGTGCTTCCATGTTCCTAGAGGTATACAGCTGCATCACACCAACGAGGCTCTTAAAAGCCAAAACATACATCTATGGTTATGCTGTTTATCTACTGCTGAGAAGATTTGTCTGACATTTTGGATCTGGAGTGTCTGTGGTAAGGACCAGTCTGATATGAATATTGAAATTTAATTTCTGCAATGGCACATGGGAATGAAAAACATGAGTTGTAGCACCATTGAGTGGCTACTGTGCCTAGAACAACACACTTTATCTTGTTCGCGCTTGATGGGTGCTCCTCACAATTGTTTGTCTCCCAAAGTATAAGGGCATCACAGGCAAGGGCCCTTGCTTCCATGTGCACAGAGGGACTTAGCTGCATCACACCATCAAGGACCACATAGGCCAAAATGAACATCTGTGGTTATGCTTTTTTTTTTTTTTGTGCGGAGAGGATTTACCTGAAATTTCCAAACTGGTCTGTCTGTGGGCAGAATCTGTCTAATATGAATATGGAAATTTATGTTCTGCAATGGCACATGGGAGTGAAAAATGTGAGCTGTAGCATATGTTGAGTGCTCCTCACAATTGTTTGTCTCCCAAAGTATAAGGGCATCCCAGCCATGGGCCCTTGCTTCCATGTGCCTAGAGGGATTCAGGTGTATCACTCTGACGAGGCCCACATAGGCTGAAATGTATGTCTGTGTTTATGCTGTTTCTCTCGTGCAAAGAGGATTTGCCTGACATTTCCAAGATGCACTGTCTCTAGGCAGGACCAGTCTGCTATGAATATGGAAATTTCCACACTGTAATGGCACATGGGAGACTACCATGCCTAGAACAAGACACTTTATCTTGTTCGTGCTTGATGTGTGCTCAGCACCATTGTTTGTCTTCCAAAGTATAAGGGCATCCCAGGCATGGGCCCTTGCTTCCATGTGCCTAGAGGAGTTCAGCTGCACCACACTGATGAAGCCCACATAGACCGAAACATATGTCCGTGGTTATGATGTTTTTCTAGTGCTGAAAGTATTTGCCTGACATTTCCAATCTGGTTTGTCTGTGGGCAGGATCTGTCTGATACGAATATGAACATTTCTTCTCTGCAATGGCAGATGGGAGTGAAAAACATGAGTTGTAGCACCATTGAGAGGCTACCATGCATAGAACAAGATACTTTACCTTGTTTGTGCATGCTGCGTGCTACTCACAATTGTTTGTTTCCCAAAGTATAAGGGTATCCCAGGCATGGGCCCTTTCTTCCATGTGCACAGAGGTATTCAGCTGCATCACACTGATGAGGCTGACGTATGTACAACTGTGGTTATGCTGGGTTTCTTGCGCGGGTAGGGATTTGTATGACATTTCTAAGCTGGTCTGTCTATGGGTAGGATCTGGCTGATATGAATATGGTAATTTCTTCTCTGCAATGGCATATGGGAGTGAAAAACGTTAGTTGTAGCATGATTGATAGTCTGCCATGCTTAGAACAAGACACTTTATCTTATTTGCACTTGTTGGGTGCTCTTCATAATTGTTTAACTCCCAAAGTATAAGGACATCCCAGGCATAGGCTCTTGCTTCCATGTGCCTTGAGGGATTCAACTGCATGACACCGACGAGGTGCACACAACCTAAAATGTACATTGGAGCTTATTCCATTTCTCTCATGTAGAGAGGATTTGGCTGATGTTTTGGTGCTGGACTGTTTGGGGGCAGGACCAGCCTAATATGAATATGGAAATCTGCACTCTGCAATGGCACATGGGAGTGAAAAACATGAGTTATAAAACCATTGGGAGGCTATCATTCATAGAACAAGACACTTTATCTTGCTTGTGTTTGATGGGTGCTGCTTGCAATTGTTTGTCTCCTAAAGTATAATGGCATCCCATGCATGGGCCCTTGCTTCCATGTCCCCAGAGGGATTCAATTGCAGTACACTGATGAGGTCTGCCTGTCTGTGGCTATGTTGTTAATATCGCACAGAGAAGATTTGCCTGCCATTTCTAAAAAGAACTGTATGTGGGCAGGATCAGTCTGATATGAATATGGGAATTTCTTCTCTGAAATAGCACCATTGGGAGGCTTCCATGCCTAGAACAAGACACTTTATCTTATTCATGCTTGATGGGTGCTCCTCACCATTGTTTGTCTCCCAAAGTATAAGGGCATCCCAGGCATGGGCCCTTGCTTCCATGTAGCTACAGGGATTCAGTTGCACTACACCGACAAGGCCTGCATAGGCCAAAACATACGTCTGTGGTTATGCGGTTTCTCTTGTGCGTAGAAGGTTTGCCAGATATTTCAGAGCTGGACTGTCTGTGGGCAGGACCAGTCTTATATGAATATGGAGATTTCCTCTCTGAAATAGCACATGGGAGTTGCAGCACCATTCAGAAACAACCATGTGTAGAACAAGACACTTTATCATGTTCGTGCTTGATGGGTGCACCTCACCATTGTTGGTCTCCCAAAGTATAAGGGTATCCCAGACATGGGCCCTTTCTTCCATCTGCACAGAGGGATTCAGCTGCATCACACTGATAAGGCCAACATAGGTCAAAACGTACAACTGTGTGTTATGCTGTTTGTCTCGTGTGGAGAGGGATCTGTATAACATTTCCACGCTGGTCTGTCTGTGGGTAGGATCTGGCTGATATGAATATGGAAATTTCTTCTCTGCAATGGCACATGGGAGTGAAAAACGTTAGTTGTAACACGATTGAGAGTCTACCATGCCTATAACAAGACACTTTATCTCCCAAAGTATAAGGGCATCCCAGGCATAGGCTCTTGCTTCCATGTGCCTTGAGGGATTCAGCTGCATCACACTGACGAGGCGCACACAGGCTAAAATGTAAATCGGAGGTTATGATATTTCTCTCACATAGAGAGGATTTGCTTGACGTCTTGGAGATGGACTGTTTGTGGGCAGCACCAGCCTGTTATGAATATGGAAATTTGCACTCTGCAATGGCACATGGGATTGAAAAACATGAGTTATAGCACCATTGGGAGGCTATCATGCTTAGAACAAGACACTTTATCTTGCTTGCGTTTGATGGGTGCACCTCACAATTGTTTGTCTCCCAAAGTATAATGGCATACCATGCATGGGCTCTTGCTTCCACATCGTTAGAGGGATCCAATTGCACTACACTGACTGTTTGTAGTTATGTGGTTAATCTTGCACTGAGAGGATTTGCCTAACGTTTCCCAGAAGGACTGTCTGTAGGTAGGACCAGTCTGATTTGAATATGGGAATTTCTTCTCTGAAATAGTACCATTGGTAGGCTTCGATGGCTAGAACAAGACACTTTATCTTATTCATACTTGATGGGTGCTCCTCACCATTGTTTGTCTCCCAAAGTATAAGGGCATCCCTGATATGGGCCCTTGCTTCCATGTCTCTAGAGGGATTCAGCTGCACTACACCGACAAGGAATGCATAGGCTAAAACATACGTCTATGGTTATGTGGTTTCTCTTGTGTGGAGAAGATTTGCCTGACATTTCAGAGCTGGATTGGCTGTGGGCAGGGCAAGTCTTATATGAATATGGAGATTTTCTCTCTGAAATAGCACATGGGAGTATAAAACTTGAGTTGCAGCACCATTCAGATACGACCATGTGTAGAACAAGACACTTTATCATGTTCGTGCTTGATGGGTGCTCCTCACCATTGTTGTATAAGGGCATCCGAGTCATGGGCCCTTGCTTCCATATGGTTAGAGGGATTCAGCTGCATCACACCGATGAGGCCAAAATAGGCCGAAATGTATGCCTGTGGTTATGCTGATTTTCTCATGCGGAAAGGATTTACCTGACATTTCCAAGCTGTACTGTCTCTGGGCAGTCTAATATGAATATGGAAGTTTCTACTCTGCAATGGCACATGGGAGTGAAAAACGTGAGTTGTAGTACTACTGGGTGGCTACCATGCTTATAACAAGACACTTTATCTTGTTCATGCTTCATGGGTGCTCCTCACCATTATTTGTTTCCCAAAGTGTAAGGGCATTCCAGGCATTCCAGGCATGAGCGCATGCTTCCATGTCCCTAGGTGCACCATACACCCACGAGGCCCACATAGGCTGAAACATATGTCTGTGGTTATGCTGTTTCTCTTGTGCGGGGAAGATTTGCCTGACATTTTGGAACTGGACTGTTTGTGGGCAGGACCAGTCTGATATGAATATGGAAATTTTCTCTCTGCAATGGTATATGGGAGTAAAAAAACATGAGATGTCGCAGCACTGAGAGGCTAACATATCTAGAAACAGACACTTTGGGCTGGATTCAAATGCAGGACATAAATGTTACCTCCAATTTTCTAAAAAATACCTGGCGATAAAAGCAGAGATAAAATTAGCACCTGCATTTGAATCCAGTCCTTTATGTTGTTTGTGCTTGATGGCTGCTCTTCACAATTGTTTGTCCCCCAAAGTATAAGCGCATCCCAGGCATGGGCCCTTGCTTCCATATGGCTAGAGGGATTCAGCTGCATCACACCAACTTGGCCCACATAGGCAGAAACATAGGTTTGTAGTTATCCTGTTTTTCGAGTGCAGAAATTATTTGCCTGACATTTTGGGGCTGGACTATCTGTAGGCAGGACCAGTATTATATGAAGATAGAAATTTTCTGTCTGCAATGGCACATGGGAGTGAAGAATATGAGTTTTAGTATTTTTGAGAGGCTACCATGCCTACATGACACTTTATCTTGTTCGCGCTTGATGGATGCTCCTCACAATTGTTGGTCTTCCAGAGTATAAGGGTATCCCAGGCATGGGTCCTTGCCTCCATGTGCCTAGAGGGATTCAGCTGCACCATACCAACGAGACCTACATAGACCTGAACGTATGCCTGTGGTTATGCTGTTTCTCTCGTGCGGAGAGGCGTTGCCTGACATTTCGGAGCTGGAATGTCTGTGGGTAGAACCAGTCTGACATGCATATAGAAATTTTCTCTCTGCAATAGCACATGGGAGTGAAAAAAGTGAGATGTAGCACTGTTGAGAGGCTACCATGCCTAGAAAAAGACACTTTATCTTGTTCATGCTTGATTGCTGCTCCTCACTATTGTTGGCCTCCCAAAGTATAAGGGCATCCTAGGAATGGGCCCTTGCTGCAGCACACCCATAAGGCCTACATAGGCTACACCCTAGGTCTGTGGTAACACTATTTTTCTTGTGGAGAGGATTTGTTTGACATTTCAGAGCTGTATTATCTGTGGGCAGGACCAGTCTGTTATGAATATGGACATGTCCTTTTTCCAATGGCACATTGGAGTATGCTATGAATATGGAAATTTGCTGTCTACAATTGCACAATTGAGAGGCTACCATACCTAGAACAATAAACTTTAGGGTTTGATTCAAATGTTGTAGACGGTTGTAGTTTTTTCCAGCACAGTAAGCTATTCAAATATCTGTGCTGTGAAAAAATATGGGCAAAAAAAAAAAAAAAAAAAAAAAAAAAAAAAAGAGCTGCTGTGTGTTAAAGTTAAGAGGTGTTTTCATCCATTTAAAATGATGAAAACACTGTAAATAGCAATTCAAATGTATGAGTTAGTCAAGGATAGGCGATAAGGGACTCAAGTTATTGCAGGAAAGTTAACACCTATTTTTTTTTTTTTTTTTTTTTTTTTTTTTTTTTTAACTTGAGTCCCTTATCGCCTGTTTAAACAGCCTACACAGAAACTTGAATTTAAAAAAACCCTAAGTCCTCAGTGGATGTAGTGATATAGGGCTCTAATTATGAAAAATGTGTCAGACATTAGTACCATTAACCCTATGAGTGTCAGTTGGGTATAATTACCCCACCGCCATTCATAGTGTTAACCCGACTAAGTTAAAATAACATCACATTACAAGTAACACCATTAATCCTGATGTCTAGCGGAGTCCTCAGCTTCCTGGTCATCTTCTTTCCTATCTTCTTCTCTTGTATCTTCTGTCTTCTTTCTGTAAAACAAAAACAAAATTTTAAGTTAAAAGCATACATACTTTAACCCCTTGAGTGCCAGAGGGGTACACAACTCATTGCAAAGCAATGCATTGTTACCTCTCTGGGGCCCAGAGGGTTAAATTATGTAGTAGTGTGCCAGTTGTTAAAATCCAAATGCCCCCATAATAATAATTCTCTTGTGCTTAATGTCGGTAGGACATTTGAATACCTACCAAGACATTTTATTTTGTCAGTTGTTATCAATTTTGCCCTAACGGGCCCTTTATGTTGTTCATGCTTGAAGGCTGCTCCTCACAATTGTTTGTCTCCCAAAGTATAAGGGCATCCCAGGTATGGATCCTTGCCTCCATGTGGGTAGAGGGTGCAGCTGCACCAAAACAAATGAGATTTACATAGGCGGAAATATATGGCTTTGGTTATGCTGGTTTTCTTGTGTGGGGAAGATTTGCAAGACAGGTCTGATTAGAATATTGTAATGGCACATGGGTGAGAGCCTACTATGCCTAGAACAAGACACTTTATCTTGTTTGCATTTGTTAGGAATGCCTCACAATTGTTTGTCTCCCCAAGTATAAGAGCTTCCCAGGAATGGACCCTTGCTTCCATGTCCCTAGAGGGATTCACTTTCTCTTCACCGATGAAGGCCACATAGGACCAAATGACATCTGTTGTTATGCTGTTTTTCTCTTGCAAGCAGAATTTGCCTGACATTTCAGAGCTGGACTGTCTGTGGGCAGGACCAGTCTTTATGGTGATTTCCTTTCTGAAATAGCACATGGGAGTGAAAAACTTGAGTTGCAGCACCATTGAGAGGCTACCATGCATAGAACAAGACACTTTACCTTGTTCGTGCTTGATGGGTGCTCCTCACCAGTGTTGGTATCCCAAAGTATAAGGGCATCCAAAGCATGGGCCCTTGCTTCCATATGCATAGAGGGATTCAGCTGCATCACACCGACTAGGCCCACAAAGGCCAAAACATAAATCTGTGGTTATGCTGTTTCTCTTGTGCGGAGAGGATTTGCCTAACATTTCCAAGCTGTACAGTCTCTGGGCAGGATCAGGCTGATATGAATATGGAAATTTCCACTTTGCAATGGCACATGGGAGTGAAAAATGTGAGCTGTAGCACTATTGGGAGGCTGTCATACTTAGAACAAAACACTTTATCTTGTTTGCACTTGATGGATGCTCCTCACAATTGTTGGCCTCCCAAATTATAAGGGCATCCCAGGCATGGGACCTTGCCCCCATGCCCCCAGAGGGATTGAGCTGCACAGCACCAACTAGACTCACATAGAGCAGAACGTATGTGTGTGGTTATGCAGGGGGTTTTTTTATCTCTGCAATAGCACATGGGAGTGAAAAATTGAATTTTAGCCCTGTTGAGAGGCTACCATTCCTAGAACAAGAAACTTTATCTTGTTCATGTTTGATGGTTGCTCCTCACAATTGTTGGTCTCCCAAAGTATAAGGGTATCCCAGGCATTGGCCCTTGCCTCCATATGCCTAGAGGGATACAGCTGCACCACATTGACGAGACACATATAGACCAAAGCATATGTCTGTGGTTATGCTGATTTTCTCGTGTGGAGTGGATTTGCCTGACATTTTGGAGCTGGACTGTCTGTGGGTAGAACCACTCTGATATGAATATGGAAATTTCTATCTGCAATGTTAAATGGGGTGATAAGTGTAGGTTGTAGCACCATTGAAAGACTGCCATGCCTAGAACAAGATACTTTATTTTGTTTGTGGTTGATGTTGCTCTTCAAAATTGTATAAGAGCATCCCAGGAATGGGCACTTGCTTCCATGTCTGCAGAAGGATTCAGTTGTTCTACACTGACAAGGCCCACATAGGCCCAAATGTACATCTGTGGTTATGCTGTTTTTCTTGTGCGACAAGAGTTTGTGTGACATTTCAGAGCTAGACTGTCTGTGGGCCGGACCAGTCTTATATGAATATGTAGATTTCCTCTCTGAAATAGCACATGGAAGTGAAAACTTGAGTTGCAGCACCATTGAGAGGCTACCGTGTGTAGAACAGGACACTTTATCTTGTTTATTTTCCAAACTATAAGGGCATCCCAGGCATGGGCCCTTGCTTCCATATGCCTAGAGGGAGTCAGCTGCATCACACAGACGAGGCCCACATAGGCCGAAACGTACACCTGTGGTTATGCTGTTTTTCTCGTGCAGGGAGGATTTGCCTGACATTTCCAACCTGTACTGTCTCTGGGCAGGACCAGTGTTGTATGAATATGGAGATTTCCTCTCTGAAATAGCACATGGGAGTGAAAAATTGAGTTGCAGCACCATTGAGAGGTTATCATGCGTAGAACAAGACACTTTATCTTGTTCGTGCTTGATGGGTGCTCCTCACCATTGTTTGTCTTCCAAAGTGTAAGGGCATTCCAGGCAAGAGCCCTTGCTTCCATGTGCCTAACTGCAACACACACATATGAGGCCTACATAGACTGAGATGTACATTTGTGGTTATGCTGTGTCTCTGGCTTGGGAAAGATTTGCAAGAAATTTTGGTGATGGACTGTTTGTGGGCAGGACCATTCTTATATGAATATGGAAAGTTTCTCTCTGCAATGGCACATGGGAGTGAAAAACATGAGCTGTAGCACAATTGAAAGGCTAACATGCCTAGAACAAGACACTTTATCTTGTTTGCTCATGATGGGTGCACCTCACAATTGTTTGTCTCCCAAAGTATAATGGCATGGCATGGCATGGCATGGCCCCTTGCTTCCAGGTGTCTAGAGGAGTTCAGCTGCACCACACCCACGAGGCCCACATAGGCGGATATGTATGTCTGTGGTAATGCTGTTTCTCTTGTGCAGAGAAGATTTGCCTGATGTTTTGGAGTGGTATTATCTGTGGGTAGGACCAGTCTGATATAAATATGGAAATGTTGTTTTTGCAATGGAGCACTGGAGTGAAAAACATGAGTTGTAGCACTATTGAGAGGCTACCATGCCTAGAACAAGGCAGTTTATTTTGCTTGTGTTTGATGGGTGCTCTTTTAAATTGTTGGTCTCAAAGTATAAGGGCATCCCAGGCAGGAGCCCTTGCTTCCATGTGCCTAGAGGGATTAAGCTGCACCACACCCATGAGGCCCACATAGGCTGAAACGTACGTCTGTGATTATGCTGTTTCTCTCTTGCAGAGAGGATTTGCCTGACATTTCGGAGCTGGACTGTCTGTGGGCAAGACCAGACTAATATGAATATGGAAATTTCCTTTCTGCAATGGCACATGGGAGTGAAAAATGTGAGTTGTAGCACCTTTAAGAGGCTACCATGCCTAGAACAAGACATTTTATCTTGTTTGCACTTGATGGGTGCTCCTCACAATTGTTTGTCTCTTCCCAGTCAGTCTTACAATATTTTTGGATATTTAGGGCAAATCTCCTTGCTCTCTTCACACATTCCCAGACTCCCCTGACACAGAGATAACAACTAGATCTGTAAGGAATGTGGATCACATGTACTATATTTTCTTTGTCAGTCACACAACATTTTGGGGTATTTAGGATAAATCAGCTATGCTGCCTTCACACACCCAATACTCCCAAAGTGGCTCCCCCTATCATAGAGAAAAGCCAGCAGAAAAGAACTTGGACCAATGCTACCTGTGCCTTCTCAGTCACAAAAAAGTTTGGGGTATTGGGATAAACCTACTTTTCTCCATTCATACACCCCCAGACTCCCCAAACACAGATATAACAGTCAGATCTTGAAGGGACTTGGATTACAACTGTGTGTGCCTTCCTAGTCAGTCACACAAAATGTTGGGCTATTTGGGGTAAATCTCCTTTGATCCCTTCTTACATCCCCAGACTCTCCTCCAAGACCCCCTAAGCTGCACTCCAATTTAATTTTATTTGTCTATCCAACTAGCTACAAAATTTGTCTTACAAACACAGTATGGAATTATGTGGGAACCTGACACTCCTGCGGGAAAAGAAGGGAAACTTGCCACATGATGGGTGAAATTCAGTCTTACCATTGATTTCAATGCAATGAGCAAGTTGGGAAAAAACGGCAAATCTGCACTTTTTTTGTGAAAAATGTCATGCTTGTCAGGAAATGCCATTTTTCAACTGTTTTTCTTCTAAAGGTAAAAAGTTTCACCCATCCCTAGTTTTGAGGGGATGAAAGTTAGGCATTAAAACTTTCAATGACAGAGGAGTATCCAACAGATTGTGTTGGTTACCTCTTTGACACTTGAAGGGTTATATAGAACTGGATATTTAAATATTATTGATCTGAACTTCAGTCTAAAACCTTAAAGACCCAAGACATACATGTGCGTCATGGGTGGATGTCCCTAAAGGACCCATGACATACATGTACGCCATCGATTTCAGGGTTCCCCACACAGCTGTATGCTGTTCGGGGAGCCCTGAATCGGAATAATAAAAAAAAAAAGAAAAAATGCTCCGTGCTCCTTAACCCCTTAAGGACCGGCCGCGCACGCATGTTGCGGTCACTTAAAGGGATAGTAATACTTCGTTTTAACTTTATTTTATTTTGTAGGCATTAAAAAAACATGAAGAATGATATAAGTCTTATCTCTCAAACCTTTATGGTTTATGAGATATTCACAAGCAAAGTTCCCCTCCCCACCCCTTTTTCCTAGTGTAAGCCATCTCTTCTCAGATGTGAGTCTGGTTGTATGACAGTACAGATAACAGAAGGGGACAATTTTCTTTGTATGAAAACAATGAAAGCCCTTCCCCCCTTGACAAGTTTTTCAGCTTTTTCCATTATATTAATTGAAGATTGTCCCTCTCTGCAGTCTACCTGGGCATCTCCCTTCTGATCTGGTTGAAGAGGGGGGGGATACTTTGTTTGTGAATATCTCTTAAACCATAAAGGTTTCAGAGATAAGACTTATATCATTCTTCATGTTTTTTTAATGCCTACAAAATAAAATAAAGTTAAAATGAAGTATTACTATTCCTTTAAGGACCACAAACCATTTTTTTTTTTATTTTTTTTTTGAGCATCCGATTCCAGACTCCCCGAACTGCATGCAGCCGCGCGCGGAGCCCGGAATTCCATGACAGTCCAGGACCGTCATGGGTCCTTAAGGGGTTAAGTGCATGAGCGCTGGTCCTTAAGGGGTTAAACTAAACTTTTTTCACAACCTTGTTAGTATTATTTTACATATGGTATTTATATGAGCTAAAATAAAATAAAATTAAAATAAAAGTACATTTTGATTTTTTTGTTGAATGGTGATAGACATAAATATGAATGTTAACTAACTCTCCAAAAGTGTCATTTAATAATAAATAAGTACATAACTAGTATTCATTTGGACTTCGAACCTAGGATTAGGATTTTCCATAATAATTTTTATGTTATTTAGATACGATGACCATATCAGATACTTATAAAATAAAAACAATTTATATGGAAAGAAACAAACTACAATCATTAAAGAGCTAGATTTTTCCATTAATAAATGTCCATAGCATAAGGAGAAAATTATTCTTCTTAGCTTCTCCCACAGTGAAAGCCCAAAATGCCTGTAACTAATACAGTACCCTGCTGGGGTTTAGCAATAAAGTGTCAACCTCATTTCCAAGCTTGTTTTTGTATCTATTTTTCTTTTTTTTACTCTTTTCCTATTTGCCCCTCGGTGATGATTACTGTATATAATATCCCTTCCCTCTTCAGCCAAACATACATTATACACCTGGCACAGTTCTGAGATGCACAGATTATGTTACCATGGCTGAGTTTCACAGCTCAGCTGGTGGTCTTAAGCATTAATTTTAAGTTGTTTCTGCAATACTCTATGCATTTTAATTTCCTATCCCCCAATAACACAGCCCTTTAACAACCGTGTCAGAAATGGTAACACCTTTTCTTATTGTGCCCACTGTGATTCTTTTGCATATGTGAGATAGTCTACATTTTGCATAATGCAATTTTAATTTGAATTACATGGTCTATGTTTTGCTGAATAATCTGATGCTTCTCTTGTATTAGAATTTTACATTTCACAATATGCCTACATGACAGTGGAAAAATATGCTAGCGTTTGTGGATAGCTTTAAAATGAATTCATAAACTATTTCAATCTGTAGTATCAGCATCTGTTAATACATTGAACAGACCTCTGGACCTCAAGGGGTTAAAGCATAAAAATACAGAGAAAGAGGCATATCTTTACTGTGTGCATGATGGTTCTTATTCTACAGAGGCACAACATTACTGTTATGCAACTGATACATATTACAGAAATGTGAATTAAATAAATTATTCTTGGTTAAAATTACAAATAGCAGTGTGGGACGATGTTGCCCATCTTCTTTTTTGTTTTGTTTTTATTGTTGTATTTAGTAATTTTAAATGTAAAGTAGCAGAAAAATGCCCAGTGTTGCCAACATTCCTGTGTGAATGGGTCTGTATGGATGTATATGGAGATGTGTCTGTGTGATTATACAAAAGATCTGGCAGAGGTGACAGCTCAGTAAAGGAGAGGGTCAGTAGCAAGATACTTCCCAACAAAGGCAGGGCATTACCAATGTTTGTTGTTTTTTTTAGATTATTTAATAAAGTATGGACACTTGTTTGTGTACGTCAATAAATAATTGTAGGACAAGAATGAAGTGTTTCAGTTACAAAGTTATAAACGCACTACTGAAATTTAAACAAACATTACTGAGTGTTATTGCTGTGGAGCAATGTGATACACTTATATGCACACAACACAGTCTGATCTCTGAAATTGTGGGAAAAAGAGGACACCATGGTGGGAAAGGGACAGAGGAATCTGGATGTCAGACTGACATTTTGGAGATATGATAACTCTGTAATTACCGGAGGAGTGCGAAAAACATTGTAAGTGAGCTCCTTGCACAACCCTGTAGACTTGCATAGCACGTCTTGGCATTATCAGCATACACGTGAATGCACTCGCTCCCACCCATACAGAGATCTGCTGGTGGATGGCTGCACTCCAGCTCTTGAACTTGCCTTCCTTAGACAGGAGACATTTTGGAAAAAATGGGAGATTTGAGTTCTAGCAAGGGAATGGGTGGCTTAGGGAACTCGTACATGGGACCAAGAGTAGCCATGGCAAATATCCTCAGCTAAGTATAGGACAGACGCACTCCAAGAACATAGATCACCACAAGGTGTGAAGCTTAAAAAGAAATTAAAAAGTTGAAATGTCTAAAGTTTGATTTATAATTTGGAAGTGCAGTGTAAAAAGGAAGAGAGCTAAACAATTTGTCATATACGTGTAGTACTGACTGATGTACTGGCTAAAGAAAGAAGGGGTTGTATCGGGACTCCATGGCATTGCACAGACCCAGACAATTCAATCTGTGCTGCCTTTCTGCACTGCAAATGTCTCACTGATCAGCATTCATGGGTTACTATGTAGCTGGCATTTGTAGAATGCTGGAGCACAGCACTGTGCATGCATGTCTCTGCTTCCCCTGTGTGTCGCAATTTCCGATGGAAGGCTTTCTGGTTTCATGGGCTGACATATGGCTATGGGAGTGATACAAGAAGAGATAAATGTCCATAAAGGTGTATAAACAGAGATCGTCAGTAT
The DNA here is from genome assembly GCA_037306005.1 of Rhinophrynus dorsalis. NCBI lineage: Eukaryota > Metazoa > Chordata > Amphibia > Anura > Rhinophrynidae > Rhinophrynus > Rhinophrynus dorsalis. Next base: position 115,850,620 of record CM074720.1, read on the forward strand.
GTACTGCAGGCAATTTTTTTGCACCAGAGGGGGTTTATTACAGGGGAGGATTAGTTGGAGTGGAAGAGGAAGAATGCTACATTTAAGAGAGAATGCAGGTGGCAGTTTAAGCATAGCAGGCGCTTTGTGTGAACATTTGTTTTGTATTTCAGCAATGGAGGACTGCAGACCGAGGGCTAATTACAAGAGAGGATTAGTTGAAGAAATGTAAGAGACAGAAGGGTTTATGAGAGGACGCAGGTGACAGTTTAACCCTTTCAGTGCCAAAGGGGTGTGCAATGCATTGCCATGGCACTGAAAGAATTAAGCATGCTGGCTGATGAGGGTGGACATTGTTTTTGTATTGCACCAATGGAGGATTGCAGGGCATTTATTTTGTGTGTTTATGTATATAAGTGCATGGTCCGAAGTGAGTCTGCCATGTTTTTGTTGTGCAGAAGGAATTTGAGGGTGGGAAAACTCCTTGCAGAGATTTTGACAAGAATGGACAGGGGTTTTTTGGACCCCTGGTCTCTCCTGTCAAAATCCCATCCACCTGTATCTTTTACACAGGCAGTATAGAGGAGATATGCATATCTCCTCCTAACTGCCACACTGGGGTGTGTCAGGAACGTCTTAAGAATTTATGGTCACGTGACCACATTCTCTTTTATAGTATAGATTAATACCAAATACTGCACATATACTAGTCAAAGTAAATTATTTTGAGTATTTATTTTCTGTTATAAAAATGTTATATATTTATATAACATTTTATATTTATATTATATACTACACTTAGAAGGTTTTCTCCTGCTCTGGTGTCTTTTTATTGTTTATGTAACCAGCATGCTTGCTTTTAGAAACTAAACTAATGACAGTCCTTCTTTACCATATTCAAATTTAATTTACAGACATATGCATTCTTCAGTTATACCCAAAATCCTGCTTCAGACTCACAGGTATGTGCTCTCTCCTGCTGTACCTAAAATCCTGCTTTAGGCTCCATTTTAAATGTTTTTAGTACATACTGTGACCTGTTGTGCCTAAATCCTGCTTTATACTCCATTGTAAATGTTTTTAGTACATACTCTACACCGTTGTACTGAAATCCTGCTTTAGATTCCATTTTAATGTAACAATTTCTGGTATGTCTTTATCTTGCTTTACCTAAAATACTGCTTCAGACTACATTCTCAATTTCACCTTTTCTGGTAAGTGTTCTCTCTACTGCTATACCCAAAATCCTGCTTCAGATTCCATTCTCAGTTTAAAACTTACTGGTGTGTGCTCTCTCATGCTGTATCTATAATTCTGATGTAGACTGCAATATAAGTTTAACCTTTTCTGGTATGCCTTGAAATAGCCTTCTAAATAACTTAAGTCCTTTTTCCTTTCATGTGGAAATTCCCTCCAATACAGAAACCCATTCCTGTTTTGCTACCATCACACAATTTCCCATGAAAGCGGCTTAATTTTCTACCTATGTTTTCTAACTTTGGCAAATGTTCCTGCCTCAGTAGTATAAAAGCCCAGAATTTTCTACCATCCAGCGTGATGTAGTTTATGAGAGATAGGAGGTTATGCTCTAAGGTGTGATAAATATTAGGGCGCTGCAAATGTTTTCATGTCAAATGTGGAATGGGGGAAAATGGTAATTTTTCATTGAGCAGCAAATTTGTTGAGAAAAGTGCAGTTTTCCACTTTTTTCAGTCACTCATTGCATTGAAATCAATGGAAATACTAATTTTCTCCCTGCCACATGGCAAGTTTCCCTTCTTTTTCCCACAGGCATAGTATAAAAGGGGTGTCACATTCCCATGGCATGCCATTCCTTGTTTGTGAGAGAAATGAAGGGAAGCAGAGTTTTGAGCTAGAGAAGACAGGCTAATAAAAGTGGAGCTGAAACTTAGTTTTGGAAGTCTTGTAGGCAGGACACTTTTTTTCTGTATTAGGGGAGACTAGGGGGGCAGAAAGGGAGAAAGGATGTTGACCCCAAAACCCCCAAAATTTTGTGTGGCTGACTGGGAAGACACAGGCATCCAAGATCCTTCCTGATGTAGCTGTTATTATCTCTTTGCTGGGAGAGTCTGTGGGTGTGAGAAGTGAACAAGGGAGGATTATCCAAATACACCAACATTCTGTGTGACTAATTGGAAAAACACAGGCAGCTGTGGTCCAAGTTCCTTCCTGATCTGGCTGTTATTATCACTGTGCTCATGGAGTCTGGGGGCATGTGAAAGGAGCAGAGGATGTTTACCTCAAATAATCCCAACATTTTGTGTGACTAATTGGAAAGACACAGACAACTGTGGTCCATGATACTTCCTGATCTAGCTATTATTATCTCTGTGTTAGATATGTCTGGGGGTGTGAGAAGGGAGCAAAGGAGGTTTACCTCAAATATCAACATTCTGTGTGACTAATTGGAATGAGTCATAGACTGCCCACACATGCTGCCTCAACCCCTACCACCTCCTCTAGTCATGTTGTTAAAGCTATCAAGTTAAAGTGATCTTCTGCCATGTACTACCAAATCTCTCTCCATTAATGAGTAAAGCTGACTAAGATTCAGCTCTCAGGATAAAGTAAATTAAGGTTAGTAAATGCCTAAAATAGGACAGTTTCATAAGACAAAGCATATTAGGTTAAACACTTGCCAAAAATGAGGTACCTTGGAGTTAGTGATATATATACACCAGTCACACCAAACCAGTCTACCACCACCATGCACATCTGCCACATTCTTTGTAGGTTATAACCTTTTTTTTTTTTTTTATCCCTTTTAAAGTAACTGTTAGCCAGCATAGCAGTAGTTTTACCGAAAGGAAAGCAATGTTAGCCAAACAAAAGCCCTGAGCAAATACATTTTTGCAGGACTCAAGCTTGATAAAAACAATCCACAAGCAAATATTTGTTTCATGACTCAGGCTTGCCAAAAATAAGCAAGTAATACATTTTTGCAGGACTCATGCTTGCAACATATACAAGGCTAGAGAAAATATATTTCTTAATCAGGGCTGTTGTGCCAATGTTTTCCCCCTCCTTTAACTTCTTCACAAGCTGGTCACTGATGACTGTACTGTGCCGGCTCCAACAGAAAAATATTCACACACACCCATGATTTCAGTGAGGGAAGAGGTTGAGAAGAATGGCCTTCTTTTTCTCCACAATTGCCTTCACTGGTTGGAGCAGGCGATGCTGTAGCCTCAACATCATCACTACAGCTACGTGGCTTGTTGATTGCAAGGGGAGCAGGCCTTGGTCCCAAATTGCTGCATGAAGAAGCCAGTTACATGGTTGCCACGGTGTGACACACTAGCCCTCTCATCACCATCCCACTGCTGAGACAGATGAGAGGCTGCCTCCCCCAGGTCACAAGGGAGTGACAATGCTAGGGGACTAGGGAATGTAGGCTCTTGTGTTGTCACTGCTAGTGTTAGTGACACACTTCTTCTCAGTGAGTAACTAGCCTCAGGGTACATCCAGCTTGAGTAAATAGCCTCAGGGTACATCCAGCAGTGGAGGTGGTCATAGTGTCAGCCAGCACTATGAACCACTAAGCAACCACTTTATTTTATTAATATTTAATTTACATTTTCTTCTTTATCCCTCTCTCACTCTGTCTCCTTCTACTCTGCTTTTCTCCTAAAATACACCAAACTAGAGTGTGGGAAATTATGGGTTTAAACAGCATATGGGCCAGAAGGTTTGCCTCACTGAGTCATATAGGAAGTAAATGGAAGAATTTTTGAGAACTACATGTTTCTCTATGGGTGCAATTTCTCACTGGGGAGCAGAAAACCATGCTTTTTTTGTGAAATTTCCAGTGGTAACAAAACAGGAATTTCCCCCCATTCTTATTCAGCATCTCTCTGAGGGTTTTGGATTCTGCCAGAAATCTGGTCACAACATATTTCAGCAAATGAGCAATACAAGGTATATGCACCTTATCATCTGTTCTCAAGGATCCATTATCAGCAGACACAAAACCATATTTCAAGAAGTAGAGTACAAGACATTCCTCTATCTCCTGCCCATACATAATTGAGAGAGCTCAACTGGTCCTGAGTTCATGTCTGTGAATGGCCTAACCTGCACGTTTTAGAAATATTATGGAAACTTCAAATCACACAAGGTAAGTCTATAATGTGCTGTGTGCTGTGACCCATTGCATGCCAGTTTGGGTAAAATATGCAAAGAAGTAAATTGAGTGGAAACATATAAAGAAGCAAATCATTAAATGGTTAACAGTACCAGACTACAGATGGAAAGTGTCTGTAATGCACAGTTTTAACGGAGTTTCCAAGATGTGAGGCTAATGAATTGCCAAAGTACTGTACTGTAACAATTACACCAATGAGGTTGCAATGAGGTTGCAAAATTGACTTGATTTGGAGCATTGCTTCATTTATAATCAGCACTTACCTACTCGGTTGTTTATTTGATGTAAGTTCATGTGAGTCATCAAAGGATACATATACACTTCCTGTCAGTGAAATTTAGCTGCTTCAACAAACTGACTTTGTTGAAGCAGAAATGTTTCAATCAGGAGCCAAAGTGACATTTGAAATCCTGACTTGCTGCAATATAATCATTTGACTAGCCATTTAAGATGGTGTTCTATGGGTCATTCCATCTTTTTTTGATGTGTCCTGTGGAGACCTTCTGAATACACTAAACCTTCTGCATGCAATGGCTTATATGAAAAAACATCCCATAGAGTTAATGAAACTGCATTGTAATTTAGGCCTGTGATAGAACTGGTGTCACTTTAGGTATAAAGCAAGGTTGCTTGAAATGTAAAAGCTGTGTGAGAGGTCTATACTGAAAGAATCAAGAAAACACAGTATTTAACAATTTTCCACTTTACTTGTCATGGGTTTACATGCTCTCATATGTAATTGGTAATAATATAACCCTATAAAGAATACATGTATATTGAGGATAAACAAAAATATTAACAGATGTTCAGAAAAACTCATAATATGATGACATTTTATGTTCTCCCCTTGTTAACTTTCAAATGTTGATGAACAGTGTCAGTAACTACATTAGCCCTGTGGTAAATAGTGATATCCATAGAATGAGACTTTCTTATTTTTTTTATACCTCTAGGAAATCCATGTTCTATATATATCAGCAAAAAGCATATGGAGAACCAAATGCACTTAATCTTATTCCTTCTCACAATACCAAAAGGACAGATCCTTTTGAAGAACGTTTTTGGTGATATGCTATAAAGAGCAATATTTGGAAGTCGGCAACAGTAAAATAAATCACATTTATAGAGTTAAATAATACAGTAAGCTAAACACTATCTATATATTATGAGCTTTTTTCAAAAGCCATCTTTTCCAAAACATCTCATAAAATTGTTTGTAGTTCTTGCAGTGTCATTATTAGAATCAAATCTGGAAATTCGGAAACATGATAAGTGTTCAGTGCCTTGGCAGAATTTGAACATAAATAAACATAAATATGGGGTTGCAATGAAAGAAATGCTTTTGCCAGTAGTGCATCTATTCAAAAAATGAATCCTTGCTGCTTTGATCTTACTTATATATGATTTCATTTATTATATCTGGGATAAATTGCATCCACCTTTCCTAAGATATAACTATTCTTGAAATGCTTTTGAAATTGGAAATTCAGATTTTCCAACTTTAAATATTGTTACTCCCCACTCAAAACAACAAAAAAACTGTCAACCCAGCTTTTCTTTTCTCTTCCAATTGACAGTATGAGCATATTTGACAGAAACTTTGGCATTACATTCTGACAGTTGAATGTAGACAGGAGTAAAAAAGGATCATTAAAACTAAATTTACTTTTTAAATCAGATAGAAATGATATCCTACATAGAATTGGAAAATACATTAAAATATACTATACGGATGATCAAAATTATTTTACATTTCTTCTTATAGGTAAAGAACTCTTCCATGTTTTCATTAATTTCAAAATTGTCTTGCCTAGGTAAAAAAAATATTTGAAAGCATTATTAATGAATGAGATGCACTAAAGCAAATGGGGCCTGGGTGGCGAAGTGGTGTCAAGGGCATCTTGACAGCATGCACTAAGGTGTTTTCATCATCATATCCCTGTAAATCCTCCACCAAACTGACACAATCATCTGACATCAACATGAATGCAAATTTCCATTGACAGGTTTACTACTTTGTTTGACAATGGCTCATTTGTATATAGAAATGCAAGAGCCAGTGTTGGATTCATTTGGGTGTGCTTACATTCTGATGTGACACTTCACCTAATGCAATAAGCTCTGATAGCTGCCTCTGCTGTTGAAGTTCACAGTCCCAACATTGCCTGCCTGAGTTTGGTGATGTTAGAATATCCCTATAGCTGTCTATAGATGAGAAAGAAGAGACATCAGCTTCCCTTCCTTAACCCTTTCACTGCCATAGGGATATGCATTGCATATTCCTGTAGCACTGAAAGGAGTAAAAAAAAGTTGTGTGAAAAGTTAAAGCTGAGAGGCTAAGTAATATGCACAGTGCACTATATGGAGCCTCAATAAGACAGTAATACCACTTAAATAATTCAGGCACTTTTTCCTGGTGAAATATATAGCTTACAAGACATACTCGGTGACACACACAATGCCTAACATTCTGTGCAAGCTTGCAATGTGAGGGGATTTCAAAACAACAAGCCAAAGTTCATGAGAGGCTCTGCAGACAAACAAAGCAATGTTGCTTGTTTCACAGCTAGTCACTGCTCAAGAACATCACATTTTAGCTCTCTAGTTCTAGTGCATAGAAGAATTTCCACCTACATATTAGACTAATCATGCCCCAAAAGGGAAGTCCAGTTCCAAACTGATGTGCAAGTTTCTTCTGCACAGGAAATACCAGCCAACCTCAGACATATGTTTCAGCTTTGATTGGGCATCATGGGCAAAGTGTAGTACTGAGAGCAAGAGGTCCACATTAGATTACCCTTTACCCTTAGGGAGACACCCTAAGAGTTTTCATAACAACAAGCCAAAGTACATGAGAGGCTTTGAGGATGAATACAAGCAATGTTGCTTGTGTCACGGGCTAGTCATTGCTCAAGAGCATCATGGTATAGCTCTCTAGTGGCATTACAGAGGAGAAATATCTTCATACATATTAGACTTGGATGGTATTTCCTATGATGGACTTGCCCATCATTTTAGAACTGGACCTTCCTTCTGGGAGGGTTTAGTCTAATATGAATGTGGAATTTTCTCCTCTGTAATGGCACTAGAGAGATACATCTGATGCTCTTTAGTGATTACCCAAGGAATACACAACATTGCTTCTGTTCATCCTCAAGAGCCTCTCATGTACTTTGGTTGTTGATGTGAGGATGCCAGCCGAGCAGCATTGCTAAGTATCCACATAGCTTCTGTTCAAAACAACTGTTACACAATGTGCAGCAACAAGGTTTATATCTCTCTTGTAAGCTACACATTTCACAGGCAAACAGTACACATTACTGTCCCATATCTAGCCTCTCAGCTTCAGCTTTTCACAATACTTTTTCACCCCTTTCATTGACACAGGGGTATGCAATGCACATCCCTATGACACTGAAAGGGTTTCTGGAGCTGTTTATGGTGCTGAAGTCCCTGTGGGAGAAAAGAGAGAGCATGCACTCAGGCTTTATGGATGATGAACTTCTGGCTATATGTAAGGGAGGGTATTCTTTCCACATCACCAGCAGTTTAACAGGATGATAGACTAATGATTGAATTCAACCCCTTACCTCTTGTATTCATAATTCTTAGTGTATATTATGATGTGCTTCTCTATTGTCAATGGCAATGTTTGACACACATTGTCAGATACACATTACCATCACAATGACTTGTACTACATTTCCCCCCAAGTATTAACAAGATTGGCAGATTATTTTTTAAGGCGGTAAATGTGTACATGTACCTGATGATGGGTGGGGTTGATAAACTGAAAACATTCCACATGTAGCCTTCAATAAAATGAGCTACGATTAAATTTATTTTTAATCCCTACTACATGGTATATGAAAGTGTCAGTTCTTGGTATGGCATGTGTAATCCCAGTTTGTTTTATCATATTTTTTGATTGTATATTTTATGCTAAGAGTATTTTCTGTGCCATAAAAAATTGCCTGTGTCCCTGAGGATTGCCATGTAATAGGCGAGGACATGGTTAAATGTGCCTTGACTGGTGGCACTTGAGACGTAAATTCACGAATGTGACCAGCACTGTTAGTATAAAGTAAAGAGTGCCTGCATATGGATGAGTGTCAACTGCATCTACACTATCATCTGCTCATTGGCTAAGGGATTAAGCCAAACACCCAGTGCAGATCAGAAACAGCATCACATTGATCAAGAACACACTTGTGTGCTGCATTAAATGCATTATTAACCCTGAAGATGCTAGAGGAATCTTCAATGCATTCCAGATGCCCTAATAATCAAAGGCAATAGAATTAAAAAAGACATTTTAATAAAACAAAAAGAAAAATTAGATATGCAGTAAGTACAATTATTCCATATTTTAAAAGGTGGGGGTTACTGTAGGTCAGAGGCAAGAGAACAGAAAAATCTAGCTGCTCAAAATCTGATTACAGAACCAATGGTCTTTTTGCTCTCTACAAGGTTGCCAAAGGCAAATTTAAATTTATTCAGCCCAATGGTTGCTATAAACATTCACCACATACTACAAAACAATGTATTGGAGATATGTCTAGCACCAAAGGTTTTAAAACCATCAAAAAAACATTTTAAACATTTCAAAAATAGCTGTTCCCTATTGCATAGTATTCTAAACTTGTGTAAAAGCCCGTGTACATGGGCCAAAGTCCGGGTGATGTTAACCCTTTGAGTGCCAGAGGGGTAAGCAATGCAATGCTTTGCAATGTGTTGCGTACCCCTCTGGCACTCACAGGGTTAAGAGTCCGGTCCTGCTTTGCGTACTGCCACCGCCTCACTGGAGGTGAACGCGATGAAGTCATGCGATGTAGAGAATGCCCAAAGTGCATTCGGGCAGTCTCTACTGCACATGACTGCATCGGTCAAACATTCTAGCTTTTTATTATATAAGATATGACATCTAATATGAAGTTTATGAATCAGTTTTCAGCAGAAGTGGTTTGCTGTGAAGCTTAATCTTCTCAAACTGTTTGTATTGTATCTACTTTTATGAAAATAAATATCATAGACATATGCTGAGCTAATTGATACATATTTAATTAATTCCACACATTAGGACAAAAATGTTAATCACAAAAAAGGTACAATGTTATGTTTTCTAATTGTCATGAATGTTGTCATTATTCTCTAATATTTTTAAGGTAGTGTTTTATGGTGATAGTAATGAATCTATTAAATTTGCCATTCAACTCATTTTAGGTTGCTTGCAGTGTAAGCTCTTAAAAACTAGTTGAAGAGCCCGTTACATGGGCCACAGTGCCACTGCCAGCCAGTTGCAGGGCAGTCATGCACAGTAGAGACTGCGCACAACGTGGCTGATACAGTGCCAGCCGGTCGCAGGGCAGTCATGCACAGTAGAGATTGCCCGCGCCGCGTCTGATACAGAGCTGGATGTTCCTCCGGAGCGCCCCGCTCTCTGTATCAGCCTCATCACGGGCAGTCTCTACTGTGCATGACTGCGTTGTTACAAGCTTTCTAGCAAATTATTATATAGGATAAGCAATTCAATTGTTCTGCTTCTGTTGAGGCATAGAAAAATATATGGAAGACCTGGTATGAACAGTGGCATATGCACAAAACAAAGAATATTATAAACATTGCCTCAAATCATGCTGGATCTGTTTGAAAATGTTTCTATATGCTAATATTTTTTTTCTATCAAGTAAAATACACCATCAGAAATCCACAAGATGCTTCTGTCTAGGTATGCAAATTGTAAAAATGTATGAAAAATAGTTTTCCCCCTGTTTTTGCGGTAATGGGCCAGTGTGCTTTTTAGCAATGCCGTTATGTTACATAGTTACATTGTAAGTTAAAGCAGAACTGCCACCCCACAAAAAGTTTCCCCCGAAGAATTACCCATCTGGGACTAGCTGCTCCATAGTACTAGTCACCAGAATTATTACCTCCTTATAGAGAAATTCTGCTGTTCCCGGGACTAACAGCCAGGAAACAGTGCAGATATCTTTGCAGAATGCGCGCCTGCACTGTCAGTCCCTGCCAGTACCTTCCGGCCCCTAGCAATGCCTCCTAGAGCAGACTGGGACTGACAGTGCAGGCACACAGACATCACTATGCAAAGATGTGTGTGCTGTTTCCTGGCTGTCAGTTCCGGGAACAGCAGAATTTCTCTATAAGGAGGTAATAATTTTGGCGACTAGTACTATTGAGCAGCTAGTCGCCAGATGGGTAATTCTTTGGGAGAACTTTTTGTGGGGTGGTAGTTCCTCTTTAAGTTGAAAAATGCACAAGTCCATCAAGTTCAACCTTTTCCACAGTATAACCAAGAAATCTGGAATTATATATTCCTTCCCGACTCCTAAATGGGATTACTCTATTTACCAGAAATTCCTGTTTTACCCACTAACAGTATAAGCCTGTATGTTTCCTTTTGCTATAAATGAACCTAATCTTCTCTGAAATGTGTTGATTGTATGTGCCATGATTTGGCAAGGAATTCCACAGATCTTACTTAAAAAAAAAAAACTTCTACTTTTAATAAGAACTAAAATAATTTCACCTTAATTTAGCAAACACTTCTAAAGGGATAGTAATACTTTGTTTTAGCTTTATTTTATTTTGTAGACATTAAAAAAACATGAAGAATGATATAAGTCTTATCTCTCAATCCTTTATGGTTTAAGAGATATTCACAAGCAAAGTTTCCCCTCCTGCCCCTTTTACCTAGTGTTAGCCATCTCTTCTCAGATGTGGAATCCAGTCCATAGACCAGACAGATAACAGCAGGGGACACTCTTCTTCCTATGAAAACAATGAAAGCCCTGCCCCTCTTGACAAGCTTTTCAGGTTTTTCCCTTATCTTAATTGAAGATTGTCCCTCTCTGCAATCTACCTGGGCACCTCCCTTCTGCTCTGGCTGAGCAGTGCTACATCAGTAAAAGGGACGGGAGGGGGACACTTTTTCATTGAATTACTCTTGAACTACAACTCTGACAGAATTGAAATAACACTCTCCAAAGACCAAATACTATGATGATTAATTAGAGCTGCTTTTATTATGAAACATTACTATCCCTTTAAAGAGGAGCAAATCAATTACACCATTTGGGTATAAATGAAAATTCTCCAAATTCAAACTGATTTAAATTGGGTTTATTACCCCTTAAATATTGGAGAGGTGTTCATTGTATTGTAATTCATACCAAGGGTTAAAGTCCCATTTTAATCAAAGGGAATATTCATTTGTCCCATAATGCAGTTGGTTTGCACCAAAATGATTCCACTTTAGCGTTCTGAATTAGGCCTGTTGTCTCTACTTGACATCTGCTGGAATAGTCAATTTAATACATATTAAAGTAAACTAATGTATTTACTATGGTGTTAAAAAACAAATAACATTATGTATTTTTCCAGCTATAACACAAACACTGTAATTCAATGTAACTGTGAATAAACATTTATAGAGAAACAGCAACACCTTTATAGCACAGATTTTCTTTCTTCTGAATGTTGAAAAATAACTAAACTACCAAGTTATCTCCGTATTATACCATTTGATTTAAAAGCTGAGTAATATCGAAGAACAAAATATTCAATAATATTAAATCAGTTTTGCAAAATATATTCTTACTTTAAAAATGATTTTGCTTGGAGTGGTAGTGCAGTAATAAAGAAGTTATTGACCAGATGTTATTGATTGTACAGTCCCCGGGCAAAGAACACTGACCTTGCTCACTCTCTTATTGCTTACTCTTTCTTTGGTCTCCTTCATCTATGCTCGTTCAATAATATTTATTAATATATTTTTTAGAAAAAAAAATACTATATGTTACAAGGTTAGGGCTTACTATGTTTTTATTTCTTTAAAGCTAAACTGCCTTTAGCATGTTTAGTTGAATCTAAGCTTTATTGCTTACAAATCAAAAACTTCAGAAAATCCTTTTTTTTTTAACAGAATTCAGACACATAGATGGAATTAACACTTTGTGCGGCTCGGATACCAAAGGGGTTAAATAAACAATATATATTCACTTTATGAACTGCATGAACTATTTAAAGGGATAGTAATGTTTCAAAGCAAAAGATGATCCAATTAATCTTCATAGTTTTTGGGCCATAAAGAGTGTTTTTTCAATACTGTCAGAGTTGTAGTTCAAGAGTAATTGAATGTTAAAATATCCCCCTCCCGCCCCTTTTACTTATGTAACACTGCTCAACTCAGAACAGAGAGGTGGTGTCCAGATGGCTTTCAGAGAGGGACAATCTTCAATTAGTATAAGGCAAAAACATGAAAAACCTATCAAGGGGTGCAGGGTTTTCATTGTTCTCACAGTGGGAAGATTGTCCCTTGCTGTGAGCTGTCTGGTCCTAAGACCAGATTCCACATCTGAGGTGAGCAGTGTTGCACTAGGTAAAAGGGGTAGGAGGGGGATAGTTTATTATTCAATTACACTGCAACTACAACTCTGACAGATTGAAATAACACTCTCCATGGATCATATACTATGAAGATTAATTGGAGCTGCTTTTATTTTGAAACATTACTATCCCTTTAAGAAAATTGTATATTTTATCTCAGTTGTGAAATTTCTTATACAATAAAGCAGCACTGTATATTGTTTGTCATTTATTTATTAGGTAAATATGTTTTTATAAAACCATAATCATGTATAGAAAGTAGATATTAATTAATTTTTAGGGAACAGTGAAAGTTTTTATCTCAAAAGCAAAACAAGAGAAGAATAGAACTTTTTGCCAAGTGACACATTTTTCATGAAAAGTGCTGCTTTCCCAATTTTTTTTTCTCATACCTCATTGCAGTGAAATCAATGGGAAGACTGAATTTCTACCAACCATATGGCAAGTTTCCTTTATTTTCACTCAGAAATAGTAAAAAAGGGGTGTCATGTTCCCACAGCATGCCATTCTGTGTTTGCTAGAAGAAGAGAGAGCGGCACATTTTTCAGCTAATAGGCTAATAAAGTGGAGTCTTGTAGGCAGGACATTTTTCTCTGTATTAGGGGAGTCTGGGAAACAGGAAGAGAGAAAGGAGGTTTACCTGAAAATGTGGTGTGACTGACTGGAAAGACACAGGCAGCTGTGATGCAAGTTCCTTCCTCATCTGGCTGTTATCTGTGTGTTCGAGGAGTCAGGGTGTGTGAGAAGGGAGTAAATGAGGTTTACCCCAAATATATGAACATTATTTCTAAATGATATGATTTAAAAGAGACAGGCATCTATGGTCCAAATTCCTTGCTGATCTTGCTGTTATTATCTGTGTGTTATATGTGTCCAAGGATGTGAGAAGGGAGTAAAGGTGGTAGACCCCAAGTACCCCAACATTCTGTCTGACTGATTTGATTTGAAATACAAGCAAAAGAGGTTTACCCCAATCCTCCCACATTCCGCTGGACTGTTGTAAAGACAGGCAGGTGCAGTACAAGTTACTTTCTAATCTTGCAGTTATTATCTTTGTATTATATGTGTCTGGGTGTGTGAAAAGGATCAAAGGAGGTTGACCCCAATTACCCCAACATTCTGTCTCACTGATTAGGTTTGAAAGACACAGGCAGCTGCAGTCCAATCAATTTTCTAGCTGATCTTGCTGAAAGAAGTAGTTGAACAGGTTTTTTGTTTTTGTTTTTATTTTGTTTTTTGACAGTGATAGGGGGAATAAACAGTTAAAAAATATATAATTCAAATAAAAAATAGGTGACAGTTCACAGGGAGCCTTATAGGAGCTTTGTGACTGAGGAAGATTAGATTAATACCACATGAAATTGAGTATTTTGTTGATGGCCATGGCAAGACATCACACTTCATCAGTTCTATTGTGTATTTTACAATAATGTCCAGCAAGCGCACAAGGGGCAAGGGGAGGGGGCAAGGAGTAGGAGCAGCGCAGAGACATGTGAGTAAAGTAATAGTCCAAAAAATATGGAAATCCCTCTCCTCCCAAGGAAGTTTGTCAAGGTCCCACCAAAAGTTCCAGCACCACAAGCGCCAGTACTATAAATAAACCAAGTAAGAACACCGAATATGACAACAAGTGGCATTCAAATGTTGATAATGGCACACTGGAAGAAGGTGTAGTAGCTCAACCAACTGCTGCATCTGACAGACAAACAAGCACCAAAACACACTCAAAGTACTAGTGAAATTTGTGGAAATAAAATTAAAAAGAAATTGTTTGAGACCTTTAAAAGCTTAGATAATTATTAAGATAGTGGGCAATAAGCAGTGGGCAATGCTGACAATGACCTAATGATGACTGATGATGATGACGATGTAGATCTAGAATATATAATTTCAACATCCTCCTCTTCTTCAGATATAGATGATGTTGAGAGTGAGAGATGATGAGATGGCCAGAAAATATGCTGAAAAGCAAAGGCTCAATCTTTTGCCACAAAAAAAGGAGTACTGTGTCTGATTCAAACTTTGAAAAACAGTTGGAAATTCTGACCCTGAACAAGTAAAAATACCCAAATGTACAGTCAGTATCACCACCACTTCCAAGTCCAAGCCCCAGTCAGTCACACACACATACACTACTAGTGTAGAGTAATCAGCACCAACGACAATATAGGTTATTGACATCCACAACCTTAGCTACGATGAGTGTCTCTGCTGCTGCTGCAAGTGCTACACCTTTGACACTAAGTAGTAGTAGAATTGATTTAACAGCTAGGGCCCAGTTATAGTAGCAGTCTTTCAGGAACCACTATTCACTGTAGGATTCCCTGACTGATTTGTACCAAGTGATGTTCATATCTTGAATAAGATTTAGCACTACTAGTCACATTCTGGGAGGGAAACCATTTCTTGGCCATATTGCGGAGCACTATGGGCTGATCATGTGGATGGACTAGTCCAGTAACTTCATGAACCCACTGTTATTTTTTCTTTATTTTTGACTTAGTTTGATTGACTTGGACTTGTATACATGATTGAATTCACTTTGCACACTGAGCACACTGTATTTTGGACACCATTGGGGTTCTTGCCAATACACTTGGAGACACAATATTGTGCTGTAAATACACCTGGATGGCTGAGCACTGTGATGTCATCAAGGAGACATTTTTACCTGGTGCTCTAGGGGGCATCAGTTTCTCATTCAGTATGTAGTGGGGGGTGGGGATCTTTGTTTGTCCTGATGAAAGTGCACATGGCTGCACTGAAACATTGAAACACCACATTAAACACTGCTTTATTTGAACTTAACTCTGCGAGTGCTGGTTGATTTAATCTTTTTGGTATGTGTGTGTATATATATATATATATATATATATATATATATATATATATATATATATATAATTTATTAATGGTACTCATATATTTTCTTCTGCTGCTTAAAAGGTGGATACAAAAGGCATTGTACATAACAAGAAAAAGTGTATGCTTAAAGTGTTATTTGTTAAGCATAGCATTTACATTCACACACATAGGGACGGGTGAAAGCTTTCTCCCCAAACAGAATTAAGTAGGGAAAAAAGCACTTTTCACCTTCTGTGAGAATTCCCTTAAAAAGTGCTGTTTTCAAGTTTTTTTCACTTTTGATCCCCAGCTTTGTTCCACTGAGCTAGAACCATAAATACTGACCCCAGCCTAGCCCTACAGTAGCCACAGAACCACACATACAGACCATTAGCCTTGTTACTTTACACTAGGACCCATATACCCACACATACTAATTCCCGAGCCTTGTAACACAGTAGCCATAGAACCACACATACTGACCCCTGGCCTTGTCCCACTGTACTAGTAACCATAGAACCAATCATACTAACCCCCCACCCTCAGCCTTATCCCGTGGTAGCCAAACAATCATACATACTGATCTCTCAGACTTACAATATTACAATATCCATAGAAAAAAAAATACTGTCCACTCAGAATTGTTCTGCTGCCCGGTAGCCAAGATGGGCAACAAGAGCCCCTCCCCCCAGTTGCTGTCAAATTACAACTCCCATTAGTTCCCACCAGCCACTGGTAAGAAATGATGATGTTAGTCTGCCAGCAGCTTAAGTGCCTTATGTTGACCACCACTGGTATGGCAACTGGCATTTTCCCAATGTATGCACAGACCCATGCATACTATTCCCCCCAGTCTTATATCACTGAAGCCATAAACCCACAAATACTGCCCACCAGACTTACCCAACAGTATGCATAAACCCACAAATGCTACCTATGGTAGGCATAGAACAGCTGATCTACCATCCTTGTTCCACTGAATTGGGTTGTGGTTTATAGGGGGCTATGCAAACCTTATCCATCATTTAGTAGGAAGGGTCACCAATGTGGTTTAACTGATATTGAAGGGTCTGTTTATTTAATCTATCCAGTGAGTACAAGCACAGTAAATAGGAGAATATACTAATCCCACACAGATGCTATTCTTAAATGTTTTTTGTGCTCTTCTTCCTTGACTTTTTTTGTTAATCACAGTAAGACATTGTTATCAAGTAGCAGTGCTGGTAGACTTACATTTCTAAAAATGAACTAGCATCTAATACCCTGTATCAGGTAACAGAAGTGGACAAAAAACACAAAAGATTGAGACGCACACTGCACATGTAGTATTCCTTGTTATTAATCATGGCAAATTACAATCCTTGAAAAATGTAAATTATAGGATTCAGGCTTGCAACAACAAAAAATGAAGGGAAACATTGTTTTCAGGCTTCAAGTTGACCAAAGCAAGCTTTGAAAATATTAAATAGCTGGTTTAAGGCTTACCAAAAACATGTTTTGGAAAAAAAATTACACACTATAATACACTATTGGCCTAGTGTCAGCAGTGCTAGGTGGAAGCGCCTGAAAAAATATGCTACCCTGTAGCATGCACTCATCAGTAACATTATGAAGTTATGAACATTATTGAAGTAATTCCTGGTGCTGAGTCATCTGAGCATGAAGATTAGGCTTCTTTATGGAACTGGGATCAACAGCTGTTACATGATAATAGTTTCACTTCCTCCTAGCCCTAGTGCTGTTGAGGAAGTAAAATCTCTACAACAAGCCCTCACCACTTCATGAGCATCTGGTGAGAAAAAAGATGGGCAATCATTCTTTTCCTCCTGTACTTCCTCTAAAATCATGGGTGTGTTGGAATATTATTTTCTCTTGAGAGCAGGAAAGAACTGTTAAATTATTATCAGCAACTGCAATGTGCACAGTGTGTGGAAACACTGTGAAAGAAGGGCAGAACTTGGAAAAATCACACTTGGCACAGCTGTTCTTCCTTATGTAATCAATAAGCACAACTATTAGTGCCACATTGGTTTCTATGTTGACAATGTTAAACCATCACCCAAGTAATCAGATGTTGATATGCTAGTCACTGTGGCCTTTGTACGCTCTAATAACTGCAAGTGACTGGGTGATAAGATTAAATAAAAATAATGAAATCTTGTCATCAGCTTGGTGGTTACAATGACAGCAATGGTGGTAGTGGTGGTTACATTACAGGTGCATAATGAGGGCAAATGTTCCAAGGTGTGTACCTTCCTTTCCCTTTTTAACCACCTTCTTGAACACTACAGTTGCTGACAATTACACTTTGCTGCTGCTACTGCCAGGCTGAGATAGAAGAAGTCAGAGATGCTCAACTAAGCTCATGAGCTTGCAAGGGTATGTAAAACGTTCACTGGGATGCTGTCCTCACACCCAAAGTGCAATTTCTTTTAGCTCATAAATGCTATACACAAAGAAGAAATATTCTGAAGCTTTTCTTACAGGTCCTACCAAAATGATAGTCTAGCCACAATATGCCAGACAATTCTTCCCTGAATAAGAGGCGCAACAAACACCCGACATATAGTTCATCCTTATCAATAAAATGCAACTGATCCCTCTAGGTACTTATGAGCAAGGAGTCCATGCCTGGATTACCCTGTTAACAAACAAACATTCTTCATGTTTTTTTAATGCCTACAAAATAAAATAAAGTTAAAACGAAGTATTACTATCCCTTTAAGGTGACTTACCCTAAGAGCAATTTGCATATAGATAGAAGTCAGAGATGCTCAACTGCAAAAGCTCATTTGGACTGTGTCCTCGCGCCCAAGGTGCAATCTCTTTTAGCTCCCAAATGGCATAAACAGAGAAGAAATATTATTAAGAATATCATACAGGTACTGCAAAAATGACAGTCACCTCAAGGGTAATGGGGGAATCCAGACGTGGACCCCTTGATCCACGACAAAGCTGAAATGTATGTCTGGGGTTAGCTGCTTCTCTTGCTCAGAGATGAGTTATCTGGTGTTTTGTGGTTGGGCTATCATTTTGGAAGAACCTGTATAATATGCTTCAGAATATTTCTTCACTATGTATAGATTTTGTGAGCTAAAAGAAATTGCACTCTGGATGCAAAGACACAGTCTCAGTGAGCTTTTTGCATACCCTTGTAAGCTCATGAGTCTAGTTGAGCACCTCTGGCTTTTTTTTATTTCTATACAAATTGCTTTTAGGGTTAGTCACCCTAAAGGTAATGGGGGAATCCAGACATGGACCCCTTGGTCACAAGTGCCTAGAGGGGTCAGCTGCACCTCATCGACGATGCTAGTTGAGCACCTCTGACTTCTTCTATGTACTGTTAGGCTAAGGATGACTATTGGGAAGTGGAACCACATCTACCCATCCCAGTCCCATATCACTGCTGCTACTCAGTCCCGTAGTGGAAACAGGTATGCCAGTGTGCTTATACTTCTATTGCGACAGTTATAATTTTGAAACTGATGAGTCAACTCAGCAGTAGGAATTATAGAGCAGCACATTTCATAATAAGTGCTGGTGTTCCGATTCCCATTTGCTTTTCTTTCTCCTATTCTAAATTACTTTCAACCAAGAATGCTCTAATGCTTTCATCTCTGCATTACTAAAGAGCCAATGAGGGAGCTTAGCAGCTATGGGTGGCGGGTTACTGTTCCTGTATCCAGCGAGGATTAAAAAAAAAAAAAAAAAAAAAAAAAAAAATTGATCCAATGACAGTCGCCCCTCTGTGGGATGTGCCTGCATGCAGCTGCCTACTCTGCCTTATGACAAATCCGGCCCTGCTCATGAGCCTAGTTGAGCATCTCTGACTTCTTGTATCTATATGCAAATTGTTTTTAGGGTTGGTCACCCTAAGGGTAATGGGTGAATCCAGATTTGAGCAAGGAGTCCATAAGTCCCTAGAGTGATCAGTTGAATCTCACCAACAAGGCCCAAAAAAAAAAGTTAAAATGTATGTCTAGGATTAGCTCTTGCCCCTTGTTCAGAGAAGAGTTGTCTGGCATTTCATGGCTGGACTGTTATTTTGACAGGACTTGTATGTTCTGCTTCAGAATATTTCTTCTCTGTGTATAGCATTTGTGAGCTAAAAGAGATTGCACCCTGTGTGTGAGGACACAGTCCCAGTGAGCTTTTGTATAGCCTTGCAAGCTCATGAGCCTAGCTGAACATCTCTGACTTCTTCTATCTATATGCAAATTGCTCTTAGGGTTAGTCACCCTAAAGGTAATGGGAGAATCCAGACATGGACCCCTTGCTCACAAGTGCCTAGAGGGGTCAGCTGCACCTCATTGACGATGCTAGTTAAGCACCTCTGACTTCTTCTATCTACTGTTAGGCTGAGGATGACTATTGGGAAGTGGAACCACATCTACCCATCCCAGTCCCATATCACTGCTGCTACTCAGTCCCGTAGTGGAAACAGGTATGCCAGTGTGCTTATACTTCTATTGCGACAGTTATAATTTTGAAACTGATGAGTCAACTCAGCAGTAGGAATTATAGAGCAGCACATTTCATAATAAGTGCTGGTGTTCCGATTCCCATTTGCTTTTCTTTCTCCTATTCTAAATTACTTTCAACCAAGAATGCTCTAATGCTTTCTTGTAGATTACAAGTTCCACCACCTTCTGACTCATCACCACCACCATCACTGCTGTCTATTTGCTGATGATGAAAAATGTGACTGAGAACCCCTTTTTGTCACACTTGTCATCAATCATCTCAGTTAAAACTGTATAACCAAAATAAGCACAGACACTTGTACTGTGCTGTTGCTACCAGTATCCAGGTACCCCCTGGGCCTTTTTAAAGGGAAAATAATACTTAATTTAAAGTGTAAAACTATGAAAAACGATGTAAGGCTTATCTCTCAAACCTTTATGGCATACCTTTATGGTTTGAGATATATGTCTTGCTAAAGTTACCTCTCCTTGGCTGTCTGAATGAAGTCAGCGATGTAGCTGACAGCTGCAGTATCTGGTCATTTGACTGGATGGACAGTCTTCAGCAGAGGTGAAAGCATGTGATCTGAACATTAATGCTTTATTGGAACAGTCTACAAAGTGTGCCTGGTTTGCACAAGGAGAGGTAACTTTAGCAAGGCATATCTCTCAAACCATAAAGGTTTGACAGATAAGCCTTACATCGTTTTTCATAGTTTTTTATGCTTACAATATGAAAATGAGAGTACTAGTAAAGGTGCATTTATCTCTGAGGGGAGCAGCAAAGGAGAGAGGGAAAGTCAAGGCTGTATCCCAGTTTTACAGGATTAAGGACTGGTGATTGGTTGGGAGGGAGGAGTGTCATACTAGCAAGTTTTTCTTCTGTTAAACTGTTATTTTAATAAAGTTTCCTTTGCTGAATGAGGGGGCAGTGAGGAAGGATAATGCATAATATGAAGCCTCTGTGCTTGCCATAAAATTAAATATTACTATCCTTTTAATATATTTCTCCAGATCCCGAGGAAGGATGTTGAGACCCTGGGCTGACATATGCAGATGAAATTGGGCTCATTTTCCTACTGCTGCCAACTGCTACTGCTATTGAATATCTCTGGCTCTGATTCTGCAGCAGCAGCAAAAATAGCAGGAGGATTCCAGCATCTTATGCTCATAACTGAGCAAACAAACAAATAACACCTTTATTTTTTTAAATGTTTCTCTTTCTTACTCTTGTTTCTCTTTGCTTTCTATCTTATTCCTGCCAATTCTACAAGATACTGCATGGTGGAAAATTACTGGATTTTATATATTATGGGTTGGGAATTCCTTCCACCATACAATACTGAAAATAGGACCTTTTGTCATGTTAGCCTAAATGTTGAAAATCTATGGGGT
The DNA here is from genome assembly GCA_037306005.1 of Rhinophrynus dorsalis. Taxonomy (NCBI): domain Eukaryota; kingdom Metazoa; phylum Chordata; class Amphibia; order Anura; family Rhinophrynidae; genus Rhinophrynus; species Rhinophrynus dorsalis. The sequence goes on from CM074720.1 coordinate 115,871,869, forward strand.
CCACAATGGGCCAGAATTCCCATGGAAAATTGTGCAACCTTTGCATTTTTTGTGGAAAACCCCACTCAAACAAAATGGGTCTTTTCACCTGTTCCTATTCCTGTGGAATGACAAACTTGCCTAAATGTTGGAGGTTGATATACTGCTCTATTTTGCTGGAAACATAAGTTTTAGGAACCAATGTCTTGTCTTGCTCTCTGCTGGCACATCCCAAGCTGCATTTACATTTAAAGGAGTTGTGCAAACATGTTGTTAGTGTTGTGGACAAAGGGCTGTAACTATCAGGCTTATTGAAATGTGAAACCATACTCCAAGACAGAAATAAGCTGCAGTTGCTATCACAGTACCCTTTCTCTGTCTCTGCTTTCCAGGCTCAGCCTGCTAGTAATTTTTCAGTGCTTATGTTGCCATAGACCTCAGCCTGTTAAAATCCATTAAGGCTTATGCTACCCTAAGCCTCAGTCAGCTAACTATGCATCACATTCCTTGAAAGAGTATAACCCTCTGCTCCATCACCATCACCAGTTTAAAGCGGAACTTTCATCATAGTATTGCCCCCCAATACATTACTAATATAGCGATAGGCAAAGTAATACTTGTATTATGCTGAATAAGTCCATGTTATTGAAGTAATCCAGCTTCTTCTGCTGGCAACCAGGGCACAGAGCTTACAAGAGAAGCTCTGGGCGCCTACGCAGGCAGCAACTTCTGTTACCTTAAGGTAACCAATGAACGTCACCACTAATCCGGGCAGTGTACGGGACAGACAACGCAGACTCAGAGGTCACTTTCCTCTATGATGTCTGAGCTGTTGTCCACAGGATGCCTGCTGAAGAAGGTGGATTACTTCAGTAACATGGATTCATTCAGCATAATACAACTATTCCTTTGGCTATCACTATATTAGTAATGTATTGGGGGGCAATATTCTGAAACTCAAAGTCCCACTTTAAAATGGAGGTCCCTACCAGCCTGCTAAAAAAAGATTTCAAGACTTGTGTTACCATAAGACAAAATTTGTAAGACTATGTTGCTGTAGGACTTAGTCTACAAGAAAATGTTACTTTCATCTATGGATTTCTCCACTTCAGCACTTAGCAGAATTAGTGCTGAAGCAAGAATTCTTGCTGCCGTAGAAAGCATAGATGGAAATTGGCCAAGTTCTCACAGAAAAGACTGACATTCTATGTATTTTCCCAATACAGGAGTTTTTTTTTTTTTTTTTTTTAGAAAATGAGGTAATATGTGTTTTTTCTGCAAAATTTACTTTGAAAAGAAAAACTGGGGGGAGATTCACTAAGCCGTGATAAAGAGGTGATAGAGTGGAGATGACTTCTTCAGTTGATATGTAATTCTATGGAGCCTATTAACTAAGATCTCCAAAATTGAAGAAATCTTAGTGCATAGGATCCATAGAATAACATAGGACTTGGAGAAGTGATAAACTGGAGAAGTCATCTCCACTTTATCACCTCTTTATCACTATGTAGTGAATCTCGACCTCCTGGAGTTTTCACACATCCCCTTTGATAAGCCTTATCCCTAGTTTAATTACTTAGAAAGAGAATATTCTGTTAGTTTAACACCAGTGTTTCCAACCCTGGTGTACTTAATGGACCTCTATGTTTTGTACTCAAGAGCACTCCCACCTCTTAATGCAAAATGATCAAAAAGAGACAATTGATCCACACTCCATTGATCTATTAATACAGTCCATGTAGAAACACTCACCACAGTATTAGCAGATGTACAGTCAGTAGGCCTTTGGCTCTTATGCATTTTGCATGACTAATGCTTGATCAATGACCTGCCAAAGAAACTTAACATTGCCTCTGTTTCTCTTTTTAACAATGTGTGTATAATAAAAAAACACCCAAGCACTTTGGAGTTGCCAATCACATGACTGCTCACATTCTCATTGAGATACCACTTCTGAGACACAAACAAAAGGGAATAGGTATACAAAACAGGATAGCAGACATAGACAACTGAGTATGCAAAGAAAAAATATATAAATAGATATACTGAACTGCTGTAAGGATAGCCTCTAAATAAGTCCTCAATTCCACTACTCATCTTATCCCTGATTTTATCACCAAATTACCTCTTATTTTCAACGAATTAATAGCAACTTAATCCTATAGTTTACCTTTAATTACAATGACATAACATTAGGGGTGGGTAAAAAGTGGAAAAAAATTCCTGCATGACTTTTCACGAAAACTGGCTGATTTTCAGTTTTTTTTCGCAAAAGTTTTCTTCTTTTCGCCAATGCAAAATTTTCTTCTTTTTCTCCTATTTTAACAATTTTTTGCCTATGCGTCCTATGGATACAACATTTTCTTTTGCAAGATTACTTCTTCTGAGGTCTGTAGTTTAGAAATAAGTGGCTGAAAGCCAAAGTTGTGAGTCCTACAGCAACATATTCCTTGAAAAATATGTTAGCATGCAGAGTGCATTTGCCTTTTGCCAACAACACTACCCTTCTGCTTAAGTGACACTGGCAGATATTCATGATGATGTCAAGTAATAAAAAAATAAAGTACAACCTACAATGTGGTAGATGTGTATTGTAGTGGTGGTGGTGGGGGACTGGTATGGTGTGATTTGTGTACGTATACAGTCACTATCACTATCCTCCTTCTCAGATTATTGGTGCACATCATTTTTCGGTCATATCAGTGGTTCAAAGTGGGGTAGACGGTGGCAACCCTTCTTCACATCCCTCCTCCTCCTCTTCAACTGTGCTGCTGTTAATATATTTGTCCTGGCTTTCTCTGTCATGTGGTGTTTCTGCTACCTGATAATCAGATGGTATGAGATGTTGGTTGAATTTTAAAGCGGAATTATCACGTTCCAACTTCCTATCCACATTTCCTTCCTGCCCCTCCGACTAGCTAAACCACCCAATAAAAACTAAGCAATTCTTCCCCCTTGGAAGTAAAAACTACCTTTCTCCCTTGTTAGAAAAAGAGAGAGCACTGCCATCTTGATGACTTCAGAATGATTGGCAGCAATCTCCCTTCACCCTAATCCCAACCCCAATCCTATTGCTCAAGGGACCACGCTTAATGTACCTCTGTACAGCAGACCTCGTCTTATGGGGTTTAATCCTTTGAGTGTCAGAGAGGTACACAACGCATTTACCCTTCTAGCACTCAAAGTGTTAAACGCAATAATAAGAGGAGGACTGCCGCACATGCTTCTCCACCGCATACTGAAGTGTGTAGAGGAGGTCAGGTCGCAATGGCAGGCTTGGAGGCACAACGCTGGGACACACGGGGCTAACAGTGCTGTAAATGTGAGCCGCATCAAACACAAATAGAAATTTGCTTCCACTTCATGCTTAACCCTTTGAATGCCAGCGGGGTACACAATTGTACCCCGCTGGCACTCAAAGGGTTAAGCAGGAAGAGGAAGAGAATTGCTATTTGTGTTAGAAGCGGCTCTCTTTTCCTGCACTGTACCCCACTGGCACTTAAGGGGTTAAGCATGAAGAGGAAGCAAATTGCTATTTGTTTGAAACTACTAGACTGTTAGCCCCGCGTGTTTCCCAGTGCTGTGCCTCCAAGCCTGCCATTGTGACATAAATGGATTTATTAAAGCACTTAAACTGGACACAAAAGTGAAACTCGTGCTCGCTCCCGAGAGAGCTGGGAAGGAGGTGGGAGGAGACTTTAGAAACAGGGGAAGTCCTGCAGAGCTGTGCGGCACGGATTTTGCCACAGGAAAAAGAGTGACGTCACTTGCAAACTTGCATAGCTTTGATCTAATAAAGTATGGCAAAAAAAAGTAATGTACATTCTGTAGGCAGTTTTTTATGCTACTTCAAATAAGACCAAGTGTCTTCAAGGTGAAATTTCCCCTTTAAGAATGGTAGTCTTCCAACATTGCTGCTTGATAGCCTTGTCCTGTGGTCATTGACAATATAACCAGCCACAATGAAAACCCTCTCAGACTCATGTATCAATGCTGTCCACACACTACTTTGTTTGCCAGTAGACCATGGGGTCATTGTTTCTGCCTAGATCGTAGCTGTCCTGCAAGTATGCAGAAACCAGCTTCATTTCTAGGAGCTACGCGGTGTTCCTGTGTGTCAGCTACCAACCCATACTCAGGGAGAAAGTGCCAAAGAGATGTGCCGCCACCATCACCAATGTTGGGTTTTTGCCACCCCGCTGAGACCCATGAATTGCCCTGTGTTCAGAATGGGATATTCTGGTTGATGATGTAGCTTCTTCTGCTTGTTGAAATGCTTTGCTGCCTTCCTTTTTACTATACTGTCTAGATGTTTTTTGTGCCCTGTCATCCTCCACAATGCAACCCTCCACTCAATCAATAAGCATATCTTGATATTCCTTGACAGAATCCGATTCCTCGGAGAGTTGCTGCTATCATCACAACTCATTGTTGTGACAAACTACTGATGGCCCTTTGGCAGAAATTCTGAAATTTTGTGTTTGAAGTGGTAGTCCATCAAAATGGCAAGAATGTATTCTTCATTGTTTTTAATGGACACTATGCGAGGATCTTGTTAAAAGCATGCATGTTATTTACTAGCTGGTGCATGTCTGTGTTGTTGTTATTATGGTAAGATTCCTCAGCCATGCTCCTCATTTTTTTCTGCAATAAAAATATCAGTGGTAGAAATTCACTAATTCCTGCCCCAATGCTACTCACCAGCATGGTTGCCTCCTCAAAGGGTTTTAGCAGCTCACATACATCGCACATTAGTTGCCATTGGCCAGGTGACAAAGAGGCTCCCTCCAAAGCCTTCCAGGTTTGTATGGTTTACTCCAAATGCTGTAGCATGTACATTGTGGAATTCCACCTGGTAAGGACCTCCGTTTTCAGCTGGTGATAGGGCAGGTTGTTAGGCTTTTGTATGGAATATAGAGCTTTATGTGCACTGTAGGAGCGACTAAAATGGGCACAGATTATGCGGTCAATAGTAAGCATCTCTCAGAGGGTTTCGGATTCTTCCAGGAATCTGGTCACAACTAAATTTAGCACCTGGGCAAACCAGGGCATATGCACCATATCACCTATTCTCAAAGCAGTGATTATGTTTGAGCAATTATCAGCAGACACAAAACCAGCTTGAAAGGAGTGGGGTAAAAACCATTCCTCTATCACCTGTTCTAGCTTGTGGGACTGTCTCTCAAAACTCGGCATGCCGATGGTATGGGCTATCCTGCTGCTGCTGCTGCCACCTTTTAATCACTCTACCAGAACAAGAAGCATGATTACTGGCTGTCACCTGATGCTGTAAACTAGTGTTGTCCACTGTTGGTGCTGGGAGGGAACCCCAGTGAGCAATCACAGTCATATACTCTGTACTCTGCCCATTTGTCCACATATCTGTTGTCAGGTGGACTTTCTTGCCATACGCACTTTTCAGCCCTTTGCCCACCACATTAACCACTTGCTTGTACAACTCAGGCACAGCCATCCTGGAAAACTAACTGAGGCTTGGGATATGCCTGCATGGAGCTATACATGATATCAGTTCTCTGAAACCTCGGTTTTCTACAAAAGATTACGGCAGCATGTCCACTGCCAACATCTTGGCAACCTTGCGATTCCACAGACATACTTTGGGAATTTTTTTGTGAAGTTTTTGACTCCTTTCAGGAACTCAGTCAGTGTGGGTTGGCAGGAAGAACCTTGAAATGTTATTGCTTTAAAAACATGATTAGAGGAGGTGGTGGAGGTAGAGGTAACCATGTGGGCAGTCTACGACTCTTACCATCTCCTACAGCAAAGCCAGAGTCATCATACTCCTCTGCAGCAGGAACAATAGGTGTTATTTGGAGTGAACTAACTGTTGGCAGTAGTACACTCTCTGACACATAAATAACTTAACTTCTTCTTTTTTCTACCCTAGAGCCCTGAGAACATTTTGGAGTGCTTCTGCTGCAGCTGCTGATAGTTGAGGCATCTATAGCCTGCTGATAGTGTGCCTCCCAGTCAGACCTGTGGTTTTGCTTCAGGTGGAATCTCATAGAGGAGGTGCCTAGGTGTGAGCCTGCTTCCCCCCTGCTCACATGCTTTTTGTACAGACAACAAATAGCAACACTCACAGCTTTAGGATCCTAAATAAAGTATTTCCATATGGTGGACTACATGGACTAAGGTGTTCCTTAAGTGCTGCTGCTACTACTGCTATTAGGGCTAGATGTTGATGCAAGTCTACTGCTACTGCTACTAGGTGTCAAAGGTGCAGCACTACCTGCCGCAGCAGAGGCAGTAGTCATATCTAACAATGTGGATGTTAATAACCTGTGTTGCTGTTGTTGTTGCTGCTGCTGGGTATTCAACACATGTGTGTGTGACTGAGTGGGACTTGAACTTTGTAGAGGTGATGATGCTGATGAGGATGATGACTGATAGGGTGACTGTGCACTTTTTTGACATCTTTCCTTGTCCAGGGTCAGACCAATGGTTGTCTCAAACAGTTTATCGACAGGCACAGTGCTCCTTTTCAGTGGTGGAAGATTCAGCCTTTGCCTTTCTGCTAACTTTATGGCCATGTTATCATCCTCATCTCAACATCATAGGTATCTGAACAAGAGAAAGATGCTGGAGGGATATATTCTAGATCTGCATAATCATTAGGTCATCCTCAGCAGTATCAGCATCACCTGCTAATTATTGCCCACTACCCTTATATTCCTCTAAGCTTTTAGAGGTCTCAAACAATTTCTTTCTATTTTTACTGTAACCAAGTTTGCTACTTCTTTGAGGACAGGTGTTTTGGTGTTTGTTTGTCTCACTATCTGATGCAGCAGGTGATTCAGCTGCTACAACTTCCTCTATTATGCTATTGCCATCATCAACACTTGAATACGACTTGATGTAGTCCTCATTGTTCTTCTTATATAGCTCTTTATTTGTCCTGGCACTGGTGGGGGTGAAAATTTTGCTGGGACCTTGACAAACTGTATACTTCCTTGGAGGAGGGGCATCATGATAATTTATTGCACACACTGCAGTAAGAGTTACTGCAGTCAGTTTTTGAACTACTACTTTACTCTCACATCCCTACACTGCACCACTCTTCCCCTGCTCCCTGCCCCTTGTGCGTTTGCTGGACATTACTCGACTACTCTGTGTGTTTTTAGTCTACAGTAGGGATGGGAGCACTATCACCTCAAACTTAATTGGCAAAAAATGGCACTTTCCACTTGGTGAATAATTTCCCATGAAAAGTGCTGATTTTTTCACCTAATTCATTCCATTGAAATCAGTGGGAACATTAAAGTTACTCACAACACATAGCAAATATTTTATTTCCCAAAGGCATAGTATAAAAGGAGCATGAGGGTGCCTATGTTGGTGGGGTGTGGAGAAAGAATCAGTTGATCAGGGAATGTTTTTTGGGGGTTGTTTATTGGGATTGGGGAACAGATAATACAAAATAAACCCTAAATACAATTAACAAAACCCCCATAAAACATGTTATAAAAGGGGTCTGAGGAGAGAGTCTGCATTGGTGAATTAATTAATTATTTGAACAGGGAATTTGTTTTGGGGGGGTTTTCTTGACTGATGTTGAGGGGGGGGACAGTTAATAAAATAAATCAATAAAATAAAATAAGAAATTTGTATATAATGTGAGAAAGAGGAACCCTTGACATAAGCTGCTACTGGAGTGGACTGATATTTGACTTGATAGAGTATTTTGTAGAGGATGATTTGTTAGATTTGTTGTTAGAGGCCTTTGTAGGACTTAGATTTTTTAGAGGTCCAAGCCCTGAAGAAACATTGATTTGTAGGACTTAAACTTGTTTGGCACAAGCCCTAAGGAAACACTGATTTGTAGGACTTAGGCTTGTTAGAAACAAAACCCCAAACATTTTTTATTTTTTTGTAGGACTATGTTATTGATTTATTTTTTTCAAAGCACAATCCTGAGTCTGAGTTCATAATTGCGGAATTTGCAACTGCTGTTCTTGCTGCTGCTGATGAGATGTTTAAGCAGTAGGATGATTAGACAGCTGAAAGGGAATGGGATTAACAATAGTAGTAACATGGGTGATGGATGATAAAGGTTCCACTTGCCACAACTATTTCCAGTGATGCGTCTGAGTCAGTAGCAGCACAATAAGTAGTTCCCAGTCTATGTGGAGAAAAGAAAAAGTTGGCCAGTAATTCTTCTCCACCTGCTCCTCCTCCAAAATCATGGGTGTGCTGTTATTAGAATACAAAATTTTCCCTTGAGAGCAGCAACTGTAATGTGCACAGTGTGTGTGTGGTAAATAACATCTGGGGGCACAACTGTATCCAAACACCATGAGATCAGAACCCACATACTGCCGCTGTCACTATACCCCTAGTCCAGTCCCCGCTAAGGACACATGACAACTTGCTAACAGTTTAACAGTAATGATGAACCCTCCCTGCCAGCATCTTAGCTTATTCTGCTGTAATCTCCTCAGATGCCTCTTGATGCACTGCTTGCAAATCTCCTCCACCACACTGGCATGTGTGGTCAGTGCACCACACAGTGTGCAACGGGTAACATCAACAGAGTGGCTATCATTTGGTGGGGGAGGTAACGCAGAACAAGGTGGATTGGCAAAAGATGTTGTTACCCTGAAGGTGATGGCGAGTGTAATGGAATTCCACCAGCCAGGAACCAGTATCATAGCTCCAGTCACCCAGTCACTTCGGCAAGACTCAGTGTAGGGTGAATGTACTCTGGATACATTGAAATAAATACAAATACACAATAATGGTAGATATTTTGCTTATGTGATGTGTCGCAGGTTAACTATTAAATATGAATAAGGAAAAAAGAGAATATCTCCACTACTTTTAACTCACCAAATTTCTTTCATTCAGGAGTAAAGTGTGCAGAATAACATTAACCCATTCAACACAGATGAGGTGTGATCTGCGTAATAGGTCACATAGGTTAAAACATAACCTTTAATATTATCATTTAACAGAAAAGTTGTATTGTGAATTAAAAACTTGTGGTGTGTAGCTGGTATAGCTTACACACACTACAATTTAAAAACAGATACTCTCAAGTAAGGGTGCAGCTCTATAGTGCTCAAAGGGTTAATAATGCTTTAAAAATGTAGTCCAAAGCATATCCTCTTCTGCCTGTAAATCAAACTAAGTGTTCCTACTGTATATGATTCCTCCCCTTTTCTTTTAAATGATAATATTAAAGGTTATGTTTAAAACTAAGTGACCTATTACTCTGATCACTCCTCATCTGTGTTGAACGGGTTTATGTTACTCTGCACACTATACTCCCAAATGAAAGTAATTTGGTGAGTTAAAAGTAGTGGATATATTCTCTTTTTTCCTTTTTCGTACTCTGGATACAGCAAGCTTTATCCCAAGCACCAGGAAACACCAGTGAAGGTAACACAAGAACTAAAATTTATTTCAACACAGACAATGTTTTATACATAAATGGAGGACAACAGTACAATAGGAATACACATCTTTACAAAGGGTCAGTGGGTGGGGGAAGACACAGTAGTGTAGAAACATGGAGTACAATGAATACAATGGGAGTGTAAATATACTATGTGATGTAACAATAGGTAGGTGGCGACAGGATACAATGGGGCCAGACATGAGTGAATTATCTATACAATGGGACAATAGGTGTGTACATATGGGATACAAAGGGCTGGGTGCATACAATGGGAAGGGTAAACATGGGCAAAAAAGGAGCTGTTCCGAATAGGAGTATGTTTTGCATGATTCACTCTTGCTTTTTGGAGGTCTGGGGTCCCCAGGCCTGATAAGGCTGGGAAAAGTGTTCACAGGGAGAAAGACGAACCAGGGAAAAGGGAACAAGCACCCTCCCCTGGCAGGGGTAGGGACTCAGTCTTAGGTGAATGCTATAGCCCATTCCAGGGCCAGGTCCATAGTCTGTAGGAAGGGGGCTGGCCCCAAGGCCCTACCAGGAGCCAAGGGCCTGGTGGTTTCCGTGACAGCGGGCTAGTTGATTCACTCATCATGTCTCTGCCTGGGTTTCTCTATTCTTCCTCCTCTTTGATCTCTTCCTCACCTCTTGTTGCATTTCTGGAGAGTCAGAGGGTACAACAACAGTGATGCTTAATTTCTGTGTTGGGTGTTTGGCTTTAACATGTTTGACATAAATGTTAAGGTGTCTGTGTTTCATGTGTATTATCAGGGTGCTTGTGCCAAGGTGTGTTCCCTCCTTTCCTCTTCTCACTGACATCACAAATTGTGCACTGTGCCATTGGTGATGACTGCACTGTTCCTGCCCCAAGAGAAAAATAATCCCACACCCATGACTTCAGGGGGGAGGGAAGATATGGAGAAGAATGGGCTCTTTCTTCTTGTCCTCCACATTCCCCTTCTCTTGCTGTGGCAGAGGATAATGTTGCTGCTGTTGCAGCTACTGCCTCAGATTCAGCACTGCAACTAGGACCAGGAGTATTGCTGGTGCTGGCAAGTGCAACCTGTCCTAGTCCTGCATTACTTGTTGACCCAATTCCCACTGTGTCCACACTAGCTTGCTCCTTAGCATCCTGCTGCCCTTGCAACTCAGCAGCAGAAGCAATTAGAGCAGTTTCAAATTCCTCAAATTTCAAAATCTCACTGCTAGTGGTGGTGGTGATGCCCATCCTAATCCCTGTCTCCCATTCCTTCTCAGTTTCTGATAAAAAGGTCATCAATGTTTCTTCCATCCCAACTTCACCAGCATTATCATCACCACCAGCACTAGTCCCTACTTGCTGCTGCTTCTCTATTATAGAAATCTCACTGCTGCTTGGAGGAGGTGTCGAGCTATGTGACAGAGGATCCCCTAATGTCACACTTGTCATTTCCTTTTGACCTGAAGAAGACAGACTGGCAGCAGTAGCAGCAGGCACAGGAAGCTGATCTGTGCTTCTGCTGCTGGTGGCGGTGGTATCAATTGTGTGCCTTCTCTACCCTTACAACAGTTCTGGCCTCTTAGTCTTCAGGATCCTGTTCCACTTGGACACTATAGTGAAGGGAAGGGGAAGACTCCCAGAGTCAGAGGAATGGTGTGGGCTTCCTTGACTGCTAGTCTGGATGCTGTCAAATGTTTCCCCTACCACTCCAGCTGCTACACCATTACTGCTACTACTACTAACACCAACTACATCAAGTTCAGCCACAGAGTCTTCCTCCTCAGTCTCATAGTCACTAGTAATACAAGGATATTTTTGTTGATTACCCCCTCCTTCATTCATAACACTGACAAGCTGCTGGACCTTAGTAGTAGTACTAGCACTGGCGGGACTGCTTGGAATGTCAAGTGTGACATGGAGTCCCTTGCTGTCACACTTGGCATCATCTTCTCTTTACCCCCCACCCCTCCTGAGTACTACAAGGCACACTAGCAGCAAGCAAAGTATTGGTGGCAGCAGGTTCAGCACTGGCAGCAGGTACAGCACTGGTGGCAGCAGGGGCAGCACGTCTGACAGCAAGCACAGCAATGTTGGTAGCAGTAAAATGGGCAGCACTTCTGGCAGCAGGTACAGCAGTAGTGACAGCAGGGCTGCAGTGATGGCAGCAGGTACAGAAATGGTGGCTGCAGGTTAAGTAAAGGTGGCACTGGCAGCAGGGGCAGCAGGTCTTGAATCAGGCACAGGCAGCTGACTTGTCCTGCTCTCATTAGTACTACCCTTCTCTTCCTCCCTTCCCATTAATTACCACAAGATCCCTAGGGGTGATTAGGGGGACTAGACAGCATTGATTCATTACTGCTCACTTCCTCCTCAGGCTCAGTGGACACATAATAAGGGTCCTTCCAGTTCCTCTTTTTACTCCTCATAGTGATAGCAGTCACTATGAGACTCTCTTAATAAACAAATAACAGCAGAACAGCACAGCACGTCTACCTCGCTTTGTAGCTGCTTCTATTTTTCACTTCCTGGAATATGTCAGGTATTTATAGTGAAAAAGCGAAAACAATATAAATCAATGAGCGGAAACTTTCTAGGCACTGAAAATTTGGCGGGGAATTTTGGCCAATGGGCAAAAAAGTGGACATTTTACTTGCTGTTTTAAAAGCAGATTTTACCACAAAAAAAGTGGACAATAACATGGTTTTCGTGGGATTTCTCATGGGAACACGGCGACAACTTTCACCCATACCTACTCTACAGTACACAACACAACTGTTGGAGTGTGATTTCTTGCCTTAGCCCAGTCAGCTGTCTGTCACCTAATATATTTAGTTGTTTGTTTATTTATTTTTTTATTTTATTATTATTTTGTATTGTTATTATTATTATTTTTTAAGTTGTTAACCCTGTCTTATCACAGTCTGTAAAAAAAAAAAAATAGAACTGAAAAAGAAAATTAACAACTTCTTTCCCCAGACTTCCCAAGCACAGAGACAATAACAACAAGATCAGCAAGCAAATAGGTCCTCAGCTGCCTCTGTCTTGCCAGTCAGTCACATGGAATTTTGTGGTATTTTGGGTCTACCTCCTCTCCCCAGAGTGCCCCCAGACTCTCCTAAAAGATTCCCTAAACTAAACTTCAATTCCCCTATCTTCTCTAGCTCAAAAATGTGCTGCTTTCTCCTCTCACAAACACAATGGCTATTGTGAGAGCCTGACAGCCTTTTAAATGGTTGTAGAAAAGCAGAGAAAACTTTTGTGTGATGGGGAAACATTTTTCTTCCCATTGATTTCAATGCAATGAGCTAGGCGAAAAAAAACTGGAAACATTGCACTTTTCGCTGGAAATTATGTACCAAGCGGGAAGTGCCATTATTTGCTGATTTCAGTTTGAGGCGAATATTTTTCGCCCATCCCTAGGTAACATACACTAGAATAGCTTCTATTCATACTAGCAGGAAATACATCTATTCCCCCTACTGTACCATCTGGATTCCTTTTGCTTCTGCTGCCCACTCTCTAGTGTCTACTCTAACATAGTTCTCTGTGTAGCCAGTTCCATAGATTGCTTTAAAAGAGTACTTAGCCAAAATGTGTAAAAACACATCTTCAAGATAAATTGCAGTTATAATAAAAATCCTTTATGTGTAAACATTAAAATTTAAAGGGATAGTATCACTTAGTATTGAAAAAAAAATAATAACCCTCCATAGTCTGCTGTAGTAAGACAGTAACTGTAAATTTGAGGACATAGAGGTATTGCACCCAAAAAATGTAAATTAGAGCTGCAAAAGCTTTTAAATAAGTCTCTTAGCAGTAGGAGTACCTCTGGTTTACTCCGTAGGATAAGCCCTGCTATATTTTATTCCTATTTCACTTTACTGTCCCTTGAATGTATCACAGAACACATTGTCATGGTGGTATATAGTGAGGGTGAACTATTAATGGTTTGTTTGTTTGTATGTGTGTCTTTATTAAACACAACCATTGATGCTGAGCATGAATCATAATTTGAACTTTTAATCAAGAGTATCTAGTATGGACACAGCTAAGACACCAAGGCTTGCAGGTCCTTGATAAGCCTTCCATTTGAGTAGTGATGAGCGAGACTTGTTCAGACTCAACTTAGCCATTAGAGGAATTATCTTAGTATCCAGCAAATTGATCCTATAACTGAACTTTTATAGCTTCCCTCATCTTTACCCTCAAGACAGCGTTTTGGGAGTTGAAAAGCTTCATTTATTGATTTTATTATTGTACTAAATGCTTTACCAAGCAAAGTTGTATTGTTCCCAATGATTTAATATATTTAGCTTGAATAAACTATTTTTTTCTGTATACATATGTGTATTTTACGTCTTCTAAAAATATATTTTTTTTCTTTTTTTCCTATAAAGGTGATATTCAATCATTTCTGTTTAGAATTTTAAATTGTATATTTTAATCTAAATATGTATTTTTATTTTACAGAGTTTTTTATTGATTCCTTTAATCAAAAGGGAGGTTTACATTTTTTTTCATATTACTTGAGACACAATAAATATATAAAGACAATTATTCATTAGACTGAATAGAGGGCAGGGGCTTTCCATACTATAAGCAGCATTCTATGGAATTACTGATCTTGTGTTATTTGTTTCTTGTAAGTAAAAAATAGGGTTTCATGCCATAATTACTGTCTTTTCTACAGTTGACATTTCATATCATGACATTTCTTCTCAGAGGTAACAAGTTTAGTTGATTACTATTTGTTTATAGTGCTGTGAAAACCTGCAATCAGAGCTCAAATAAAAGTATTGCAATTAGATCTATTGGTTAAGAGCTGTAACATTATGAACCATTGCAAAGTGCTTAGTTCCGTGGAAGAGATAATGTCTACTTGCAGCTGGCGCATAGTAATGTGAAAAAAACTGACATATCCTCTGAAATCTTCTGTTGAGTTTTATTGGGATCAATGAGAATTGTAAATATCACACAGCAAATTGTGAATAGTACACCAAGTTTTTATTATAGTGAATCTTAGGATCAACACTGTTTTAAGTGATAAATGGTGAATTGATAAATTAACTGAAAAAATAAAAGGCATCTTTCTCCACAGTAATTTAATACCATAACAGAAATGTATGCTTTCTTTTGCACCAAAACTCTCAAGGTTTACTTTGTATTCCAGATGTCAAAAACAAAAGTTGGTGTGTAAATGTACAACTAGATTTCATAGAGGCACCCAGTATTTTACATGGGTTCAGAATTAGAGTTGACCACATATCACTCTCTATGAAGTGGGAATACCTGGGAATATCACAGTTGATGCGCAATCTAATTTAAAAATAAATTATTAAATGTTATAGATGTAATTCTGCCAATTGCAACTTAATGGATTACTTTATCCAATAATTGTGAGCTTTGTTAATTAGTTATTCAACATCTCTTCACCCACTCTCATCATGGAATGTGTGTGTTTTATACTCCAATGATTAATGCAGCTGACAGGAAGGCAATGCAAGGAACAGGGATCTCTGCGGACACTCAACCTTCACATGTGGAGATATAAAATAAAGAGTTTGTGACAGGAAAGCCAGAGGAGAAGCAGAGGTGTTGAAATACCCAGTAAAATATATTTTCCTCCCACTTTAGCCATACTGCACTTAGTGGCTTTTAATTCTTTTTTTTCTTTCTTCCTCTCTGCTGCTGGAGTCACAAGGCACTCAATTGTATAATGGTTTGTGAGTTCTGTTTACCTGAATCAGCTGATTGGAAGATAGCCAGCTCAGCTGGATCAGTAACTACAGAAGGTCAGAGAAGCTGTGATAGATAGCTTCTCTGCCATTCTCTCATTTTCTTAACCCTTTAAGTGCCACAGGGGTGTGCAATCTACACCCTTATGGCACTGAAGGGTTAAGGGAGGGCAGCTGCTCTTTGGCAGAGACAGGAAACTGTCCTCCTTCTCCACAGTGAACTATGGGAAGATCCCAACATCACCAACTTCAGTTTGGCAATGTTGGGAATGTGAACTCCAACAGAAATGGTTGCTATGGGAGGTTAGTGTGGTGATGTGCCACATTAACATATAAACATACCCACATAAATACGACAATGGTTAATTAACCTGCATTTCCATATGCAAATGAGCCATTGTCAATGTAGTGGGTGCAATATCATAAACCTGTAGAAGGCATAGCAGATTAATAGCAATGTTGGAGGATTGTTGTAGATCAGTTGTGAATTTACAGTGATATGATGGCAAAAAACATCTTATTGCATACTCCAATATGGCCCTTATAGCCTTTAGTGCCTCTCTCCCCTTGTCTCTTTTAAATGCTTCCATCATGGCCCTTATAGCCTTTAGTGCCTCTCTCCCCTTGTTTCTTTTAAATGGCCCAATATCAACCTTTATCTTTTTGATATTTATATATTTTTAGTTTATAGAATTTGTCTTGTTCACCCTTAACTTTCTACAACAAGCCAAGGTCCCAGTTCTATCCCTGGATAACAGGGAAAAACTGGAATTGCCTATCTCAGATCTTGAGGTACAGCACCCCATATAGTCTATATCCCTTGGTAAGTCCCCAGGCCCTGACGATTTTCCCTTATGGTACTACAGTACCATTCAACCTTTTTTGACACCCAAGCTAGCTTCTTTATTTAATGACATCCAATTGGGTAAGCCCTTTGCCTCACAATCTTTAGAAGCCCAGATAGAGACCCCCGAATGTTGTAAAAATTACAGGCCCATATTGCTATTGAACTTTGACATCAAGATCTTTGCCAAAGCCTTGGCTACCAGACTGAAGAGTGTTCTGCCTACTCTTATCCATCCAGACCAGAGCAGTTTCATCCCTGGCAGAGAGGCTAGACAATACTGCCCTGACCATGTCCTTAATTTACACCGCCAAGCACCTTAACATACCCTCTGTTCTGATAGCCACCGATGCAGAAGAGGCTTTTGACAGAGTATGCTGGTCATACATTATGGAGGTATTGTGAAACATCAACTTGGGTCCTCATATGATGTCCACAATCAGTAGCCTTTATTCCTCCCCTTCAGGCAAGAGTCTGGGTTAATGGAACGCTCTCCTCTCCCTTTGACATCACCAGTGGAACACGACAGGGTAGCCCTCTCTTACCACTAATTTTTATTTTTTGCACTGGTACCTTTCTTAAATTTGGTTAGAACTCGCCCTGACATCACAGGAATCACTATCTCCAAGACACATTTCAAAGTAGCCGGCTTTGCAGACAACGTTTTATTCTTCCTGTCCCATTCGGCAACCTCAATCCCACCTTTAATGGACCTGCTTGATGTCTATTGCCACTTACCCAAGCAAAAATAAATTATGATATTAGAAATCTTGAATGTTTTCCTAGATGACTCAACAAAATCTGCTCTTCAAATGAAATTTCCGCTTAGGTAGAAATCGTCATTTATCACTTATCTAGACATTAATATTTCACTGAAACGTCAGGAAATTCAAGAACTGAACTTCTCATATCTTCTATCCTCCATACAGTCATATCTCTACTCTTGTTCCCCTCAATGGGTGTCATGGACGGGACGTACGAATCTGATAAAAATGATGATCTTACCAAAGATACTTTTCGTCATGAACTAGATACATAACCTCTCTGCATGCAGCCTTCCTAAAAAACCTAGTCTGAGATTTAGCATCCTTTAGAGCAAATTGGAAGAAGAGGGCCTAAATCTACCTGACCACATGCAGTATTTCCAGGCTGCTGCTCTGGCTAAATTCTTTGACTTTCAGTCCTCCCTGCCCAAACACTGGACTCTATCTCTTGTGGACGTTTTAGGTTTTATTGACCCGATTCAGCTCTTATGAGCCTCACACGGAAGCATCCCTGAACCATGCCACCAGCATGCCACCAGGAGAGGGAGCAGAGGACTTTATTTTCCTATATCTCTCATACCATAATGGTTTGAGAGATATGAATAAGTGCAAGTAGTCACTTTTAATTGTATCTACCATATAGTTAATACTTTTTTTCTCACATTACTATCCCTTTAAGATAATCATTTGGGATTTATTCATTAAAAGCTAGAACTGGAAAAAGTGCAGAGATGTGCAACAAAACTAATATAAAGTAATTAGAGGATCTGAGTTATAATTGGAGACTAGAAAAACTGAGGTGTACTCCCTAAGAAACTATTTATTCAAAGAGCTGAGCACTCACACACATTAATGTACGTAGGAATATGTTTAAAGAAAATTTGTCTTAGTATGGTATATTTTGTATATATTTTCATAGTTTGGATAATTATTTTTTTAAATATATTTTCATATATTTTATGCAATTGTTATTGATTCAGCTTGAGGGAAGAATCAGTGAAGGGGTTTTCTAGAAAGGTTTTCTAGAAATCCTTATCTTTTAATAGAACGATCGTTGTGGTGTTAAGGATGTAAAGGGGAGGCATTTGTACCTTTTTAAACATCTCTAAAGGGATAGTAATGTTTCATAATAAAAGCAGCTCTAATTAATCATCTTAGTATTTGGACTTTGGAGAGTGTTATTTCAATTCTGTCAGAGTTGTAGTTCAAGAGTAATTCAATGACAAAGTATTCCACTCCCACCCCTTTTACTGATGTAACATTGTTCATCCAGATCAGAAGGGAGGTGCCCAGGTAGACTGCAGAGAGGGACAATATTCAATTAAGATAAGGGAAAAACCTGGAAAACTTGTCAAGGGGGGCAGAGCTTTCATTGTTCCAATAGGAAGAAGATTGTCCCCTGCTGTTATCTGTCTGGTCTTACAACCAGATTCCACATCTGAGACGAGATGGCTTACACTAGGTAAAAGGGACGGGAGGGGAAACTTTGCTTGTGAATATCTCTCAAACCATAAAGGTTTGAGAGATAAGACTTATATCGTTCTTCATGTTTTTTTTAATGCCTACAAAATTAAATAAAGATAAAATGAAGTATTACTATCCCTTTAAGAGACAGAGTAAGACAAAACATGTTATGCTGAACATCTGGTATAAGATGACGTGATTCCAGACCTACTGAATGAATGAGACAGGTCCCATGGTGTGTGTCCGATGCCAGTGGCTGATCGAAGCATAGATGAAAAACAATGATCGAGGTTGGACAGGAAACAAGGCATTATCATCCACTGCAATAAATTATATGCCTTATATACCACAGTGGATTTTGAGTGCAATTTGTTACTTTTAAATAAGTTATTTATAAGATAATACTCTATGGGTGTTCTCTTTTATCGCCTATAGTATTAAGTTTGGAGTGTACAATTGATGAGAGGAAGATGTGGGGTTAAAATCTATACTATGATATATTTCCCTTTGTTTGCTCCCCTATGTGTTATTTTGGAAGAACCAGGGGAAGATTTTTGAGGGTGATAGCAATAAAAAGTACATAGTTTTCTTTTTCTATGTATAGCACATTTTTGGGGGTGATTATTAATTTCTTTTTGTTTGTTTTTGTTTGTTTTTACTTACCAGGAAAATGGTAGTAAAGTATCACTAATGACAAGAACCTCCTCTCCTCTTGAGAAGAATGTGTTATATATTACTGTTAGAAAAAGTTTGTTACCAATATGCTTACATTTTGACAGACTCAATAATGTCTTTGTATATTACCATAAACCTTATATTGTATTCTACAGCTTTGCAATATAATTATCTTGTAGTGTTTCCAATATGTAATATTATATTTATAATTATAGATATGCCATTCATATGCTAAAATGAGCTGATTGCTTTCTTTTACTGACTGTATGGATCAATGTGGCAATAAATACCACAACACACCTGCAGATTATTAAACATTAATTTGAACATTATTTAATATATCTTCATTTCAATACTATATTTGGAGTATAGTTAAAAATTTGCTTTAACGGCATCAAACTCTGCTATTTTACAAAAAAATAAAAGTGTATGTTGCAGTCAAAGTATGTATAGTTTTATATGAAAATGAATTCTTTGAAAATGAACATTTGCTCTGGCATTTAATAACTGATATATTTTCCTATTTAAAGCTATATATTTATTAATGTATTGTAGCTGAAGTTGAAATACTCCTTGGTATACACATTTATACAGACCAAAGTTGGTTTCCTCTAGCCATCTTCTCAACATATATTTGTATTGGTGGTGGATTAATTATGCTTATTTTTTCATATCTAAATAGAAATTAAAAAAGACAAGACAGTGAAGCAGATGTGGCTCATTTGACTACACAAGAGACATTCAGCTAACTTTGTCTAAAACTGAAGGATTAAATTAGCTTTCCCTCTCAGGTCTTGGTCATGTTTATTATTGTTTGTTTGTCCCCTTCATTAAACGAATGCTAATTTTACAATACTAATTTATTTTAAATGAAAGAGCATGTTGTAGCATTCACACATCACAACAGAGTGGCAGTGTTCAAAAAAAGGGGAAAGAAGGAGAGAAAAGAAAATGTTGAAATGGATGCATTCTAAACTTATAATGAAAAAACATACTTTTATAACACAATTAATTAAATCAAGTATTAACACCCAGAGTAAATTTAAAACTCAGATTGTGACTGAAATTATTACACAAAATGTATTAAATTGTATTGTAGCATTCATCATATTTGGGATCTTAAATGAGGCAACGTTTTCTGACCATGAATTACATTTCTGAATCCAAGTCAAGTTATGCTCAATTCAGTACCCAAATACAAGAAAATAAGCTAGTTGAGTGATATTACAATCTGAATTATCTCTTGCATAGAAAAAAGTTGTCTGAGATTACATTCCCTCAGCTCATAACATAATAGCTCACCTCAGCATAAAGGCATGATAAATATTACATTCTACTTGTCACCCCAGGGTGTAAAAGATAGTACTCACAAAAGAGGTATCAAACTAAATCAATCCAAAATCTGCCAAACCGCACAGGATCAGCATGGCAGATTACAGTCTATTCCCTATGGTAGTAGGAAGACCAGCTCAATGGCAGAGGGTACTAAGAATCTCCAGGTTCTACAAGGCTGCCTTTGGTCTTTAGACATTGGAACACTTAACGTTCGATCTACAAATACAATTTCACCATTAGAGGTACTTGTACAAGAACTAAATCATCTGGAACCTAATGATGGATGATGTGGAGGAATTGGATTCTTGATTAAGAAAAGACTTACAGACTCAGTCATAAAAGTAGAAAATATTTCAGAAAGAATCACTTCCTGTATTAGCAAATAAAACAGTCACTATGTTCTTCAAATCATTCAAGTTTAAGCCCCTACAAGTAGCCACAGTGAAGATGAAGTTGAGGAATTTTATGATAATTTATTACATTTTTACAAACAGGGCAATTACAACTATAAATCTGTAATGAGAGATTTCAGTGCAAGAATTGGGTAAGATCCAAAATTGAGAAAAATCAATCGGACCACATAGAAATGGAAAAAGAGATGACAGAGGCAACCAACTGATCAAATTTGTAGAACAACAAAATTTGAACATCATGAATTTATTCTACAGAAAAATGCTCACAGAAAATTGACATTGAAAAGTCATAATGGTAATACAGGTGAAATCGACTTCATACTTAAAAATATTAAAATGATTTTCACTGACTGTTCAGTCCTTAAATCTTTTTAATATTGGAAGTGACCATCGTCTAGTGAGAGCAAAAATCAAAATTCACTGCAAGAAAGAAAGAATGAAAATGATCAATTCAATGAAAAATGGCAAAGTAGCTGGACTTCATAAAGCTTTTTTTTTTTGTATTTTTTTAAAGCACAAGGTCTGAGAAAAAAAATCTATTCTAACCTAGTGCCAGCAGGTCATGTCCTGTTGACCAGTGGCCACTGGCCATTGTCAAAATCCCTGATGTAGATGTGGAATTTGCGACTGCTGTTTTTGCTGCTGCTGCTGAGTTGTTTAAGCAATAGGATGATTAGGCATCTGAAAGGGAATGGGATCAACAACAGCAGTAACATGGTTGATATATGATGAAGGTTCCACTTGCCACAACTAGCTCCAGTGATGGGTATGAGGCAGTAGCAACACAATAAGTAGCCCCCAGTCTATGTGGAGAAAGAAGAACTTGACCAATAATCTTCTCCACCTGCCACTCCTCCAAAGTCATGGGTGTGTTCTTATTAGCATAGAAATGTTTCCCTTGAGAGCTGGAACTGTGCCTCTCATCAGCAACTGCAATGTACACAGTGTGTGTGTGTGTGTGTGTGTGTGGTGAATAACACCTGGGGGCACAACTGTATCCAAACACCATGACAACAGAACCAAAATACTGCTGCTGTCACTAAAGCCCTTGTCCAGATCCCGCTAAAGACAGTTTAATAGTAATGAAGACCCCTCCCTGCCACTATCCTAGCATAATCTGTGGGATGGAATATCCTCAGATGCCGCTTGTTTCCCCTCACCCCATTGGCATGTGTAGTCAGTGCACCACCAGTGTGCAATGGGTGGACACAAACTGCTACATCCTAACATCAACAGAGTGGCTATCATTTGGCAGGGTAGGTAACGATGAATGAGGTGGATTGGCAGAAGATGTAATTGGACAATGTAGTGAAGGGAAAGGGAGGAGGACTCCCAGAGGAATGGTGCAGGCTGCCTTGACCACTAGTCTGAACACTCTCAAATGCTTCCCCTACCACTCCCCTAACACTAGTCCCACTGGCTGCTTCACCATTACTGCTACTACTACTAACAGAAACCACATCAAGTACAGCTGCAGAGTCTTCCTCCTCACAGTCACTAGCAATATAAGAATATTGATTACCCCCGCCTTCACTCCTAACACCAACATGCTACTGGACCTTCTTAGTACTAGCACTGGTGGGACTGCTTGGGGATGGCAAGTGTGACTTAGGGTCCCCTGCTGTCACACTTGGCATCATCTTCTCCTTCCCCCCTCCTGAGTATTACAAGACACACTAGCAGCAGCTTCAGCATTGATGGCAGCAGGTTCAGCACTGGCAGCAGACACAGCACTCGTGGCACTGTCAGCAGGCACAGCATTGGTTACAGCAGGGGCAGCACGTCTGATAGCAGGTTCAGTATTTGTGGAAGCAGGTTCAGCATTGGCAGCAGGCACAGCATTGGTTACAACAGGGCCAGCACGTCTGATAGTAGGCACAGCACTAGTGGCAGCAGGGACAGCATGTCTATCAGCAGGCGCAGGCAGCTGACCTGTCCTGCTCTCACTAGTACTACCCTTTTCTCCCACCCTTCCCATTCCCTTTTCCCACTCCCTTCCCATTCCCTTTTCTCACTCACTTCCCATTCCCTTTTCTCACTCACTTCCCATTCCCTTTTCTCACTCACTTCGCATTAAATTCCCCAAGAACTCTAGGGGTGATTCAGGGGGACTGGACAGCAATGGTTCAGTAGTGCTCACTTTCTCCTCCTCTTCAGACTCAGTGGACACATAAGGGTCCTTCCAATTCCTCCTTTTAATATTTTTAAACCTGCTTATAGTGATAGCAGTCACTGTGAGCCACTCCTGCCTCAATTTTTCAAAAGAACACAGCAGAATAACACAGCACGTCTATCTTGTTCTGTAGCTGCTTCTATTGTGTTTCACTTCTGCAAATATGTTACGTTTTTATAGCAAAAAGGTGAAAACTACATAAATCAATGGGCAGAAACTTTCTATTCTCAAAATGCCTGAAACATGGAAAAATGCAGAAGTCATCCCACTGATAAGGAATATCTAAAAAACTACCGACCCATAAGTGTCCTCCCAGTCCTTATGTATAGCTGCAAAACATGGACACTTCATTTAATACCAAAGTCATACAAAAACATTAAGGGATAGTAATATTTAAAGTGTAAAAAATATATATTGTAGAGTATATCCCCCCCGAGTAAAACAAAGGTAATCCCACTGCTAAAAGGTGTTTTATTCAAAAGTTATTACAGCTCAAAATTTAAGTGTAGTATCACAGTGGCCTGAAATTGTACAGCGGTGCTGTTGTTACACCATCCAATGGTCAGCTCTGGTCAGTTGACCATAAATCTTCAAGTGCAGTATCACAGTGGCCTGAAATTGTACAGTGGTGCTGTTGCTACACCATCCTATGGACAGCTCTGGTCAGTTGACCATACATCTTCATAGGATGGTGTAGCAACAGCACCACTGTACAATGTCAAGACACTGTGACTCTGCACCTAAAAAATAATAGCTTTGCGAATAATTTCCCAAGAAAAGTGCTGTTTTTCTGCTTTTTTCAACTAGGTCATTCCATTTAAATCAATGGTAACATTGAATTTAAACTCAACACATATCAAATATTACTTTATTTCACAAAGGCATGGTATAAAAGGGGCATGAGGATGACTGTGTTGTTGGGGTGTGGGGAAAGAATCAGTTGAACAGGGAATGTTTTTATGGTTGGGGTTTGTTTACTGGGATTGGGGGCACTTAATAGAAAATAAATCCTAAATACAATTAAAAAACCCCAAAAGACATGGTATAAAAGTGGTCTGAGGTGGATGCATGTGTTGGTGGGTGGAGTCTGGGGAATGAATCAGTTGAATAGGGAATTTGTTTTTGGGGGGATTCTTGACTAGCATTTGGGGGACAGTTAATACAATTAAATAAGAAATAAATAAAATAAGAAATTTGTATGTAAAGTGATAGCGACAGGAGCCCCTGACATAAGCTGCCACTAAAATAGACTGATACTTGATATGATAGAGTATTTTGTAGAGGATGATATTTTAGATTTGTTGTTGGTCCAAGCCCTGAGGAAATATTGATTTGTAGTATTAGACTTATTAGAGGCACAAGCCCTGAAGAAACATTGATTTTAGGACTTAGGCTTGTTTGGCACAAGCCCTAAGGAAACATTGATTTGTAGTACTTAGGCTTGCTAGAAACAAGCCCCAAAAAATGTAATTTTTTTTTTTTTTGTAGGACTATGTTTTTTGTTTTTTTTTTAATTATTATTATTATTATTATGTTTTTTTTAACCCCGTGAGGACCGGCCGTGCACATACTTTGCGGTCCCTTAAGGACCACGGAGAATTTTTTTTTTTTTGCGGGATCGAATTCCAGACTCCTCGAATGGCGTGCCACACAGGGAGCCCAGAGTTCCATGAGGGTTCTTAATGATATAACAACCTATAATGGTCCAGGACCATCATGGGTCCTTAAGGGGTTAAAGCACAAGTCCTGAAAAAAAAAATACCTTACTGGCCCAGTACCAGCAGGCCATGTCCTGTTGGCCAGTTTGACAGTGGTCATTGTCAAATGCCCTTATGTAGATGCAGAATTTGCAACTGCTGTTCTTGCTGCTGCTGAGTTGTTTATGCAGCAGGATGATTATGCAGCTGAAAGGCAATGGGATCACAATAGCAGTAACATGGGTGATGGATGATGAAGGTTCCACTTGCCACGACTATCTTCGGTGATGCACCTGAGACAGTAGCAGCACAATAAATAACCCCATATTATAATTCTTCTCAACCTGCCCCTCCTCCAGAATTATTGGTGTGTTGTTATTGAATAGAAATTGTTACCTTGAGAGCAAGAACTGTGCCTCTCATCATCAACTACAATGTGCAGAGTGTGTGTGGTAAATAACACCTGGGGGCACAACTGTATCCAAGTGCTGGCTTATATGTTTTGGAATGGACAAGAGTCGCATTCAGTGATTGCCAACATGTAATTTAATCAGGGATGGTTTAACAGTTTCTGTAAGTCAAAAATGTCAATATATAGCTTAGGACTTGATTTAAATGGGTACCTTGGCAAGGTAAGCAAGCTTAAACATACTTTGGCCAAACTATGCAAAAGAAAACCTCATTATTTTCACATAAACAAATTAACATATTGGTGTAATATATACTTTACACAGGATTCAGATTTGGTGAATTTGTATAGAGCATCACAGGATTGTCTTTTGTTTTTTCAGTTCAACATAAGCAGCACTTTGAGTTTGATTTGGTAAACTGGACAAGAACTGCTGAGTTCATGCCTGTCCTCAAGGAATCATATTCCAACACAGAAACTATTGTGACATTGTATACTCAGATGACTCAGTAGAAAGAATGCAATTTGCAGGAAACACCATAATGTCACGGATGGGTGGCATACATTCCTGGCTGGCACCTGTGTCTTTACCATACTACTGGCATTGCTTCCACCAATTGTTTTTAAAGGCTTAACTTGCCATACTAGACTATTATTTTTTCAAGGTTTGTAATATTATACAAGCCTGCTCATAATTTCTGTCTCACGCTCTCTCTCGCTCTCTCTTTCTCTCTCTCTCTTTAAATTTGTTTATATAGCATTATGGAACCCTGAATACTTTTTAGCAAAAGTAGAAGTTCAGGTTTTTGATTCTATGACAGCAAGAAAGCCTACCCTATAGATAAACATAGGTGGTAAATGTCAAACTTCTCATGAGAACATTTCAAGCGGGAAAAATAAAATTTTCTATGGGTGAAATTTCCTGCAGGAAAAGCAGAAACATTTTTTTTTCCACAGAATTTGCAGCTGTAACAACATTTTTCTTTTCGTCCATCCCTATTTAGGTAGTTACAGTTTTGCTTACCTACTACCGCAGGAATAATCGGCTAAGGATGAAAAAACAATTGTAAGATTAATTGTATAAATCTATAAGCTGGTGTCTTGGGAGTTGGGAGAAACAGTTCTACAACTGTGTGTCATGAATGAAAAATACAATAAAAACCATTTTCTAAGGTAAAAATAACTATTCTCTTGACATGTATTTTAATGTGCTAATACATTTCTTGGATTCAGGACCTTTTTCATTAATCTGGTAGACAGTCATGGCATGGGCTATTTTGTCATAAATGACTATACTGAGTAATGTTTCTTTAGCATTGCACTTTATTATAGCAGTCATGATCTTGCCCTAGTAGTAGATATTTCTTAAAAAGGAATGAAATGAATAGCTGAGTAAAATCAGTCATTAAAATGTTCCAAACTACAACAGGATCCATGGTGCAGAGTTCACTTAGAGTCATCTAGAGCCATTCAGTAAAATCATACAATTGTAATGCACAGTTACTTTTGAACTTATTCCATTTAACCGATCCATTCATTTCCTAGTTTAAAGAAACAAACTACTGCTATTCTGTTATGTCCAGCTGACAACTTCTTGAATATATGTTTCATATAATGTTTTCTCATTCTTATTAGAATACCCAAAATTGACCTATCAAATCAGATTTCTGAAATGCAAATATTTAAGGTTCCTATCTATGATCCTGGACACTGTTTTGTTATGTTTTTCAGTCAAGATCTTTTTATAATGTTTACTGTTTTGTTTACTTCATTTTTCTGTTGTGCTACCTATCACTTTATTTCAACTTTTTTCACTCCCTTCGTTTTCTTATCCATTCAAATAAAGGTTTTCTATACATATATTTATGTGTTCATTTTAAATTAATTCATTTTAACTTTATTTTATTTTATACAATTAGCTTTTTTAAAAGAGTTGCGTAGCGTCCAGCTCTGTATCAGCACGCGCAGCAGTCCCTACTGCGCATAACTGCGTTGTTACACGCGTTTTAGCGAATTATTATATAGGACGTGTTAGCTGGTGGTTACAAATTTGGAATGTCTAAATTTATAAATTAAAATGTTTGAATTATTTACTACATTTAAGTTATGTGTTATGTAATTGAAATGTCTTAATATTCTAGTGTTTGTACAGTCTATATTGTTGGGGATAGAGGTATAATTGTTAACTACTGTTGTATTTTTTTAACATTTTTATTTGAATTTTATTAACCTCTGTCCCAAATATGTTTGCTCACATTTTATGTATGCTTAAAGTAATTGTTAACCAGAGCCCTTATCAATTGGCATGGATGCTTAATTCTAATATGTTTGCTCTATTGGAATCAGACTTAATAAAAATGCTGGGGTTGCAGTGTATGGTTCCTAAACAGCTCATATCAGCTATTATAAGGGTCATAAAACTGACTTCTTTAGCTCGAATGCATCCTGAAAGTATGTGACTCTCATCCACAAACTTCAGGGTTGCATGCTTAGTCCTCCTACTGTCAGGCTTTCAAGACAGATATAATGGATTTTTGAGGACATGCATTAAGTAGAACTGTGAGAATCCTTACAATTCTGCTTGCTTCCACATTGGTGTGCCAAGGCTTACAATGCAGCCATGGCTTCATCAGCAGGTCTTCTCCCAGGGAGCATACCTGCCAATAGGGCACAATCTAAGCAATGTTAGAAGTAAAATAAGTACTAGACTGAACCCACACCTAATCCAAGAGAGTGAACAAAAATTGGGTAATTACCAGACTATTGTATCAGTCAAACAACTGGTGTAAAAAAATAATGTGTATAAAATGTAATACAATACAGTAAAAATAATGTCAACAATACAATACGTTAAAATATAATATATACAGATCTTATCCAAAAGCAAATTCTCAAACAATGTCCAAAGTAAATCTCATATCCTTCTATATTAATCCATATGAATCCATATGATCAAAAGTAAAATATTTACAGTACCTTCTTCTGGAATAATGGAGAAAATAGCTGAAAGAAGTATGAAGGTTAAAAATGTAAATTAATGATGAAGTGGGAGGTGGTGTCACAATCCCCAAACTACTCTAGTGATTTAGATGAAGAAGATCGGTATGAAAAAAAGATGTGGAGACTGGGTCACTCCCAGCACATCGGTCATAAAAGGAAAACTCATGCATTCTTCTTTTAGTCCCCCCCTCTATTCAAACAACAACATTTCTGTGAAAAAGAAGCATGAAAACAACACAATATTTATTCAGGTCCACTCGGAGACAGGAATAAAAATATACTTAAAGGATTTATAGACAGATAATGCCTATCACAAGTAATCCCACTTACAGCTGTTGACACTGTGATCCTGAAGCAATAGTCTCTCAACAGTACTATATAATTCCAGGGACAATGCTAGTCTTGGCATGTGGGCTGGAACGCACCTAACTATGTGGACTCTGACAGGGGTTCTTATAGGGGGAATTGGAACTAGCTGCTTTGCTAAAATCCTGCTATATACTCAATGCAGTGTACAACAGTTCACTTTTGTCAGACACACAGAAAAAATAGATGTTTAGATAGATAGATAGATAGATAGATAGATAGATAGATAGATAGATAGATAATTTGTATGCTTATATATAAATAACATAGATATATATATTTTTGTATGCACACTAAGTAAAGTCTCCATACGCAGTACAGAATGGATTACATAAACCACAACATGTTTGATGGCTTTGAGGCATCTCTAGCACTCAAAGGGTTAATCAGTTAAAGTTCAAGAAATCTTAAATATAAATCCCCCTGCTTTTGTTTGTTTTAGAGATAATTTCAACATCGATGTAGTTTTTCATTTTAATAAAATACAACTATAAACAGCAGACAATAATATACATACTAAGAAGTGATATTGTACACCACAGAGCATAGCTAATATATTTTATAGCAGTACCAAATGTATTTCTCAGCTGTTGCATCCAAACCCTAAAACATAGGTATATACAGTACAGGGAGTTACTATTTGCAGTACACGGTGATGCTATTCACAACACACTGGTATTATATACAAAAAATATGGGTAATATATTCAACCTCAGTGCTAAACACACAATACAGCTGTGTTATATGCAGATTAGAGTGGTGCTATACACAGTACACAGTTGTGTTAATGCACAAGCCAAAGCAATAGTATGCACTGTGAAGACAGAGGTTAGAAACATTGGTGTTCTACAAACACACAATAATGATAAATAAAGATGAGTAATGCTATATGCAGTACAGATTCATGTAACAAATTAAAGGGGGTGAATGACAGGTGTCTGTTGTCCGACTGGTACTACTATATTGAATCTCACCTCACCTTTGGTACATAGGAGGAATTTTATGTGCAGGCCTGGCTGCAACTCCCAGATGGAGGAGCAGTCAGTCCGACTTTAGTGAATAGGTGAAAGGAAAGCTAGTGGACAATAAGCCTGTCCCTTTTTCTCCTGTATCATCCAGGGTAGCCAATGAGGCATTATACCCCCACCTCCTGTCTGACTTTATAGATATACACCCTTCTCTAAAACAACTTAACACCTACATATCCCCTGAGTTAACCCCATTGTCAGAGTTACTTGGTATGCAATGCACAGAAATGAGTTCAGTTCCACTGGCAGTGGGAGGCTGTTATATAATATTAAATTAAATTTCCTTCCATTATATTAATTTAATCTCAATTAACTCCTGCATTGCAGCAGGGGCTTGCATTAGCCGCAATGGTGATGGAGGAGTAAATGGTCATTAACATATTTTTGTTTTAGTATAAGACAAAATGGCCTAAAATAAACTGTATGGAGACTGGGAAGTAGGGGTGGGCAAAAAGTGAGAACAATTTCTCACACGTCTTCTTGTGAAAAACGGACTGTTTTTTCTCATTATTCACAAAAGTTTTCTCCTTTTCTCCAATGCAAAATGTTCATCCTTTTCACCTATTCCAGCAACATTTTCACTTATTCCGATACATTTTTCTCCTATTCAACACATTTTTCTCTTATGTTTAATATGGTGCAACATTTCCCAGCACAATTATGGAGAGGGTTCTGAATATTATTCAGTTCACAGATAACTTTGAGCTTGACAGCCGTAATCACATATATCAATAGAGACTCAGATGAATAGTAAGAACTTTAAAGGAGATACACTAGTGCCTTTAAAGGAATAGTAATGTTTCATAATAAAAGCAGCTCTAATTAATCATCATAGTATTTGGACTTTGGAGAGTGTTATTTCAGTTCTGTCAGAGTTGTAGTTCAAGAGTAATTCAATGACAAAGTGTCCCCCTCCTGCCCCTTTTTCTGATGTAACACTGTTCAGCTAGAGCAGAAGGGAGGTGCCCAGGTAGATTGCAGAGAGGGACAATCTTCAATTAAGATAAGGGAAAAACCTGAAAAGCTTGTCAAGGGGGGCAGGGCTTTTATTGTTTTCATAGGAATAAGAGTGTCCCCTTCTGTTATCTGTCTGGTCTATAGACTGCATTCCACATCTGAGAAGAGATGGCTTACACCAGGTAAAAAGGGCGGGAGGGGGAAACTTTGCTTGTGAATATCTCATAAACCATAAAGGTTTGAGAGATAAGACTTATATCATTCTTCATGTTTTTTTTAATGCCTACAAAATAAAATAAAGTTAAAATGAAGTATTACTATCCCTTTAAATCATAGAAATGAGGCTAACTCAATATTCTCATTTAACCCATTCGGGTACAGGGTGTTCAATCTAAACATCCATGCCG
Source organism: Rhinophrynus dorsalis (assembly GCA_037306005.1). Taxonomy (NCBI): domain Eukaryota; kingdom Metazoa; phylum Chordata; class Amphibia; order Anura; family Rhinophrynidae; genus Rhinophrynus; species Rhinophrynus dorsalis. Next base: position 115,902,510 of record CM074720.1, read on the forward strand.
TTTCTCGTTTGTTTAATTCATTCACAAATTACCCCTCCTAAAATCTAATCTCACACTCTATAGAGGGAAACCCATCAACAATCTAGGATCACTATTATGTACTTTAATAAAATGAAGTGACAGAGTGGGTAGTAACTTTTTTCTCTATATTTCTCTTATGCTCGTACATTCTTTTTTTAAAAGGTCTTTTTGTTCTTCCTATATAGATCAGATCACAAGGGCATTTGAGCACATAAGTTACAACTACACTATCACAACTTAAAAAATGTTGAATGCGGAATTCTCTACTACTATTTTATCTATAAAGATTTCTAATTTCTTAGGGCAGTTGACCACACCTGTGCCAGCCAGTCACCGGTGACAAAGTGAGGGGATTTTTTCTTCTTTCCCCTCCTCCTGCCTAACAAATGTCTTCCTGTTCTCATTCTTATTAGAATCATTACAATATTTAGACAATTTTTGTTGACGCTGTTCACTTTCTTTATGAGCTCTTAAATCAGTTGGTGCTAAATTTTTTAAACAAGGATTTTTTCTACATATAATATTGACATTTTCTGGACCCAAATTTCTTAAGACCTTGAGGGAAAACATGAAACACAGACACCATGACATTTCCATCAAACATGTTAAAGACAAACACACACAGCAGAACTGAAGCACCACTTTTGCTGTCCCTGACTCTCCAGAAAGGCAACAAGAGGCAAAGCAGAGATAAAAGAGGAGGAGGAATGGAACAACCCAAACAGCGACTGGAAGTTCCATGACAAGTGAAACAACTAGCTCGCCATCACCTTCTAGGGTAACTACATCATCTGCCAATCCACCTCATTCATTACCTCCCCCGCCAAATGATAGCCATTCTGTTGATGCGGAAAGTGCCATTTTTTTCCCCGATTTCAGTTGGAGGTGGAAATTTTTGTTCATCCCTAGTACCAAGTTCATATATTAAGGTGACAGTATTCATTTCCAGCACAATATTTCTTCTTCTGAGAGCTGTAGTGGAGAAATAAGTAGGTGGAAGTCAAAGTTGTGAGTCCTACAGCAACATATACTTTTAAAAATGTAGAGTGCATTTTTCCTTTGCCCACAACACTTACTTCCTGCTTAAGTGACACTGGCACATATTCATGATAATGTAAAGTGTCAAAAAATAAAATACAACCTTCAATGTGGTAGATGTGTATGGTAGTGGTGGTGGGGGACTGGTGTGCTGTGATTGGTGGGACCTTGACAAACTGCATCCACTGTGGGAGGAGAGGGATCATCATCATTTATTACACATGCTGCAGCAACAATTTTTGAACTATCACTTTACTCCCACATGCCTGCACTGCTCCACCTTTCCTCCTCCCATTTGTGCATTTGCTAGACATTACTCAATTACTGTGTGTGTTTTTACTCTCTACATTATACAGCTGATTGAGTGTGATGTATTGCCTTGTCCACCTTATCATCACAGTTAGTGTTTTGTTGCTGTGCTCAGTCTTGCCATGGTGTATGGCTTCTGACATTAAACTGTCTTCAGCAACCTCACCTTGTTAGCTGAGTTTGGCTGTTCCTCACCCAGTTGTATTCCTCCTACATAGGTGTTTCTGTTTCAGTTAATGATTGTGTTTCAACGTACATGTTACATTGATGATCATTACATCATTAGCACATTTGGTATAATTGTTAAATCATATACCTGATGATATACCTACAAAATTTCTGACTTTGTGCAAGTGTACCAATAAGAATTGATGCTGTTTAGAAGTCAAAGGGTAGTCACACCAAATACTGATTTGATTTAGATTTTTCTTCTGTTTACTCACTTTGCATTTTGTTAAATGATAAAAATAAACTATTACCATGTCTATTTTTTACTTTACAACATTTTTTCACACCTGTCTAAAATGTTTGCACAGTCTTGTAGCTCTAATAGCAATGCATATTTAACTAATGTTTAGAAGTTTATAACACATTTTACTTTTATGTCATAAAAATAAAAAAACTTTGTTTATAAAAAAGTGTGTGTTTGATGTGAATTGATTATGCAAGAACCAGAATTTTCTCGAAACCTGTGAAGTAAATCAAGGTTACATTTCTCTATCAGTAAAAGGACTAAACATTTTAATAAACAGCCTCCATTAAATAAAATAGAAACTGGAAAGTTTATTCCATTTGAGAAATGTAGACCATAAACTGGATTTTGAAAACTGTTTGACTAAGATTGCAATCAATGGCCATTTTAAAGAGGACACTTGCAAAAACTACATATTGTGTGGTTATACTTCTTTAGATTGATAATAAGTGTCACATTTTAAATGAGCAGTTATGCAAACCATATGTAAGACACCCTGGGCTACTATATACCTTTGAGTCCCAGAGGGGTACGCAACGCATTGTAGAGCAATGAGTTGCATACCTCTCCGGCATTCAAAGGTATATAATGTGCAAATTACACAGTACCATAATTACATAGTAAAGTAGGTGGAAAAAAAGACACGTCTATCAAGTTCAACCTTTGACACAGGATACCCAAGAAAATAAGATTTATATACGCCTTCCTGACTCCAAAACGGGTATTGCTAGCTGAATTTCCCACATTCTGAATTCTGGGTGTGGCAAGAGCAATCTAAGTGTCTCTGAACCAGACTCCTTTACAAGATATTATTTAACCCGTTGGATGCTAGAGAGATCCCAATGCAATGCATTGGAGACCTCTCTAGCAAAAAAGGGGTTAAAGCATTTTTTTTGTCCTTGCTTGTTCTGTGCCAAGAGTATTTTCTGTGCCAGGAAACAGAGAATTAGACTGGGAAGGGGTCATGTGAGGACTGATGGTGGATGGTAATGGGTGGAGCTAAGGGTACCTACAGTACCTTGCCTAGGGGCACCAGGGATGCAAATCAGGCCCTTGGCAATATGTTTATCAGAACTTACTGTTTTACCTTTACCTACTAATATACTGTATACCCCTGTAGGCTCCCTTCTGCTAGAAATGAATCTAACCTTCTCTTAAATGTATCCACTATATCTCCATTGCATTCCTTGAGCAAGAAATTTGGCAATTTAGCAGACCTTCCTGTAAAAAAACCCTTCTCCTGCTGAAACTGAACCCTCCTTTCCTGTAAAGGGCAGACCCTCGTTATTTGATCAGACCTTGGAATGAAAAACTCACTAGCGATATCCACATATACTTATACAATGCAAAAAAAAAAAAAAAAAACATTTTAAGGATCTTTACTCTAGAGTAAATAAGCCAGCTCTGGCTAGATGGTTTTCATATTCAAGTCCTCCATTCCCTTAATTAATTTTGTTTATCTTCTGTGTGCTTTCTCCAGTTCTAGAATATCAGAATTAGTACCCAGAATTTGAAATGCAAAGCAAATTCCAGGTGAGGTCTTATCAAAGATTTGCACAGTGGCAAAATAATGTTATCCACTCTTGCTTGAATAACCAGTTTTATGCAACACGTGACTTTGTTTGCTTTTGTTACTGCTGTGTGAAACTATTCACTATTTACAAGTTTGCATTTTACAAGGACTCACATTTTTTCTCTAGCAATGAATATCCTAAATTGATTCCTTTAAAGGGATAGTAATGTTTCATAATAAAAGCAGCTCTAATTAATCTTCATAGTATTTGGACTTTGGAGAGTGTTATTTCAATTCTGTCAGAGTTGTAGTTCAAGAGTAATTCAATGACAAAGTATCCCCCTCCCGCCCCTTTTACTGATGTAACACTGTTCAGCCAGATCAGAAGAGAGGTACCCAGGTAGATTGCAGAGAGGGACAATCTTCAATTAAGATAAGGGAAAAATATGAAAAGCTTGTCAAGGGGGGCAGGGATTTCATTGTTTTCATAGGAATAAGAGTGTCCCCTTCTGTTATCTGTCTGGTCTATGGACTGCATTCCATATCTGAGAAGAGATGGTTTACACTAGGTAAAAGGGGTGGGAGGGGGAAACTTTGCTTGTGAATATCCCTTAAACCATAAAGGTTTGAGAGATAAGACTTATATCATTATTCATGTTTTTTTTAATGCCTGTAAAATAAAATAAAGTTAAAAAGAAGTATTACTATCCCTTTAAGTACACAGTTAGTATTGTGACTTGTTCATCCCAAATGCATAACTTTACACTTTCCCACATTAAACTTTATATTCCATTTGTTTGCCGAATCTGCTATTTTACGTAAATCCCTCTGTAGATAACAAACATCCTGTTCAGAGTTTATTACCCTGCAAATTTTAGTGCAATCTTTAAATATTGAAAGTTTGCTGTTTACACTTATTTCTAGGTCATTTATAAACATGTTATAAAGCAGTGAACAACACGCTCTTCCCGAATCTTCCACCAATTTTCTATCTAGTTGCAAAGCTTATCCCCAGACCCAATTTTCTTATTTTATATGCCATCCTCTTCTGTGGGACTGTATCAAATGCATTTGCAAATTTTAGATACACTACATCTACTGCTTTACCACTATCTATGTAACTAGTTATATTCATAGAAGATTGAATTATTTAGTAACATAGTAACATATTAAATTAGGTTGAATAAAGACACAAGTCCATCAAGTTCAACCTTTGCCTCATACCCTAGTGACATGAGAACTGTATAGCTATCCTGCTACCAAATAAGTTAGTCTTTTTCAGACCTTCCTGATCTGCCTACTAATAAACAGTATAACCCTGTATGTTCCCTTTTGAAATAAATATATCCAATCTTCTCTTGAATGTATCCATTGTATCTGCCATAACCACCTCCTTTGTCAAAGAATTCCACAATTTAACAGACCTTACTCTAAAAAACCCTTCCTCTGCTGAAGTCTAAACCTCCTTTCCTCTAATCTCAAGGGGTGTCCCTGGTCACCTGATCAGGCCTTGGAATAAATAGCTCACTGCATAGATCCTTGTATTGACCTCTCATATATTTGTACATAAAGTAAATAAACCAAGTTTGTCTAGTCATTCTTCATACATCAAGTCCTCCATTCCCTTGATTAATTTTTTTGCTCTTTGATGTACCCTCTCTAGTTCTAGTATATCTTTTTTCAGAACTGGTGCCCAAAATTGCACTGCATACTCAAGGTGAGGTCTTACCACAGATTTGTACAATGGCAAAATGATGTTACCCACTCTTGCTTCAATACCTCTTTTTATACAAGACAGGATTTTGTTTGCCTTTGCTACTGCTGTTTGACACTGGTCACTGTTTCCAAGTTTGTGGTTGACAAGGATACCCAGGTCTTTCTCTAGCAATGAGTCCCCTAAAATGATTCCATTAAGTTCATAAGTAACCCTGGGACTATTTCCTCTCAAATGCATGACTTTACACTTCCCCACTTTGAACAACAACCGAGGGTCTGAAGATTAGGAGTTTATGAATGCATGCACTTCTGCATGAGTGACGATATGCAAATCTCCATGGAGGACTGAACCAGAAGGCTCATGGGATCCCAATAACCAAGTAAGGGCATTGACTGATAGGGAAACCCCCCTAACTGCCGATCCTACAGATTGCCTGTTTACATGCATTGCCACAATGTTTCACTTTAAGTAAGGGCATTGACTGCTAGGGTAAGCCCTGACTGCTGATCTTGCAGATTACAGTGTTGTACATAGAACTCTAGTGGGTGCTATATATATTGTATTCAGTGTTATGCTATATTTTTACAGTGGTGGAAGTAATTTGTTCTATATAACTGTTGCCACTTGTGATTGTGTTTGCTTTTATATCTATTGATTTATGTTTTAAATTCTCTGGTACAGTTATGTATTGTTTATAATCACACACAAGCAAATCCTATTGACTCAGTATATAGTCTCTCTGACTACACACAGTAGCTCTGATACATATATGTGTGTGGGTCCATATTTATACTTTTTTAATTTTTTATTGACTTCATTAAATTAATTTATTTATTCAGCTATTGTCTTATGTATGCTAGTTTGCTACTGCACTGTTTCCCCCATTCCCATATATCTTGTTTCAAATGGTAAACCATGTCTTGGAGGTCCTGAGACCAAGGGGATTAGTGACATTGTAACATTTAAGGATTGATCTGCAATCTATATACTTTGGACATTTTGGCATAGACACTTTTCCCTGTTTCTTTTATACCTCCTACATAAATTATTATATTTTATGTTTCTTCTGACTGCACAATAGGCAGCGCTCTACATCCCAGCCAATTTTGGAGACAATATATTGCGCTGGTTTTATTTATTTGTTTATTTATGTAATTGATAAACTTTTTTGGATTTGTCTTGGTCTCCCTTGCAATTTGAGTTTTATCGACTATTTTTGCTAACTTGATTGCCTTAATGCAATCAGTGTTTACTCCCCTGTATTTCAACAAACAATTATCTTTTCCTTCAGTATTAAATAGTCTAATTGTATTTATTCCTTACCACTTCTTTCTTAGCATCAGGCTTTAACCACACTGGCTGTGATCTACTTATGTTACTATAGAGTAATATAGCTATGATATTTGTTGTAGCTAGGTCAAATACACTTATTTCTTATCAGCACTTCCGCCATTTGTGTCCTCTAGCTATCTGTAAGCATGCTCAAAAATATGCTTCTCTTAGCTCTCTGACAGATCTAATTTCTTATATCTGGATAGTTAAAATCTACCATAATTATAGTATGTCCAATATGAGCAGCTTATTACATTTGCAATAACAGCTGGGCCTTAACATTCTCATCAATATTTGGTGGTTTGGAGCATATACCCACCAACTTTTTTTATAGTGTAAGTTTAACTTCAGTTTCAAGAACACGGACTCCACATTTCCTCCATTTCTTCACAAATGTCTCCCCGTAAACTTGTATTTTGATCTGATGTCAAGTAAAGGATTAAACCCCCCATGACTGTTAATCCAGTCTCTCCTAAGAAGAGAATAGCCCTCAACAATTACAGCCCAAATATATGTATCATAGCACCATGTTTTGGTTGTACCAATTATGTCCAAATACTCATCGACGTCCAGTATTTCCACCTCTCCCATTTTGCATACCATACTTGTTGAATTCACTGTCACAGTGTGCAGGCAAAAGAAGGACAGACACAATCATATGAAATATAACCACCTTTATTTAATAATGTACAGCAATAATAGAATAGCCCACACAACCCCAGACAAGCAAATAGGACCCAAGGTCCCTCCAGAGCTGCACACTGTGCTGTGCACTGCACTACTCAAGTGGGACAACAGAGAATGGTAGAATATGTGTAAGTCACCACTTGGTCTGCAAACAGAGGCAACAGAGAGTGAAAGCAGACCAGAGCCAGGAGGCACCGAGTCTACAGGTCAAACAAGCCGGGGACTACACGGAGCGAGAGGAACCAGGCCACTGGTTAGGCAAACCAAGGACTAGAACGAGTGAAAGTAACCAGGTCCACAGGGAAGGCAACCAGAGGCTACACTAAGCGGGTAGTAGCAAGGGCCACTGGTTAGGCAAGCCGGGGTCATACACAGAGCGAGTAGTCAGCCAGAGCCACAGGTCAGAACCAATGTGGGTAGTCAGACAAGTTGGGGTCATACACGGAGCGGATTCTCACATAAGACACAGGTCACATAGGAGCACAAAACACAATAGCAGAAACACCACGTAAGGTCAATGACTCCTAGGCCCAGGGAGGTTTATAAAAGAGCAGAAGGAGGCGAGACCCAATTAGGCCACCCAGAATAGGCCCATAAACAGGTGTCCATGCTAGTGCCATTACCTGATATAGCAATGAGGAAGTGGCCGGCGGCCATACAGGGGCAAGGAAGCACAGGATTGCCCAAGGGAGACTGTGATATTTTCCAACATACAATTAATTTTGTTGTCACTGTGTATTTTACTCATTAGTTGCATTTTTTTTTAAATCTTAACATTCTCATCAATATTTGGTGGTTTGGAGCATATACCCACCAACTTTTTTATAGTTTAAGTTTAACTTCAGTTTCTACGAACACAGACTCCACATTTCCTCCAGTTTTTTTTATCTGATGTCAAATAAAGGATTCATAGGAGTGCCCCCCTATTAGTTACATTTATCCTCTCACCTTCTCCCCCTTTGATCCTTTACTTATACCCAGTTCCTATCTAAACTGTCTACCCCTCTTTCTTAGTTCAAAAGCTCTTCCAACCATTTAAGCTTTCTCTCCCCTAGTACAGCAGACCCCTTACCATTTAGGTGCAATCCATTACTACCATCCAGATTGTACCCAAGCATGAAGTCAGTCCACTGCTCTAAAAACCCCAAACCTACACCAATATTTAAGCCATTCATTAAGCTCCCTAAGCTCAGTCTGCCTACTTACACTAGTGTATAGCACTGGTAGTCTTAAAATTATTGGACTAAAATAAATAAAATCAATTGATTACTTTTGATTATAACAATGCAATTAGTGAATCGCAAAATTTTGTTTCATGAATATTATCACAACACAAACAAATCGTATTCTGTGCATTGGGATACGTCCTATTGACTGATTTTATTATTTATCTAGTAATGTATTTGCCTTTTGCTAATATACTGATAATGGCAAAGATGGGACTGATTCCAAGTGGACAAGTAGCAAAGAATATAGAATTTCACTGAAGTCCATTATAGTATATTTTGAATAAAATTATGCAATACAGTTGGTAACAGTTGTTTATTCGATCTAATGGAGAATTGTTTTTCATTTTTATTTTGCAATTTAAGTATGTTTAATTGTTTTCAAGGCCAAAAATAATAAATCATTCACCAAAGGAATGTTACATTTGTTTATCAATTTAATTCTGAAGTAGAGAACAGAAAAAAAAATTACCTTGAACAATGACACTTTGGCTTTTGAACCTTGATACCAAAGTAAAGAAGGACTAATTTGACATTTTTGAATTACTTTAATCTTGTAAAATATACATACTGCTTTGAAAGAAGCTGTTAAAGATAAATTATTATTTCAGTCTTTCAAATAACACCTGTTTTGTTTCCTTCAATATTAATAGTAATTTGTTCTAGATTTAGAATCTATTATTTTTGCAGAAGCCAGTTCTTTAATACTTTTCATGCAGAGAGCATGTTAAAACACATGGGAAAGCAGTTGACTTGTCTAGCCTTTCAGAGATTCAACAAGTTATATCAAGTTGATTAGTTACAGAAAATCAGATATAAATGGATGGCATCTGACACATATAGAACTGTAAAAAAAAGTAAAAATCCTAAAACATAATTGGGTTTATGCCATAGTGCTAGGCCATAAAACTCTAATATAAGAAAAGTGTTTGCATTGAGCAGAAACTTTCACAATTCACCTCACCAGGTTCACATTTCTACAGTACAATATGATTTGATAAAATTGGAATAGCTAGGTAAAAAATGCTTTCTCTACGCATACTGAAGTGTTACATGTGATAAAATGCTTTATTATCTGGCTTATTTGCTTTGTACATTATCTAAAGACTGCATGTTATTCTTAAACATCAAATTGTATTGTTTTTTATTTTAGAATAATTACATTTTTGCCAATATTGCATTATCTCTATCTTAATACTAGCAGTAGTACACGTGAGGAAGCAGGCACAGCAACACTAGAAAAAGTGCAAGAAGGCACTTCAGATGCTTATAGTTGACTACCAAATTCTCTCCACTCTTCTCCTCCCTGAAATAATGGGTATGTGATTAATTTTATTTGGGGGCAGGAACTGCTCAGTCCTCAACATCGGTTTTATTCACAATGTGTGACAAAGTTGTAAAGAGGGGGAAGTAGGAGTCACACCGTGGAACATCATCCTAATATACTATGTCTATCACAACCACCCCAAAGTATACCACAGACATGAACCATCATACTCATTAGGTAAACCAAAGAAATCACTTGCTTCATATGTATCTGAGCCACTTATACATTTGCAACAGTGGAAAAAACATAAGTGAACATTTGGGCCAGCTGATAGCGAGTAGGGGTGGGTGAAAAATGAAAAAAATTTCCAGCATGACTTTTCACAAAAAACAGACAAAAGCTTTCTCTTTTTCTCCAATGCAAAATTTGCCTCCTTCTCACCTATTCCAGCAAATTTTTTGCCTATTCCAACACATTTTTTTCCTATTCCAACACATTTTCTCCTATGTTTAATATGGTGCAACATTTCCCAGCACAATATTACTTTTTCTGAGGGCTGTACTGGAGAAATAAGTAGCTGGAAGTCAAAGTTGTGAGGCCTACAGCAACATATACCTTGAAAAATATGTTAGCATGCAGAGTGCATTTGTCCATTACCCGCAACACTTACTTCATGCTTAAGTTACACTGGCACATATTCATGATGATAGCAAGTGATTAAGGAATGAAAAGTACAACCTACAATGTGGCAGATGTATATGATAGTGGGGGTGGAGGCTGTTGTGGTGTGATTGGTGGGACCTTGAAAAACTGCGTCAACCCTGACATGAACCATCATACTCATTAGGTAAGCCAAAGAAATCACTTGCTTCAAATGTATCTGAGCCACTTATATATTTGCAACAGTGGAAAAAACACAAGTAAACATTTGGGCCAGCTGATAGCGAGTAGGGTGGGTGAAAAATGAAAAAAGATTTCCAGCATGACTTTTCGCAAAAAACGGACAAAAGATTTCTCTTTTTCTCCAATGCAAAATTTGCCTCCTTTTCACCTATTCCAGCAAATTTTTTGCCTATTCCAACACATTTTTCTCCTATTCTAAAAATTTTTTTCCAATTCCAACACATTTTTCTCCTATTCTAAAAATTTTTTTCCAATTTAAACACATTTTTCTCCTAACTCCAACACGTTTTTTCCTATTCTAACACATTTTTCTCCTATTCTAAGACATTTTTCTCCTATGTTTAATATGGTGCAACATTTCCCAGCACAATATTACTTTTTCTGAGGGCTGTCATGGAGGAATAAGTAGCTGGAAGTCAAAGTTGTGAGGCCTACAACAACATATATCTTGAAAAATATGTTAGCATGCAGAGTGCATTTGTCCATTACCCACAACATTTCCTGCTTAAGTGACACTGGCACATTATGATGTCAAGTGATTAAGTAAAAAAAAGTACAACCTACAATGTGGCAGATGTATATGATAATGGGGGTGGAGGCTGGTGTGATGTGATTGGTGGGACCTTGAAAAACTGCTTCAACCCTGGGAGGAGAGGGATTATCATCATTTATTGCACATGCTGCAGCAACCATTGCTGCATTACTGCTCCACCTTTCTCCCTCCTGCTTGTGCATTTGCTAGACATTACTCAATTCCCCTTTATTTGCCAATCTTCTCTAGTTCAAAAACCCGCTGCTTTCCCCACCACATGAAAGTTTTCTTTACTTTTCTTGCAGGCATATAAAAGGGTGTCAGGCTCTCACAGCGTGCCATTCTGTGTTTTGAGGGGATATTTCAGTATGTTTTTGAGATGGAGAAGATAGGCAAATAAAGCAGAATTGAAGCTTAGATCGGGAGTCTTTTAGGTAGGACATTTGTTCTTTGTATTAGGGAAGTCTGGGGGCACTCTGGAGAAAGAAGAAGGGAGGAAGGAAGTTGGTCCCAGATACCCCAAAATTTGGTAGCTGTGGCCCAGATTGCTTGCTGATCTTGCTGTTATTGTCTCTGTATTGGGGAAGTCTGGGGAAAGAAGTTGTAGATTTTGTTTTTTATTTATGTGTGATAAAATAGGGTGGACAACTTAAAACAATTAAATAAATAAATAAATAAATAAAATACTAAACAATTATTAAATAAATAAAAAAATAAATATATTAGGTGACAGACAGTTTGAGGCAGATTTGAAAGACAGCAGACAACATTGAGAGCTTTGTTGAAGGCTAAGGCAAGACTTACAGTTGTGTACTGTAGAGAGCAAACACACACACAGTAGTTGAGTAATGTCCAGCACAAGGGGCAGAGGGAGAGTGAAAGGTGGAGCAGTTCAGGGATGTGGGAGTAAAGTGGAAGTTTATAAACTGACTGCATCAATGGTTGATGCATAGTGTGGAATAAATTATGATGATCCCTTTCCTCCTGGGGTGGATGCAGTTTGTCAAGGTCCCAGTTCTATAAAAAAAACATAGTAGAAGAACACTGAAGATGACAACAAGTTGCATTCTAGTGTTGATGGCATAACAAAGGAAGGTGTAACAGCTGAACCAACTGCTGGAGCTGACCGTGAGACAAACAAGCGCAAAAACACCTGTCCTCAAAGTAGTAGTGAGTGTGACCATTGTGGGAGTAAAAGTAAAAAAGACATTGTTTGACACCTCTAAAGTCTTAGATGAATAGAAGGGTAGTGGGGAAGAAGTGGAGGGAGATGCGGATGCTGAGGAGAGAAGACCAAAGTAGAAAGGTGAAGGCACCCCTAGTGTGGATATCAAAGGGCCCTGAAACCACCACTGTAAATCACCCATGAGATGATACTCACAGAAACAGTGGCTGCAAAACCACTTATGTAACTCACAACAAAAAATGCTTGCTGGGATTTAAACTTGCCCTGGTCAAAGTACACTTCAGATGGAGAAAATTCAGGCAGCTTCCTTGAAAATTGGCTCCCCAAAGCGAACAACTGCATAGAAAAAACACAGAACAAGGGCGCCCAGTAGTGTAATATCACAGAGAGATATTGAATAAATTTAGTATCCAATGTACTCACATACAAGATGGTCAGGTAATGATAAGCCTGAGAAAAGCACAGACAAATGTAATTAATCCACCTCTGCTCAGGATTTATCTGGAGTTCTCAGCGGGTGATTAGGCTCCAATTTTTCAAAATCCAAATAAAACTAAAAAAAAAGAAAAAAAAAGAAAAAAAAAAACACTAAAAAAGCTAAAACACTTGCTCAGGATATGCCACAATTTATTTAAATTTAAAAAATGTATCCAACTAAGTGGAAAAGTTGATACAAAACAATTAGTTAATAAAAAGATAATTATCTTGATTGTAAAAATGGAAACAAACCACAGCTTTATCAAAGAGATAATAGAAAAGAGAACATGATGACCTAATGATTCTGATGATGATGATGATGCATATCTAGAATATATCCCTCCAGCATCCTCCTCTTCTTCAGGTACAAATGATGTTGAGAGTGAGAGAGATGATGACATGGCCAGAAAGTTACCAGAAAGGTAAAGGCTAAATCCTCCACCACCAGGGCTGGATTTACATCTCAGGAGCCAGTAGGCACAGAAATTTGAAGCGCCCCCCCCCCGTGGGCCATCTTCACTGGATACCTTCACAATGCTCCTAATCTCTATATTGCCCCCCATCATCTCCATATTGCCCTCACATTGCCCCCATCATCGCCACATTGCCCCCCATTAACTCCAGCTTGCCACCATCATCTCATATATCGCCATCACATTGCCCCCATCATCTCCATATACCATATTGCCCTCACATTGCCCCTATCAGCTCCATACTGCCCCCATTATCTCCATGTACCATACTGCCTTCACACTGCCCCCCATCAGCTCCACATTGCCCTCACATTGCCTCCCATCAGCTCCATATTGCTCTCACAATGCCCCCCATCAGCTCCATATTGCCCCATCAGCTCCACATTGCCCTCATAATGCCCCCCATCAGCTCCACATTGCCCTCACATTGCACCCACCTCATCAGCTCCAACTTGTCCCCACCATCTCCACATTGCCCTCCATTGGCTCCAACTTGCCCCCCATTAGCTCCACATTGCCCTCACATTGCCTCCCCCCATTTGTCCGTTTCCTACCTCCCTGGTAGGAGATATGTATGTGCCTCCTTTGGCACAGTCTTGTACCTGTGCGGTCTCCTATTCAGGAATGCAGAGCGCTGGGAGATGATGTCATCTCATAGCCTCTGCATTCCTAAAGAGGTGACGAGGGAGCTCCATCAGGTACAAGACTGGGGGGCAGGCAATGTGAGTGGGTGCCGCCGGCGCAGCCAGCGAGGTGGCTAGTTTTTTATTTTCTAAAAAAAAAAATAAAAAAAAAAAAAAATCCAAATGGCAGGCGCCCCTAATGGCAAATCCGGCCCTGTCCACCACTAAAAAGAAGCACTGTGTCTATCTATAAACTGTCTGAGTAAACCATTGGAAACTCTGACCCTGGACAAGCAAAAAAAAGTACACAGACATCCTGCCAGCAGGGCCGGATTTACATCTCAGGAGCCTGTAGGCACAGAAGTCTGAAGTGCCCCCCCCAAAAAAAAAAAAAAAAAAAAAAAAAAAATAATAAATATGGTCAATGCAAGACTGGCAAATGAGATTACATTGCCATATAAAATCCCTTGGTAACAGTGTCCTAATTTTTTGTCACCTTTGAATGCTAGTAAAGTCTCCATCATAGGAGCTGTCTGCAGCATCCAAGGCCAAAGGGTATGACAGCTATATCGTGCGACTGCTTCTCTGCGGTAGCTAAAACTTTATACTCACAGAACTCCGTCTCCTGTTTCACTCTCTTCATACCAGAGGAGTTGTGCACGCATCCGTCATTCACCCTGCTGAACGGCTCATCAGACATGAGACATGATGCATCAAAAGGTTGACTAATTTAAAGAAAAAAAAAATGATCCCAATGACAGGTGCCCCTCTTTGGGGTGCGCCTGTAGGCAGATGCCTACTCTGCCTTATTACAAATCCGGCCCTGCCTGCCAGTCATTATCAGCATCATCACTGCTTCCAAGTCCAATTCCCACTCAGCCACACATAGATGTGTTGAGCAACCAGCTGCAACAACAACAGCACCACAGGTTATTAAAATCCACACACTTGATGAGTGCCTCAGTTGCTACTGAAAGTGCTGCACCTTTGACACCTATTGGTAGTAGCAGTAAAATTGCATCAACATCTAGCCCCAGCAGTAGTAGCAGCCCCTCAGGAACCCCTCAGTACAAGAAGTCCACAGTAGGGAGATATTTCACTCAGGATCCAAAAGCTATGACAGAGATAGCCAGCCCAAATGTATTAACAGCAGCACAGATGAGGAGAAGTAGGGATATAAAGAAGGGATGTGACATCTACCACACTTTGGACCACTGCTATGACCAATAAGAAATGTGCATCAGTAATCTTAGAGAGCTTGTTTTAACAGAAAACACGATAATGGTAAAAACTGCTGCAGAAATATATATATATATATATATATATATATATATATATATATATATATATATATATATATAGACACATCAATCACACCACGCCAGTCCCCCACCACTACTACAATTATACACATCTGCAGCATTGTAGGTTGTATTTTTGTAGCACTTGACATCATCATGAATATGTGCCATGGTCACTTATGTAGGAAGATGGTGTGTGGTCAAAGGACAAATGGACTCTGCATACTAACATATTTTTCAAGATATATGTTGCTGTAGGACTCACAACTTTAACTTTCAGCTACTTATTTTTCCACAACAGCCCTCAGAAGAAGTAATACTGTGCTGGGAAATGATGCACCATAGGAAACATAGGTGAAAACATTTGTTGGAATAGGGAAAAAAGTTGTTGGAATTGGTGAAAAGGAGGAAAATTTTGCATTGACGTAAAAGGAGAAAACATTCATGAAAAAAGTGAAAAAACTCATAAATTTTTCATGAAAAGTCATACAGGAATTGTTTCTCACTTTTCACCCACCCCTATTTCAGGAGGCATTTTATCCAAATGGGCTCTCAATGTAATAAGAAGGTGAATAGAAGGTTGAAATCCCTCTTCTCTATTATTAGGTACTTGGAATCTCTTGACAAGCAAACTCTCTGCCCAGCTCTCCAGACGCAACTGGAAGACCTTCGTAAGGAAGAATTGCTCATTCTACAAGGGATATGTCTCCAATCTCATGTGGCATGAATATATGTATCTGGGAATAAAAGTGAAAACTATTTGCCAAAATTGTAAAAAATTAAATGTGACCAAGCATGTCCCGGGTTAAAAACAAACTCAGCCAGTTAGTTGGCTTACTTTAGAGATTTTTATAAATGACTATATAATGTCCACCCAGAGGGATTCCCCAATTCTGCAGACATATTGGACTGTGGCTGTGTAAGGATGGAACACACAGTATGTCAAGCTTGACCTTTGTCTGGATCTATCAATGTCATATTACTCCATCTTAGGCTGGCTGACTGCTTGTTGTCACTCAGTTTAGTACTTTTCTCGTGAGTGGGGGTTAACTCACCTTTCAGCTCACCCACACCTGGAAAACATCTGGCACTCTCGAACACATCCACAAACAGCTCACTTTATTTTGTTTATTTGGCTAAAGTAGCTAGAAAACTAGGAATCAAAATATGCTGCTTTCTCCCTCACACCCAAGTACTGACAACCTGTGGCATGCTGCCCCCCTTTTATAATAGCTCAATGAGAATATTCCTGACTTTGGAGACAAATAGTATTGCTACCACTTACTTTACTGTACTACATAGTTGATAAAATGTGTAAAATCTGAATTTTTTGTGAAAATTTCCAGCTGGTCTTAAAGTGAGGTTTTTCTCTTGTTTTGATTTTGAAGGCAAAATGTCACCCATCCTCAGTTATTATGTTACTATGTATTTTTTGGATGACATTTTCTCTATCCTATGCTTTGGAAATTAGATTACAATGTGTCAGAAAAAGTTACACATCTCACATACTATAGTTGCAATTATTTTAATTGCTCCTCCATGGAAAATTTGTAATCACTGTTTTATTCTGTGGAAAATTTTATCTTGGTGTCTCTCCTTAGCACCTACTTTCAGTAGCACTGTTTAATTGTTTAATGCTTTAAGTTAGCATTACCCTTTGCACCTATACCGACAATGACAAATTAAATGTGCTGCTTCTGCTGAATCTGTTTATTTGCAGAAATTGAGCAGTGAATCTATTTCCTTGTTTACATTTAAAGAATCTGTGCCATTTGGAAAAAAACAAAAACATAATTTTATTTGTTAGAACACAGTTTTAATTTATTGAATTGCACTTAAGAACCTGTATAGTGAAAACATGCATAAAAAGAAATGTAGGCTTAATTAAAATAATATTAAGCAAAACCTCTACTTTTCCTTTGGTAACTGAAAGATATAGACCTTAAGGGTGAGTCCATTTATGTTTATAACTTTGTCAGACAGTCAGGGAGTATGAACACACTGGTATGATATTTAAGTTAGTAATAAATCACTTTGTCTCATTTGTTATGCATTTTTTATGTTATATAACTGGTTTTGCAACTGAGAAAATAAATAAATAACCAGTAGCCTGAGAGATTACATCCGAGGTCAACCAGAGGCACTTGAGCTCTTGAGGACTGCAACTCCCATCATCCACAACCAGCTGGGGCTGGGGATGAAGGGAGTTATAGTTCTCCACATCTGAATGGCCACACATTCCCCACCCCGGGCTATATACTCAAGCTTTACATATAGGCAAAACATTCCATTTAATATTATTGTCTCAATGTTATCATGGTATACGTTGAGAAAATATAAAGATTTTCAAGTTTCAAAAGTTCTTTCCTTTCCAAAGAAACCAACAATGATCAGTAACATTTAATACATAATATAAATTCTTACATTTGAAAACTAATTTTGTATTTAAGGTTTAATTATCAATATTTGAGGAATCTTATGATGTTACACAGTCTAGATTCAAAACTATAGTTTGGGTCATTATTGGATATTTTGGTTTTGTATATTTAAAAATATTTTGCATTTATTTGTTGCAGTTTCAATATTATCTTTACAAAGTATTCAATGAATGTTCTAAAGTAGGATGCTACTCATATGGAAGAGATCAACCTTAGCATAGAATGATAAACACTCTAAAGGTCAGTATAATAGAAACAGTATGAAAACCCTCAGTGTTTATGAAAGTAACTCAGCACAAAGAAATGAGAGGAACATCATGCAATGTTCTAATGTAAGAGTATACATATAACATCCCAATTTACTTTTTATGCTATTCACACAACTGTGCTATTTATTTAGGAATAGACAAAGATGTTACACGTTGTCAGCCAACTGTCACTCTGACAATCCTAAATATAGACTTAGTGTTTAATCTTTTTATATATATATATATATATATATATATATATATATATATATATATATATAAAGAGAGTGAGAGAGAGAGAGAGAGAAAGACAGAGAGGGAGAGAGCGAGATGAATATATATATATATATATATATATATATATATATATTTTATATACAGTAGTGTGCAAAGGTTTTTAATCAGGTGTGAAAAAAATGCTGTAAAGTAAGAATGGTTTCAAAAATAGACGTTAATAGTTTTTTATCAATTAACAAAATGCATTGTGAGTGACCAGAAGTAAAATCGAAATCAAATCAATATTTGGCCTTCAAAACAACATACGTTTTTCTAGGTACACTTGCACAAAGTCAGAGATTTTGTAGGCATATAGTCAGGTGTATGATTAAACAATTAACCAGGTGCTAATTATCATCAATTTAATATGTAGGTTGAAACACAATCATTAACTAAAAGAGAAACAGCTGTGTAGGAGGAATAAAACTAGGTGAGGAACAGCCAAACTCAGCTAACAAGGTGAGGTTGCAAAAGTCATACTCCATTGCAAGACTGAGCACAGAAATTAGACAGATGGTTATACTGCATCAGCAAGGTCTTTCCCAGGCAAAAATTTCAAGGTAGACAGAGTTCTGTCCAAGCTCTTTTGAAGAGGCACAAAGAAATGGTCAATGTTGAGGACTGTAGACGCAGTGGTCGTCCAAAGAAATATAGTGCAGCAGATGATAGACATATCATGCTTACTTCCCTTGCAATCAGAATATGTCCGGAAGTGTTGATCATATTTCCAGTTTACTGTACTTCTTTTTTTTGTTAGGAATTAGTAGAGATATGGAGACTAGTGTTGAGCGAGCATGCTCGGCCGATGCTCGGATCGGCTCGAGCATCGCTCTGCTCGGCACATGGCGGTACTCGTCGAGTACCGCCATGTGCTCGCCCGCAATGTTCGGGTGGCAGGGATCTGTGCCGGAAGGAGGCACAGATCTTACAGACGCTCCGCTGGACCACCAGGGACTGGAGGTAGGGGGCATTGTGGAGATGAAGGGGGACATTTTGGAGATGAAGGGGGACATTGTGGAAGGGGGACATTGTGGAAGGGGGGCATTGCGGAGATGAAGGGGGCATTGCGGAGATGAAGGGGGACATTGTGGAAGGGGGACTTTGTGGAAGGGGGGCATTGCGGAGATGAAGGGGGCATTGCGGAGATGAAGGGGGACATTGTGGAAGGGGGACATTGCGGAGATGAAGGGGGCATTGCGGAGATGAAGGGGGACATTGTGGAAGGGGGACATTGTGGAAGGGGGACATTGCGGAGATGAAGGGGGCATTGCGGAGATGAAGGGGGACATTGTGGAAGGGGGACATTGTGGAAGGGGGACATTGTGGAAGAGGGGCATTGTGGAGATGAAGGGGGGCATTGACCAGGCACCCTCCCCTCATCAGAGCAGGGGGTGCCTGGTGTAATGCTCTTGTCGCCCCATTGAATTCAATGGGGCTCGGGTGCTCGGCCGAGCACGCGAGCCTCCGGCGGTGCTCGGTCAGAGCACCCGAGCACCCGAGCATCGGGGTGCTCGCTCAACACTAATGGAGACTGATATACTACGAGGAGTGGTACAGTTCTGGGGCAAGCCAACTGTATTCTTGAGAACAAATAAAAATTAACATTGATTTCAATGGGGCTTTTAATTAGTAGAATGCTAGAGAGGTTTCCAATCAGTGGTCATGCTGCTTGTTATGCTAAGAGAAGAACTTTTTTTTATTATTTGTTTGCATTTGTTTACGAAGTCCTTTTGGATGCATCACATTTCGGTGACATTGAGGAAAAATATTCTTGATTCAAATTTGAAGGTTGTTTAATAAAAAATATGATATTCTGACAAATCCAAAAAACTGTTTTGATATGTACATGCAGGAAAACTCTAATTATAGGTTTAAGTTATGTGCCAAATAATGCAGTTCAAAATTAGCTGTACAGTATATTCTTGGCTTTTTGCATTCACTAGATGTGCTCTCTTTATTCATTCCCTGAGGACATTTCCAGTGACATTTTGTATAGCATGGCATTAAGATTTTAAACATAATTGCATAGTTAATAGAAAAATGTATAGTTCAGTCTGCACTTAATGAACAATTCAGTTCTGCAATACAACCCAAATGTAAATGTTTCTTTTACATTTATACCAGATTTAACCACACTATAATATTGGTTCATATATGACAAATATTCTTTAACGAAGAGGATCATTTATTCAATTTGCAATGACATAATGAAATATCATGTCCAGATAGTAACAGTTATCATGCAAATCATCATAGATCAGTGGTTAATAATAGTCTTCTTGGGAATCAGCTGGCCAGACTGAATTTTTGGAAAGACTAATCAACCTACCCACTACTGAACAGACATGGTAGAATGAGTAGTGTTTCCAAGATACATTCCAAAGCTGTCATAAATCATGAGCTGTGAGCTAGGTATATCACTGTTATTTTTTCACTATTAATACTTTCTGTTTAACACATTTTTAAGCAAATTCTATACCTTTATAAATACAGTATATAAGATTCACCATTGCAACTCAGTCTCTAAGATATTGGCTTAAACCTCATGTTTCTGTATGTGATCACTTTTGCCCATTGTTCAGATATTTTATTGTGAACATGCTCTCCTCTTACTTCTTTGCTGTGTTAATTCAAGGCATTAAACAAGGCACAAAGGAATGCAATGCCCCTAAATGCTCACTCCCCCCACTGAACGCCACTTGGCACATGTGACATAAAATGGGAGAAATATCTGTGATGGCTTAGTACATGGTAAGGCACAGTACCACTACAATGAGTCTAGCACTTATTTAGTGCAGAATTGTATTAGTATATCCCCAGCGGTGGAGACACAAATTAAAAAGCTATGTATTTATTTATGGACTTTGTTTATGACATTTATTCATGCCATTTGTAACTAGTTGGGCATACTCATGGAGGCATGTTCATGGAGGCATATTCTTGGCACATTAATATATGTTTTGACCCTTTTGAGTGCCAGAGTGGTACAATGGCATAGTTACTGTGTTGTAGTAATATCGTTTCTCTTTACTTACGGCAAGAAGAAATAAGAGAAAGCAGAAGATAGAACAAAGAAGAAAAGAAAGAAGAGAAGAACAGAAGAGGACCAGGAAGCTGAGGACTCCGCTGGACATCAGGATTAATGGTGTTACTTTTTAATTGGATGTTGTTTTTTAACTTAGTTGGGTTAACCCTATGAATGCCAGTGGGGAAATTAAACCCCACTAGCATTCATAGGGTCAGTTCTACTAACTTTTGACACATTTATCATACTTTGGATGTATTGATATGGGGCTTAGGGCTCCATATCAATACATCTACTGTGGACTTAGTTTTTTTTTTTTTTTTTAATATAATTTATTATCAGATCACTCCATACACATACAAAGAAAAAGGGTACATATAAAATCTTTTAAGTACAGCAAGAGTATGCAAACATTTATAACAATAAAAAGAACAGATGCATATTAATAGGGCGTACAGAGTCGACCTGACTAGGGATGAGCGAGCACCCCGATGCTCGGGTGCTCGGGTGCTCTGACCGAGCACCCCCTGATGCTCGAGTGCTCGGCCGAGCACCCGAGCCCCATTCAAATGAATGGGAGCACTCGAGCATTAAACCAGGCACCCCCTGCTCTGATGAGCGGAGGGTGCCTGGTCAATGTCCCCCTTCATCTCCGCTATGCCCCTCTTCCACAATGTCCCCCTTCATCTCCTATGCCATAGAGGAGATGAAGGGGGACATTGTGGAAGAGGGGCATAGCGGAGATGAAGGGGGACATTGTGGAAGAGGGGCATAGACTCTATGCCCCTCTTCCACAATGTCCCCCTTCATCTCCGCTATGCCCCTCTTCCACAATGTCCCCCTTCATCTCCGCTATGGCATAGGAGATGAAGGGGGACATTGTGGAAGAGGGGCATAGCGGAGATGAAGGGGGACATTGTGGAAGAGGGGCATAGCGGAGATGAAGGGGGACATTGTGGAAGAGGGGCATAGAGTCTATGCCCCTCTTCCACAATGTCCCCCTTCATCTCCGCAATGCCCCCTTCATCTCCGCAATGCCCCCGTACCTCCATTCCCTGGTGGTCCAGCGGAGCGTCTTCGGATCTGTGCCTCTTCCGGCACAGATCCTCTTCACCCGAACATGTCGGGCGAGCACATGGCGGTACTCGTACG
The DNA here is from genome assembly GCA_037306005.1 of Rhinophrynus dorsalis. Classification (NCBI taxonomy): domain Eukaryota; kingdom Metazoa; phylum Chordata; class Amphibia; order Anura; family Rhinophrynidae; genus Rhinophrynus; species Rhinophrynus dorsalis. The sequence continues at coordinate 115,924,726 of CM074720.1, forward strand.
AGTACCGCCATGTGCCGAGCAGAGCGATGCTCGAGCCGATCCGAGCATCGGCCGAGCACGCTCGCTCAACACTAGACCTGACGTTTTTATAATAATTCAACCCAAACTCCAAACATCTAACCAAACTGAGCTAAAACTATATCCCTCGATCCCAGTTCCTCTCTCCCCCGAGCCCGCAGCACCCCCAACCCCACCCACCAGCCAGTGACTCCACAAAGTCCCGTCATATATAGGAGTCATACACAAAGGTGTACAACAAGTATACGTCACAAGCATCCACACGGCAAGCAGATGTGAACTCAGTCGACCAGCCCCAAAAAGTTACACATCGCCGGGAGTTACAGTAGTACTTGCACTAGCTGTCCACCAGGTCTGCCACCGTCCCCATATCTTATCAAACTTAGCCGGAGTGCCTCGGTGTAAGTAAACCAATTTATAATGTGGAAAACACTGTGAAACCAGGTTAATCCACGCCCTACAATTGGGAGCTCTGTCTGACATCCAGTTCAAGGCCACCACCTTTCTCGCCATCACCAAGAGCTCATGCAGAAGAGATTTGTCATTAGCATCCTCAATCTCATCGGGGAATATAGACAGTAAACAAATCTTTGGAGTCGCAGGAACAGGTCTTCCCAACTCCAAGGTCACAATACGCATTATCTCCGACCAAAACCTCCCAAACCCAGGACACTCCCAAATCATATGCAAGTACATGCCTCGAACATTGTCACATCGATGGCAATGGTCAGTACCAGAATTCCCCATTTTAAACATTCTGATTGGTGTATAATAAATTCTATGTAGAATATTCAGCTGTGACTTAGGTTTTTTTTTACCTTTTTTTCATTCAAGTTTCTGTGTTGGCTGTTTGAAGAGCCAGTAAGGGACTCAAGTAAAAAAAACAAAAAACTGGTTGTTAACTTTCCTGCGATAACTTGAGTTCCTTATCAGATTTTCATGGCTAACGCAGACATTTGAATTGATAATTATCTATTTATCTATTTCTATGGGTGAAAACACCTCTTAATTTATCACACGACGGCTCTTTTTTTTTGCCGGTATTTTTTCACAGCACAAGCATTTGAATAGCTTTCTGTACTTGAAAAAATGCCGTTGGCAGAAAAAACAGCCATCTCTAACATTTGTATCGAGCCCTTAATGTAGATAAATGTAAAGATATGCATTGGGGCTTTCAAAAAAATGCTCCATATACACTAAATGGGAAACAACTTGGGGAAACCTCATTAGAAAAAGATTTATGAGTATTGATAAACAATATACTTCACAGCAGTGTACTGAGTCACTCAGCTGCTGCAAAAGCAAACAGGGTGCTATCCTGCATAAAAGGAGGCATAGATGCACTGGATGATAATAATGCCATGAGGAGTCATTGTGCCCAATTTAGAAATCCAGTAACTTTCCTGTTTAGACAGGTTTTGTGCTCTGTTTCCTCCCCTCTTTGGTTGGGTGATGTGTTTAATCCCTATGATTTTAAGCTCCTGGATACTATTAAGAATGAATAACTGATCATATGTCTTGGAACCCAGTACCTTTGTGATTTATTTTCAATATTCATCCTGTGTTCCATCAATCTTTCTTTCAACATTCTTATCATTCATATATACTTTACTGTAAAAAATCAGCACTTCAGTCCTTGGGAGAGAAAAAGAGTGCCGCTAAAATGTAAACACTAGCTGTTAGTGTAGAGGAAGGCAGCCAAAGGATGAGAAGCTGGAGTTGCTTACAATTGCAGGGATTGTGGGTGTAATTTGTAGACAGGGTCCCTGACAGGGACACTTTAAAAATAATTTTGACTGTTAGATGACAGGCAGGCAGGAGATCCTACACTTGAGCTGAGATTGAGAATGACAGATAATAGAGACATAAACATACATCACTCAGATACAACCAATCTACACCAATAGCTTAGTCATATAAAAAATCAACACTACTATCATGATGTCCACCAAAAATGGTAGGGGCAGAGGATTGGGGGAAAGGCATTGATGTGTTTGTGCCAGTAAAGTTTTATTACAAATCTAACAGTAGCTATGGTTTGTTTAGCGTGTGCAGTAAATTAAGAAGATCCTCCTCCTCTGATGTGGTTGTTTACAAACATTAGTACTACATTTTTTAACATGAAAGATGATGACAAGTCTCATTCTAGTGTTCTTGCCATAGTGCAGGAGGATTTAGCAGTGAGACCAACTTCTGTGTCAGGCAATTACAGTAACACCTCACAGCAAATTAATGGTCAATGCACTATAAATAGTCCTAAAGAGAAAAGTAAAAATGGTTAAATAAAGAAAGTAGTGGTGAGAAAGCAAATTATGTTGTTGTTGCTGCTGACCTAATTATTGATGAGGACGAAGAGATATGGACAAAAATGTAGCTGTAACTAAATTTGCCTGTTTTTAACTCTTTGAATGATGAGCTGGAAAATCTTTAGAATTAAACATGCCTAAATATACACATTCATTGTCTTGGTCATCCTCATTCACTGTTTACTGGCACACACTTGAAGAGATAGTAATGTTTCATAATAAAAGCAGCTCTAATTAATCATATAGTATTTGGACTTTGGAGAGTGTTATTTCAATTCTGTCAGAGTTGTAGTTCAAGAGTAATTCAAGGACAAAATATCCCCCTTCCGCCCCTTTTACTGATGTAACACTGTTCAGTCAGATCAGAAGGGAGGTGCCCAGTAGACAGAAGAGAGGGACAATCTTCAATTAAGATAAGGGAATAACCTGAAAAACTTGTCAATAGGGGCAGGGCTTTCATTGTTCTCATAGGAAGAAGATTGTCCCCTTCTGTTATCTGTCGGTCATACAACCAGATTCCACATCTGAGAAGAGATGGCTTACACTAGGTAAAAGGGGCAGGAGAGGGAAACTTTGCTTGTGAATATCTCTCAAACCATAAAGGTTTGAGAGATAAGACTTATATCGTTCTTCATGTTTTTTTAATGCCTGCAAAATAAAATAAAGATAAAACAAAGTACTACTATCCCTTTAATTTAGTGATATCACTATTAATTAAAGTGACTATTGATTGATCAATCTATATGGTATTATCCTTATAAATTGGACCATAATATGTAGACTATCCGTAATGTATTCTCACATTCACATATACTTTTTAGCATTTGTGCATTTTACATGATTTAGGTCTTATAGGTATTTTTCTTGCTTTTGTATACTTTAGATTGTCATTAATTATATACTTATTTATTTAGGAGTGCTATGGTTTGTCTCTGTTTGTTTGGTAATTTTTGAGCTTATTGAACATTTAAGCCTTGGAATATTAGCTGCTGCTTTTTAGTCTATTGTATTGTTTGTTGTATATAACTAGAGATTTTGAGAGCAGTTTCCAATTCTGCATAGAAACTGTAAGATTCTTGTAAACTCCAGTTAACTCATTGTCATCCGCCTCTGTGCTTTTGGATTGTATAACAGCAAAAGGAGAAGACACAGATTATATTGTTCACGTGTTTTTATAGACAGCAGCGTGTTAAGCTTTTGGATCGTTAGTGAAGTATCTCCATATTACAGATTTCATTGACTGACTGAGTAACTACTACTAGTACTACAGGAGCTAGATGTTGCAATAGTACCAGCCATAGGTGACAGTGATGCTGCACATCCAACACAAAAATATAAAAATAAATTTCTCCAAGTGCTTCTTAAACAGGATTAAGATAATAATATTAGACTTAGTACAATAAATTTTGCTTGATGTGGTCTAAAGAAACAGACCCAGATTAGTTGGGAAGTCTTTTTCATGTTATGGTTGCTGCTGTTTCTTTATGGTACCTCTGATATAATTCTCCTATATAGTTCCTATTAATCCAGAAATTTCACTAATCCATCTAATAAGAGGGTGCTTGAAATTAGAAAAAGGATTACTCTCCTTAATTTTGTGGATTGATTTACAAAGAAGAAGTTGGAGGACTAAAGGGACATAGGGAGAATGGAGAGGACATTGTCAGATGACTGCACTGGAGAATATCCAGTGAATGCGGTCATACCTAGAGTCTGGTCTTATCTCATGGCAATGTAAGTAGTATCCCACAAGAGGTGTTTTGGTAGGGTGGTTGTGGAAAGTGAACTATTTTTCTGCACATAGAGGCATGTTCTCCACGTCAAACAGTAGCAGAAGCGCCCATAGCTAGGGTTATGGGTGTTAACCTGTGTTGCTGCTTATTCAATAATAGTGTGCATAACTAGGTAGGGACTGGACTTGGTAGCAATGTCAGTGATAATGTTGATGACCAAGATGATTTGTTGGGCATAATGATAGAAGTGTTGGTTTTTTACTATAAAATACACAGCTCAGCTGTTAATGTAATGTTTGTCTGAAAATAATTTATGATGTATATCTCTGTCTCTTTCACTGACATTCTTAGTCTCTGCTCAGGTATAAGAGAATGATTTCCTGCCTGTTGCTGTCATCTATCATTTAATTTTTTTAACTGTTTCTCTCACTGATAGTGTCATTGTCTACAAATTACACCCAAATCCTTCCAACTGTCCTGCTCACTCTCTCTGCTTATCTCTATACACTAGTAACCAGTATCACATCTAATAACATCACCCCCCTCCCCAAGCAGAACAATGTTAATTTTTTAGTACATTACAGGATTCATCTATTAACTTCAAAAAAGGATAAAGCTTACAGCGACTGGTGAAGCACCACCATACTTCAATATATGCTTGTACTTCTTGTTTTGTGAATGTAGGGGTGAGTGATACAGCATGTCAATTTGTACCTGTATGTTTGTCATGAATATCTGATGTACATATGTCTAACATCTGTCATTCACTTTCAGGGTAAATTGGCCAGCTCAAGTGAGAAGAATTTTTTTTCTTCACACCCACACCCAGAGTACTACTGATAGAGACACTGGCAACCACCACTTGCAAATCAAAGGTTTACACTAACATGCACATGTTGGAAATACATGAGGAAAGTTTTCATGGGGGGGATACATTATTTTCAATGATTTTGCTTTTGAGGCAAAAATGTTCACCCATCCATATAGGCTTAACCTTCCACCCATGTACTGTATAGATTTTAGTTCATTTTGCTTCCAACGGAAACTTCAGCTGAAAGAAGAAATGTGCTGTGGAAATTTCTGATGGAACACACATTTAGTTTTCACCTGTATCTTCCAATAAAGCTTGAGCCCCAAACTCATAATATAATGAAATAATAAATCATTGGTGGGGAGGGGGATTTGCAGTTCTACAAGTTAAAATATCAGCAGTTTTCATATTCACAAAAAATCTGACAAGGAGAATATATGTGTTTACTGATGCATATAAAAATAAATAGTGCCAGATTGAATGTATGCAATATGAGTGAAAAGGTACTTTTTGCTCAAATTATCCATGCATCCAAGTAGTATATCTCTGTAATTGATTTCAATGGGATTACACTCCTAGGCCAGGAAAGATATAAAAATACAAAAAAACTGTCCTACATTAAGCTTAAAATCTTATTTATAAATAGTAGAGTTGAAAAATATGCAAATTAAGATTACATACATTTAAATTAAAATGATGGTTTTACAAGCTTAAAGAGGCAATTCTTCTTTAGTAAATGCTGGACAAATTGTTTCTGCTGTATATGAAAATACCTAGCAGAGTTTACACAGATTAATACAAGAAGGGTTAAGTTGTAACAACTTATCCTTATATAGAGAGATGTTGATAAAATATGACTTGCAATTCTTGTGCCTGTAAGCTGTGATATAAATCACTATGTGTTAGTTGGAATTTTCAAGACTAAAAGTACTTAAGAAATGCAATTCTGTAGCAAACCAACTGTACCATAAGTCTGAAATGAAAAAAAATTCTTAAATTCTAAATTATTTAAATGAGGCATTAACCCCTTGAATGCTAGAAAAGCAATGCACTAGAGACTTTTTTAGGATTCAAAGGGCTAATATCCATTCAAATTATTCATGTCACAGCTTACCAGTCCCCACCCTGAAACCAACAATATTCAGGAGTCAGGACAATGTATCGTTAATGTAGTATACTTACGTTTTGCAAAAACCTTTGACCCTGTGCTTGGCTTGGGAGATGATATTTGTGCATGGGTAGATATCTGGTTAAATGATGGGTTGCAAACAATTGTTGTAAATGGTCATTTTGAAGTTAGTCTAAAGTTCTGGTTGGTATAATATTTTTATTAGTGACATTGCAAAAGGTCTTCAGGGTAAGGTATGTCTTTTTCCAGATGATGCAAAGATTTGCAACAGGGTAGACATTAGGGATGGGCGAATATATTCACCCCAGACTGAAATTGCAAATAATGGCACTTCCCGCTTGCTGAATAATTTCCCATGAAAAGTGCAGTTTTTCTGCTTTTTCACACTTTTTTTTTGCCTAGGTCACTGCATGGAAATCAATGGAAAGAAAACATTTTCACGACCACGCAAACGTTTTCTCTACTTTTCTACAGCCATATGAAAGGGTGTCAGGCTCTACAGCAGCCATTGTGTGTTTGAGAGAGAAGAGAGCAGCACATTTTTTGAGCTACAGAAGATAAGGGAATTGAAGTTTAGTTTTGGAATATTTTAGGTAGGCCATTTGTTCTCTTTAGTAGGAGAGTCAGTGGGGGCACTCTGGGGAGAAGAAGGGAGAAAAGAGATTGACCCCAAATACTCCAAAATTTGGTGTGACTGACTGGCAAGACACAGGCAGCTGGGGACCTATTTGCTTGCTGATCTTGCTGTTATTTTCTCTGTGCTGTGCGGGAAGCCTGGGCTAAGAAGTTGCTTTTCAGTTCTAATTTTTTTTTTTTTTTTGGACAGACTGTGATAAGACAGGGTGGACAACTTAAAATAAATAAATAAATAAATAAATAAATAAATAAATAAAACACACATAGTAGTTGAGTAATGTCCAGCAAATGCACAAGGGGCAGGGGGAGTGGGAAGGGTGGAACAGTGCAGGGATGTGAGAGTAATGTAGTAGTTCAAAAACTGACTGCAGCAATGGTTACTGCAGCGTATGCAATCAATGATGATGATACCAATACTGCAAGAGAGGATGCAGTTTGTCAAGGTCCCAGCAAAACTAGTTCCAGCACCATCAGTGCCAGTAGAAATAAAGAACCATATAAGAAGAACACAGGAAACGACATTCAAGTGTTGATGATGCTGGAAATAGCATAATAGTGGAAGGTGCAGCAGCTGAACCGCATGCTGCATCAGATAGTGATGTCCTCAAAGTAGTAGTTAACTTTGTTATAGTAAAAGTAAAAATAAATTGAGACTTCTAAAAGCTTAGAGGAATATATGGGTAGTGGGCAAGAATTGACAGGTGATGATGATGCTGCTGAGGATGACCTAATGATGACTGATGATGATGCAGGGCTAGAATATATCCCTCCAGCTTCCTTCTTTTGTTCAGATACAGATGAAGTTGAGAGTGAGGATGATGACATGGCCATAAAGTTAGCAGAAAGGCAAAGGCTGAATCTTCCACCAATTTTAAGGAGCACTGTGTCTGTCTAAAAACTGTTTGAGAAAAAGATTGGTCTGACCCTGGACAAGCAAAGATGTCAAAAAGTCACCCTATCAATCATAATCAACATTATCGCCTTTTCAAAGTCCAAGTCCCACTCAGCCACACCTACCTATGTTGAGTACCCAGCAGCAGAAGCAACAACAACAGCAACACAGGTTATCAACATCCACAATGTTAGATATGATGAATGCCTCTGATGCTGCTGAAAGTGCTGCACCTTTGACACCTAGTAGTAGTAGCAGTAGAATTGCATCAACATCTAGCCCCAGTAGTAGTAGTAGTAGAAGTAAAAGTAGTAGCAGCACCTCAGGAATCCCTCAGTCCATGAAGTCCACAGTATACTTCACTCAGAATCCTAAAGGTAAGCATGTTGCTATCTGTTGTCTAAGCAAAAAGCATGTGAGCAGGGAGAAATCAAGCTCACACCTAGGCACCTCCTCTATGAGATCCCACCCGAAGCAACAACACAGGTCTGACTGGGAGACACACTACCAGCAGGTCAAAGGTACCACAACTAGCAGCAGCAGAAGCACTTTAGAAGGTTCCCAGAGCTCTAGGGCAGAGAACAAGAAGTATTAAAGTTATTTATGTGTCAGAGAGTGTGCTACTGCCAACAGTTAGTTCACTCCAAATAAATCCTATGGTTCCTGCTGCAGAGGAATATGATTACTCCGGCTTTGCTGTAGGAGATGGCAAAAGTCATAGACTGCCCACACATGCTGCATCTGCCTCCACCACCTCCTTTAGTCATGTTTTTAAAGCAATAAAGTTCCAGGGTTCCTCTGCCATGTCCTGCCAACCCACACTGACTGAGTTCCTGGAAAGGAGTCAAATACTTCCCAATAACAATCCCAAAGTATGCTCGTGGAATGGCAAGGTTGCCAAAATGTTGGCAGTGGACATGCTGCCATATTCTTTTGTAGAAAACAGATATTTCAGAGAATTGATGTCATGTGTAGCTCCAAGCTGGCATATCCCAAGCCGCAGTTATTTTTCCAGGATGTCTGTGCATGAATTCTACAAGCAGGTGGTTAGTGTGGTGGGCAAAGGGCTGAAAAGTGCATATGGCAAGAAAATCCACCTGACAATATATATATGTAGACAAGTGGGCAGAGCATAGACTATATGAATGTGACTGCTAAGTTGGTTTCCCTCCCAGTACCAACAGTGGACAACACTAGCTTACAGCATCAGGTGACAGCCAGTAATCCTGCTTCTGGTTCTGGCAGTGTGATTAAAAGGAGGCAGCAGCAGCAAGATAGCCTATACCATTGTCATGCTACCTTGTGCATGCAGAGTTTTGAAAAACAGTCCCACAAAGCTGTGGATGTTTTAAGTAAGCTAGAGCAGGTGATAGAGGAATAGCTTGTTCTCCACTCCTTAAAAGCTGGTTTTGTGTCTGCTGATAATAGTGCCAACATAATCACTGCTTTGAGAATAGGAGATATGATGCATGTGCCCTGCTTTGCCCATGTGCTAAATTTAGTTGTGACAAGATTCCTGGCAGAATCTAAAACCCTCAGAGAGAGATGCTTACTATTGCCTGAAAAATCTGTGCCCATTTTAGTTGCTTCTACAGTGCACACAACGCTCTGTATTCCATAAAAGCGTGTTACAACCTGCCCCATCACCAGCTGGAAATGGAGGTCCCTACCAGATGGAATTCCATGATAAACATACTAGAGAATGTGTACGAGCAGAATAAGGCCATTAGCGAGTACACCATGCAAAACTGGAAGGCTTTGGAGGGAGCCTCTTTGTCACCTGGCCAGTGGCAAGTGATGTGCGATGTATGTGAGCTGCTGAAACCCTTTGTAGAGGCAACCATGCTGGTGAGTCACATTGGGGCAGAAATTAGTGAAATTCTACCACTGATATTTTTATTGCAGAAAAAACTGAGGACCATGGCTGAGAATTCTTACCATAATGACAACATAGACATGCACCAGATGGTAAATGACATGCTTTGAACAAGATCCTCACATAGTGTCCATTAAAAGCGATGAGGAATACATTCTTGCCACTTCTTATGGACCCCTGCTTCAAACATAACATTTCTGAACTTCTGCCAAAGGGTCATCAGCAGTTTGTCACAGCAAGGAGTCATGACAATCAGCAGCAACTCTTTGAGGAATTGGATTCTGTCAAGGAATATCAAGATATATTATTGATCGAGTGGAGTGTTGCATTGTGGTGAATGAAAGGGAGAAAGTGAACATCTAGACAGTATAGTGAAAAGGAATGCAGTAAAGCATTTCAACCAACAGAAGCAGCTTCATTATGAACCAGAATATCTCTTTCTAAACACAGAGCAATTCATGGGTCTCAGCAGGGGTGAAAAAAAACCAACATCAGTGGTGGTTATGATGGTGGTGGTGGCGGCACATCTCTTTGGGATTTGCTCCCTTAGTATGGGTTGGTAACTGACGCACAGGAACACCGTGTAGCTCCTAGAAGTGGTCAAACAATGACCCCATGGACTATTGTCAAACAAAGCAGTATGTGTGGCTAGCACTGACAGTACCCTTAGTTGCCCTCCAGCAAGTGTTGAGCGTGAGAGGGTTTTCAGTGCAGCTGGTTACATTGTCAATGACTGCAGGACATGACTATCAAGCAGCAATGTTGGGAGACTAAAATTCTTAAAAATGATCCAACATCTCATACCATCTGAATATCAGTTGGCAGAAACCACACATGACAGAGAAAGCCAGGACAAATATATTAACAGCAGCACAGATGAGGAGGTGGAGGAAGAGGAATGTGAAGAAGAGTTGCCACCATCTATCCCACTTTGGGCCTCTGCTATGGCCAAAAAATGTGTGTCAATAATCTGAGAAGGGGGATACTGATTTGACACAAACATGACAATGGTAAAAACTATATACATACACACCATACCAGTCCCCCACTACCACTACTACAATACACATCTGCCACACTGTAGGTTGTACTTTATTTTTTTTTATTACATCATCATGAATATGTGCCAGTGTCACTTAAGCAGGAATTTAGTGTTGTGGGCAAAGGACAAATGCACTCTGCATACTAACACATTTTTCAAGACATATGTTGCTGTAGGACATGCAACTTTGGCATTCAGACACTTATTTCTAAACTACCTCAGAAGAAGTAATATTGCATGGGCAAAATGTAGTACCCATAGGAAAATAGGTGAAAAATCTGGTACAATAGGCAAAAAGGAGGACAATTTTGCACTGGAGAAAAGGGCAAACGTTCATAAAAAAGAGAAATCAGTCGTTTTTTGCGAAAATTCATCTAGGAATTTTTTTCCACTTTTCACCCATCCTTAGTAGACATTCCTGGAGGAATAAGCCAAATAGCGAATTAGTTAGGTAAATTAGAAGAATGAACAAGAATGTGGCAGCTGCAGTTTAATGTTGTTAAACAATGCACTTGGGATGTTAAAATACAAAGGCACAATATAAACATTAACGGTACTCTGATGTCAACAACAACAGAGAAAATTGACCTGGGAGTGATTATTTCTGATGACTTAAAGGTAGGCAGGAAATGTAACAAAGCAGGGAATGTAAGCAAAGTGCTGAGTTATATAGCTAAAGGCATTAGTAGCAGAAGAAGGGAGGTGGTCATGCCACTCTAAAGAACTCTGATCAGACTTCACCTAGAGTATTATTTACAGTACTGGATATCCATTCTCCAGAAGACATAGATATACTAGATAATGGTTTATGGGAAAAACAAACACCAGGGTAGACTAAAGGATATACACAAGAAAATATTGTTTGCAGCGCTAGGATATTCATAAATAGAAGGAAACGCTACAATTCAGTGTGGGTGCGTAGTGGATTATTATTAACATGAAAAAAGAGGAAAGAAAAGAACAGCACTTTCAGGGCACTCCAATTTATCCAATTAGTTTATTGTACTCTCCTATCCTGAACAGAAAATCTCCCATTAACTTCAAAATAGCTTCATATTCCTTTAAAATATACAATTCTTTATTGGTGAATTATATTAAAAACAAAGAAAAAGAAATAGTTAAAATTTTAAATCTATGTAGGAATAATGTCTGCAACTTAAGAAGGACATGTTGCGGAGTATTGTGACTGGTAGTAGCTGCCGAAAAATAACGGCTATTTGAATCTACCAGTCTGGTAAAGAATCTGGGGCTCGATTCTATTACCAGCGCTAAAAATAAAACAGGCAAATTTTTTTTTTAAGTCAGTTTTTGCTATCCTATTACCTGACTTGTGAAAACAAAATCAGTGGTAATTATACTTACCGCCAGACTAAAAAAGCCCATAGGAAACAACTAAAAACAACGTGCAATTAGTATCCTATTACCCACGCTCAGTATTACCGCCCGTTTTGTGGTGATATTTGTCAGAAATTTTGCACCTCAGAGGTTGAGGTGTAGAAGCCATAAGGACAGTTTCAAAACCATTGTTATTCGAACAAAAGCAGTGTATAATACAGTATACAGCATAGAAATCGGACATAAAGTGTCCCCCTTTGACATATTAACCCCCCCTTTTAAAAGTTGACATGCAGTGCTTTCTTTCACTACATTAGTTCGACAAATATTGTTCATAGTCAACAATTAACCTTTCCCCTTCAAAATTCGACTTACAATGCTTTTTTACACCACATTAATCTGACAAATATTGTTGATAGTCGACAATTAACCCTTCCCCTTCCAAATCTGACTTACAGTGCTTTCTTTCAGCACATTAATCCAACAAATATTGTTCATAGTCGACAATTAACCCTTCCCCTTCCAAATCCGACTTACAGTGCTTTCTTCCACTACATTAATCCGACAAATATTGTTCATAGTCGGCAATTAACCCTTCCCCTTCCAAATCCGACTTACAGTGCTTTCTTTCACCATATTAATTTGACGAATGTTGTACGTCCGACATTTTAAACCCCCCCTTGAAAAGTCGACTACAGTGCTCCCATGACTTTCTTTCACCATTTTTATCCGACATTCTTCTTCTCCTATTATATTCGACATGCCCTTGTATTTTGTATTGCAAGATTAACACTATGAGAACCAGAGAGGTACTCATTAATTAATAGGTACTCATTAATTAATAGGCAACCTGTATATGTATTAAAAAAGGGTGTTTGTTTTTATTATATATGTAATATGTATGAAAATGTAACTAAATATTTAATTTATGTGTAACAATGATTTTCTTTTTTTAAATTATATATGTAATTTGTATTAAAAAAGTACTTCAGACCTCAAGAGGGGTATTATGACCCCTCATGACACCCCCCTAGCATGGGGGCGACAATTGCCCCCTTTATTAATTAAAGAGCATATAACCTATTACTTTTTCACACAAGTTTCATATATAATAAAACCAAACACCTTTTTTTTATACATATACAGGTTGCCTATTAACCCTATGAGTACCAGAGAGGTAGCAAACACATTACAATACCTCTCTGGTACTCATAAGGTTAATCTTGCAGTACAAAATACGAGGGCATGTCGAATATAACGGGAGAAGAAAAACGTCGGATAAAAATGATGAAAGAAAGTCATGGGAGCATTGTAATCGACTTTTCAAGGGGGAGGGGGGGTTAAAATGTCGGATGTGCAATATTCATTTAATTAATATGGTGAAAGAAAGCACTGTAAGTCAGATTTGGAAGGGGAAGGGTTAATTGTTGACTATGAACAACATTTGTCGGATTAATGTGGTGGAAGAAAGTACTGCAAGTTGACTTTTAAAAGGGGGGGTTAATATGTCAAGGGGGGGCACTCTGTTGGATTTTGTTATGTGGAGAACACATCTAACACTGAACTTCATCTTTCTGCTGTCACATGTATGCCTATTTCCTTGGACTTTGACATTTTGCACATGTTTTGTAGGCGTTAGTCGGAAAAAAGCAGACAGCGCCAGTTTTGTTACTACTCTGAAAAGTGCTGTCTACTCCACTTTTGTTTTACCGTGGTTCAGCAATAGAATACCGACGTAACACACGTTTGCAAAATTCACGCTACTTGTTTTTTTTGTAATGCCGGTTTTAGCACGGGTAATAGAATCGAGCCCCTGGTTGGCAAAAGGTATATATCGTATATATATTATAGTGTGTCACAAACATACATAGACAGTTATTAAACCTGCCTCATACCAGTTTCAGACCAGTTATATTCGCTAAGAGGAAAAATAGCACTGATTTTATTAAACAAGGGGAAAACAGAAACCTCAATCCTTAAATTGTTCAATGGTCATACAGCTTGCATACTCCACATGCACTTGGGCTACTCACTGGAGATACACAGCATTCATGTGCATCAGTTACCAACCCATATTATTGGGGGAGCAGGTCATATGGAGATGTGCCAGTACTAACACCACCTGTACTATCTCCCCGAGAAGCACAAATTGCTTTCTGTGATAATAGAGTTTTTGATGATGATGATAATGATGATGATGATGACAATTGTTTTGCAAAATGTTGTGAAGTTGTTGCTGCTGATGCTGTAAGCTATTTGTTTACTTTTCACTTTGCTTTCTAGAAGGATTTTAGCTCTACCTTTCTCTCTCTCATCGCCCACAATGCAATACTCCATTAAATCTACAAGGATTTCTTTATATTTTTTAACTGAATCCTTTTCCTCAGAGCACTGCTCTTTACGCCTTGGCACAGCTTAAAAAATGTTATGTTTAAAGCAGAGGTCCAGCAACATAAGCCAGAATTCCTCATTGCTTTTAATGAAGACTATGTGAAGTTCCTACTCAAAAAATGCTCACACATCATTTGCCAGCTGGTCCTTGCCTGTATTGTCATTGTTGTAAGAATCATCAGCCATGCCCTTCATTGTTTTCTAAAGTGTATCTCACTGATTCATACACCCACACAACTAAACTCTATTTCATCCCTATAAGGCATTTAAAGGGATAGTAATACTTCATTTTATCTTTATTTTATTTTGTATGCATTAAAAAAACATGAAGAACTATAAAAGTCTTATCTCTCAAACCTTTATGGTTTGAGAGATATTCACAAGCAAAGTTTCCCCTTCTGCCCCTTTTACCTAGTATAAGCCATCTCTTCTCAGATGTGGAATGCAGTCCATAGACCAGACAGATAACAGCAGGGGACAATCTTCTTCCTATGAGAACAATGAAGACCCTGCGCCCCTTGACAAGTTTCTCAGGTTTTTCCCTTATCTTAATTGAAGATTTTCCCCCTCTGCTGTCTATCTGGGCACCTCCATTCTGATCTGGCTGAGCAGTGTTACATCAGTAAAAAGGGCGGGAGGGGGATACTTTGTCATTGAACTACTCTTAAAATACAACTCTGACAGAATTGAAATAACACTCTCTAAAGTCCAAATACTATGATGATTAATTAGAACTGCTTTTATTATGAAACATTACTATCCCTTTAATTTTACTCCAGCATGAAGCCATGTTTCCTTTGGACATAAGGGCCTTGTGTTTGAAACCCATCCTCTAAATATGCAGTATTGAATCACAAAACATTTTTGACATTGCGCAAGTGTTGAAAACAAAATCAGAATGCCTTTTAGAGTTGTATAGCAGTATCATTTATGCTGGATTGTCTAAATCTATGTATTCATTCTTTCACCATTGAAACATATTTCATATGATAGAAATTGAGTACTTTGCTAAGAAAAGTGATTAAACTAAGAATCCATTATCTTAGTTTATAGGTATTTTAGAAAATAAATAAGTAGCTATACAAAGTGCAGCTAATAGAGTCCAATATCTCTCATGATAGTTACACTGCACTAGAAACAAATTATGGTGTTCAGAAAGTTTGAAGGACTGGGATGAAATGCATCATGCGTAACAGCAAATTTGCCTGTCAAGTTTTTCTTTTATTACTGCATGTTTCCATTTATTCTAAATCTCATATTGGTGACTCTTTTCGCTTCCTGTTGGAAATTTCAGATCAGAGCATACTGATTTACAGCTTCAATCAACAACTGTCAAATTCAATCCCTGCTAAGTGAGTGCTGCTTCATAACAGGTATTTCACATTTTCATAAGTCAAAACATATCACCCTAAAGTAAAGCCGTTCATTCACACAAACCAATTTTCTGAAATCAACCAATATCAGAACCTTCTAAATGCAAGTTCACTGTCTGGAGGTAAAACACCTACATGCTTGACTAGCATAGAGAAAGACAATATTCATGTTCCAGTTAATATTTATTTGATTTCTAATTTAACTCTGTGGACCGTAAGCTCAAAGCAAAAAAGAGGACACATTGTGGAGGAAATCCACTGCACATATGGTAGAAATTAAAATCCTCATCGATTTAAATGATGGTTTTAACCCTTTGAGTGCCAGAGAGGTATCCAACGCATTGCAAACACACAATCCTGTACTACTTCATATGAATTATTTCAATGTGAACCTTGCAAATAGCATATGTTATTAACCATATTAACTAACATTTCAAGATGAGGTTTGTTGCATGGTTTGTCCAAAACATATTCAAGTTTTCGTTTCACACCAAGGCATCCTTTTTACAGGTAGGTCAGTTAAGGTTTGTTAAGTAAAGAGGGCATTATGCAATATAATATAAACATACCTGGGAACTCTCCGGTTTTGCCCCGGAGACTCCAGATTTCAAAGTGAATTACCGGGTCTCCGGGGCAATGTGTGAATCACTGGGTTTCTACTTAAACTCTGCCCACTTGTGCTCCATCCCGCCCGGTTCCTCCCACTCCCTGCCCTCTTACAGCCATTTTGCAGGGTTTTTTTTGTGTTTTTTTGTCCCGCCCCCCCAACTGGCTAAGCCCCGCCCCTTTTATGACACGATTCTCGTCATTTTCCTCCCCCTGGCCACTGTCAGGGTTACCCTCCAGGTAGCCCTGTTTCAAAAGTTCCCAGGTATGAATATAAAGCACTTTTGTAAGCTATACGATGTGGCAAGATATATTCAATAGGACTTGGAGTGGCAAGGAAACAGAAAACATTCATGCACTATATCCTATGTTACTCACTTATTTCAAGATGAGATCTTGTTGCACAGTTTGGCCAAAATATGTTTAAAGTGGAACTAAGTTACCCCTAAATAATTATGTACAGAACAATAAGCAAATCCATACTAGTATTATCCAGAATAAATCCAGTTATTGAGAAATCCAACTTGTTCTGAGTCAAGCAGGCATCAGCGCAGACATCTTGCCAAAGAGACAACTGCTCTCCTGCACTGTGTCCTGGTCTCCTCTAGGAGGAGTTGCATTGTACCTTAAGATACAAGAAGGGACGGACAGCACAGGTGCGCAGATGCCTCTGCAGCAAGATGCTTGGCTGACCATCTGGATAATACTAGTATGGATATGCTTATCGTTATGTGCATAATTATTTGGGGGTAACTTTAATTTATGTGATAGTTCTGCTTTAAATATTTTGGCCAAAATGTGTAGCAAAACTTAATCTTGAAATAAGTGACTTAATATGTGAGTAATGATGTATGCTATACACAGGGTTCATTTTAAGTAATTCATAGGACATAGTGCATGACTGTTTTCTGTTTGTCCTGATGCAAACAATGATGAACAATAAGGGCTGTATTGAAAAAGTAACAAAGAGCAATTCTGGAGCAAACCAAGTGCACTCTATTCAACAAATAAATATTCCCCAAACACTCATTAATTTAAATTGGACTTTTAACTCCTTGAATATTAACCCCTTAAGGACCAGCGGTCCTGGGATGTTTCCGTCCCATATGGACCGCTTTGATCTTTGCCGACATGCCAGTACACGTGACCTGTTGCGTGTGTCAGCACACCGCTTTGGGGCCTAAAAGAGATTGTTCAAGTCTTGGAGCAGTCAATTATAGGCCCCATTTTTACTTACAGCGCTCCCGGTGGAGCGATGTAAATAAAAAGTACGTGACGTACTATGACCGTCATCAGTCCTTAAGTATTTAAGGACCGTGATGGTCATAGTACGTCACGTAGTCCTTAAGGGGTTAAAGAGGTTCCCAAAACATTACAAGGCAATACACTGATTACTTATCTGCACTGAAGGTATTAAAAGTCCCATATAAATAATTTAGAAATGTAATTTGTCCCCTATAATGCAAGTGGTTTGTTCCAGAATTACTCCTCCTTAGCTTGTGATTATGGCTTTTCCTACTTGCAGCGAAGAGAGACAAAATACCAGAGTGTGCAACAGAGCATCTAACAAAATTAAAATCCATAGATGAACTGACCTAAAGAGACTGGTCTATACAGAAAATGACCGACAAAGTTTGTATCTCATGTTGAAAAGTAACCAGGAATTTTACAATCTATAAAGATTATAGATCAAGCAATCTTTAAAATGAAAAAAAAACAACGTTTTCCATCCATAGAGAAACAACTCAGGCATCTGTAATCTACAAAGAATGAACCATACTACAGTAATAACATTCTTCAGAGGAACCAACAAAGTATAAAAACAATAAACTGAATTGTAAAGCTTGCAATCCACAAATAAACTTTAACACAGGGAAAGCAAACAATAGAGAAAGTGATACACTGAAGCACAGAGTTTGCAATTTAGACAAATTTACTTAATGACTGTTCAATCAACAGACTGAAACAAAGTACTTACAACCTATAGAGATCATACCACAGAATTTGCAGTTCAAAAATACATTACTATTGTAATGTAAAAACTCTACACCACTTGCAATCAACAGGCAAAATTAACCAGACAATTTGCAGACTACAGAGGATCTGGTAGATCTGTATAATTTACAGTCCAGACATACTGGACTGGGTATTTTATTTACCCCAGAGGGGTTTATAAAATACCCACTGTTGGCCAGGAGTGGTCAGCAGGCAACAATGGACCAGTAGGTATGAGGGGGTTTGTCCAGGGGATTGAGTGGTGGTGTGGATGTTTCTGATTGAGTGTGTTTTGGCTGATTGCTGTTTACCTGTCATGCACAGATGTGACATTTACCGATGTGGTTAATGATGCCATTGCAACTTTGTTCTTCATTGAGTACTTATCTTGCACACCCAGGTTTACAATGCTTTGCGATTGACACATGCTTCAGTTGAAGAAATAATTGATCTAAAGAGGTTGCAGTCTATTGAAACACTAAATCTTTACATTGCAAAATATATATTAGTGGTGCTATACATTGTATTCTCTTTTCTTTAGCCAGTTTAAATTGCAAGCAGTCCCTGTATGTATTTCAAAATATTTTTTTCACTATCTTCTATAGTTTGCAAACTCTGTTTTTCAGTCATTGAATTTTAAGTTATGTGGCACAGAAATTGAACAAAAAAACTTGCAATTTATATTCTTTAACCTGGCACGGAATTAATTTGGGTCCTCTCTTTTTGCATCCAATTGGTTAAGCTTAGGTTTTTGGGTCCCTTCACTAAATATTTTTATGGATGCTACCTGACAGTACATGATACTGATGTTAACAATGAGGAATCATATATCTTTTCCACCTGCAATGTTTACAAAGATAAAACATCAGCCATGTCTATGAATGGAGATTTTAGTACGAAAAATAAATAAATATATTGTAGGGTTAGTCTGGCTAACTACTAAGCACTAAGCACTACTGGTCATCAATTTATTTAAAACATATTACAGTTCAACTGTCACGAAGAGATGGGGCTGTTACTGTTACATTCTATGGAGAACTGTAACCAATTACTTACCTCATCCAAAGAACGCACTCAAAATTCTTCATGGGTACCAGGTGGCATTGTTTTTATCAGGTTAACCCCATGTTGACCAGAGGGAGCTGGGATACAATACATTGGGTGACACAGAAAACCAGAGTCTGAGCTGCAATCCATTTTGAATGGTGTATCTCCCTGCAGTTGTAGTACTCAAAAAGTCACTCTCATTTACAGTCCCACTTTATGTTGTTCAGTGCAGTGGTAAACACTGCCAGGGCTGATATGTGATCTTTGTACTTCAAAGAACAAAGGCATTTGCTGTGAAAAGTATTCCAGAAAATCCTGAAAATTTCAAGGAAATAATATTCTTTAGGAATTAGAACTCTTTTCATCAAGGTACTGCCCATAGCTACTTGATGGATCATTGGGAAGTTGGATATCAAAGAACATTGCCTTGAGCATTATGGTTAGTACAGAGTATGTCATGTTAACTACCTAAATGCAGGAAACTGGCTAGACACCGCACAAGCAGTAAAGAATTAAGTAAACTATTTAGGGTGGTTGATGAAGGTAAACATCTAATTTATTGCAATTGCTAAAACAAGCAGAGGTAAATAAACAGATAACAGTAGAACATATTGGTATCTTGTAAATATTAATTAATCAATACTTTGCAATCTTGAATAATTAAACACTTTGTCAACACAAATGGAATGTGCTTTAAAAAGTCAGTCAGAGAATAAGGGCCAAATTTACAAAGAAAAGAGAAGCAATCAGGGCAGTTTTAAGAACCCCTTGAGCGCCCTGGCAGAACTGTCAATGAAGGCCCAACAAATACACATTAACATATAGTTTGGTTGTAGCCTTCCAATTCCTTTATTCATATATGTGGGATAACTATCCACATTTACATGCTGTTCACCCACAACTGCCTCTTTCCTCATTGGCCATCTGACCAAAGGATTACATTGGTTCTTTTCTGTAAAAATGGGAGTGTTGGAATGCCAAGGTGAGGCACACAGACTGGAGAGCCCCAGCGAGTGCCCGTGTATGCCAATGCATTAAAATACCCCTGGGAGGAATTATGAAGAAAACCATATGCACCACAGGTAAGAATGCAAATGTCTCATCATTGTAACCCTTTGAGTGTGAAAGAAGCATCCAACACATTAGCCCTTTAAGGACCGGGAAAATCTTGTTTGTTAAAACTTTGTTTTTTTTAATGAAATCTGTTATTTTAAAAGCATATGTGTGCTTTTTTTTTTTTTTTTAATTTAAAACAGAAAAGTGTCTCTTAGCAGGCCAGAAATGGACCTGTATCCAGCCAGCCTCTAGCACCAGCAGTGAAGGGGTTAATACCCCCTGCATGCTTTTTATTTAGTATGTGTCTGCTCTCTGCTTCTCTCTCCCTTACTTCAATAGTAATGAAGAGAGAGGTACAGATCAAACACAAAGGCAGTGTGTCAAGCACACTGCCTTATAGTAAGGAAGAGAGAGGCACAGATCAAACACAAAGGCAGTGTGTCAAGCACACTGCCTTATTCAATCAATATGCCTGAAAATGTGATTGTTCCTGGAGCGATCAAGCGAACCGGCAGACTGAACAAGGACTGAAGCTGAGCGGAGCGCTGAGTTTCAACCTGAAAAGAATGATAGCAGCATGTACGGAGGTGTGCTGCTATCATTTAACCCATGATGTGCCATGACCGTCATGGGTCCTTAAGGGACGTTTACCCATGACCGTCCTAGCATGTCATGGGTCGTTAACGGGTTAAATATTAAAGGGATAGTAATACTTCGTTTTAACTTTATTTTATTTTGTAGGCATTAAAAAAACATGAAGAATGATATAAGTCTTATCTCTCAAACCTTTATGGTTTAAGAGAAATTCGCAAGCAAAGTGTCCCCCTCCCGCCCCTTTTACTGATGTAAAACTTCTCAGCCAGGGCAGAAGGGAGCTGCCCAGGTAGACTGCAGGGAGGGACAATCTTCAATTAAGATAAGGGAAAAACCTGAAAAACTTGTCAAGGGGGGCAGGGATTTCATTGTTTTCATAGGAATAAGAGTGTCCCCTTCTGTTATCTGTCTGGTCTATGGACTGCATTCCACATCTGAGAAGAGATTGTTTACAGTAGGTATAAGGGGCGGGAGGGGGAAACTTTGCTTGTGAATATCTCATAAACTATAAAGGTTTGAGAGATAAGACATATCATTATTCATGTTTTTTTAATGCCTACAAAATAAAATAAAGTTAAAACGAAGTATTACTATTAGTGATGAGCGAGCGTGCTCGGCCGATGCTCGGATCGGCTCGAGCATCGCTCTGCTCGGCACATGGAGGTACTCGTCGAGTACCGCCATGTGCTCTCCCGCCATGTTCGGGTGGCGGGGATCTGTGCCGGAAGAGGCACAGATCCGAAGAAGCTCCGCTGGACCACCAGGGACTGGAGGTACGGGGGCATTGCGGAGATGAAGGGGGCATTGCGGAGATGAAGGGGGACATTGTGGAAGAGGGGCATAGACTCTATGCCCCTCTTCCACAATGTCCCCCTTCATCTCCGCTATGCCCGTCTTCCACAATGTGCCCCTTCATCTCCGCTATGCCCCTCTTCCACAATGTGCCCCTTCATCTCCGCTATGCCCCTCTTCCACAATGCCCCCCTTCATCTCCTCTATGGCATAGAGGAGATGAAGGGGGACATTGTGGAAGAGGGGCATAGCGGAGATGAAGGGGCACATTGTGGAAGAGGGGCATAGCGGAGATGAAGGGGCACATTGTGGAAGAGGGGCATAGCGGAGCTGAAGGGGGACATTGCGGAGCTGAAGGGGGCATTCGGAGATGAAGGGGGCATAGCGGAGATGAAGGGGGCATTGACCAGGCACCCTCCCCTCATCAGAGCAGGGGGTGCCTGGTGTTGCCCCATTCATTTCAATGGGGCTCGGGTGCTCGGCCGAGCACTCGAGCCTCAGGGGGTGCTCGGTCAGAGCACCCGAGCACCCGAGCATCGGGGTGCTCGCTCAACACTAATTACTATCCCTTTAAATGTGTTATTTAAGAGTTATTATATGGGCGTATTAACACTCTGAATGCCAGAGAAGTCCCCAATGCATTTCAAACAGTAAACTTTTTTATGAAAAAATATATATTGTAGGGCCTTTCCTATTCAGTAAAGTAAGGGTGCTGAGAGATACATTTTTCCATAGTTGTTACAGTTTAAATCCATTTTTTACATTAAGTGCCTACTAGTGGTCAAATAGTTAATCTGTTACATTCTATTTGAGAGGAAAGTCAACGGCAAACAGTTTTCCATATAATGTGATAGAAACTGCTGAGTCACTTCCTGTCAGTTAGAACTTTCAGGAAGTAAACACCCTCATTCACATCCTGATTATTTGAACTGTTATAACTTTTAAACAAAACAACTGACAGTGATTGGAGTGACCTTGTTTTACTCAACAGGAAAAGCTCTAGAACATATAGGTTTTCATTAAAAAACGTTTACTGCTCCTTTAAGTCAATTGGATTCTTTGGAGTTTTTATTTGCATCTTGCAGTGCAGTTGGTAAACTCCAAAACTGATCCTTTTTCAGGTATTCATATATATACATATTTTTTTTTACTGAAGCTAACAAATATGCAAATATGCATAACCTTACTCCCTGAGATTTATGTAAGAGAATTGAAGCTGTTACAGACAAAAAAAACCTATACTATAGAGGAAAAATAAAAAAAACTTCCATCTATTAAAATGGCAATGTTTAAGCCCTTGAATCCTAGAGAGGTCTACAACACATAGTAAAGTACTGCGATGGAGACCACTTAATCATTACAAAGCCCCATTTAAATTATTGAGAACATGCGTGATCTATGAAGCGGCACCATGTAATGTTTGATCAACTTACTCATAAGCAGGCTTTAGTAGAAGAGATAAAATAATGCTATAGCTCTTAGAACTTTGAGAACAACTACTAGACAAAAACGTTGCTTACAAGGGGCTTAATTCTTTTTGAGTGAAGGGGGCGTGATACAATTGATCCTGATTAACCCTCTGGTAGAGACCAATGGGGCCAATGACTACCAGTTGGCCAAAGCTGTGTGATTAATATGTATGGCTCTATTGCTACTGTGGGACATAGTATGTGCAGTTCTATGGCTACCAGTGCAGTGGGACAAGGACAGGGGAAGTCTGGGAATTTTTGGCCAGGGAGTCAAGTACAATCAAGTGGCCCATTTTTACTATCTTTACAGAGCATCATTCCAGCCTACCCCCTTTTGTTAATTTTATAACTGGCATTAATTTTTTGAAATAAGGAAAGTGATAGCACAGAGCTAATGACCTAAATGGAGCCACACTAGTGATACCACAGACCATACAATTTAAATTGAGCTTATCTAGTGATATCACAGAGTTTAGAATTGAAATGGTTCTGCACTACTGATACCTTGACCCACCATTTTTTTTTTTGTTTTTTGAGAATTGTAATTGATACTCATAAATAATACTCACAGCTTACAATATACAGATGCATTGACACACAGAAATTGCAATCTAAAAAGGTACTACATCAGAAAGTTTGCATTCTGTAGATAAGGGGTACCCACGGCTTGGTAACATGGGATTTACTTTTTTTATTTATTCATTACATTCCTCATCCCTTTCGGCCACCCCTTACCAATATTCTGCCATATACTTCCTGCCACACTCTTTCACTGCCTCTTTCCTTCCCATTTTCCACTGTCTACCAGCTATCGTTCTACAAAGCAGGCATAATACAAATAAGTATGTCTACATATCCTATTCTGGTTTATTGAATAACAGCAGGGGGCAATGTAAAATAGAAAGAAAAGAGGCAGTGAAAAAGGGAAGGTTAGGTAAGTAGGACCAGGAATTACAGACATTGGGACAGTGGGAATAAAGGGGAAAGAACATGACAGGAAGAATAATGCAGGAAGGATGATGTTGGTACTGCTGTGTAGGGATTGACGAAAGATCCAGCTGTGTTCCCACAAGAAATTCCACAAAAACCACATGATTGTACCCTTTTTTCGATTGACAATCCACCATAAACAAACCCTTAAAGTTTTCTTCTTTTTTTTTTGCCTACTGCAAAAATGTTTTTTTTTTTAATGGCTACAAACATCCCATCCATGTATTTATGTGTACTTCAGTTTTTCGATCCAAAAAAGTGATGTTTCCAGGAAATGAAACAAAAAACTAAGCAGCCAGAGAGGGAGCTTGGTGATTTTGAAGCTATTTATTTAGTGAAATTAAGGAAGCAGAAGCTAAAACTGTTCGCTAACAGTATGAGTACCCATCTAAAAAAAAAAAGGAGTAGCTGTAAGGACCATGCATCCAGTGAGTCAGCAGAAAAGGAGGAGGAAGTGACCACCACCAGCATGAAAGGGCCTGGGCACCCTGATTCCCCAGACCCAATGATAACCAGCCCCCCAACATCATCCCTTGGGATCTGGGGGAAATATCAGCAAGGCAGAACTGGGTAGCAGTGTGAGTAGCACAGGTCAGCTGTCTGTGCCTGCTGCTACTGCTTCTAATGTTTCTTGTAATACTCAGGAGGAGGAAGCGATGATTGCAAGTGCAACAGCAGGGGACCCTAAGTCACACTTTCCATCCTCAAGAAGTCCCACTACTATTGCAACACAGCAGTTAGAAAGTGTTGGGGGTGGTGGAGGGGGGTAATCGTAAAGGTGATGGCACTGAAGCAGCTGGTGGTGGGACTAGTGTGACTGCAGTAGATCCTCCTGCTGAGGTGGAAGTGGAAATGAAAGCGGGTAGCCAGACTAGTGGTCAAGGGAGCCCACAACATCCCCCTGGCCCTGCGATTCCCCTTCCCCCAGTATTGTGCAACCTGATGCTGAGGAAGGCAGAACTGTATAGCACAATAATAGCATCAGTAAAGATCAGCTGCCTGTGCCTGGTGCTAGTGCTGCCAATGTGCCTTCTTCACTTCAAGTAGAGATGGCAAGTGTGACAGTAGGGGACTCTGATTTGTCATCATTGCTGATAACAACCAGTGAGACTCTCATAGAGCAGCAGCAGCAGCAAGGAGGGACTGGTGGTGGTGATGAGAGAGATGGTGGAGCAGCCGGGGTAGAAGAAACATGAGTGGTCTTTTTTATCCCAAAGGCAGGAGGAATGGGAGACAGATTCACAAATGAGGATGGGCATTGCTACCACTACCAGCAGTGAAACTGTGTAATTTGCGGAATTTGATGCTGCTGTAATTCCTGCTGCTGCTGCTTCTGAGTTGCAAGGACAGCGAGCTGATGAAGAGCAGGCTAGTATGTCACAGACCACCGTGGCCACTGTGGGAATGAGGTCTAGCACTAGTGATGCGGGACTAGAACAGGTTCCACTTACCAGCAATACTCCTGGTCCTAGTTCTAGTGCCTATTCTAAGGCAGCAAAAGCAATAAAGTGGCATCCTCTACCCCAGCCAGTGAATGGGATTGTGGAGGAGAAGAAGAAAGAGTCCATTCTTCTCCACCTTTCCCCTTTTCCCTGATGTTCTGGGTTTGGGACTATTTTTCACTTGGGGCAGGCACAGTGCAGGCATCAGTGACGGCACTGTGCACAATTTTTGATAAGTCAGTGAAAAGGAGAAAGAAGGGAACGCACCTTGGTACAACCGCTCTGATAACCCATATGAAATACAGATACCATGACATTTATGAGAAGCATGTTAAAGCCAAACCCCCACAAAAGAAGTCAGGAGCCACTGTTGCTGTACCTGCTGTCTCTCCCCAAGGGTGCAAAGAGTCAAGGAGGAGATCATAGGATAAACCCAGCCTGAGCTGGAAAGTTCAGATGGTGAGTAAAACACCTAGCTCGCCGTTGCCATAATTTTCTGACCCTCGGGTCCAGGCACAGGAAGATGTAGCAACGTCTTCTCATGATCCACCTCTGTCATCATTACCGCCCCTACCAGATGATAGCCATTCTGTAGATGTCAGGATATGGCAGTTCATGTCCACTCATTGCACACTTTGTGGTGTGCTGACCACACATGGCAATGTGGTGGAGGATAATCGCAACCATGGCATCAAGAGGCATCTGAGGAGATTTCATCCCACAGAATATGCTAATATGGTGGCTGGGAGGATTCACCATTATTATTATTAAGTCTGCTAGGCTGAACTTGATGTGGTTGGTGTTAGTAGTAGTAGCAGCAGTAATGGTGAAGCAGCCAGAGTGGTAGGGGAGACATTTGAGAGCATCCAGACTAGCGGTCAAGGGAGCCCACACCATTCCTCTGAGTCTGGGAGTCCCCTTCCTTTCACTACAGTGTCCAAGTTGATAATGAATGATCCTTAAGAGGCCAGAAATGGTGCTGGGGGAGAGCAGGCTCGGAATTAATACCATCACCACCAGCAGGGGCACAGATCAGCTGACTGTGCCTGCTGCTACTGCTGCTAGTGCTAGTCTGCCTTCTTCTTCAGGTCAAAAGAAAATGGCAGGTGTGACATTAGGGGACCCTCTGTCACATTGCTCGTCACCTCCTCCAAGCAGCAGTGAGATGTCTGGAATAGAGCAGCAACAACAGCATGTAGGGACTAGTGGTGGTGGTGATGATGATGTTGGAGGAGCTGGGCTGGAAGAGACATTGATTGCCTTTTTAGCAGAAACTGATAAGGAATGGGAGACAAGGATGAGGATGGGCATCACCACCACCACTAGCAATGACATTTTGGAATTAGAGGAATTTGAAACTGCTCTAATTCCTTCTGATGCTGAGATGCAAGGGCAGCAGGATGCTGAGGAGCAGGCTAGTGTGCCACAGACCACCGTGGACACAGTGGGAATGGGGCCAACAAGTGATGCGGGACTAGGACAGGTTCCACATGCTAGCAGTAGCAATACTCCTGATCCTAGTTGCAGTGCTGAATCTGAGGCAGTAACAGCAACAGCAACAACATTATCCGCTGCCACAGACAATGAAGGGGAAGGTGGAGGACAAGAAAGAAAAAGGACATTCTTCTCCATCTTTTCCCTTCCCCCTGAAGTCATCATGGGTGTGGGACTATTTTTCTGTTGGGGCAGGAACAGTGCAGTCATCAGCAACGGCACTGTGCTCAATTTGTGGCAAATCAGTGAAAAGGAGGGAACGCACCTTGGCACAAGCTCCCTGATATCACACATGAAACACAAGACACCATGGCATTTACTTCAAACATGTTAAAGACAAACATCCACCACAGAAATCAAGCACTGCTTTTGCTGTCCCTGACTCTCCAGAAAGGCAACAAGAGGCGAGGCAGAGATCAAAGAGAAGGAGGAATAGAACAACCCAGGCAGAGAATGGAAGTTCCATGATGAGTGAAACAACTAGCTCACCATCACCTTCTAAGGTAACTACATTTTCTGCCAATCCACCTCCTTCCTTAACTCCCCCACCAAATGATAGCCACTTTGTTGATGTTAGGATGTGGCAGTTCGTTTCTACCCATTGCACACTGTGTGGTGCACTGACCGCACATGCCAGTGTGGTGGAGGAGAATCGCAATCAGTGCATCAAGTGGCATCTGAGGAGATTCAATCCTGCAGAATATGCTAAGATCATTGCAGGGAGGGTGTCACGGTTTTTGTAAAGAACACTCAGACATTCAAGTAAGGTTAAAAAGCTTTATTGCAAAATAATAAGCAAATATCCCACTCAGGTCCAGATGAGGTTCGTACCAAGTACCTTCCAAATCTGACACAGGTCAGGGTGAGAATACACACAGAGTAATAATATGAGAAAACTGTAAATAGCTAGGACTAGCAGGCAGGATACAATAGAAAGCTTCAGGAACGAGGAACTCCTCAACAGCCCCACTCCGCAATAGGTGACATAAGTGAAGGGTAGCTGCAGGACAAACCCCTAGTGGACTAGGGTAGTGGAGGCAGCAAAGACATTGGCAGAGAACTGACCCTAGATAGGGTAAACAGAGGCAACACGGACAGGACTCTGCAGCAAGAGGACCCTAGAACGCTAGGGTTAATGAGGCAACATTGACAGGACTTAGGCAGCGGTAAAACCCTAGAACGCTAGGGTTAATGAGGCAACACCAACTGAACCATAGCACGCTAGGGGATACTGAGGCAACACGGAGGCAACTGTGACAGTGGCTTTACCCTAGAACGCTAGGGTTAACGGAGGCAACAGAAACCAGACTCTGGCAGTATATGGACCCTAGACCACTAGGGTAAGTATGGGCAACTCGGCCAGAAGTCTGGCTTAGACTGGACCCTACTGCACAGGGTCACTGGAGGCAACACAGACACTGGTGAGTGATTGGCCCACGCAAGCTCCAGGTGGCTATAGGAGCAATAGGCCTGACCGGCACTATGCGGTAAGCGAGCACTTAACGTAGCCGGTAATTGGTATCGCCCAATTGCAACAAGGAGACTAACTGCCCGTCTCGGTAGTAACAAGGACAGCAACTCAACCAGGTCGGCACACATGGAGGATACAGCCAGCCTACATGGACGGCCAGAACTAGCCTAGCCAGGTCAGAATACACAGAGTAGTCAGCCAGTCCTAGTTGGTAACGGAATCAGATACTCAGCCAAGCAAGTTTGGTACACAAGGAATTAGTCAGCCAGTCCTTAGTTGTTAACGGAATCGGATACTCAGCCAAGCCAGTTCGGTACACAAGGGGATAGTCAGCCAGTCTTTAGTCGGTAACGGAATCAGATTCTCAGCCAAGCCGGTTCGGTATACAAGGGGTTAGTCAGCCAGTCCTAGGTCAGCAACAGAATTGGGATCAGTAGCGCCAGGAACAAAACGTAGTCAGACGAGCCAGGTCATACACGGAAACAGGAACAAGAGCTTCAAAAACGCTAGATACGGGTACACCACGAAAGGGCACCGGTATAGTGAAAGGAGGGTGCATTTAAAGGCAAGCCCTGGGAGGAGCAACAACCCAGAGCCAATAAGAATGCAGCCAGTGTAAACCAGGAAGTAAGAATGTCGCTCAAGGATCACGGGCACCGTGATAGAGGGTTCATCATTATTATTAAACTGTCAGCAAATTGCCATGTGTCCTTAGCGAGTCTGGAAAATGGGTACAGTGACAGCGGCAGTACTTGGTTTCGGGTGTCATGGTGTTTGGATACAGTTGTGCCCCGACACACACACACTGTGCCCATTGCAGTTGCTGATGAGACCTGCTGTTCCTGCTCTCAAGGGAAAAAATATATTCTAATAACAACACACCCATGATGATTCTGGAGGAGGGGCAGGTGGAGAAGATTTAATGGCCAACTTCTTCTTTTCTCCACAAATACTGGTGGCTACATATTCTGCTGCTACTGCCTCAGGCGCATCACTGGAGCCAGTCGTGGCAAGTGGAACCTTCATCATCCATCTTCCATGTTACTGCAGTTGTTGATCCCATTCCCTTTCAGCTGCCTAATCATCCTGCTGCTTAAACAACTCAGCAGCAGCATAACGAACAACAGATGCAACTCAGGAGGACATTTGACAGTGGCCACTGAACAACATGACCTGCTGGTATTCAGCCAGTAGGACATTTTTTTATTTTTTCTCAGGGCTTTTGTTTTGAAAAAAAAAAATAATAATAATTAAAAAAATAAAAAAAAACTAGTCCTACAAAAAAATAAACATTTTTGGGGGGTTTTGTTTCTAGCAAGCCTAAGTCCTACAAATCAATGTTTCCTTAGAGCTTGTGCCAAACAAACTTAAGTCTTACAAATCAATGTTTCTTCAGGGCTTGGGCCTCTAATAAGTCTAAGTCCTACAAAGGCATGTAACAACAAATCAAACAAATCATCCTCTACAAAATACTCTATCAAGTCAAGTATCAGTCCATCCCAGTGGCAGCTTATGTCAGGGGGATCCTGTCTCTATGTAACGGTTTTTCAAGACACTCAGACCAGCATGTTAGAATAAAACAAAGTTTTATTAAAAAATAAATAAGAAAGATCACCCTCTATAGGCAACACAGAGTAATAGCGAGATATATTGGCTTACAGATGCCTTCTCAGGCCCAGTATACAGATGGAAGAACTATACATATACTGTCACAGGACAGGCACAGAATAGAAAGGGTACTCAATGGTTAAGTACAAGTAATCAATCTGCCTCTTTTGTGGTGTTTGGCACGCCCAAGGTGGTAATGAGGCAGCAAGTGGTGTTGGATGATACAACACCTTAAGTCCATAAGGCATAGATAGCTGCTTAGGCAGAACAGGAACTGAGGCCAGAATACTGCAGAGTAGTTTGAGCCAATAGCCCCCATGGGCGTAGTAACGGACATAGATTACACTGCAAGAGCTTGAGCCAATAGCCCACACGGGCGTAGTAACGGAGACATCTACACTGCAAGAGCTTGAGCCAGTAGCCCCCACGCGCGTACTGATGGAGACCAACTGTACCGCAATAGCTTGAGCCAATAGCCCCCACGGGTGTAGTACCAGTGACAAGCTGTACTGCAAGAGCTTGAGCCAATAGCTCCCACGGGCGTAGTAACAGAAACTAATGGTACTGCAAGAGCTTGAGCCAATAGCCCCCACGGGCGTAGTAACAGAGACAAAAGGACTGCAAGAGCTTAAAGGGATAGTAATACTTAAAATGTAAAAAAAAATATGTTGTAGGGTTTATCCCCCTGTGGAAAACAAGGGTACACCCACTGCTGAAAGGTGTTTCATTCAAAAGTTATTAATTTTCAAAGCTGAATTTTTTAACTGCAATATCAGAGTGGCCTGAAATTGCACAGTGGCGCTGTTGCTACACGATCCTATGGACAGCTCTGGTCAGTTGACCATAAATCTCCATAGGATGGTGTAGCAACAGCGCCACTGTACAATTTCAGGCCACTGTGATATTGCACCAAAAAAATTCAACTTTGAAAATTAATAACTTTTGAATGAAACACCTTTCAGCAGTGGGAGTGCCCTTGTTTTACTCAGATGGATAAACTCTACAACATATTTTTTTACATTTTAAGTATTACTATCCCTTTAAGCCAATAGCCCCACCGGGCGTGTAACTGAGAGTTAACACTGAACGAGCTAAAGCCAATAGCACCTCCCGCGGGCGCAGTAACGGAAACTGACTACACTGCAAGATGACAAGATGAGCCGCCGCCTAAACAAAGCTATAGACGAGACCGGCTCAGCAGATGTAGCGGATGATCAGCAACAGCTCTGCAAGTGTTAAAGGAGGCTCAGATAATGGAGACAGCCGCTCTGCACGTGTAAATGGAAGCTCAAGGAACGGACACACAGCTCTGCAAGTACAACCGGAGGCTCAACAAACGTAGGCACCACTCTGCAAGGGTTAAGGGAGACTCAGCAAATGGAAGCACAGTTCTGCAAGTGTTAATGGAGACTCAGCAAATGGAGACACGGCTCTGCAAGTGTTAATGGAGGCAATCATGATCAGCCCTGCCACAAGCACAGCGGAAGTCAGAATGTCGCCTCGGCGACACCAAGCAGCAGGAAGCAGGAACGATGGCAGGGTCAGTAGCAAGCCGGTTCAGGTCACGGAGCAGGAAGTCAGCCGGGCCCGGTCAGATCACGAAGCAGGATTCTCAGACAAGCCAGATCAGGTCACAAGCAGGAACGTCAGCCAAACCGGGTCAGATCATGGAGCAGGAACTCAGGAGGGTAGTCAAAACAGGCCAAATCGGTACACAGGAATCAGGAACACTGTAACACAGCAACAGCAACACTGGCTTAGAAACACCACGAAAGGGCACCTAACAGGTGCCAAAGGCCAGGCATAAAAAGGTCACAATGGGCAGGCCAAACAGGCTCAGCCAATAGGAGCGCACCACAAGCGAGAGTGACAGAAAAAGATCACAGGCACCGTGATATCACTTTACATACAAATTTCTTATTTTTTTTTATTGATTTATTTTTTTTATTAACTGTCCCCCCAATAGCAGTCAAGAAACCCCCCAAAACAAATTCCCTGTTCAAGTGATTCATTCATTCACCAACAAAGGCACCCTCCTCAGACCCTTTTATACCATGTCATATGGTTTCTATTTTATTCTATTTTATTTTGTTTAGGATTTATTTTTTTATTAATTACCTCCCAATCTCAGTAAACAACCCCCCCAAAAATCATCCCCTGTTCAACTGATTCTTTCCCTACACCCCACCAACACAGGCACCCTCATGCCCCTTTTATACTATGCCTTTGGGAAATAAAATAATATTTGCTATGTGTTGTGTGTAACTATGTTCCCATTGATTTCAATGGAATGATCCAGGCGAAAAAAGTGGGAAAAAGTGGAAAATCTGCACTTTTCGCAGGAAAATTTTTTGCCAAGTGGAAAATGCCATTTTTCGCCAATTTCAGTTTGAGGTGAAAATTTTCGCCCATCCCAAACTATCCCCCCTATCCCAGTCCACAAAAAACAAAAATAATATATTCCATGTTCAACTGATTCTTTCCCCAGATTCCACCAACACAGGGACCCTTTCATACTATGCCTGTGGGAAATAAACTAAAATTTGCTATGTGTTGTATGTACATTCAGTATTCCCATCGATTTCAATGTAATGAGCTAGGCGAAAAAAAACAGAAAAACTGCACTTCTCGCTGAAAAATTCACACTAGGTGGAAAGTGCCACTTTTCACCTATTTCTACTGCTGAAGATACCATTAATACATTGTAACTATTTTCAAAAAGCTGTCTCTTGATAATTAGAGATGTAGTTCATTAACAGTGGGAGGGCCCCAGGTTGCTTAGAGCAGGTGTAGCCAACCCTGGTCCTCAAGAGCTCGGTCAGTTTAATTAGTCCACCTGTGCTCATTCAGAGATATATTGAAAATTTGTGTTAGTAGAACCTGAGGACAACGTCCATGTTATCACAAAAACAAAATACAGAGATTATTGTTGTTCAGCTATCATGATTGTCCCATGAATCTGATCAACAATCTGAGCCCAATCTATTTTGCAACAGTGATCTCCCAATATTCAGATAATCTGATATATGGGAGAAACGTCACTACAATATCTAAAAAATCTAACTCTAAATGTGTGCACACTGTAGAATAAAAAATAGATCACTATGCCCTGGTTCCTATGGCTAGGATCCAAAAACTAGTAAAAATATATTTCCTCTTGAGTTGAGTTCCACTTAATATACGGATAGTCTGCTAATTATCTCCGTTACCTATAATATATATTAATACAATCTTCATCCCAGATGTATATATAGCAGTCGATCAATAACTCTATTCGTATAGATTCAAATCGCTTGTCATACATATGAGAACGGGTACACATATAACACTTCAGACGATTCTGTATCTGTTCATATGGACACTTTGTATAGCGGGATCCCTTATGTCCCTTCTGATCACAAACACCAGCAGGATCATATTTTTTGTGTTCCATCTGCTTATTTTGTATCCCAGTCACACCAATACCTTTCCTTCGTATGAATTATCCGTTTCTCATTCAAGCATAGCCATAGGGACCGGGAATGTTTCTTTACACAGCCAAGTATTGTTTGGCGTCTTCTCCACACTCATCAATCTGGTATTGGCAATTAGGCAACTGGATACCTTTTAAGTGTCATGAATTAGATTCTTCTTGTGCCCCTCTCGTATGAGTCACTCTCCCAGTGGTATCCGTAGACATTTTTCCAGGGGGGGGGGCAAAGCCATAATATGACCCCCAGGCCAGCCCATCTAGCCCCTTTATATATATGGAAGAGGGTAATTGTAGGGGGGGCAAGTGCCCCCCCTCCAGATGCCCATGTACTCTCCTACACCCAAGTTCATCTCCAATGAGTTTCAAAGCTCACTAGCTTCTTCCTCAGGGAGTTTGTAACCACTAACCACCACTGAGGTTGTTAACTGGAGCTTGATGTAACGATAGAAGTCATTCACGCCGCACTGAAGGGAAGCATGGACGTGCTCCCTAGGGCAGCTGGGAGGGAGGTGGGAGGAGAAGAAAAGCTGTGCTGAAGATTCAGGATGCTGCATTATGCAGAAGTGCACAGCTTGAAGATGCAATAGCTTTAAAACTATGTGCATTTAGAAAAAAGCTTTCCTAATACTACTTTATTAACTAAACCAATGGTAAAAAACAAAAAATCACGAGGTGAATGTTCGCCTTTAACAGCAGTGTCACTGCTACTGCCACGAGCAGCAGCACTGCAGTGGAGCCCCATCCATTTGCACCACCAGCACCAAGAATGGTGGTGATACCAGGTGCATCACCCTTGTCACCAAGAAATTTAGATAGTGGACATGATTCTGAATCTTCAAAGTCTTTCAGTGCATTCAATATTTTCTTTCACCAGATGAGCATGAAGTGGCACAAATCTGGGATAAATGGGTGAGTGATGATAAGAATTCGTAAGACAGATTACAATTGGAGGTGGGTAAACAAGGGAGATCCTCTTATGAATGGGCAGCAGGAGGATATAGTCACTGGGAAAGAAGAAGAGGTGCAGGTTCCTGTGAGGGGACAGGTTAAAGCTATGAGTGGGCAGGAAGAGGAGCAGGATTATGTGAGTGGGCAGCAGGAAGAGGGCTTGTTTCTGGCTGTGAATGGACAGAAAGAGGGACAGGTAAGTTCCTACCCCTCGCCAAAAAAAATAAATAAATAAACATAAGGAAACCTCCACTAAGAATACCAAATTGGCTGCAGACCACCCCCCCCCAGCCAGCAGCAATCCCCCATCAGCCTTTATAGCCACCACCAATGGTGGCTCCCCACCCACCTTTCACACATAGTTATTTCTTTTATATGAACATTCTCAGTGCTAATGATGATATGTTGAGAAGGTACAGAATCCCATTTATACATATATTACAATCATTGACAATAATGAAAGACTGGGACAATCTCAAAATAAATAAAACTCAATTCCAGATTATTAAAAACGATATGTTTTATATGTTTTATATGCATCCATGATCAAAGCATTAGGCAAATACTGTAGAATAAAATGTACAACAATAATGATTAAGAATCAATATAAAAAAGAAATGATGGGTAATGAATCGGTTGCACTTACTACACATATGATAAACCCAGTTTATAGTCTATAGCAAAAGGCCATCCACAGTAACAAACTGCAATTGGCTAGAACAAGAGAGGTAATCTATTATAAAGGATTCTATTAAAAAACACTGGCCTATCACTCTAAACCCATAGCACATACAACCCAAGTGCCTGTACTGTGGAACCAAGAGCGCAAGGCCCCTAAATCCTAAAAGGACCCATCTACGCTACCTATATCCTATACAGACTAATCTAAAAAAATGTTGTAATTTCCAACAATATAAAGAAAAAAAAATAATAATCGACCATAAAATAAAAAATAAACAAATAATGTCTTGAATCATCCAATCGTATATATAAACCAGATGTTCCAACTAAAAATCCTCCTCAAGATTTAGAATTTGAAAAGATATATAGATAATAGCTGTGTGTATGTGTGTGTGTATATATATATATATATATATATATATATATATATATATATATATATACACAGGGCTCAAAATTTCCACTCGCCACTAGCCAATGACGAGTGACAATTTAGCCCTGGCGAGTAGAAATTCAGCCCTGGTAGGTATGTTATGGCTTGCAGTGGTGAGGAATTTTTCAGGTCTGGTTAGTAGCAAAGGACTTCCAATTTTAAGCCCTGTATATATATACACAGTTGTTACATATATACGGGAAACACAGATACCTAACCAGCATAGGAATAGAGTTACCACTGTAAATTTATTTGTGGTGTCCATACATAAGCAGCTTATTTTGTCTGATAACACAGGATGACCAATATGTCTTAAATCTCCCATGGATCAAAATTCAAATATGGGAAAGCTCACCATTTCTCATGGACCACATTAGAATAATGTTTCACTCTCAGTTAGTCTGGAATGTGCTGTCCGTTCACATGGGCTGGTTGGCCTGAATGTTTTCACAGTCTTTGTTAGCAATTGAAGGAGTTAAAAATATGTTCTATTCCCATTGATTAAACTTTGCAGGACCTGCCTCTTGTCATCATAACTATACACATATATCTGGTTTTACCACTGTTATGTATGTGTAATCCTCACATGACCCAAGAAAATGTTTCATAAAACAGAAAAACACTCTACTGTCTGCCAACATTTTTTTGTGATCCATACGTCAAATGTAGTTCAGCAATAACAATCAAATCTTTCAAAAAGGAATTAAACATGTTTGTTTAAAAAAACACTATGTATATTGCAAAAGTGTATTTTGACATAATAATTTATCATGTATCTGTGTATTTAGTTCTTCCACTTACTCATAGATAAAGGTACCCTATATGACTCTTGCTTTTGTTAATTTTCTGTATGGTTTTATCAAGATAATAAACTTGCAAGTGAGGAAAAGCTTAGACATTCCTTGTTATTGTACAGTATATTGCCTTTATTATACACTTATGTGTACACTTACATGTCTGAAACAGATTAGAAGTCCTTGCTCTAGCAAAAGAATCCAAAGCTTACAAGAAAAGAGCAGGCTGTGAACAGAAGGATAGATACTGCTCTTTACCAGATTTAGGACTCGATTTAAAGGCAGCTGCCGCAATGAAAAAGGTGACAGCATTTTTTTTTCAAGCACGGTAAGCGATTCAATGACCAGTGTTATGAAAAAATGCCGGCCACTAAATTTAGATGAGTTTTGGCCCATTGAAAATAAATAAATCAACACAAGTTGACATTTAATAGACTGCGTTAGCCCTAAAAGATCCGATAAGGAACTCACTTTAGTGTATGAAATGAAAGCCCCAGTTTTTTTCTCAGGTCTTTAGTAAGCCAATCAGCTACTGAAAGGGTAAAAAACTTAAAGGGATAGTAATACTTAAGTATTACTAATCCCTATAGCAAAGTACTACTAAAAAAAAAAACATATTGCCCCCAATGTCATCTCTCAAACCTTTATGGTTTGAGAGATGATTGCTTTTAAAGTTGCCCTCTCCCTCCCCCTTCCCCATAGTCAGCATTCTAGCTGACTGCAGGGAACAGAGTCGTCCGACTTTCAGGCGGCTCTCCAGCACAGCCGGATCTCATTCCTAAAAAAGAAAACTTTCACTGAAATGTTCTTCTACGTGTGCTTGGTTTGCAAGCAAACGTAGAAGACCATTTTAGTGAAAGTTTTTCTTTTTAGTTAACGTGAACGCGGCTCTGCTGCAGAGCTGCCTGATGATCTCTGACCGGATTTCCCTTCAGTCAGCTAGAATGCTGACTAAGGGGAAGGGGGAGGGAGAGGGCAACTTTAAAAGCGATCATCTCTCAAACCATAAAAGTTTGAGAGATGACACTGGGGGCAATATGTTTTTTTTTTAGTAGTACTTTCCTATAGGGATTAGTAATACTTAAGTATTACTATCCCTTTAAGTCCCCAGTGGATGTATTAATATGGGGCCCTAAGCCCCATATCAATACATTCAAAGTACCTAAAAAGTGTTCAAAGTTAACATAATTAACCCTATGAGTGCCAATGGTAACAAACCTATGTCACATAAAAAAATAACACTTACCATTAATCCTGATGTCCAGCAGAGACCTCAGCTTCCTGGTCAGCTACTGACCTTGTTCTTTCTTCCCTTCTATCTTATCTCTTGAATCTTCTTTCTTCTTGTCCTTTAGCTGTAAAAATAAAAATATATAAGTACAATTTTTCATCAAATAACCTGCACACTGACACATAGTTTAACCCCTTGAGTGCCAGAGGGTTATGTGTTGCTCACTTCTCTGGGGCTCAAAAGGTTAAACCGTGTATTAGTGTGCAGGTGAAAATCAATATGCCTCCAGTTATTAAAATATTTCTAATTGTGTAAAAATAAGTGTTCCAAAATTTGTTAATAATTGTACTTAACTTTTTATTTGTCTCCACCTCTGTGTGCGGCTGCAGAGGTGTTGGTGGCGGAGACAGTGATGTGTGTGCCACAGACCCTTCCCCCTCGTCCTTCCGTCACAGGCCGATGCCTGTTCCACACTGAGGGAATTTGAACAGAGACTGCCTTTATATATGGGCAGTCTCTGTTCAAATTCCCTCACAGCTATTGGCTGGGATGTACTTACGCACTTCCCAGCCAATCAGCTTCAAGCGGAAGTGCTTTTTTAATAAACTTTGAAAGAAAAATCTCCAAGTGTTAAGAGTGCTCTTGTTTTACTCTACAGAAAAATCCCTACAACATATATTTTCATAACTGGAGTTTAATACCCCTTTAAATACATAGTTTAACTCCTTGAGTGCCAGAGGGGCACACAAAGCATT
Organism: Rhinophrynus dorsalis; assembly: GCA_037306005.1. NCBI lineage: Eukaryota > Metazoa > Chordata > Amphibia > Anura > Rhinophrynidae > Rhinophrynus > Rhinophrynus dorsalis. The sequence continues at coordinate 115,963,146 of CM074720.1, forward strand.
GCAAAGACATGTGCTGTGTACCTCTCTGGGGCTAAAAGGGATAAATTATGTATTAGTGCCTGGTTCAATATGCCTCCATTATACTATGTCTGACTTTTTTCAATACAGATATCCCAAAGTTTAATAATAAAAGTTTTTCACTCTGCCGCTGTGTGCGGCCACACAGGCAGTGGCAGTGCAAACAGTACTGTGTGGCACAGCCCCGCCATCTTGTTCCTCACAGGCCAATGCTAGCTCTACACTGAGGGAATTTGAACAGATACTGCCTTTATATATGGGCAGTCTCTGTTCCAATTCCCTCACAGCAATTGGCTGGGATGCGTGCTTACACATTCCCAGCCAATAAGCTCTGAGTGGCAGTGCTTGAAGCTTGAAGCTTGACTATTCAGCCACACACATAGCGGCAGAGACACAAATTGAAAGCTACGTTTTACATTATTGAACTTTTGGAAGTGGGATCTATGCTGGATATCAGTTTCTCCACTGCCACCTCCTCAGAAATGAGAAGTTTATTTTTTATACATAAGGGAATAATTATTTTAACAAAAGTGGCAACATTTTTAATAACTGGAGGCATGTTATTTGATGTTCACCCCCACACTAATACATGGTCTAACCCTTTGAGCCCCAGAGAGGTGCACAACACGTACCCCTCTGGCACTGGAGGGGTTAACTATGTATAAGTGTGCAGGTTATTTTATGCAAACATGTATTTATTCTTATTTTTATTTTTACAGCTACAATTCAAGAAGAAAGGAGATACAAGAGAGAAACAGAAGAGAAGAAAGAAGATGGACAGTAGCTGACCAGGATGCTGATGACCCCCCTGGACATCAGGATTAATGGTAAGTGTTACTTTGCAGGAGATGTTGGTTTATTATTTAGTCAGGTTAACCCTATGAGTGCCAGTGGGGTAATTATACTCCATTGGCACTCATAGGTTTAATTCTTCTAACACTGAATACTTTTTAGGTACTTTGGATGTATTGATACGGGGCTTAGGGCACATTACCAATACGTCCACTGGGGACTTAGGTTTTTTTTTTTTGCTTCCAATTGCTGTGTCAGCTGACTAAAGATCTGATAAGGGACTTTAGTAAAAAAAACAAACTGGGTCTTAAATTTCATGCGTTAAAGTGAGTCCCTTATCAGATCTTTAGGGCTAAAGATTTTTCTTTCTTATTTTCTTATTTTGAATGGGCCAAAACTCATCTAACTTTAGTGCCCAGCAGGGATTTTTTTTGCTGTCAGTTTTTCATAGCATAGGTAATTGATTTGCTTAACGTGCTTGAAAAATTCCGTCACCTGTTTTTTTTGGCGTCGGCTGCCTTTAACTCAAGCCCATAGTCAGGTATATGATTAAACACTTATATCAAACAGGTGCTAATGATCATCAATTTAATATGTGGCTGTAAACACAATCATTAACAGAAACAGAAACGTCTTTGTAGGAGGAATAAAACTGGGTGAGGAACAGCCAAACTTACCTAAGAGGGTGAGGTTGCTGAAGACAGTTTAATGTCAAAAGTCATACACCATGGCAAGACTGAGCACAGCAAGACACAAGGTACTTACACTGCAACAGCAAGATCTCTCCCAGGCAGAAATTTCAAGGCAGACACAGGCTTCCAGATGTGCTTTCCAAGCTGTTTTGAAGAAGCACAAAGACACAGGCAAAGTTGAAGACAGTGGACGCAGTGGTCAGCCAAGGAAACTTAGTGCAGCAGATGACAGACAAATCATGCTTACTTCCCTTCTCAATCAGAAGATGTTCAACAGTGCCATCACCTCAGAATTAGCAGAAAACAGTGGGATCCTGGTACACCCATCTACTGTCTGGTGAAGTCTGGCCAAAAAGCCATACCTCTGATGTGGAAACAAGATCAAGGGACTCAACTATGCATGAAAACACAGAAACTGGTGTGCAGAAAAATGGCAGCAGGTGCTCTGGACTGAGGAGTCAAAATTTTAAATATTTGGCTGTAGCACATGGCAATTTGTTTGCTGAAGGGCTGGAGAGAGGTACAAGAATGAGTGTCTGCAGGCAACAGTGAAGCATGGTTGAGGTTACTTGCAAGTTTGTGACTGCATTTCTGTAAATGGAGTAGAGGATTTGGTCAGAATGAATGGTCTCCTCAATGCTGAGAAGTACAAGCAGATACTTATCCATCAAGCAATACCATCAGGTAGGCATCTGATTGGCCCCAAATTCATTCTGCAGCATGACAACTACCCCAAACATACAGCCAGAGTCATTAAGAACTATCTTCAGTGTAAAGAAGAACAAAGAGTCATGGAAGTGGTTGTATGGCCCCCACAGAACCCTGATCTTAATACCATCTAGCCCACCTGGGATTACAAGAAAAGAGAGAAGTAACTAAGGCTGCCTAAATTCACAGAAGAACTGTGGTTAGTTCTCCAAGATGTTTGGTACGTTCAGCCTGCTGAGTTCCTTAACAGACTATGTGCAAGTGTACCTAAAAGACTTGATGCTGTTTTGAAGGCAAAGGGTAGTCACCAAATATTGATTTGATTTAGAATTTTCTTCCGTTTACTCGCTATCATTTTGTAAATTAATAAAAATAAACTATTAACATGTCTATTTGCACAGTACAGTATATATATATATAAACATGTATCTATATATATATATATATATATATATATATATATATATTCTTATTGGTTTTCTTGTAAAATATTTTGATGTCCCCATAACCCTTAAAGGACCAAGGACGTCATGGGGTGAACGTCCCTAAAGGACCCATGATGTACATGTATGTCATGGATTTTAGGGCTCCCCGCTTAGCTGCACGCCTTTCGGGGAACCATGAATTTGATCCTGAAATAACATGCTCAGTGGTCTTTAAGTGCCGGTCGTGAGAGCATGCGGCTGGTCCTTAAGGGGTTAATTGGGGATGTATTATACTATAAATAAAAATAATCATAATTATTATGACATTCCAGTAAGGAAGCAATAAACCAGGTAATAGTGGAAATTACTTTCTTCCTTAAGAATTCACTGGCATGGGTGACCTTGCCCCCTTCTCTCAAGTCTAGGTACAGTCTCAGACCAAACTAGGTTTTTAAGGCACATGCATTTAATTGCCTTGTATGTATTTTTGTCATATTTAATGAAACCCACAGGTCCATTGAAGTTGCGGTCATATTGCCACCTATGGTATGTGATCAAGATTTCTTGAGCTTATCATTAGTTTTCTTCCACTGTAAACTCTGTTTTTCAAACAAGATCTGTGGGACATAACAAAATTGAAAAAATAACCTGACTAGGTTAATTACTGATACTATGCAGTGTTTAATTACAATTCAATAAAACATTTGTTTCCTAATGAAGTTAAATACACAAATGGGGTTAAATACACAATAACCTGTAGCTGATAATCCAATTTTACATATATCGTATGGAATTTTCTATTGTTTTGTGCAGAAACTCAAAGCTAATTGGCTGGGAGGTGCATAAGTACACATTCCAGCCAATAGCTGTGAGTCATTTTCAACAGAGACTGCCCATATATAAAGGTAGTCTCTGTTAAAAATTCCCTAACTCTGGAACGGGCATTGGCCCATCAGGTACTTAGGGGGGGGCTAAGTCTTTGTTCCCTTCCACAAACAACGACAGAGAAGAAAAAAGGGGCCATATTTATAATTATTTATTTTTCAGCCACATGAATATTTTTCGATTAGAAAAAATATATACTTCAGAGAGGAAACATGCAGACATATTTTTGGAAATGTTGGCCTCTTTTACTATTTTCACTCAGACGTATTTCAATGCTTAAAACTTTGAGTGCCAGAGAGGTAACGCATTGCTCTGCAATACGTTGACTACCCCTCTAGCACCCAAGGGGTTAAACTACGCACGTATGTGTGGGTTCTTTGTATGGCACATCATTAATATTTCTCTTTATTTTACAGTACTATGAATGGAAGACGGAAGAAAGAAGTTGGAGCAGAAGAAAAAAGAAGATGGAGAGGAAAAAAAGGGAGAAGAAGGAACAGAGAAGATAGAAGAAGATAGTTGACAAGGGTGCTGAAGATCCCACTGGACATCTGGATTAATGGTAAGTGTTTCTTTTCAGGGGCTGTTGCTTTGTAACGTAGTCTGATTAGCCCTGTGAGTGCCAGGGGGAAAGTATACCCCACTGGAACTCATAGGCTTAATTCTACTAACATTGGACACATTTTGGGAGTGCTTTAGATGTATTGATATGGGCCTTAGAGCCCCATATCAATACATACACTGGGAACTTAGGATTTTTTAAACTTTTTTGAACATTCAATTGATGCATCAACTGTTTAGAGTTGCCTTAAGATACTCTGTGCCCAAGAAAAATGGGTGCAGATTTCTCCACAATAAAGTGGGCCCCTTAGAGCATCTTACCACCTAACTCATTCAATCGAATTGAAAATTCCACTGTTTGGAGTATGTTTCTATGGGGTGAAATGGGAGCTAACTTTAGTGCCAGAGGTGATTATTTTTCTGCCGGAATTTCTTCATAGCACAGGTAATTGTATTGCTTACTGTGCATGAAAAAATGCCTGCGGGTTTGTTTTTTGTTTTGGCATCAGGGACATTTAGATCTAGGCCTTAATGTTTAGTTGTTATCAATTCTTTTATATTTTATTTCAGATTGCTCCTTAACACACTAGGCCTTATGCACAATTCTACATCAAACCAACTATACAACACAAGACAAATAAAAGATCCCATTAATATAAATGGGGCTTTTGACCCCTTGAATGCTAGAGAGGTCTCCAACATATTGCTTTGCAATGCGTAGGACATCGCCCTACAATCCAAGGATTCAAAGTCCCATTTAAACCAAAGGTAGTTTTGGGAATGTTTATTTCTCCCTTGTGGTGTAGTTGGTGACTCCAGAATTGCTCCTTTTTCCCTGGGTGCAAAAGGCCCATTCTCTTTCATTTACTTGTTAATTTTTCTTCTTTATGTATCTGACGAAGAACCCTATATGATATAAAACATATAAAAGGAATTATTTGTGAGTACTATAAATGTCCTTACACATTTTATTGTACATTTTGTTGAGTTGCAACATACTCTGTGGTCATGAGGAAAAATAAATATTTAAGAGATGATTATTGAATACAATGAAAGTTTTCGTACCTAGTGATTTGAGCTTTCATAACCTCAAAATTCACTTCTTCAAATGTCACTTTGTTTTATTCCATTGAAAATAGAAACTGTTCAAAATGTATATTCTCTGTTTTTGTCTTCTTGTCTGTAACAGTGAGACACATTTCCGAAGAACAGCAGGTCATGAAAATACTATACCTTTTTGCATCAGCATTGCTTTTTATCCAAACAAAGAGCAGGCAAATGTGCATGCCCATGTTTGGCTGATTTCTTGAAGTGATTTCTTTCTCTCTTTTACATTCACATTTTCATTGTATTTAATGTGACTATTATGCTGTTCAAAACTAAACTTCTGGCAATGGAAACCTGTGCCAAATGGTTTGTCAGTAAAGCAACATCAACAGAAACAAAAGCACAAAATGGAAGATCTTTCATAGTTTCTAAGCAATGTCCATACATCTCACACAAGAGAATGCTCTTGGACTCTCACATCTGTAACACACACCCAGTACGTTTTCTGGGGGGTGTCTGCTTTGTGAGAAGATCCATCTTGGTTTACTATAGTCCCAGTCATTAGCTGTAATTTTAAACAATTTTAAGACAATCACATTATTTTGCAAGATAGAATGATATTATGTGGGAAATGTATGTATTCCATAGAATGGTACTCTTGTATTATTGAATCTGTGGTGATGGATTACTTAGTTGACTATTCTAACTTACAAGAAAAACCATGTACTTATTAAGGTCCATATTTCACACTAGACAGAATAATCACGGAGTCAGTGCAATCCCTATTCTCCTGCATCAGATACCCATTCATGGTTTATGGTGGCATGTTTATTTACCAGTGTATATACTACTGTAATGTCCAATATGTTTACAAACATTGTGAGTTTATTAGTGGATTGATTGGGAGGCAGGGCCATACAGTGAGTAGGCTGTGAACATGGACGGAGACTAGGCGGGTTATAGGTGTATTTTTGTGACTTGTTTCATTCCCTCCTTAGCTCTAACTGCTTGCATGTAAACAGTGACAAATACAAAACTGTTCAAATAACATTGGTCTAAAAAGTATGCTCTATTGAAATATTAATGTAATAATAACATCAAAGCTAACTGGTAACAAAGTAACATAGTTGACGATGGCTGAAAAAAGACATGTGTCTATCAAGTCCAGACCATGCCAAAACACCCCTGTTGATCCAGAGGAAGGCAAAATAAACCTTACTGAAGCAATTTCCAATTAAGCCTCCAGTGGGTAATAAATTGAAGCCATCTGTCATAATTTTCAATATTGTTCTGTGCTACATAGGCATCCATTGCTTTTTTGAAAACAGTTACATTATCTGCAAGTACAACATCCCGAGGCAAAGAATGGCATAGCTTTACCGCCCATATTGTAAAAAATCCATGCCTTTGTTTTAATTGACAGTGCCTTTACTCTAATCTTAAAGCATGACCTCTCATTCTTAGCTCAGCTCTTTGCATAAATAATTTATTAGATAGATCTTTGAATTGACCTTAAATATATTTGTAAATGGTAATCATATCACCTCTTAGATGACTCTTCTCTAATGTAAACAAACCCAGTTTTGTCTAGTCTCACTTTATAACTCAGATCCTCCAATCTCCTTATCAGTTTTGTTGCACATCTCCAAACTTTTTCCAGTTCAAGTAATGTATTAAAAAATACTGGTGCCCAAAACTGCACTCCATATTCTAGTAAGGCCTAACCAATGATTTATATTGAGGTAGAATAATATTAGCATCCAGTACATCTATGTCTATTTTTATGCAGGATAGTACCCTATTTGTTCTTGCAGCAGCTGAATGACTCTGTACACTGCTGTGAAGTCTATCATCTATTAGTAGCCCTAAAACTTTCTCCAATGAGGATTCCCCAAGTTGTTTCCCGTTTAGAGTATATGTAGCATGCTTGTTTCTACAGCCCAAATGCATAACCTTACATTTATCTACATTAAATGTCATCTGTCACTTTTCTGGCTGTTTATCTAAATCCTTCTGCAGAGAAAAAACATCCAGCCCTGTATGTATCTCCTTGTTTGTTTGCTAGGTCAAGCAAGGCCTTTTTTCCTGTTGGCTCCTTTGTGTACCATCTGTGTAATTTTAATGTTTTGTGAGGAAGACACAAATTGTTTCCCCTTTAATGCAAAAGATTCAGTGCATTAGAGACTTCTTCATTATATGAGAGATTATGGATGAAAAACATGAAACAGAAGCAATTTATGTATATATATAAAATAAATCACATGCTTTGACTATATGGGTTCCACCCAGGGATGACAGTAAGGAAAATTCATGTAAATTCTTCCCCACCGAGTCCTTCTGGTTCCTGCAAATCCTCCCTGCATGGTCCTGTTCAAACCAGTGCATTATCCTCATCCCACCCCTCTTACCTGCTCCACACTTCTACCACAGCAAAGAAGAATCTTTTTAGTTTAGTTATTTTCATGTGAAAACTCTTTGAGTGCCACAAGGGTGTCCAACTCATTGCTCCACAATACATCACACACCTCTTTGTTATTCAAAAGGTTAATAATGTGTCCCCCATATTTTTCAACTGCATCATCCCTTTTAAGTCCCTTCATGTGTTTTTGTGCTCCAGAGTCCTCTCTTGATGCTGTTCTCCTATACTCAGGGATAAGACTCTGTCTAACAGCATCCATCGGTAAAACACATTACTTCCTGCAAAGCAGGAAGTATTTTATTTTATCAGTGGCTGATGTTAGGGCTACACTGGATGTAGAGACAAACAGTGCAGGGGATGGGAGGATTCGAACAGACAGGGGATACTTTATTTACCCTGTGAATAGCAATGCTTTGGGCAAAATGTTGTATGTATGTATATTTCTTGGAAGCAGAAGTTCATTTTGGCAAATAATTTTTATTAAAAAAAAGTTGTTTTTTTATTAGCCAGAACATTGTTATGGTTATTTCTGACATGATAAGCTGGTAGACTGTGAAATTTTACAAAAGGAACGTGCACTTCTATCATAGAATAAAATTACAGTATTTTTTGTGTATTCGCAACAAAGTCTGATTCAAATGGTTCAAATGGTGCACAGCTATGACATAAAATTGTACAGCAAGTTTAGTATGTGTGATTAGCGATACAATGTAAATTCAGGTTTTGTACAAGACTTGACTTCAGGCGTTATATTAGATATGGTAATGTTTTGTAATACAGAATGACGAAGCGGTACTTGAGAAAGTGGTGCATTTGGCCTTATACAGTTCATCCTCAGTGAAGGAAGACTCTAGTTTCCAAAAGGGATCTTAAATAGTAAGGAGTCTTGTTTATTACATGTAAGACATGTTGTAGCTTCTGTTTAGATTTTACCAGTTTTACCAATAACTTCCCACATTTGTTGCTAGAGATACGTTGATGATATTTATACCAGAGGAAAGAATGAAAGACACCCTGGAGGAGGGATTGAGCTTGTTCATCTTTTTCCTTTGTGAGTTCTGGTAACTCTGATAGGAAGACAGAGGATTTGTTACATGGTTCTAGGGATCTGATCAACTATGACATATATTACATTTCTCTCTAGCCTGTTTCTTCTTGTAAAATCCTATCCTGATAAGTTCCCTTCTTATAACACATTTGTGTGCTTCCCAGACAATTTGGTCAGAAATGGATTAACTGAAAAGTACAACACAATGGATTCCTTAAGATTAGACACTAAACTTCTGTCAGAAAGTAGAGTATCATTTATTTATCAGCAAGGGAGATTGTTACCAGGGATGGTAGTTGAATTTGGAAAGTGATAACTGGATGATTCAGCATTTACGTTTTATGGTAGCAGAAAATATTAAGTGTATGGTGTGCTGCTCCAAAAAGAAATAGTCAGTTCAAGTATAGTAATTGTTTGCATATCAAGAGAAGCTATAATATCTGGTGGTAGGGACTGATTAGATAGAGCTCATTAAATCATTTTAGAATTTTTTTAAATATAGGAATTCTTCAAACTGGATTTCCCAGAAGAAGAGTCAAATCATGGGTCCAGTGGTAAATTAAAATTGCCACCCAGGATAAGGTGGCCCTTCTTAAAATATTCTAGTTGTTTCTCTAAGCATCCAATGGACATGTCTATATATCAGCATAACCACATTTTTTTGTGTGTTGGCCAAGGCAAACCAAAATTCTTTGTATTGAGAGATAGACAATGCAGGTGTTTTATCTTTGAATAAATAAGCTTCCAGCAAATAGATAAGGTCTGTTTGCATCATAGCAAAGACTGACAGCGCTCTATTCCTTTTTTATGGAAATTCAATCTATCATTGACTGGATTTTTTACGTGACTGTGGCATACTAGAGGAATTTGTAGAAAACGAAACATTTTGAGAGTTTTCCGAGGCTACAAAATAAATTGATAGGAATATGCTGAAACCTCATAAGGAAGGGGAAAAGGAAAATGTAGGAAAAATGAAAAAATTATGGATAAAAGAAAACAAGTGGTAACAATGTACAATGTAGGTCTTTGAGTACATACCAGATGGCCACATGGAGCTCTTCAGTCCATACTTTGTGGCACATAGATTGCCAGTGGTGGGAGGGAGATAGACATTTAGAGAAATGTCAAAAGAGGGTAATCACAAGTCCACCTTAACGTTTCAGGTTAGGGCCATAGAGACTAAGGAAAGTTAGGGCCATAGACCACTATGGAAACATTTCAAAAAGTATAACAAAATCTTAAATTAAATTTATTAACAGTGGAATGAAATAGTATATATGGTATACATTTTAGCACCTATGTAAAACAGCATAACGTTAATAAAGGAGAGAGTTCATAAAGTAGAGAGCAATAAAATATTTTCACCTCCACAGCTCAAATCAAGTAGTTCACTTCATAAGCAAATTCAAGCTGTAAAATGATTCCTTGACATATAAGTGGCATAAACACAAAATTTGACTAGCGTTGCTAGTTCAGAAAGAATACAAAGATGACAAGTGAAGGATCATATAATTGATGTCAATAATAGTAAAGTGTCAAAGAACAATAAATAAATGAGCAGTATAGTGTAAAGACCAGTTTATTGCCTGAGGAATGTAAAAGAAATATTACAATAACAAATACTGACATTTCTATCTTTAAGACAGTGGATGAAAAAGTACCTCAGTTTGTAGTAATATTTTTATTGGACTAACATTCAATTATCAGGAAAGGCTTTCAAGAGCATAAGCCTTCCGTTTTCAAGTCAAAAGCATACTAACTATCAAAATTAAACACCCAAGTGAAACTCTTGGTTTAAGAAAACACAAACTAACAAGTAGGGGTGGGTGAAAAGTCATAAAAATGTTCCTTATAACTTTTCATGGAAAACTTGAAAATTATGTTTTCACGATAGTTTTCTCTTCGCCACTACAAAAATTTTCTTCTTTTTCACCACAGCCAATAATTGTTTTGCCTATGTTTCCTGTGACTGCAACATTTCCCACCACAAGATTACTTCTTTTGAAGGCTGAAGAGAAATAAATAGCTGAAAGTCAAAGATGTGAGTCATACAACAACATATGCCTTGAACAGTTTGTTAGCAGGCTGTGTGTCTTTGTCCTTTGCCCACAACACTTACTGCTTACTTAACACTGGCACACCCACCCATGTATCTTGTTAATCACCAACATTTTTTGTTTGCATGCTTGTGCAGGAGAAGAACTGTATAACTGTCTTAATTTAATGCCACCACTTGATGATGTGGTGGGGGTGGTGGCAGTATGTGTGCACTCTATGACTATTGTTTTCCTGCTTTCCCCTTGCTCACATGCTTTTTGCACATACAACAGATAGCAACATGCTTAGCTTTTGGATCCTGAGTGAAGTACTTCCCTACAGTGTATTTCCTGGACTTTGGGATTCCTGAGGGGCTGCTACTACTACTGGGGCTAGATGTTGATTCAATTCTTCTGCTGCTACTACTGGCAGGTTTCAAATGTGCAGCACTTCCAGGAGCACCAGAAACACTTGTCAAAGCTAATGTTGTGGATGTCAATAACCTGTGTTGCTGTTTTTGTTGCTGATTGTTACTCAACACAAGTGTGTGTGGCTGAGTGGGACTTGACAGGCGATTATGCTGATGATGACTTTGTACTTTTTTGCCATCTTTGCTTGTCAAGTGTCAGAGTTTCCAATGGTTTTCTCAAACAGTTTATAAACAGGCACAGTGCTCCTTTTCAGTGGTGGAAGATTGAGGCTTTACCTTTCAGGTAACTTTCTGGCCATCTCATCAACTCTCTCACTCTCAGTTTCATCTTTATCTGAACAAGAGGAGGATGCTGGATGAATATATTCCTGATCTACATAATCATCCTTATCAGTCATCATTAGGTCATCCTCAGAATCTTCCGCTGCCTCTTGCCCACTACCCTTATATTCCTCTAAGCTTTTAGAGGTGTCAAATAATTTATTTTTACTTTCACAAAGTTCTTCTCTATTTTGAGGACAGGTGTTTTGGTGTTTGTTTGTCTCAATGTCAGATGCAGCAGTTGTGTCATGCTCCTTCCCTTGGTTCTGTCTTGTCCATTTCTAATTGTATTCCTTGCCCTGTCTTTCTGGATTCCATGCTTCCTGTTCTGGTTTTCTCTCTTGCTCCTTAGCCTTATATATAGTATCACTTCCTGTCTGCAAATGAATGATCTTAGCATTCCAGTGTGTGTTCTAGTGGTTCCAGCATCCTTGTGTCCTGAATTGTTCGATTCCTAGTTGCTGACCTTGGCCTTGTTTACCGATCTGTCTTCTGCCTCCTGCTTCTATCCCTTTCTTCATGGGACTCTCAGTTTTGACCTGGCTCTGTTGTTAGACTATTCTCTAGCCTGCTGTTTTGGTGCCTGTTCATCTGATGCTGTTCCAGCCTGGGGAGCAGTGTTTTTTAGTCTCTGCCTCTACTGGCTCTCCATGCTGTGGCCTAGTCAAACTCTCCTCTGGCCTAGCACACTGCAAGTCCTTTGTGTCCTGGATTCAGCTGCCAGTTGCACCTTAATCCCAAGGCACATCTCTAGCTTTCCCAGTATGTGGCTACCATACCCTAGGAGGTTATCCTGGGTATGGGTCAGCTCCTCCGGCCAGCCGTGATCTGGTCTTGCAACCAGCAATTCTAATTCAGCCTAGGCCACAGCAAGACCTTCTAGGGGTATTCTACACAAACCAGCCCCACTCTCCATCCAGCGCACCCTAGTTTCTAGCTTACTGAGGTAAGCATCCAGCCCCCTTTGCCTAATCTCTGCTCCTGTTACCCAGTGTAATGTTTGCCTATGTATGCCAGCACCGTTCTCCATTCTTTGCACCCTAGCTTCTAGCCTACCGGGGTAATGTCTCAGTCATCTCCCTGTTCTCGGGCTCTGTTCCAGCTACCCAGTGTATTGTTGCCTTGGGTATTTGCATATTAATAGCTATCTGCTCGTACTCTGAAGAGTTCTTCTACATAGCCAGATATCAGATAACTTACATATTTTCCTACCAGCTTACAAGTTGGTTCAGCTGCTACACCTTCCATCTTTATACCATCATCTACACTAGAATAACAAACTGCATCCTCCCCCGGGAGGAGAAGGAAACATCATCATTTATTGCACATGTTGAAACAATAGTGGCTGAAGTCAATTTTTGAACTACCACTTTACTCCCAAGTCCCTGCACTGCTCCTCCTTTCCTCTTCCCCTTGTGCATTTGCTGAACATTACTCAACTACTGCATTTGTTTTTACTCTAAAGTATACATCAGAGCTGATGAAGTGTGATGTCTTGTTTTGGCCCTCAACAAAATACTCAATCTCGTCTGCTATCTATCAAGTCTTCCTCAGTCACATAGCTCACGTCAGGCTCACAGTCAGCTGTCTGTCACCTAATATTTTTTTTACAGTTATCCACCCTATCTGTGATGGATACCAGTACTCCGACTGAGTAGCTCCACCAAAACTGTGCTTCCTTAACCCAGGACAACACTCAGGAACTTCCACCAGTCAGGAACCAGGATCATAGCTCCATTCACCCAGTCACTTAGGCAAGACTCCGTGTAGGGTGCGCGCACTCTGGATACAGCAAGCTTACCCCACCAAACAACACCAGTGTAGGTTAAGACAAGAACTGTTTATTTTGAAACATACAGGGTTTAAATATCATATTGGGATCCAATCGGACACAGGTACTGCAATACAATGGAGCTGTTGGTGGAGGGGCAGAGAATGCAAAGAGGCACAGTGGTAAATTAGGAATACACATCTTTACAAGAGGGTGGTTTCAGTATAAACATGGAGTGCACTGAGCACAAGGGGAGTGTAAACATACTGTGTGATAAGACAATGGGTGGGTGACAACAGGATACAATGGGACAGACCTGAATGAGTTAACTATATAATGGGACCAAGGAATAGGGCTGGGTACAAGTTTTACAGAGAGACCAGAATACACAAAACAAGTTAAGGTACTGAAACATAGTTTATATATTAGTCTTTTGGGAGGTCTGGTATTCTTTGGATTGACAAGGCTGGGAAAAAGTGTTCACTGGGTTTCCTGGTCACCCTGTACCCCCAATAAGCACAGGGTGACTTAGCCCCAAGAAGGGACTGGGGAGCTGGAAAAGGTCCTCCATGACAAGGGGCAAACAGGGCAGAGATTAGTCTCAGGTGGAGGCCATACCCTGTTCCAGGGCTAAGTTCATAGTCTATAGGCAGGAGGCTAGCCCTCGGGCCCAGGCCCCTCCACTGTCCAAAAAAAAAAAACTAAAAAAAAAAATCAACAACTTATTTCTCCAGACTTCCTCAGCACAGAGATAATAACAGCAAGAGGCTAGATTCTATTGCAGGTGATAAATGTTACCTCCGTTTTATCAAATATTTTCCTATTGAAGTCTATGGTTAAACCAGGAGATAAAAGCAGTTATAAAAATAGCACCTGCAATAGAATCTAGCCCAAGATCAGCAAGGAAATTGGGGTTTGATTCTATTACTAGAACTAAAAAAAAACAGGTGTTGTGTTTTTCTAAGTCAGGTTTTAGTATCCTATTACCCGACTTGTGAAAACAAAATCAGCGGTAATTATACAAACCGCCAGTAAAAAAACACCCATAGGAAACAATTAAAAACAACGTGCATGTAGTATTCTAATACCTATGCTCAGTATTACCGCCTGATTTGTGGTTACATTTTCTGTTGATAATCCTGCTCCTCAGAATTGAGGCATAGAAGCCACAAAGACGGTTTCAAAACCATCGTTGTTCGAACAAAAGCAGTACAGAATACAGTATACAGCATACAAATCCAACATAGAGTGCCCCGCTTCAGCATATTAACCCCCCCTTTGAAATCTGAATTATAGTGCTTTCTTTCACCATTTTAATTTGACATTTTAACCCCACCCTTTAAAATTCGACTTACAGTGCTCTCATGACTTTCTTTCTCCATTTAAATTCGACATTGTTCTTCTCCAATGTTTTTCAACATGCCCTCATTGTATTTATATTGCATGATTAACCTTATGAGTACCAGAGAGGTAGCAACGCATTGCAATGTGTTTGCTACCCCTCTGGTATTCATAGGGTTAATACGCAAGTTATACGGCTGATTACCTTGCCTGTATATGTGTATAAAATGTAATTTTTTTTTAATTATATGTTTAAAAAAAGTTTAGACCTCAAAGAGGGCATCAGGACCCCTCCTGACACCCCCCCTAGCATTGATCACCTATCCAGATAGGTGATCAATGCAGGCGATAATTGCCAGCATTTTTAATAAAGCTCATATAACATATGTGTCACATATTTTATATGGGCTTTCTTACAATGTGAATTGCGCTGCACTTTCTACAAATGACCCAGTGACAGGGTTCATCCATTAAAGCGGTTGTACAACATCTGCTTATACAGCCACTCCAGTATAAAGGAAGGCAGAAAATGCCTTCAGGGTCGTCACATGGATCATCTATCCTTCCTCCTTGTGTCTTGCGAGTGACTCACACCACATTTTGGGGTCAACCTCCTTTATTTCTTCTTCTTTCTCAGAGTACCCAAAAATGTGCCGCTTTCTAGGGGTGGGTGAAAAATGAGAAAATTTCCCGCATGACTTTTCATGAAATATGGATGATTTTTCTCTTTTTATGAAAGTTTTATCCTTTTCTCCAATGCAAAATTTTCCTCTTTTTTGCCTATTCCAGCAAATATTTTGTTTATTCCAACACATTTTTCTCCTATTCCAAGACATTTTTCCTATTACAACACATTTTCTCATATGTTTAATATGGCACAACATTTCCCAGCACAATATTACTTCTTCTGAGGGCTGTAGTGGAGAGATAAGTAACTGAAAGTCAAAATTGTGAATCCTACAGCGGGGATCAAAATTTCCACTCGCCTCCTCACATTTGGCGAGGAGAAATTGAGTGGAAATGGCCCCTTTCCCTAAGGTGAGCAGATGTCCCCGATTTCCAGGGACAGTCCCCAGATTGAAGTGCTTGACTGCAGCAGCAGCACCCTGAACAGACGCGCTTAAGAACAGGTTGGTCAAACTCAGAACAGGACAGCCGCCCTCAGCAACAAGCATCTGCCTAGTCCTGGTCTATCATCCTGTGTGACAGGTACAACAATTCAATAAAACTAGTGACTGTCGTGGCACGCCTGAGTTCAATTCGGGGTGGGTGGGGCTGTCTGGTGTCTGTCATGCCTAGCCATACGGTGCTTTGCGGACAGGGAGTTCAGGGACAAGTGATCACACTGCTGCCTGAGTGCCTGCCTGGCTTCAAAGTTACACCAGAGGTGGCAGGCCAGGAGGATAACTTAGTTGAAATTATTCCAGACTGGCAGAATAAGGTCATGATTAGGTACTGTGATGTCTGATGTGATTTAACCCCTTGAGTGCCAGAGGGGTATGCAACTCATTGCAAAGCAATGCGTTGCATACATCTCTGGCACTCAAAGGGTTCATGTATTTTCAATACATTCTTGGGAAAGGGGCGTCAGGGTTAGAGAAGATGAAAAACTAGCCAGAGCTTGGGGGAGAGGCTGGAAATGTCCTGAACACACTGCAAAGCAAGAATACCTAAACCATTAAGCCACATTCACATTCCTGACTGTCAGTAATTTACAAGGTGGTGACTCTCTTCTGATATCTAAGAGAATCGGATCGCACTGCAGCCCTCTCACTTCTCCCGCCAGTCTCCCCACGCTGACTCACAGGAGATAACACAGGGCTGCAGTACGATCCGTCATGGTCTCAGATACAGGAAGAAATCACCTTGTAAATTAGAGCAGAGCAGAGATGAAACTACAGAGCTGTGGGTTTAATCCTTCAGGTACCAGAGTGATCTGCAACACATCACAATCCTGGCACTCATGGGGTTAAAATCAGAAGTTGAATGATTAGGTGCATTTAAACTTTGTGTGTGAAATCAGAGTTAAAACTTTTGTGTGCCAGTTTAATATTTTATGATTCCCTCTTGTCTCCCTCCTCTCCCACTCTTCTCTCCCCCCACTTCTCCTCTATGGTTCCCCCTTTTCCAGACTCATGGGAACCAAACACACACAGGCACACACAAACATTAAATAATCCAGTTAACCATTTGAGTGCCAGGAGGGTGAACACTTTGCATATCAATGCCTTGCATACCTCTCTGGTGCCCAAAGGGTTACCTTTTTTCCTGCTATTGACTCCACTCAGAATAGCTGTGCAAAGTATTTAAAGGGATAGTAATACTTCGTTTTAACTTTATTTTATTTTGTAGGCATTAAAAAAACATGAAGAATGATATAAGTCTTATCTCTCAAACCTTTATGGTTTAAGAGATATTCACAAGCAAAGTGTCCCCCTCCTGTCCCTTTTACTGATGTAACACTTCTCAGCCTGAGCAGAAGGGAGGTAGATTGCAGAGAGGGACAATCTTCAATTAAGATAAGGGAAAAACCTGAAAAACTTGTCAAGGGGGGCAGGGCAGAGTGTCCCCTACTGCTATCTGTCTGGTCTATGGACTGCATTCCACATCTGAGAAGAGATGGCTTACACTAGGCAAAAGGGGCGGGAGGGGGAAACTTTGCTTGTGAATATCTCTCAAACCATAAAGGTTTGAGAGATAAGACTTATATCATTCTTCATGTTTTTAATGCCTACAAAATAAAATAAAGTTAAAATGAAGTATTACTATCCCTTTAATTAATTGAATGCTAGAGGGGGTGAGCAATGCATTGCTATGTCCTGTCCTGCCTTATACCCCAGTTAACTTAGACAGTGGTGGCTTGTGTCTATCCTGCTTGTAATAATAAATATAATCTCCTTAGAGTGTACTGGGGAACTTGCATGTCCCCCCTGCAGAAGTAAATTCATTATTCAGCCTTGCTTGTATCACTTGCCGGAGGTTCTGTTTATGGGGACAGCTCTGCCTCATATGATCAGTCATTGAGTTACTGTGACTGATCCAGATATGCTAATGTGAGTGGTTTTGTAAACCCTTTGAGAGCCAGAAGCATACCTCTCAAGTGCCCTCCTCTAGGAGGGGCAGTCGCTCTTTGGGACCCAAATTCCTCTGTCCCTGGCTCCCACCCAGGTGACTCTCTTTTTAGGCAATCAGAATGTGTGGTGTATATATAAGTGTTTCACATTCCTCCACGTTAATGTTTGTATAAACATCAGTATATGTGAAAGTAAATTAGTCTGTGTAAATAAAATATTTTGGACAGGGTGTGGAGGTGGATAGGGTGTGGACAGCAGTGTCATTTCATCAAAAAGAACTTGAGATGGGTGGGGTTAAATGCGGAGATATGGGTGTGGTTAAAGGTGGGGATATGGGTGGGGCTATTAGTGCAAACTTGTGGCGAGTAACTCTTCAGGCCTGGCTAGTAGCTCAGGACTTGAAATTTTGAGCCCTGTCCTACAGCAACATACATCTTGAAAAATGTGTTAGCATGCAGTGTGCATTTGTGCTTTGCCCACAACACTTACTTCCTGCTTAAGTAACACTGGCACATATTCATGATAATGTCAAGTGATAAAAAAATAAAGTACAACCTACAATGTGGCAGATGTGTATGGTAGTGGTGTGGGACTGGCATGTTGTGATTGGTGGGACCTTGACAAATTGCATCCACCCCAGATAGCCAGATATCAGATAGCTTACATTTTTTCCTACCAGCTTACAAGTTGGTTCAGCTGCTGTACCTTCCACCTTTATACCATCATCAACACTAGAGTGACAAACTGCATTCTCTCCCGGGAGGAGAAGGATCCTTATAATTTCTTGCACATGCTGCAGCAACCATTGTTGCAATCAGTTTTTGCACTAACACTTTACTTGCACTTCTCTGCACTGCTCCACCCTTCCCCCTCCCCCTGCCCCTTGTGTGGGGATGGAGTATGATGTCTTGCCTTAGCCCAGTCAGCTGTCTGTCACCTAATATATTTAGTTCTTTGTTTATTTCTGTATTCTTTTTTATTTGTTTATTTATTTTTAAAGTTGTCCACCGTGTCTTATCATAGTTAGTCCAAAAAAAAATTATAACTGAAAAACAAAACCAACAACTTATTTCCCCAGGCTTTCCCAGCACAGAGACAATATCAGCAAGATCAGCAAACAAACAGGTCCCTAGCTGCCTGTGTCTTGCCAGTCAGTCATGTGGAATTTTGGGGTGTTTTGGATCAACCTCCTTCCTCCCTTCTTCTGCCCAGAGTGCCCCACTGACTCTCCTAATACAGAGAACAAACATCCTACCTAAAAGACTCCCTAAACTTCAATTCCCCTGTCTTCTCTAGGTCAAAAAACGTGCTGCTCTCTCCTCTCACAAACACAGAATGGCATGCTGTGAAAGCCTGACAGCCTTTTATTTGGATGTAGAAAAGTAGAGAAAATTTTCGTGTGGTGGAGAAAAATTATGTTTCTCATTGATTTCAATGTAAAATGAGCTAGGCGAAAAAAGCGGGGAAAAAGCAGAAAAATGACACTGTTCGCAGGAAATTATTCGCCAAGCGGGAAGTGCCATTATTCGCCGATTTTAGTTTGAGGCAAGTATTTTCACCCATCCCTACTGCTTTCACCTCTCACAAACACAGAATGGCATGCTATGAGAGCCTGACACTCTTTTATATGCCTGCAGGAGAAGAAGACAAAACTACCATGTGGTGGGGAGAAATTCTGACTTCCCATTCATTTCAATGCAATGAGCATACTTGGGAACTCTCCGGATTTGCCCCGGAGACTCCGGTTTTGGCACTGCTTTACCGGGTCTCAGGGGCAGAGGCTGAGTCCTCCGGATGTGGGGAGTTTCTATTGAAACTCTACCCACTTCCACTTTTTCCCCCGGTGTAGCTCCTTACCCCGAGCCTTCTTTTAAGCCCTCCCCCGGCACTCACATTAAGACCCGCCCCTTTTTAACTCGATACGCGTCATTCTTCACACAACCCATGGCAGCAGAGGACTCCCCTCTGGGGAGACAACAATAAAAAGTTCCCAGGTATGGCAATGAGTTATGTGATAAAGTGTGAAAACCCAACACTTCTATCTTTCATGTCCTGCTTCATCCTTGCCTGTACATGTGGATGTTTTCTATTTTTAAAGGTTACAATAAACATGAGATGTTTTTATACTATGTTTCATCTGCTGATCTTCTACTGAAGTCTTCTGAGTGAACTGCAATTGTTGTTTCTCCTGTGAAGGAAGCCGGCTGAGGGAACACCATGGCGGTTTGGCACCTGAAGCTAGTCCAGCACATTAGCTTGGTGTAAGAGTTACTGGGTGTGGTAGCACTGCTTTCTGTCTTTGTGATAGGGATCCCAAAAAAAGGTTTGCACCAAGAACCTACAATGACTAATTATACCACAGCCCATAGTTCATTGCTCTGAAATGCATTGCATACTCCTCTGGCACTGAAAGAGTTAGCAGCCAATACTGAGACTGATGTACTTAGAAAACTGGTCAATTCTAGAGCAAACCAACTTCACTACTGGGGACAAATAAGAATTCCTATTAATTTAAATGGGGAGTTTAACCCTTTGAATGCTAGACATGTCTCCAATTCATCACAAAGACCTCTCCAGCATTCAAGAGGCTGAAATCTCCATTTAAATCGAAGGCAATGTAGTCAATTTTATTTGTTTCTTATGGTGCAGAATTACCCTAATTCTTCTTAAAACATCAACCTAATTGTAGTGCTTATTGACTCATGCTAATTGCAATTTAGGTATTAACAACAAAATCTATATTCATTGAACTAGAAGATGATAATCATTCTAGTCATACAATGTAAAGTGCAACTTTAGAAAAATTGTAACCCAGGAGGCCACAGCTCCAATAACAAACAGGTTCCATTTTTTAAGTAGTTGACAGTGTATGTAGAGAGAACTTTCTGATCATGACCCTTTCCTTCTGTATCTCCCATGTTGCCCAAAGCCAGTCTAGATTATGTGGAATGAATAAACAAAGTAGGGACTCAACTTATATTTACTGCATGATCCATACTCAGACTTGGTGTGCAATATTAAAATAAAAGTAAACAAAGGTCCCCCAATTCTCCTGATTGCATTAATCATTCAAATGACGTATTAGCATTCTTTGAACTTGGCTGTAGTGCTTCCAAATTAACACCTCCAGGTTCAAGGGAATATAAATTAGCTGTATTATCTTGCAACTCCAGATGTCCTGGTGTGCATGTATTCCTTGCTTGCTTAATAAACCAGCAGACTGCATGAGATGCATAGGACATCTCATGATCAAGATGAATACTGCATAACAATGGGAATGATATACTGTGCAGAAGTGGACCAATTGTGGTATACACTAACTGCACCTTAGAGTACTAATAAAAATACTGGTTAATTTTAAATGGGGTTTTTAACTTCTTGCATGATAGATAAGGCTCCGATTTGATTTAACTAGGACTATTAACCACTTGAATGCTAGAGCAATGAGTCCTCTCTGGCATTCAAGGTGTTAAAAGCCTAATATAAATTGATGGATATTTTTATTTATCCCCTATAGTGCAGTTGGGTTGTTCTAGAATTAAAGCAGAACTATCACCCTAAATAAAGCCCCCCCAATAATTAAGCATATAGCGATAAGCTTACAAATAGTACTATTATCTAGCATAAGTACCACTTTATTCAGAAATCCTACTTCTTTTGTGACTGGCGGCCAGACATCAGCGCAGACACCTTGGCTTGGAGACATATGTGGGTCTGAGCTGTCCATCCCAATCTCCTCGAGGAGGCGCTGCATGGTACCTTAAGGTAACAGGAAGTGATGGTGCAGGCATGCAGATGCCTTTACAGCAAGAAGCCTGGCCGTCAGTCTCAGAAGAATGAATATGAATGAATAACATGGTACTTATGCTGGATAATAGTACTATTTCTAAGCTTATCGCTGTATGACTAATTATTGGGGGGGGCCTTATGATAGTTTCCCTTTAAAGGGATAGTAATGTTTCATAATAAAAGCAGCTCTAATTAATCATCATAGTATTTGGACTTTGGAGAGTGTTATTTCAATTCTGTCAGAGTTGTAGTTCAAGAGTAATTCAATGACAAAGTGTCCCCCTCCCTCTCCTTTTACTGATGTAACAGTGCTCAGCCAGAGCAGAAGGGAGGTGCCCAGGTAGACTGCAGAGAGGGACAATCTTCAATTAAGATCAGGGAAAAAGATGAAAAACTTGTCAAGCGGGGCAGGGATTTCATTGTTCTCATAGGAAGAAGATTGTCCCCTTCTGTTATCTGTCTGGTCTATGGACTGCATTCCATATATGAGAAGAGATGGCTTACACTAGGTAAAAGGGCGGGAGGGGAAACTTTGCTTGTGAATATCTCTTAAACCAAAAAGGTTTGAGAGATAAGACTTATATCATTCTCCATGTTTTTTAATGCCTACAAAATAAAATAAAGATAAAACGAAGTATTACTATCCCTTTAATCCATTTCTTCTTACTTCATCAGCCTCAGTGTGTAATAATAATATATGTTTCTTGTTCTGTTATTCCTAAACTGCATTGCTCTTGGATTCCAAGATGAATCACTGCACTGGCTACTAAACTCCTTGGGTGGTTAAGAGGTATCTCTAAAATTAGATCTTTAGTTTTCAGGGGTTAAAGGGGTTAAATTAATATGTGTTCATTAGTGGGGAAAAAAGGAAAGCAGTTTACACAACTAGAAATTATTTTCCTTGCTCCTGGGAACTTTTCCGATGTCTAACAACAGTATGTTGTGGAGGATAATGCAAATTAACTAGTACTGGCTGGCAGTGAATGTAAGGTGCATTGTAGAATGTTATTATCTGTTTGGCATGCCAGACAATCCGGTGTAAAATGACATATACATATAGCTAAATGTCTAATTAACTTTTGTATTAAACAGAACATGTTTAACATAAATTAGGTAATTTTAAAAGCTCTAAATCACCTGTTTCCTAATTAGGTGTTGTTTATAATTAGGTATAAACAAAGCAATTCTGCCATTTGAACCAATCAAAATACAGGAAAGCAATCACATGCACACCAGAAAAAACAACAAATTAGATATTTAGAGCCAAGTTCCATGAAAAAAAATCTTTGAAAGCTTCTTTTGGTTTGGCTCATCACATTACTGTAGTATAAGGACATTATCGCCAAAAAAGGAAAGGATAATAGCCATTAACCCTTTGAGTGCCAGAGGGGTACGCAACACCAGGGGCGGATTGTAGGGGAATACCAGCCCGGGCTCCCCCCCCTCCAGTGCGCACTGAAAGAACTGCAAGACAACTAACGCTGCCCATTTCTCTCCCCCTCCGATCCACTTTGTCTTGAGTGCAGAATCTCTCTCTCCCCCTCCAGTGCGCACTGAAGGAATTGCAAATAAATTACAAGTGCTGTACAGCGCTGGCCATCTCTCTTCTCCACTAACTTCCTTTCATTCTGCACTCAAGACAAAGTGAAGCGGAGGGGGAGAGAGATGGCCAGTGCTGTACAGCACTTGTAATTTTTTTGCAATTCTTTCAGTGCGCACCGGAGGGGGAGAGAGAGAGTCTGCACGCAAGACAAAGTGGCTCGCGACTTAAAAGTAAGCCAATATAGCGGCCCACCGGGGGATGCCCGATCCCCCGATAGGACAATCCGCCCATGCGCAACACATTGCAAAGCAATGTGTTTCACACCTCTATGGCACTCAAAGGGTTAAAATGATGTACTGCAAGTCTTATTTTATTTATTTACTTTTTATTTATTATTGTTAGTATTTATTTATTTTGCCTCGCCTTAACACTCTTAAATCATTCAAAAGAGGTTAAAATATACTAAAAAAGGTGACACTTATCAAGACTGTTAAAAAAACTATAACGCACATACAGAGATAACTGTTTTGAGATTATAACCCAACAAGTTTAGCTCACTGAAATGCATCTAAATCATGCCATATATGTTCTTATCATTTGTATATACAAACAGGGATTAAATGGTCAAACATATCTTACAATGAATGAATTGGAAAAGCAAGTTTGTTTCAAATTTTGAAGGTTGTGTACCTAAGAAATAATTTTTGCAAATGCTAGATAGAAATATATGATATTTAAAAACCTATGAATAGTATTCATTTTAAGCAACAATATGCTTTTAAGCCTCTTTAGGAGATCACTTGAGGGCACATTGGGAGCTGATAAAAATACTTATAAAATGCCATTTGAAGGACCCATTTAAACCATTACATTGAGCTGATCAGAATTTCCAATGTCACTTTAGCTCCTGATGAAACAATTTCTGCTTTGACAACTTAAGGCTTTTGAAAGAGAAAAAAATAACCAGTTGGGATCCATTGTTTAGCTGCTGTCAGTTTGATTATACATGCATTAAATAAACTAGCCTATAAATACATCTCAATGTCCCAAATCAAACCAATGATGAGTTTCAATATCTAGAGACCCCATTTGTGCATTAGTTAGCCCTTTGCGGATTACTGCTTTATAGCAACTTTATAAGTCTAAAGCCCTGCTTGTTCTAAGCCTCACTCATTAATCAGCTGTAAGGTTTGTGCTCTCTGTGTTTCCTTCCTCTCCTTGGTTTGACTGACAGATGTCCCGATCATGAGAGATGCACCCAGGCAATCAGCTGTTTTAGACTCAAAGGCAGTTATTGATAAAGGCACGATAAAGAGGTGATAAAGTGGAGATGACTTCTCCAATGTACCAATGTACTAAGCCAATGTACTAAGATTTTTCTAATGTTGGAGATAGTAGTGCATAGGCTCTATTGAATAACATAGGAAATGGAGAAGTGATATCACTGGAGAAGTTATTTTTGCATTATAACCTCTTTATCACACCTTTTAGTGCATAACCCCCAAAGACTGTCTGTGTATGTGAGTGGGCAAGTTTATGGGGGAGATGCTCTAAGGTGTGATGAACAGGTGATAAAGTAGAGATGACTTTACAAGTTATATCATTTCTCCAATTCCTATGTTATTCTATGGAACCAACGCACTGAGATTTCTCTTTGGATATCAAGGTACATAGGGTCTATAGAATAACTTAATAATTGGAGAAATGATATCACTGGAGAAGTAATCTCTGCTTTATCACCTCTTCATCATGCCTTAGTGCATAATCTGCTATTTCTCTTTTTTTTTTCATTCTGCTGCGCACACACTCTGGTCCCTAAAGGGTTAATATGATACATTACTAAGGAATCTGACTTTATGTCTGACATGGTTAAATTTAAAAAAGTACTTTACAAGCACCTGCTATGCTCACCTGTAAGGTGGTTATTAATAGTAATTTATTAATTACATTGTTTCATCATATATTCACACCCATTTGACTTCTTTCTATATTTAACACACATTGGCATAAAACACATACAACATTACCAATTCACCTCAGTGGTTTCCATAGCAGCAGTTCAATTTGCATGTTCAGGCCAAATGGAGACTTGTGGGGTTATACACTATGTCATGATAAAGAGGGGATGACTAATCACGAAGATCTCGAAAGATTTAGAAATCTTAGCTCAATGGCTCCATAAAAATAAAATCTTTGCTTTATCACCTCTTTATCTCCCCTGATCTCAGGGCTTCTTGGAAGGATTTTTCTGCATTGATGGGAAAAATGTTTTGCCTCAAAAGCAAAACATGCAAAAAAGAAAAAAAAAAAACAGTAATTCCAGCCTCCCACAGGTATTCCTTCAAAAACTATATTTTTATGTTTTTTTCATTGCATTGAAATCAATGATATTAATGTAACCCACACACATATAGGGCAAGATGTTCAGAAAGTGGTGGTAACTGAAATTGTCTGTAATCAGAATAAAAAAGTTTTTACACCATGATCCCTCAATTCTCAAACATGTTTCCGTCATTTTTTGCATCCAATTCCACCATATCCGTCAAAGGGAAAATGGCGTCTTAAAAGTGGGTCTGGTTTAATCTTCCATCATAATATAAGATATTTTCAGAAAAAGTTTGAATGTTAGTTTGAATGTCATTTTTTTGTCTGATTAACATCATTTGTTCCCAACATAATAAAAATGGTCTAAACTTGGAGAAGAAAAATTAAAGTACTGAGAAGCAATTTTTTGTTTCAAAGACAAAAAAAGTCTTTGTTGCTTTGAAAATTTTCATTTCAAAGATAAAACCAAAGACAATTTTTTAAGATCAGAATTTTTAACGCCACTGTTCAATGAGATCTTCTTACCATCATTTTAATTCTTTAGATGAATTTTCAAACTTGACAGATTTACTTCTGAAAATATTGTCCTTCTTTTACCACCAACTCATGATCCGACAAGTTCTTCATTATGACGACTTTTTGAACATCTCGCCCTAAGAGTTTGCACCATGTATTTCCCATTGTGTTAAAGTATAAAAGAGGGGGGCAGTTTACCGCATGTTGTCAGAATCTGTTTGGGAGGCAGAGGGAGAGAGAGAGAGAGACAGAAAGCAGCTGAATATTTGTGGTAATGTGGGCATACAGGCAAAGAGAGGGAGGTGTGTTTTAAAATCAACACATTTCTTCAAAAGACATTTATTCAGTAGAAATTTTTAAATTTATGCATATTTCTTAAAACCATAAATATAGCAATATGTATTAGGTAGGATTAAAATGGGGTACCTTGGTATATGTTCTATATGGTGTGCACATTTGTGTCATTTATATGAAGCAGTGCAGGATTGCATTTTGTTTTATTGCTTTTGCTTTAGGTTTGTTCCTTGTTTGGGGACTTGGAGAATCACTTACTTGCTGTGCACCATACGTTATTGACACAGGTTATTCGATAGATAGATAGATATAGATAGATAGATAGATAGATAGATAGATAATCATCTTCAGCCACTGTCGATACACTGCTGGATGAGGGCATCCTCAGCAAGCCTCCAGCAACTTTGGTCCTGTGCCTTTTGTTGCCACTGTGTACCCAAAAAATGTGGACATTTTATCTATCCATCTTCTCTTTTGGTCTTCTTGGGCATCTAGAATCAAGTGGAATCAATTCCAAAATTAATTTTGACCATCTTCTTGCTTTGTGGCCTGCTCATCTCCATTTCAGATGCTTTACTCTTTCAGTGATATCATAGATCTTTGTTTGCTAACGAATCCATGCACACGTTCTTCGGTCTCTTTTTTATGTTTAGAATCTGCTGCTCCATACTTCTCTCTGTAAACTTAAGTTTTTGTATGGCCTTGGCATTCAGTGTCCAGGTTTCCTAGCCATACTTTAGGAGTGAGAGGATACATTGGTCGAAAAACTTTTGCCTGAGGCAGAGTGGTACATGTGTCTTAAAGGGATAGTAATACTTCATTTTATCTTCATTTTATTTTGTAGGCATTAAAAAAACATGAAGAACGATATGTCTTATCTCTCAAACCTTTATGGTTTAAGAGATATTCACAAGCAAAGTACCCCCCCCCCGTTCAGCCAGATCAGAAGGGAGGTGCCCACATAGACTGCAGAGAGGGACAATCTTCAATTAAGCTAAGGGAAAAAGATGAAAAACTTGTCAAGGGAAGGGCTTTCATTGTTTTCATACAAAGAAGATTGTCCCCTTCTGTTATCTGTCTGGTCTTACAACCAGACTCACATCTAAGAAGAGATGGTTTACACTAGGAAAAAGGGGCGGGAGGGGGAAACTTTGCTTGTGAATATCTCTTAAACCATAAATGTTTGAGAGATAAGACTTATATCGTTCTTCATGTTTTTTTAATGCCTACAAAATAAAATAAAGATAAAATGAAGTATTACTGTCCCTTTAAAGACAGTACTACTAAGTTTTCCAAATGCTTGTCATCCCAGTTGTATTCATTGCTCAGTCTGTTGACATTTCCTGTCCAAAGTAAACATGCCTATCAACCTCTTCTGTTCTTGTCCATCTACTGACATTTTCCTTGGTATGGTAAGTTTGTAAAAACATGACTTGTGTTTTGTTGATATCCATCTTCAGACCATTTTTGCTTTTCTGTTGTAGTTCTTTAATGCGTTCTTGCATTTATGCAGGTTTAGTGGCATATAGAGTATATATATATATATATATATATATATATATATATATATAATAAAAAGAAAATTAAAATAAATATAAATAAAACCAAAAAGACTGTGGGGGGATGGGGCACACAATCCCAGTCTGCACTATTTTTTTGTACCATATCTGATCCTGTGCCTCCTCTCCCCACAATAGAGCTATGATCTCAGTACTCTCCATACAAATAAATCTGTAATAAATTTTTTGAATATCCTATATGGCTGCTACAATCCACTTGTCACTGTGCGAAAAGTGACAAAAAGGGGGGGCAAATCTCTACAAAAAACTGGAGAGCGCCAAAGCGGATATACAATTTCTATTTGTGTTATTTTATTTATAATCAACAAGATATATTTGGATATCCACAATACTTCAAGACAATGATAAACAGGTAAGTTAAAAATTGCTGCCAACTATAAACCAATTCTATAGATAAATATGTGCTAATGGGGAGTTACCCTGTAACATAATATAATAGATATTATTGTTTGTCTTCTTTTAATTATGTTGATCCACAAAGAGAATGCTGATCCCTCTAGTTCGTATTGCCAAAGAATCAAACACTGTGTGCTCTCACAGTCGCAGATATTTATAGCCGTTATATGGTGGTATATTAGACCCTTAAAGAGTAAATTACCTCTCCCGTTTTGCTTCTTACCCCGCGGGCTGTTAGTGTTCCGTTCTCCCGACTTTTCAGGGGTCAGATATATTTTCTTTGTTCCTTGGGCAGAGGTATATGTTTGTCCCGGCAAGTACACCTTTTTCTCTCCTCTTTCTTTCTTCCGACTCTAGCAGGCAGTGATATTATTGCCTTTCGTTCTTCTTTTAGTTGGCCGTCACAAAGTGTTAATTACTTGTCTTGACTCAATTCTTTCTCTTAGGGTCATAAATTGGATCTTTGTCCCAGCTAGTGCAATTGTTTCTCCTCTCCTGACTGGAGCACACAGTATTACTGTTGCCTCACACTTCTCATTGAGTCAAAAAATATGTTAAATAGTTTATCTTGACAAAATTGCTTTTACTAGAGCTTTTAGTCCAATGTTTCTCTTCTCACTGCACAATTACTTTCCAACGCGTTTCGTATTTATACAAAGTACTTCTTCAGGGAATAGTGATATTGACAAAGAACTCTATCCTGGGTTTGCCATTTATTTTATACCCAGCATCCATTCAAATATCCCGCTCATTCCCAAATTCACCAATGGATTCAATGTTTGGGTTTTCACTTCCTCTTTGTTAATTAACTCTTTCTGCTGATTTGTAATGATCTGGATCACTTATATCTTTAACAAATATACTATAATTCTAATAATTCTATTCCTCAATGTTTCAGCTCCATTCACCCCAGATCAAGACATACATATCTATATCGTCTTATACCTCCGGGGAGAACAAAGCTAAACATAAAAGAAAAACCATTTCTATATAAGCAGGTATCAACCTGCATATAGGGCACATTGACGTCACACATAGGCACATATTAATAAATAAACCTATCTAATTCTACTAATCTAAACTATTTTATCTATATACTAATATTTACTTACCCCCTATCCATAGTAAATATTCAATATTCTACTCCGTTAACCCCCAGTGATTTTAATCTAACCTATAATATAAAAGTACTAACATCTAATTTCTGATTATGACCATCTGGTGTCATCATATTACATTTAAATATCCAATAGGATTCCTGTTTATTTAATGTATTTATTCTATTGTCTTTTCATATATATGTTCTAAAGCTATGATGACAGTACCCTCCATTTTATTGCCATATTTCTCTGAGTAGTGTTTTCCTACAGAATATTTAGGATTCCCTGCTAAAATAGCCCTACTGTGTTCTAAAAAGCTACTCTTTAGAGCTCTACATGTCCTTTCTAGTGTTGAGCGAGCATGCTCGGCCGATGCTCGGATCGGCTCGAGCATCGCTCTGCTCGGCACATGTCGGTACTCGTACGAGTACCGCATGTGCTCGCCCGCCATGTTCGGGTCTCCTCCCCGCACGTTTTGCGGCTGCTGCGCAGCCAATAAACGTGCAGGGAGGCTCTGACATCGGTGTAATGCCAGCAGCCATGTTGGCTGCTGGCATTACACTGATTGGCTGGCCAGAACCCGTGGTCAGGTGCTGTATAGCACCTGACCAGCGAGTTCGGCTCAGTCTGAGCCAGGGAGAGCTGAGGATAGGAAGGGAAAGGCAGTGTAGGGAGGAAAAAAACAAAAATTGTGAAAAAAAAAGAACCAAAAGTCCTTTTTAGGACTACTGTGTGTGGGGGCAGCAGGTTATTTGGTGTGGGGGGAAAAAAACAAAAAAAAAAAAAAAAAATATATATATATTCTGTTTAGTGTGCAAAGTTGCAGATTAGAGCACATTCTGTTTAGTGTGCACAGTTGCAGATTAGAGCACATTCTGTTTAGTGTGCAAAGTTGCAGATTAGAGCACATTCTGTTTAGTGTGCAAAGTTGCAGATTAGAGCACATTCTGTTTAGTGTGCAAAGTTGCAGATTAGAGCACATTCTGTTTAGTCTTCAAACTAAAATATCAAAGTCACGTATTCCATTCAGTGTGCGTCGCCGCAGTTTAGCAGCACATTCTGAGTACTGTGCAGAGTTGCAGAATAGGAAGAAATACTGTTAAGTCTTCAAACTAAAATATCAAAGTCACATATTCCATTCAGTGTGCTTCGCCGCAGTGTAGCAGCACATTCTGTGTACTGTGCAGAGTTGCAGAATAGGAAGAAATACTGTTAAGTCTTCAAACTAAAATTTCAAAGTCACATATTCCATTCAGTGTGCTTCGCCGCAGTTTAGCAGCACATTCTGTGTACTGTGCAGAGTTGCAGAATAGGAAGAAATACTGTTAAGTCTTCAAACTAAAATATCAAAGTCACATATTCCATTCAGTGTGCTTCGCCGCAGTGTAGCAGCACATTCTGTGTACTGTGCAGAGTTGCAGAATAGGAAGAAATACTGTTAAGTCTTCAAACTAAAATATCAAAGTCACATATTCCATTCAGTGTGCTTCGCCGCAGTGTAGCAGCACATTCTGTGTACTGTGCAGAGTTGCAGAATAGGAAGAAATACTGTTAAGTCTTCAAACTAAAATATCAAAGTCACATATTCCATTCAGTGTGCTTCGCCGCAGTGTAGCAGCACATTCTGTGTACTGTGCAGAGTTGCAGAATAGGAAGAAATACTGTTAAGTCTTCAAACTAAAATATCAAAGTCACATATTCCATTCAGTGTGCTTCGCCGCAGTGTAGCAGCACATTCTGTGTACTGTGCAGAGTTGCAGAATAGGAAGAAATACTGTTAAGTCTTCAAACTAAAATATCAAAGTCACATATTCCATTCAGTGTGCTTCGCCGCAGTGTAGCAGCACATTCTGTGTACTGTGCAGAGTTGCAGAATAGGAAGAAATACTGTTAAGTCTTCAAACTAAAATATCAAAGTCACATATTCCATTCAGTGTCTTTCACCGCCGTTTAACAGCCTATTCTGTGTACTCTGCAGAGTTGCAAAATTATAAGAAATACTGTTAAGTTTTCAAACTCAAATATTAAAGTCACATATTCCATTCAGTGTCTTTCACCGCCGTTTAACAGCCTATTCTGTGTACTCTGTACAGTTGCAGAATTATAAGAAATACTGTTAAGTTTTCAAACTAAAATATCAAAGTCACATATTCCATTCAGTGTCTTTCACCGCCGTTTAACAGCCTATTCTGTGTACTCTGCAGAGTTGCAAAATTATAAGAAATACTGTTAAGTTTTCAAACTCAAATATTAAAGTCACATATTCCATTCAGTGTCTTTCACCGCCGTTTAACAGCCTATTCTGTGTACTCTGTACAGTTGCAGAATTATAAGAAATACTGTTAAGTTTTCAAACTAAAATATCAAAGTCACATATTCCATTCAGTGTCTTTCACCGCCGTTTAACAGCCTATTCTGTGTACTCTGCAGAGTTGCAAAATTATAAGAAATACTGTTAAGTTTTCAAACTCAAATATTAAAGTCACATATTCCATTCAGTGTCTTTCACCGCCGTTTAACAGCCTATTCTGTGTACTCTGTACAGTTGCAGAATTATAAGAAATACTGTTAAGTTTTCAAACTCAAATATTAAAGTCACATATTCCATTCAGTGTCTTTCACCGCCGTTTAACAGCCTATTCTGTGTACTCTGCAGAGTTGCAGAATTATAAGAAATAAAGAAATACTGTTAAGTTTTCAAACTCAAATATTAAAGTCACATATTCCATTCAGTGTCTTTCACCGCCGTTTAACAGCCTATTCTGTGTACTCTGCAGAGTTGCAGAATTATAAGAAATACTGTTAAGTTTTCAAACTCAAATATTAAAGTCACATATTCCATTCAGTGTGTTTCAACGCCGTTTAACAGCCTATTCTGTGTACTCTGTACAGTTGCAGAATTATAAGAAATACTGTTAAGTTTTCAAACTCAAATATTAAAGTCACATATTCCATTCAGTGTGTTTCAACGCCGTTTAACAGCCTATTCTGTGTACTCTGTACAGTTGCAGAATTATAAGAAATACTGTTAAGTTTTCAAACTCAAATATTAAAGTCACATATTCCATTCAGTGTGTTTCAACGCCGTTTAACAGCCTATTCTGTGTACTCTGTACAGTTGCAGAATTATAAGAAATACTGTTAAGTTTTCAAACTCAAATATTAAAGTCACATATTCCATTCAGTGTCTTTCACCGCCGTTTAACAGCCTATTCTGTGTACTCTGCAGAGTTGCAGAATTATAAGAAATAAAGAAATACTGTTAAGTTTTCAAACTCAAATATTAAAGTCACATATTCCATTCAGTGTCTTTCACCGCCGTTTAACAGCCTATTCTGTGTACTCTGCAGAGTTGCAGAATTATAAGAAATACTGTTAAGTTTTCAAACTCAAATATTAAAGTCACATATTCCATTCAGTGTGTTTCAACGCCGTTTAACAGCCTATTCTGTGTACTCTGTACAGTTGCAGAATTATAAGAAATACTGTTAAGTTTTCAAACTCAAATATTAAAGTCACATATTCTGTGTAAGATGAAGAAGGCGGGTAAAAAGGGACGGGGAAGTGGACGTGATCCTGAAAGTTCAGGGCGCGGGTCAGGACGCGGAGAAACTGTGCCTGGTGCCAGAGCACAAGAAAGAAAGACATCCACCATACCTAGCTTCATGTCTGATTTCACAGGGCGTCGCAGGACATCACTCTCGAGGTCCGACCAGTGCGAACAGGTGGTCGGTTGGATGACAGCTGATACTGCTTCCAGTCGGTTAAGCACCACCCTGTCTTCCACCAAGTCCACTCTCAGTAGCCAAGAGTCTGGTCAACATAATCCTCACTCTGATCATCCTTCCTCCCACCATACACGGTCTGGTCAAAGAAGTGATCCCACACTGGGATATAGTGATGAGCTCGTCTCATCACCAATCCTTCATTTGACCCTCTCTCCAAGCACGCTTGCAGAGGAACATGACATCTTGTGCCCTGATTCACAACCTCTAGAGGCTACCCAATCACAAGAAGATGACAGATGTGAACGGCATTTAAGGTCAAAGGAAGTAGTGGATGATGATGATGATGATGATGAGACACAGTTGCCATTAAATCAACCACTATTTCCGTCTCAAGACCTTGTTGAGGAGAATGTTATACAGTTGTCAATGACTGAGTATGTGGTGGGATCAAGACTTGAGGAGGATGATCAGAGTGAGGAAGTGGAGGAGGACTTGGTGGACGATGAGGTGACTGACCCCACCTGGGAAGGTGTAGAGCCGAGCGATGACAGCAGTCCTGAGGGTGAGCCATCTGCAGCACCGCAACAGGCTGGAAGAGGCAGTGGTGTGGCTACAGAAAGAAGGCGGACCGCACCAAACCGGCCCGCAAATGTTCCACGGAGCACCCCCTTGCGTAAATCTACCTTGCCAAAGGGTAGGTGTTCCGCGGTATGGCGTTTTTTTAAGGAAAGTGCGGACGACAAAAGAATTGTAGTTTGCAACCTGTGCCACACCAGAATGAGCCGAGGCATGAACACTAGAAACCTCACCACCACCAGCATGATCCGACACATGGCATCCAAGCACCGTAGTAAGTGGGAGGAACGCCTGGATCGCCCACCTGTGTCTGCAGGCCACACCACTGCCTCCTCTTCCCCTGTTTTCGGTGCCGGCCAATCGCCTGTCGAAGGCGCAGGCCCGCATACCTCCCGCCCTGCACCTGTACCATCTGAAGCACCATCAGCGACCACATCCACTTCCCTGTCCCAGCACAGCGTCCAAATGTCGTTACCCCAGGCATTTGAGCGCAAGAGAAAGTACCCAGCCACCCACCCACAGGCCATAGCACTAACCTCACACCTTTCCAAATTACTGGCCATCGAAATGCTGCCATTTAGGCTTGTGGACACTGAGTCCTTCCGCAGCCTGATGGCAGCAGCTGTCCCTCGGTACGCGGTCCCCAGCCGCCACTACTTTTCCCGGTGTGCCATCCCCGCATTACACCACCATGTGTCCCGTAACATCACCCGTGCCCTGACCAACGCAGTTACTGGGAAGGTCCACTTAACGACTGACACATGGACAAGTGCTTGTGGCCAGGGACGCTACATTTCCCTGACGGCACACTGGGTGAATGTCGTGGAGGCTGGGAGCGACTCGGACCCTGGGATGGCACGGGTGCTACCCACGCCGAGGATTGCGGGCCCTACCTCCATCAGGGTTTCCACCAGCACCTACGTTATTGGCTCCTCTTCCTCCGTTTCCACCTCCGAATTCTCTACACACACCGCCACTCCCCCATCAGCCAGTAGCTGGAAGCAGTGTAGCACTGCAGTGGGGAAGCGTCAACAGGCCGTGCTGAAGCTGATCTGCCTTGGGGACAAACAGCACACGGCCTCAGAGCTGTTGCAGGGGATTAGTCACCAGACCGAGCAGTGGCTCTCGCCACTCAACCTGCAAGCAGGCATGGTTGTGTGTGATAATGGGCGTAACTTGGTGGCGGCTTTGGAGCTCGGCAAGCTCACACACGTACCATGCCTAGCGCATGTATTTAATTTAGTGGTGCAGCGATTTCTAAAAACCTACCCCAATGTGCATGATCTCTTGACCAAGGTGCGCCGCGTGTGTGCACATTTCCGTAAGTCATCAACAGCTTCGGCCGGCCTGTTGAAGCTGCAGCAGCGCTTACAATTGCCAGCTCACCGGCTGCTGTGTGACGTGAGCACGCGCTGGAACTCCACCTTCCACATGTTGGCCCGGCTTTGTGAGCAGCAGAGGGCAGTAGTGGAGTACCAGCTGTTACACGGTCGTCGCCTCTCCGTTCAACTTCCTGTAATCAGAAGTGAGGAGTGGGAATGGATGTCAGACCTCTGCGAGGTTTTACGCAATTTTGAGGAATCGACACAGATGGTGAGCGGCGATAACGCTATTATCAGTGTAACCATCCCACTTCTGTGTCTACTGAAACGCTCGCTGCTCACAATTAAAACCGACGCTTTGCATGTGGAAGAGGTGGAAATGGGGGAGGAAGAGCTTACACAAGGTGATAGCCAGAGCACCCTCACTTCGTCTTCTCAGCGACAATTGGAGGAGGCGGAGGAGGAGGAGGAGGAGGAGGAGGAAGACACGGTTGCCTCCGCTACAGAGGGTAGCCATGGAACTTTAGTTCCATCTCTTCAGCGTGGGTGGGCAGAAGAGGAGGAAGAGGATGAGGATATTGAGAGTCAGCCTCCTGGTGAGGACAGCGAAATCTTGACTGTTGGTACTCTGGCACACATGGCTGACTTTATGTTAGGCTGCCTTTCCCGTGACCCACGCGTTGTACGCATTTTAGACAACACGGATTACTGGGTGTTCACCCTTCTGGACCCCCGCTACAAAGAGAATTTCTCATCTCTCATTCCTCCGGTGGAGAGGACAAGCAAAATGGTGCAATACCAGAAGGTTCTTGTTGAAAAATTGCTCCAAAATTTTCCATCTGACAACGCTGGCGGCAGAGTACGTGCTACCTTGGCCAACCGAGAAGGGGAGAAAAGGGGAGCACACAGCAGTTCCGAGAAAGGCAGGGCAACACTCTCCAAGGCGTGGGACACCTTCATGACACCCCGGCAGCACCCTCACCCTGATGCGCAGCCTAGTGTCACAAGGAGGGAAAAGTTTTGGAAGATGGTGAAGGAGTACGTAGCAGACCGTGTCAGCGTCCTCAATGATCCCTCTGTGCCTTACAACTACTGGGTGTCCAAGCTGGACACGTGGTATGAACTGGCACTCTACGCCTTGGAGGTGCTGGCCTGCCCTGCCGCCAGCGTTCTGTCTGAGCGGGTATTTAGTGCTGCTGGTGGCATCATAACAGATAAGCGTATCCGCCTTTCCACCGACAATGCTGATAGGTTGACACTTATAAAAATGAACAAGGCCTGGATTTCCCCTGACTTCTCCACTCCACTGGAGGAAAGCCCCGGGGGAACATAAACTCACTTTATATATGTTATTTACAATGATGGGAATACTCTGTATTCCCATTCACCCCTTCCACCCAAAAAACGGGTATATGGTTGACTCTTAATCTTCTCATGCTCCTCCTCCTCTTCCATATGCCCTGGGATATAATTTTTATATAGGGCCAGCTCACCAGCGTGCCCTGGGATATAATTTTTATATAGGGCCAGCTCACCAGCGGGCCCTGTGATATAATTTTTATATAGGGCCAGCTCACCAGCGGGCCCTGTTTGCCAATTTTTATATAGGTCAGCTCACCAGCGGGCCTTCTCATATAATGTTTTATTGGGTCAGCTCTCTAGCGGGCCCTCTCATATAATGTTTTATAGCGTCAGCTCACTAGCGGGCCTTCGCATATAATGTTTAGGATGGTCAGCTCTGCAGCAGACCCTCACCCATAATGTTTTAGATGGTCAGCTCAGCGCACGTTTCCCTCTTAATCATGGCCTCAGTTCTGAAAATCAAGGAAATTTTTGGGAGAATTTGCCTCTGCGCACGTTTCCCTCTTAATCATGGCCTCAGTTCTGAAAATCAAGGAAATTTTTGGGAGAATTTGCAGATGATATACAAGTAAATAT
Organism: Rhinophrynus dorsalis; assembly: GCA_037306005.1. Lineage (NCBI taxonomy): Eukaryota > Metazoa > Chordata > Amphibia > Anura > Rhinophrynidae > Rhinophrynus > Rhinophrynus dorsalis. The sequence continues at coordinate 115,999,822 of CM074720.1, forward strand.
ACAGCAAATATTGTTTGGTAACAATTTTTCGCCTAAAGTCGTTTTTATTTTCCTTTTTGTGTGTTTTATGGTCAGTCTGTAAAAATGGCGTACTACGGGCGAAAGATCGTTCCCAGCAGCGATGTTGGAGTCCAAGGTGCATCCAGACATCCTCCCTATGCTGTCCCTGAACCATTTCTGTAGTGTTTCCATCTTTTTCTGCCCTTTTCCTATGGACCAGGCACCCTCCCCTCATCAGAGCAGGGGGTGCCTGGTGTAATGCTCGAGTCCTCCCATTGACTTCAATGGGGCTCGGATGCTCGGCCGAGCACTCGAGCCTCAGGGGGTGCTCGGTCAGAGCACCCGAACATCCGAGCATTGGGGTGCTCGCTCATCACTAGTCCTTTCTATAAAGGATTTGTGACATGGACATTCTATCTTATAGATAACGTGTGTGGTATTATTACAAATGACCTAATCATTGACACAATGTTCTTGTCCCTTGTTATCTCTAAATTTTACACTTTGATGTGCTATATATTGGCATGTAATGCATCTTTTACTTCCACACTTATAGTTACCCTTTTTACGCAAAAAATTATTTTTATTTTCTTTTTTCTAATTTGCCTTTGTTAATTTGTTTTTTGATAGAATGTTTTTTAAACTCTTATGATTTGTGAATATTATCTATCGACTATCTGTTATCAACAGCAGATCATGTGTTAAGACTGGCCAATGTTTTTTTTAAACGGACCTAATTTTGTTATGATGTGTGCTATATTTAGTTATAAACCTAGTTTGTTTCTTTTTATTATTATTTTTATTTTGAATAATATCTGTATCTTCTAATTTATAATTTGTTCCCACTGTGTCTTTTGTATAATTTATGCTTACATTTTTACTACATCCCTCTTGAAATAGCGTTTGTTTCCTATTGATACTTGCAACCTCATTATATGCTTGTTGAACTAGTTTTTTTTGGGTACCCCATCTTTATAAATTTATCCATAAGATCCCTTGATTGTCCTTCATAATCTTTATTTTTTTGTACAGTTCCTTTTTATTTTAAGCATCTGTCCCTTTGAAATATTTCTTTTCCAGGAGTCCTGATGACAACTGCGATAATACAGATAACTATTTGTACTGGTAGACTTAACATAGTTTTTACTAATAATTTCTCCCTCTCTATGTGTTAGTTCAGATATGTCACAGTATTCTTATTGATAGTGTACGTGAAGGATAATCCTACATCATTATTATTAAACGCTCTAATGAAGGTTTCCAGATCTATCTCACTTCCTTCGCATATTATTAACAAGTCATCTATGAAGCAGCTGTAGAAGGCCAGGCCCGCCCCCCCCCCGCCCCCCACACATGGGCATCCTCCCACCTGCCCATGTATAGGTTGGCGTAGGAAGGGGCAAACCTGGCACCCAGCGTCGCTCCCCTTATCTGCCTATAGAACTTGTTTTGGAATTGAAAAAAATTATGACATAATATATGTCTTGTTCCTTGAATGATAAATTATTTTTGTATATTCGGCATACTTTCATCTTTCTCAAGATAATACGATATTGCTTCTAGTCCGTTTTCATGCTCTATATTAGTGTATAATGCAACAACATCTATTGTTGCCCAGATATAATTATCTTTCCATGTCATATCCTCTAAAATCTGCAGGATATGTTTTGTATCCCTCACATATGATCTCAACTTGACCACATATCTCTGTAACATGTATTCCAAATACTGTGACAGATTTGAAGTATAACTATTAATTCCCTCGATTATTGGTCTTCCCGGCGATGTATGTAGTGTTTTATGAATTTTTGGTGTTTGATAGAAATGAGGAAATTTTGGGTCCCTCACCTATAAAAATCTTCTTTCTTCTAATGTAATTATACCTTCTTGTTTAGCTTTATCCAAAATCTCCATTAATTCCTGTCTATATTGCCCTGTTGGATCCCCCTCTAGTTCTATATAAGTATCAGTATCATTAAGGATTCTGATGGCTTCCGTGAGGTAATCTTTTGTATTTAAGATAGCAACAGCCTTTCCTTTGTCAGCCTCCGTTATATGAATTTCTTTGTTGTTTTTTAGATCTTTGAGTGCTTTTTTTTTCAACCTTATTTATATTTTTATATTTGGGGGCATCATTATTCTTATTATCCCACAGTAGCACATCAAAATCTTTCTTCACTAAATTATAAAAGCTTTCTAAGTATGGTCCTTTATGTTGATATGGGTCAAATACAGCCTTAGGTTTATATAGTGTCTGTATTATCTGCATATCTTGTACCTGTGTACTATTACTACTTGCTATCCCCTCTCCCTCCTCCCCTAAACATTTCAAATTATACAATGTATCTTCTGCTTCTTTATTTGAGATGTTTCTCATATTGTTGAAATGTCTTTTAAGGGTAAGGTTTCTTACAAATCTATTTAAATTAAGGAATACCTCAAAATCATTGGATGGTACATCCGTTGTAAATTTCAATCCTTTGCCAATTATGGATATTTCATCTTTCGTGACAATATGATCTGACAAATTATATATACCTTTCTCTATCGGTATATTAGAGTCTCTGTATTGATGTACCCGCTTTCCTGCTCTATTTCCTCTTAAAGTTTTATTCAACTTCTTTTTTATATTCTTTTTTTTACCCTTTTTTTCAGGGAAGGTGCCAATAGTAGCTTCAGGTCTTACAGAAGGTGGGACTAGAAGCTTGGAAAGGACCTATATCAGTGGTTCTCAATCTAATTTTCTCAATGTACCCCTAATACACAATCTAATCTTTAAGGGCACCCTTAACATTTAATTTGTCATGGAGGCAATGAGATGTACAAATGTATATTATATAGTTATTCTAATGTGTAACTATTATGATAATAAAACAAGGACAATGGGCAGAACAGTTTTCTAATTACACATCTGAATTTCAAAATTCACATTTTTTTGTCAAATGCTTTATAGAAAAATATGGCACCCTATCCCAGGACACGCCAATGTACCACATCACCCTGGTAGAGAACTACTGATGTACACAATTAGGTATCTCTCCAAAAGGTAAGAGTTTCAGTTATTAACTTTTAGAAGATTAAGCCTTAACATATTTTTTTTTTATTCTGTTAGTTGCCCTTTAATTTTATAGGGTTGTAGAAATGTAACATCTACTCATTGTGGGTATTCTGGAGGAAGAGGAGTGCATCTTCATTGTGCAATACCAAAACATTACTCAGCTGCCTGTGATCTCTAATGTATTATAAAGAACTGATGTAATTCAGGAGTAAACCAACTGCACATAGGGGACATATAAAAAATTCCTTTGATTGAAATTAGGTTTTTAACTTATCAGATGCTAGAAGAGGTCTCCGGTATATTATTTCACAATGTATTGGAGACCTCTCTAGCAATAATGAGTTAAACGGTCCATTTATTTCAATGTGAGATTTGAGAATATATATTTTCCCCTAATGTTCAATTGGTTTACTCCTGTTTTACTCCAATACTTTATAGTACATCAGCCTCAGTGTGCTGTTTTCCTGTGTATGGATAGACATATTTATCAGAAATATAGGCTGCTTTTATGCCCTTTTCAAATTATTAGTTTCAAATTTTAATATCCCTCCTGTGGATTTAGGAGCATTAAAACTCCACAGGTACCTTGATAAACTACTCTAATATGTATAATACTAAAAGATGGCAAGTTAGATACAGAAGTAGAGGCTTGTGATCACTGTCGCACTTCCATCAGACAAGAGATTTACTTTTATGTATTAAAGCACATAGTAATCATTTTGAGGTTTAGCTCCAGTCTTATATGTTATTCCTTCTATGAAGCAGATTTGTACTATAGTGGATCACAAGTGCAAGGGCAAAGCAACCCCCCTTTTTTATTACCCACAACCCCTTGCTGCACGCTCTGTGAAATCAGAGAGAGACAAAGCTTTAAATAAATGCAAATGGCATACAAGAACACTAAAGAAAGGTAATCTGCCCCAAAGAACTTATAGTCCAATGGAAATTAACACAAATTAAGTCCAATTTTCTGCTGTCCAGGAAATTAGTTATTAGAGGGAATTTAGAATTGCCATTAATTTCAACTGGGCAAATTGGCTAATAACTTTTAAATTCTTTTTTTTAACGACCATTGATTTCAATTTAATTTAAGAATAGGAGTCTTCAGTTTTCCAGAATTAATAATGTATTGGTTAGGTATATTAAAGGTTATATTTAACTCTCTAAAGTACTTGTGATATTGTATTGTGATGTCAATCATTTTTCATTTGTGCAGGAGTGTAGCTACAGGTGATGCAGTTATAATGGGGCCCATCATCCAAGGGAGTTCCATCAGCCCAAGGAATCAATAGGTTCTAGTTATGCATTAATGAAAATATTTTTATGTTGGGGGACCAAAAACCTCTTTGCACCAACGCCCTCCAAAGTTATGTCACTGCAGGTGAGCTGTCCTAGGTACATTAGCATGGGTAAATATCGACTGCAATAAAAGAGGTATAACTGGCAGTCTGCAAAAGAACAAGCCTCACTCACTTTAGGACATGTGTGTAACAATGTAAAAACAATTCTTTATTTGACATTAAAACAGGTAAACAGAGCACAAAAGAGTCTAATATGTTTCCAAAAAGGAGTGCTTATTAAATTTTAAATAGAAGAGATCGCTGCTTCCGATTTATTCAGACTAGTCATAATGATTGATCTGAGATACAATGTTACAAGACCCATCCCTCCCACTGGATCTCCAGAGCTATTCGGACAAAGATTAACCCTGCAAATACCATACGGACATTCTACTAGCCAAAACACATTGAATATCCATCCTTTTGGCAGCTGTAGTATCAAAAAAACCAAGACCCACTTATAATTATAATTTTGCCAAAAGGGAGGACACAGTAATGGATTTTGGCAAGTAGCATGTGCATCTTGTAACATTGTAGCTAAGATAAACCAATACGATTGGTCTGAATAGATTGGAGACAGTGATCTCTTCTAATAAAATTTGTTTGGCCACTATGTTGATTTATTCTGTGAATAAGCACTCCTTGTGTGAAATGCATTAGACTTTCTTTTTGCTCTGTGTACCTGTTTTAATCTCTAATAAAGAATTGTTTTTCATTTTTAACTATTAACAAATATTGTCAGGCCACACTCCTTCCATAAAACTTAGCATTTATTAAAATACATAAGACATCTAACGTTTCATTCGCACATAGCGACTTTCATCAGGGACATTAGAAATTACATAATGAACATATCATCAACTTTAAACAGCCCTTCCGTTCTCACATGGCACCAAATCGGTACTATTGGGCCTTCATAGCAACCCCACAGCATCCATCTGGCTCCATCCATACACTTAAGACACTTGCGCCCTTGGGCTTGAATGAGCAGTTCAGTTTGATTAGTTATATATAAAGTTGAATGTATGTTGATAGCATTGAATTGTGTTAATGTTGCAATGTTGTATTCATTCTGGGGGAATCCTTTAAGCATGGGAGACGGATGGACGCTGTGGGGTTGCTATGATGGCCCAATAGTGCCAATTTGGAACTGTTAGAACGGAAGGGCTATTTAAAGTTGGTGATAAGTTCATTATGTAATTTCTTATGTCCCTGATGAAAGCCGCTATGTGCGACTGAAACGTTGGATGTCTTATGTATTTTAATAAACTCTTAAGTTTTATGGAAGGAGTGTAGCCTGACAATATTTGTTAATATTTGATGAATAATTGTGGTTGGAGGCACCTCTGAATTGATGTGGAAGTGTGAGTGGCGAAAATATACTGAGAGTTTACATTTTTAACCCCTTAACGACTGCCGTGGTGGGTGTCTGTAAAGTGTAAGAAAAAAAAGTGTAGATGAAAAATTTTTTTTTGCATATTATGCATTTGATGACCATAGAAATATCCATGAGGAGATTGAATATCACTTTAACACTTTCTTTCTATGAAATTAAATGAATGCTAACAGCTATATTAATAATGTTAATTTACCTTAATTTATGCAGAAAATCCTAATGGACATTAAAAAATAAATCTGCTAAGATTGGTTCTCCAGAAATTACCTTCAATTAATACAGGATACCATATCCACAGAGACAGATATGATTCTTTGTGATCAGACCTCAGGACAAACAGCTCAGGGTACTGAAGTCTTCTGTGGGAGGAGTTGTTCTGAAACTGTAAGTGGGAGGAGTTTGGGGTACTGGAGTTGACCACAAAGAATAATGTCTTCTTTTGTGGACATGATATTCATATTTGCCATTTGAATTTTATGCATAGATTAAAGAAACAGGGGGGTAGTTTTAAGAGGTATTAGTGTTTCTTTAAAGGAATAGTAATGTGTTGCTATTAAGGCAATGTAGATTATTCAATATATTTTACTAGCTGAAGAGCCCGTGTACAAGGGTCACAGTGCAGGCCGGTCATGGTACAGTCATGCCCAGTAGAGACCTCCAGTTCCGTGGCTGATGAAGAGCTGGACGCTCCGAGGTCTGACTTCAGAGCTCCCCACTCTCTATCAGCCTCGTCAGGGGCAGTCTGTACTGTGCATGACTGCAGCACGCGCAGCAGTCTCTACTGCGCATGACTGCATCGTTACAAACATTTTAGCAAATTATAATATAGGATAATGACAAAACATACCTTTCTAACAGTCCATAATATTGCAGTCTTGGTTTATTTTATTTTAAAGTGGCCTATGTTTTAGGTTTATTTTTTCATTGCAAAAGGCACGTCTTAAACTAAACTTCCCATCATTGACCATTGTGCTGTACTACATATTGATATATTAATTGTATTTTTGCTGTTATTATAACGGTATTACTCTGTACTCTGAATTGGTATTGTATGCTATTTTGATGTATATGGTACCACTGAATGATAGCCTTCAATAAAATATATTTAATAAAAAAAGTGTCCCCCTCCCGCCCCTTTTCCATATGTAATGCAGCTTCCCTTCAGATATGGAATCTGGTCAGCAGATCAGACAGATCACAATGAGGGGCAATCTTCTGTCTATCAGTATAAGGAAAACCCTCTCCCCTTTGACGAAAGAGGACAGGTTTTTCCTTATGCTGACTCAAAATTGTCCCTCAATGCAATCCGTCCAGACCAGCTTGCTGTTCTTGGAGGGGGAGAGGCATTGTGACGTATGGAAAAGAAGTGGGAGGGGGACACTTTAAAATAAAATAAAACATAGACTACAATGTCCGGGACAGTTAGAAAGGTTATTTTTGCTATAAAAAAAAGTATATTGAATAATCTAGGTTGATTTAATAGCAACATGTTACTATTCATTTAACCCTTTGAGTGCCAGAGTGATATCCAATTAATTGTTTTGGAATATGTTGGCACTCAAAGAGGTTAAAGTAAAACATCCCCTACATATATAATAAAGAATTGCAATGCTATTGACTCCTGTCTGTAGAGAAATTAAATACTTACATTTTCTAGAAGAGTTGTTTTCTTTCATTAGCTGTCTGTTCTCAAACACCAATATCCTGGCTAGTGGCCTAAAATTATACAATTAAAAAGAAAACATTCATATTTGACTGTATATGTGACTATGAAAGTGCTAAAATTTTAAGTTTTTGTTTTTTTTTAATTTGTGGCAAAATAAATTAATCCTGTAATATCATCTCACTGCCAGCTTTCTAAAACTTTGTTATGACTACTAACAGCCTTGTTGTGGTAGGAAGGATCTGTGCTTCAAATGCAAGGTTTTTAAAATGTTGACGTAATTCTTCACAACAAAAGCTTGATACTCCCTTGGGAAAGGCCTCTGTCATTTGGGAGCTTAATCAGTAATGATTCACATAACTTTGAAGCACAAACAAAAGCATAGAACTTTTACTGCAGAAGGTTTCCAGATTACAAGTGGGGATAGATAGACAGTAGGCTAGTCAGGTGAGCCTCTTGTCCTGTTGATGAAAGGTCATTTAGTCTTTCAAAGAGTTTGCTAGTGTATTCGTTCTCAAACTGGGTTTTGTGGAATCCCAGGGTTCCGTGAAGACATACTAAGAGTTCCACAGAAAACATTTTTGTAATAGCAGACAGTACAATAGGGAGGGAGGAGTAGATAGTATATGTGCTTATTAGTTTAGCTTAATACTTTAGTCTTTAAATACCAGTTCATATTAGCATTGTGATGAAATTGTACAGATTCTAAGTTAACTAGGATTGGCTGAAAACTTTCAACCCAAAAAGTGGCAATTTTTCTGCAGGAATTCCCGCAGAAGTAAAAAGTGCCATTTTTCAACTGCAGCCCCTAGCCTTGTTTCATAACTCTAGAACCACGCATACTGACCCCCAGCCTTGTCCGTGGCAACCATTAAACTACACATACTGCCCCCCAGCCTTAGACCACTGCAGTGGCAGTCATAGCCACTAACTTCTCTAGCTTTGTCAAATGGTATCCATAAAACTACACAGCCTTGTCCTATGGTACCTATTAAACCATAAATACTGACTCCCAGCCTTATCCTACTGCACTGGCATCCATAGACACACACACACACACACACTAACCTCTCTAACCTTGTCAAAAGGTAGTCATAGAACCACAAATACTGACCACCCAGTCTCATCCCACACTAGCCATGGAATCTCATATACTAGCCATCCAGCCATGACTTGTTGTCAAGGTGGGCCACGTGAGGACCTTCAGCTGCTGATAGACTACAACTCTCATTGTCCCTCCAGCCAACAACTGGTGGGGACTGAAAGGAATTGTAGTCTGGCAGGAGATTGAGGTCCTTGGTTTGTCACAACTGTTGTGGCCTCCCAGCCTTTCCCAACACGTAGCCATAGAACTACACACACAAACCCCTCCAACCATGTCATACAGTAGACATAGAACCCCCATACTGACTCCCAGCCATGTCCCACTGCACTAGTAGTTCTAGAATCACATTCTATTGCCCACCTCCCCCAGCATTGTCCCATAGTATCTATATAACACACACACTGACCTCCCAGCCTTGTTCCATTGCACTGATAGCCACAGAGCCACACATCCCAACCTCCAGTCTTGTCCCTCTGCACTGGTATAACTAGAACCAAGCAGTCTATGCCAGTGCCCATGGGAAATGTCTTGGGACTAGTGAAAAAGATGATATTTTGGGGTGTTTAAGTGTGTGTGGATTTTCAATGAAAAAACGAAAAATTGCCAGTTTTAAGTGAAAATTCCTGCAGGAAAAAAATGACTTTTCTCTCATCACTAAAGTTAATCCCTTAGATTATAAAGAGGTCTCCCAAGCTTTGTAAAGCATTTCATTGGTTTCATCACTAGCATCTAAAGGGTTCAGTGTTTGGGTTTTTAGAATTCTCCAGGGTCTTTGTGTGAATCTTAAGTCCCCAATGCATAAAAGATTGGCAACAACTGACTTAGTGCATAAAGTGGATCTGGATTGCTAATTATGTTTGTGAATACAGTGCTGTACCCTACCTTCAACAACGAGTGCTTGGTGACAAGTAGTTGCCTAGGTGAAGGACTGTATCCTCACTAATATCAATGTTCCCCTTAGCAATAATTGAGAGAGAGATTGAGTGAGAGATGAAATTTTAGAAATATCTAAATAAAGTTGTTTTCAGTGCTGGCTAGCACAATGAGTGGCCTACCCCTAGTCATCAGTATGGGGGACTTTAATCTGACTGAGGAGGAACCAGTAGAATAAAAATCCTAACATAGTAATATAGTTGATGAGGCTGAAAAATGAGGTGTCCATCAAGTCCAGCCCATGCCAAAAACAAAAAAAGGCAAAAAAAAGCCCTCTGGAGCAATTTCTAATTTAGCCCCAAGTGGGTAAAAAAATTCCTTCATGACTCCAAATGGCAGTCAGATAGTTTCCTGGATCAACATCCTATCTGCTTTGTAGCCATCTGTCATAATTTTCAATATTGTTCTGTGCTAGATAGGCCTCCATTGCTTTTTGAAAGCATTTGCATTGTCTGCAAGTACAACATGCTGAGGCGAGGAATTCCATAGTTTTACCGCCCTTTCTGTAAAGAATCCCTGCTTTTGTTTTAGTCGAATGCGCCTTTCCTCTAGTCTTAATGGATGACATATTGTTCTTAGATCAGCTCTTTGCGTAAATAATTAATTGGCTAGTTCTATGTATTGACCTTGTATGTATTTGTAAATGGTAATCATATCACCCCTTAGACGTCTCTTCTCTAATGTAAACAAACCCAGTTTGGCTAGTCTCTCTTTATAACTCAGATCCTCCAATCCCTTTATCAGTTTTGTTGCATGTCTCTGCATCTTTTTCAATTTAACAATGTCTTTTTTAAGAACTGGCGCCCAAAATTGTACTCCATATTCTTGGGTTCCCCAAGTTGTTTCCCATTTAGAGTATATGTAGCAAGATTGTTTCTACAGCCCAAATGCATAACCTTACATTTATCTACATTAAATGTCATCTGCTACTTTTTTACCCATTCACACAGTTTATCTAAATCCTTCTGCAGAGAAAAAACATCCAGCTTTGTATGTATTTCCTTACTTAGCTTAGTGTCATCAGCAAAGATTGAGATGATACTTTCAATTCCGACTTCTAGATCATTAATAAACAAATTAAAAAGTATTAGACCCAGGAATGAACCCTGTGGCACCCCACTTATAAATTTAGACCAATTTGAAAAGGTTCCATTTACAACAACTCTCTGCCATCTATCATTTAACCAATTCTCAATCCATGTACAGATAACACTGCCCAAACCGAAGCCTTTTAATTTATGCAATAACCTGTTGTGAGGCACTATATAAAAAGGCTTTTGCAAAATCCAAGTATACTACATCTACAGCAATTCCCCTGTCCAAATGACTACTTACTCTTTCATAAAATGCAAGTAAATTAGTCTGACACAATCTATTCTTCATGAAACCATGCTGATTCCTACTAATAATATTGTTTCTCTTAGTGTCAGTTAGTAACCCTTCTAGTATCTTACCCACTATGGAAGTCAAGCTCACAGGTCTATAATTTCCTGGTTTGAATCTGTTTCCTTTTAAACAATGGGACTACATCAGCTTTCCTCCAATCACAGGGCACTGTGTCTGATGAAAGTGAATCAATAAATAATAATTATAATGGCGTTGCTATTACTGAACTAAGTTCCTTAAGTACCCTTGGGTGTATACCGTTAGGTCCAGGTGCTTTATTCACCTAAATTCATCCTAAATTCTTTACAGGGATTATCTCTTAGTCAATTAGTAGAAGAGACAACTAGGAAGGAATCAATACTAGAGTTATTATTTACAAATGGAGACTTTGTATTAGATTTAACTATAGCATAGTGTTTGAGCTCCAGAGATCAACAATCAGTGTGGTTTAATACAAGGACACAAGCTGAGTTGCACCAAACTAAAACAAAAGGTTCTAGATTTTAGAAAAGCTGATTTTTCTAAAATGGAAGCATGCTTATGTCAGTATTTAACAGCCTGGAGATCTTTAGAAAAGTGATTGTCCAAAAAGTGTTTTATTTAAGGCAACAGAGTATTTGATTACACTTGTCAATAATGGTAATAGAAAAAGGAAACCACTGTGGTACTCAGCAGATGTGGCAAATATAGTAAAAGAGAAAAAAGTAACATTTACGAAATATAAGCAGACTCAGAAGGCGGAAGATCGGTATCTGTACAAGGCTAGGCTGAAAGAGGCTAAATGCATTAGTAGCTTGCTAAAGCACACACAATAGTAAAAATTGTCCGGTCAATAAAAACTGGGGTCAAACATTTTTTAGATATATTAGTAGAAGGAGAAAAATGAAACAAGGAGTAGTTAGACTGAAGACAAAAGATGGAAGATATGTAAATGAGGATTAAGGCCCAGCTGACTGTCTCAATGAATATTTCTGTTCAGTTTTTACAGAGGAAGATGAAGGTAAGGGACTTTTGTTAGAAATCGAAATAGCAAGACACATGAAGCATACATATTTACATAGGAAGAAGTTTCTCTGAGGTAAAAATAGATAAATCACTGGGACCAGATGGATACACACAACTTTAAAGGAACTTAGTAGTGTCCTGGCAAAACCTTTAAAAGAATTATTTAATCGATTAGTATTGACAGGAGTAGTTCCAGAAAACTGGAAGATAGCAAATGTAGTTCCCCGTAATTAAAAAAGGTAGCAGGTAAGAGTCTGGCAACTGCAGACCCGTGTGTCTTATGTCAGTAGTGTTAAAGGAAATAATTGTTAAACAGATTAATTTAAATGGCTTGCAAGATCCTAAACAGCACGTTTTACTGTAGGGAGATCTTGTCAAACTAAACTCATAGCTTTTTGACTGTTTAAATTAATAGACACGGGGGGAGCAGTAGATATAGCTTAGCTAGACTTCAGTAAGGCATTTGACACTGTCCCTCATAGAAAAGTGCTTGGGTGTGGATGTAAAAATAGTTGAATAGCTAAGGCAATGGCTGAGTGACAGGAGATAGAGGGTTGCAGTTAATCGAGAATATTCAGGGAAAGGCCATGTTACTAGTAGAGTACCTCAGGGATCTGTACTGGGGCCCATTCTTTTTTATATTTTTATTAGTTACATTGCAAAAGGTCTTCAAGGTAAGGCATGCCTTTTTGCAACAGGGTAGACATTCCTGGGGGAATACACCAAGTGATTTAGGGTGAATGCCCTAAGAGATTCTTGGTTGGTAATAGGGACAGTTTATGCTTCAGTGAAGGAGAAAGCAACAAAATGCCTGCTGCTTCTGTTAGAGGGGGCAAGCTAATCTCTCCAGCAAACTCCAGCTACTGAACGCAGGCACTAAGTGGAACGTGTTCCTAACTGAAAACTACCCTACAGACACACACAGACAGGAGGCAGGTATAGAGGCAGACATATAGACTGACTTCATGTCTATGTATATGAGAGAAGACAGACAGATAGGTAGACAACACACACACAGAAATAATAAGGGCCATATGCCCATAGTAAAACATCAGCAATTCTGCAATCCAGCTGCATCTTAGGCAGTAAACACAGGTCCCTGATTGATATGAACTGGGATTTTATCCACTCCCATGCTAGACAGGTCTGTAAGACAGTGCTTAATATAAGTGGGAGTTCATTATAGGAGATTTTACTGTTCCTGTAACACCCCTTCGAGTGCCAGAGGGATCTCAGATGTATTGCTTTGCTATGTGTTGGATTCCTTTCTGGTAATCAAAGGGTTTCCATTTCTGGAAGCCTGTTAGTGTCTACTCCTTAAAGGAAACCTCACACCTCCTAATAATAAACTCCCACTGACATCAGTCTGGACAGTAAAATCCAGCTGACCACTATGATCAATCCAGTCTGTATTTTTCCTCCAGAATTAATCTTTAACCCTTTGAGTGCCCGAGGGGCACGCAACGCATTGCAAAGCAATGCGTTGCGTACCCATCTGGCATTCGAAGGGTTAATGAGTAATGGATATCATGCTCATGGAAGCAGACATGATTCTTTTTGCAGGACTTGAGAATTCCAAATTCATTGCATTGAAATAGTCTTAAAGGGATAGTAATACTTAAAATGTAAAAAAGATATGTTGTAGGGTTTATCCCCCTGATTAAAACAAGAGTACTCCCACTGCTGAAAGGTGTTTCATTCAAAAGTTATTAATTTTCAAAGTTGAATTTTTTAGGTGCAATATCACAGTGGCCTGAAATTGTACAGTGGCGCTGTTGCTACACCATCCTATGGAGATTTATGGTCCCGGGACAAGACCTGTCCATAGGATGGTGTAGCAACAGCGCCACTGTACAATTTCAGGCCACTGTGATATTGCACCTAAAAAATTCAACTTTGAAAATTAATAACTTTTGAGTGTAACACCTTTCAGCAGTGGGAGTACTCAGGGGGATAAACCCTACAACATATTTTACATTTTAAGTATTACTATCCCTTTAAGATACCTTCAATGAGTGTAGTTTCATGTCTGCCTCAGTTGGCATGAAATCCAGTACTAATTTAGGGTTAATTTTGGAGAACCAACCTGATTGCAACTTGGGGAAAATGGGGGTTAATCATCAGTAGTGTGTGTGTAATACCTACATCTATGTGTACGTTCACTAGCATTTAATGTTAAAAACAGAATAATCTATTTTGTTTTCCACAATAAGGAATATAATTTCAGCTGTTTCAAGTATTCCTTCAATACTGATAGCTGCTTTCAAATAAAGCCCCTGAAGAGCGTGCTGTCACTTTAAAAAAAAATGCAGAGAATGCCAAGCAAGTCACGGTACTGCTCCCTTGGCATGATTAGATGCATGCCCGGGGTTCTATTTGCATATGATATTCAGGGCATGATTTTTTTATTGTTCTTAATCAGAGGAGAATGTCAACAAAATAAATGGAGTTGCTAGTTGAAGAGAAATTTTTATCACATCGGGGATGTGCTTTTTCTCCCATTTATAACAGCCCATATTGAAAGACTGCTTTTTTTAAAATGTGGTAATCAATGGAAGAACTCCATATGGCAGGGATCAAAGGTGTTACATAGTGTGTGGTTCTGCTTTATTGCCAGCCAGTACTGTTAATTGGACAACAAGATCAGAGGCAATATTAAAATCCAATTAAATTGATATGAACAGATTGCCAAGTGATGTACACTAATGTATAATTGAGTATCAAGCAAATGCAGAGTCCCCGTCTTCTGCTTCCACCTACTGAATAAATGATGGAGCCATAGAGGACAGAAACAAGTTTGTACATTAGCTCCAGAGCTCTGGGCTTTCATTTATTACTTTCAAAGTTGATGACTTGAGCTTTACTTTAGACTCCATTAACCCTCTGAGTGCCAGAGGGGTACACAAAGCATTGCTTTGCAATGCATTGAAATGCATTGTGTACCCCTCTGGCATTCCAAGGGTTGACATTATAAGTGACAGAGTGGTGTGAAACAACGGGAACAGCAACACTTTTCACACTGCTCCTCTGCTCATAGGGTTAACTCTTTCAGTGCCAGGGCAACTACAGCTCGTTATTCCATCATGCAGACTCCACATTTAACCCTTTGAGTTCCAAAGAGGTGTGGAAAACACTGCTTTGCAATATATTGCATATCCTTCTGGCATCAAAGTGTTAACATTTTTTTCAAATACAAAACTGACTGTATTAGAACTCTCACTGAGGCTGATACAGAAAAAAAATTGGAGATCTCTCTAGCAACAAGGGGTTAAAGTTTTTTTTTTTTGTTTGTTTTTTTTAGGTCAAGGGTATTTCATGTGCCAAGAAATAATGGATGGTGGGGCATGTAAGGAGAGGGAGTGTAGCCATGGACCCTGATTGCAATGCAATATGTTAGATACCTATCGGGCACCCATGGTGAGGTTATGCACTAAGGTGTGCTAAAGAGGCAATACAGTGATGATAAAGAGGAGATCTTTTATCCAGTGTTCTAAACTCTCCAAGTCCTATATTATTCTATGGAGACTATGCACTAACATCTCTGAAGTTAGAGATTCATATCTTAGAGCATTAGCTCCATAGAATAACAAAGGACTTGGAGAGTTTAGAACACTGGAGAGGTCATCTCCTCTTGATCACATCTTAGTGCATCGCCCCCATTGAGTTAAATCAATGGGAATTTTTATTTCTCCCCTGTAGTGTGCTGTAGTGCCAGTTCTTCTTAGTACATCAGTCTCAATGTACTCCATTTTAAAAATGTAGGAAATATAAAGTAGATTTCTGTGTTTTTAAAATGATAATACAATGTGTTAGAAACCTTTCTGGCAATCAAAAAAGGCAAGGGTTTTTGAAGAGGCAAGTTTACATCATTGCACAATCATTTTGGTATTGTGTTTTGATGTCAGTGAATATTGCATTTGTGCTGTGCTAGGCAAATTATTTTCAAACATAATCATTAGTTCTAATAAAGAGTAGGGAGAAATGCCACTTTCTATAACTCACACTCATTATAACAATACTAGTTAAAGGGACCATTACATGGGCCACAGTTCCACTGCCAGACGGTCGCTGGGCGGTCATGCACAGTAGAGACTGCCTGCGCCGCGGCTGATACAGATAAGGAGCGTCCAGCTCTGTATCAGCTGCGACGCGGGCAGTTTCTACTACGCATGACTGCAGCACGCGCAGCTGTCTCTACTGTGCATGACTGTGTTGTTACACACATTTTAGTGAATTATTATATAGGATTTATGTATCAATTTCTAAAGATACACAGTGGAGATGGAATGTATTGAACAGCTTTCTGGCAGTCAGATGGTAAATGCAAAGTATAGACTGATTTTTAATGTTGATTTGAAATATGCAAAGACTTTTTTTATTGACAAGGGTACTTTTTAACATGGGGAGTTTAGATGGGTGTGCGCAAAATCACAGAGAAATGCATTGCACAATCATCTGTTACTCAAAAACGTGAAAGGAAAACCATTAGGGCGATCTGAAAAGAATAAGGCTGATATGCAATTTTAAAGCAATGAACTGGCAACTTTACATAGTAACATAGTAACATAGTTGATGAGGCTGAAAAAAGGCACTCATTCATCAAGTCCAGCCCATGCCAAAAACATCCCTGTTAAATCACAGGAAGTAAACAAAAAACCTGAAGCCATTTCCAATTTAGCCCCAAGTGGGTAAAAAAAGTTTTCCTGACTCCAGTTGGCAATAAGTTCCCTGGATCTGCATTGAAGCCATCTGTCATACTTTTCAATACTGTTCTATGCTACGTAGGCATCCATTGTTTTTTAAAAACCGCTAGATTATTTGCAAGTACAACATCCCGAGGCAAAGAATTCCATAGCTTTACCACACTTACTGTAAAAAATCCCTGCCTTTGTTGGTCAAAAGTGCCTATCCTCTAGTTCTTAATGGATGACCTCTCATTCTTAGCTCACATCTTTGCGTAAATAATTAATTGGATAATTCTTTGAATTGACCTTGAATGAATTTGTAAATGGCAATCGTATTACTCCTTAGACATCTCTTTTCTAATGTAAACAATCCTAGTTTGGCTAGCCTCTCTTTATAACTCAGATCCTTCAATTTCCTTATCAGTTTTGTTGCACATCCTTTTCCAGTTCAACAGTGTCATTTCTAAGAACTGGTGCTCAATATTGTACTCCATATTATAGATGAGGCCTAACCAAGGATTTATACAGAGGTAGGATAATATTAGCATCCCTTGCATCTACACCTCTTTTTATGCAAGCTAGTATCCTATTTGCTCTTGCAGCAGCTGAGTGACTCTGTGCAGCGCTGTGAAGTCTATCTTCTATCAGTACTCCTAAATCTTCCTGTAATGAGGATTCCCCAAGTTTTTTCCCATTTAGAGTATATGTAGCAAGTTTGTTTCTACATCCCAAATGCAAAACCTTCTTCGTTAACTCAAAAACTCAAACTCCTAATTAAACTGTTAGCAACAGCTATGCCCAACTATGCTAAATGTAAACTTTCATAAAGCACTCTGTGATAGAGCTTGAGTCTTAGATTACTCCTCTCCATAGTTAGAAATAGAAACAGCACCATCTAGGGACCACAACAGGAAATTGCAGTTTATAAAAAAAAGTTTGAGATACAATAACTTCTTAATAAAACAAAATTCTCAGTGGTTTAAATACCCGTGTTTTACTCAGCAGGAAGCAAATATATTATAATTAAAAAAAAAAAATTATTGTTTACAGAGTCTTAAGCCTGGGTGCCAACCCAAATTAAATTGAATAATAAAGTGCGCAATGAATTGCACTCCCAGGTCTTTTTTTTGAAGAGAGGTGCTGGTTTATTCAATCAATGTTTTGGCCCCAACTTGTGACTTTGTCAGAGGCCCAAGTTGAGGACTAAACATTGATGGAGTAAACCAACACCTCACTGTGAAAACACCTGTGTAATTTGTTGTGGACTTATATATATATATATATATATATATATATATATATATATATATATATATATATATATAGTGTGTATATATATATATACACAAACACATAAAGATTAGATGGGTAGAAAAAGTTACCAAATTTGTTAGTTCACAGCGGCAAAAAAAGATACAGGACCAAAGCTGTTAGAGTCTTTCTGAGGAGGCCTTCATCCTGCAGTGATGCTGCTGCTGATGCTGCTGATATATATATATACTGGAGATGCAAACAACTTCATCAATACCATACAATGAATACTAGGGTTAGTGTTAATCAGAATTGTAAATCTTTACTTATGATTCATATTGTGGTGGCTTGCCCTTGTTTCCCATACTGTGAAAAGGATCATTGGATCTGTACATCCATCTTGACCCCTTTCCACCATGTCTCTCCTGTTTTCATAACGTAGAGTAATGTGACTACATATGGTTTTTGCATTGAAATAAAGTAGCTATAGTTTTTCTCATTTAATCCCATTCCCTCTTTTTAACCCCTTGAATACTAGAGATGTCTCCAACTTATTGTGACACAATGTCGGAGACACCTCATGCAAAACTATTAAATTAATTAATATTCAAAGGGAGATCATAAAAAGTATTTAATCTATACAGAATACATACATTTCTACTTATATTGCTTTCCAAGGACACATTTTGACATACACATTTCTGTTTGCTCTTCTTTCTATTGTATCTTGTCTATATATTCAAACACTTGTTATTTATTATTGCATTTCTAACATTCTTTTCAGTTAAGCTTTGTTATGTTGTTGGAGTTCACTTTGAATTCAAATCCCACAGCAGCTTTAAGATGGATTTTGAATGCACTGCCAATTCTGGAGCATTCACAGTGTATTCAAAGACAGAAAGCAATTATGCTTGCAAAATGTTGGTATACAATTAAGTAATCTGTGTGCCAAGAATGATGTTGCTGGAGCGTAACAACAGTTGTTTCTCATATGCTTTAAAATATGAGCATAATTCTATTCTCTTCATAGAAGCAGTGGATCCATTTCTGGATGTATCCAAAAGCCAAGAATAGGATTTATTTCATCATCAGTAGAATTTAATTCACTCTCTCATCAATGAAATGTGTTATTTGATTTTAATTAATGTATGTGTATATATGTGAGTGTGTATATGCATGGTTTCCCTGGGTAAAGTGATGTCCGACTCGGATATGGTTCTTAGTTACATGGTATTTCTCCATAGACTGTATGCATTCATCTTTAGGTTTAGAGGTAGGCTTGTGTCGCCAATGTAACATCCAGATTCACATTCAGTGCATTGTATCACTCAATGCACTAAACCTGAATCTGGATGTTACATTGGTGAAACAAGCCTATCACTAAATGACCCCAAAAGGTGTGAGAAGATAGGATGTGAAGAGAATGTCTCTGGACAAGGGCTCAGGGAAGCCATAGAAGATTGTCTAATTTGGCAGCACAAACTGTTTCCCCAACTACTATAACTCAATCCTTATGTGAAGCAAAATAATAGTCTATAAGGGTGACCAGTACACAGGAAATATTAAAAATAAATTTGGAAGGCCAAGACCTCCTGAGCCAACCGGGAGATATAGTCTTGATGCCGCCAACCTTGGTTTTTTGTAAGCCCATACAAATGAATTCATTTTGGCCTGTATTTTGGCAATGCTGGCAGCAGGTAACAGCAGCAGGATCGTTTTAAAGAGGTAGAGTAGCTTGACAATATTAATCATACCTGTCCAGGAAATAATTAGACTGTCCCATCTATGTAAATCAGAGATTACCTGGTCATAGACATGTGTAAAGTTAAGGAGTGGAATGCGACTGAGGGTCGGAGTAGGGTGACCACACGTCCCGGAATGCCCGGGACTGTCCATTATTGGGGGTTTGTGTCCCGCGTCCTGGGTCACCCCCCCACTGGGACAACAAAGAGACCCGGAATGGAGCAACATGCACCAGTCCAGCCAGCCAATGAAATTTGTTTGCTATATGGTCCTCATTGGCTGGCTGAGCCAGCCAATGAAGACCATATAGCAAATACATTTCATTGGCTGGCTGGACTGGTGTGTTGGAGATAACTGAGATGGAGCAGGTATGCTGGAGCTGCAAGTGGGACCCGCGGCTGAGGCTCCCGCCGGCGCTGATCATCTTTCTGAGGCTGACACAGAGTAAGAGTTCCCACTGGGAACTCTTACTCTGTGTCAGCCTCAGAAAGATGGTCAGCGCCGGCAGGAACTTCAGCCATGGGACTAGGGTGACCACATGTCCCGGAGTGGCAGAATGGAAATGTGGTCACCCTAGGTCAGAGTGAGAAATATACCAAGAGATTTAATCTTGTCAGCTTTCCATTTAAATGTTAATAACAGTCTGAGGGTTTGAACCCTCTCCTCTCGAAGATTAATATTCAGCATTTCTGATTTAGATTACTGTAAGATTCGTCAGCCATTCATTAAATGTATTAGTAGGAGAATATCAAGGCAGCTATTATGTTGTAGCCATTATCAGCATATCTCCTTTCAGGTGCCCCTGCTGGCTGCCACACTTTTCTCAAGCTCCTGACCTTTCCAGTAATTACCTTCATTATAACCTCCTTACGTTCAAAATTCACCAAAAATATTCTAAGGACCAATCTCTACTTCACATTCCACATACCTTTTTTACCAAAATTCAACGGATGGCATTACCACACTGAGATACACAGAGGATTGAAATATACTTCCCCTGGACCCTCTTACTGCTAAGAAGAGATACCTTCACTGGAACACCTGACTCACCTCCAGTTGTTATTTGGGTTTTGGATTTGATCATCCATTTAGCAATGCACATATTTGACTCAGAAAACTTATTGAAGAAATATATATATATATTTCACGGAAGCACACTGGTTTTGAACTCCTGTAATTTGACCTGCATGCATGCTTTCTTGTCTATGTTATCTACAAAGCAGCCTGAAGTGCAAAATTCCACACCTCACACTGGCCTGCATCCTATAGAATAGGACAATGTGACCATCACCCACAGCTGATATCCCTGCAAAACGTAGAAGCTATTTTATCCCTATGAATGCTGAAGGAATGATTACCTATACTCCCCTCCAGTTGTTAATTTGGTTTTGGATTTGATCATCCATTCAGCATACTCAAATTTCATTTCTACACACTCTGAAAACTTATTGCTGAAAAAACAAAGAAACAAAAAAAAAAAACTATATATTTAACTGAAACACATTGGTTTGGAAATACTGCATTCTAACCTGCATGCATGCTTTCTTATCTGTTATCTACAAAGCATCCTGAAGTGCAAAATTCCACACCTCACACTTGCCTGCATCCTATAGTACAGGACAATGTGATCATCCCTCACAACCTTATTGAAATATGTGAATTAGGGTGCATTACAGAATTGTGGCAAGATGACAATGCGGGGCCTATCCTAGAAGCAGCTGTTCCAGGCAATTATACAGTGTTCCACCACCTGAGACAAGAGAGCAAGGGAGGTGGAGTAATGATCTGTGTCAAATGATCCTTAAACCCCAGGCCAATATCATTCCACACACCCCAATCTTTTGAATGCATAGCTGCTACCATCTCAATAGATAGAGGATTTCGGATACTGTTAATATACAGACCCCCAGGAGATGGGAAGAGATTTCTTCAAGAACTCTCAGACCTTTTGACTGGTTTAATCCTTGAACACCCTAGATGGATTAAATTGGGAGACTTCAATACTTGGATTGATGACACCCTATCCCAACTTGGGCAGGACCTCCTCAGC
Organism: Rhinophrynus dorsalis; assembly: GCA_037306005.1. Lineage (NCBI taxonomy): Eukaryota > Metazoa > Chordata > Amphibia > Anura > Rhinophrynidae > Rhinophrynus > Rhinophrynus dorsalis. The sequence goes on from CM074720.1 coordinate 116,021,437, forward strand.
CTGATGAGTGCTCTTCAGTTCAATTGCAGAATAGATGTTTCTGTGATCACCGAATACTGACATAAAAAATCAGTAGAAAAGTAGCTGAATCAAACTGCATGTGTGTTAAGCATCCAAAAATAAAGATTAATTTTCATGATCAGCTAGCTCTATTTAGTTATATAGTTTAATGGACAACAGTGGATGCTATAAAGTAGATATTCATATGTCTGTTAAAAATCCTGTGAAAATGTTCTAGCGACCTTAATCATATCGAGCTAGGTAGTTCACCATAGTTCAGCAGTATCAACTGTTGTCCGTGTGTCACGTATCTGATCGGAACGCCCAATGTAACAGCTGAGCAAGAGGCTAGAGAGCGTCATTTGAGGAGCGGTGCTGGCTGTCGGTGGCTTTTCCCGAGTGGGGTAGCAGGCCATGAAGCCTGATGGTTGGATGACCCCCTAGGAGACAGACAACTACTCACAGGACTGGAAACAACTGAAAGAGACCTACCTGTGGTATACAGCTGGTGTTCGAATGAGAAGACCAGACCGGAAGTCGACAACACAGTGGTGAGTTCGACGCAGAGTCGATAGATTCAAGGAAGAGCAACAGGCCCCAGAAGTCGACTACACAATGGTGAGCTCGACACGGGGTCAACGGTGTTGAGGAGACGTGCTGGGCCCCAGGAGTCGACCACACCAAAGAACACTCTACACAAGGTCGATAGCAACAGGCAAGAAGAGCTGGACAAGCCAGGGTTGAGAACCAGTCGAGCAAACACAGCACCTAGACAAAATACTGGAAAGAAGTCGAAGACAAGCCGAGGTCAAGAGCCAGACGAGCATACGTAATATTCGAATCGGTAGACAGGAGAGGAGTCGAGAACTAGCTGGGTCGATCCTGGAACAGGATCAGAACACTATAAGATACAGAACGCTTAAATTGTGCACTGCCATGAAGGATTCAGTGCTAAATATATAGGCCAAAAAAGCAAGGGCGTATACCGAACATGGAGGAGAATATCAAAAGGCAAGAGAACTAGAAAACCAGGTAAGAGACCAGAACAGAATCCAGGGGGAACATGACACCGTGAGACTAGATTATCAAGTTCTTCTTTGTTAAATGCAAATTGCAAACACATATAACTTTTCAACCGCTTGACAGCTATATCAGCGCTAGTCCCCACAAACCCTGCAATTTTTTAACAAAAATCCATTTGGTAGAAAAAAATGTGATGTCCAAATTAATTAGTCCTTTCGCAAGTAAAAGTTTTTTTGTTGTCACAGACTTTTCATCAGAAATAAATCCAAATGCAATGACTGGATATCCACCAACTTTTGCAACAGTATCCATCTATATTTGAACAATTTGTTTTCGCATATCACTTGATCATCGGTTCATATGTCCCATTCCAGAGGTATTTTCTTCTGAATATTCCAGTTCCATCACATGCAGTAAAAACTGAATAAGGTTTATCTATGCAATAGGTCATGCGGGTTCGTTTTTAATATAGTTTCTCTTTGATCGATAGAGAGCACAAAGTGTGTTTGATGAATTAAAGATGTAGTTAACAAGAATGTAAGAATAGAATAAAGATGTTGATCAAGCTCGCTAAGCAAGTTCGATTGGACTAAAGATTTGTCAGGAAAAAAAATGCACAAAATAAATAAAAGATTAGGTAAAAAGGTTGATAGTTGATGAGAAGCACACTTGATTGAACAAAATATTACATAATTAAAAAAAGGTTGATCATGAGTATGAAACATGAATATTAGAACAGATGTTAATCAAATCAGTAATGTTTGTGAAGATTAGAACAAAAATTTAGATGGGAAAATGGTTGATTGTGTGTGCATAACTTGTTTAGTCACACAAAAAAATGACAAGTCAAAAATGATTGTGAAGCACTCTTGTTCATTTAAGAAGGTTAGTTGGCATAGTGATGGACTAAGGTTTTGCCTCAAAAAGAGAATGAGTAAAAAAGTACTTACCTCTATCAGCAGGAATTTCCACAGCAACTGCTATTTTCTGCACTTTTTTATTGCATTAAAATCAAATATATTAATTATCCCCCCCACACCTTAGAGTTCCAGCCATGAATTCCCACTGTGCTAAAATATAAACATGTTGTCAGTGGATGCTTGGAAGATAACAGAGAGAAAGCAGCTGATTTTTTTTTATGACAGCTAGTGTAAGCACTAGCAGACAGGCCATGACAGGGAGAAGGATGTCTGTTGAGACTGAGTGATACTATACAGATAGATATAATATATCATTTTCTTCAAGACAAACACAGATACTAGGTTACTTGCACACGCTCACTTCTACATCCTCAAAAATAAGAGGGACAAGCTTGTATTGAAATGTTACTGTGCTGCACTAGCTGTTGTGCATTTTTATCCTTTATTGCAAATTGTTGATTTTAAAGTTAACAAGTATATCATGTACTACACTTTAAAGAGGGAAAGATAAAGCTGCTGAAATTTGACACTGGTTATTAGTATGAAGACAGACAGCCAAAGTGGGGGAGCTGGAATAGCTTGCAGTTGCAGGAAGTATGGATGTGATTTGTAGACAATGACGCTGACAGTGACTAACAAGGACAGTTTAAAAAAAATGAACAGAATACTTTTGACTGACAGGTGACAGGCAGGCAGGAGACCTACAGCCGAACTAACAGCTTTGTAGTGTTCTTTACAGTAGAACTCAGCATTACAATCATTATGTCCACCAATTGTTCTAGGAATGGGATAAGGGGAAAGGAGTATGAGGAACTTAAGGACCTAGTAGTGGTAGTAAAGTTGTACTACAAAAACTAACTGTGACTGTCATTTTCTCACCAGTGAAATATATGGGGTGATCTTCTTCCTCCTAAGGAGGCTGTTTATGAAACTTTCCATCATCAGTTTCAGTATTAAACCTTTTAACAACACTAACGATGATGAGGCACAATCTAGTGTTATTCCCATAGAGGAGGAGGAGGATTTACCATTGAGACCAACTACTGTGTCATATAGTGACAGTAACACTCATTTGCAAACTAGTGGTCACATATATAAATTTACCCTAAGGGGAATGTAAATAAAAACTTAAAAACAAAAAAAAAAACCTTGAAGAATATGAAAGTAGTAGGGACTAAGAGTATGATGCCGCTGGTGCTTGCACTACTGATGATCTATTTATCAGTGATGATGTTGATTTAGAATATGTCCATTCAATCTCCTCCCATTATTTTGATACAAATTTAGTAGATAGTGAGAGTGAGGATGATTTGGCCAAAATTATCTGAAAGGAAAAGGCTCAATAATATACCACTAAAAATGAGCAATACTGCAGTTTATAAACTCAATTGGGATGAGTGAATCTGGACAAGTAAAGATGCCTTAAATACACAATCAATATTTTGGTCATCAACACCAGTGTCATCACTTCCAAATCCAATCCTCACCCATTCACACTCACTATTACAGATTAAGCAGCAACACAGGGCAGCATTCATATCCCTAACTCTGAGTTTTTCTGCTGCTGTTCGAACTGCAATGCCACTGCTACCATCTGATAGTACTGTTGCAATATCCAGCTTGAATAGTAGTAGTAGTAGTAGTAGTAGTAGTAGTAGCAGTAGTCCCTCAGGAACCTATCAGTCTATGAAATCTACAGTACAAAGAAATGTATTCATGATCCAGAAGCTGAGCATGTTTCCAGTATACTGTGATTTCTGGTCTTTTGTCAGTGTGGAAGTAATTATATAACAGCACCATAACGAAGCTGAGAAGGCAAGAGTAACTGTGTGTGGCTTCTGTAGCTTGCCGAAATGACATCACTGAGGAGAGATCAAGCAAGGTGAGGAAAAGACTGAGTCTGATACCCTGCAACGTGTGGACTGGAGATTATAAATGAACTTCAAAAGCTATATAACCCTGAAGGGTGTGATTTGGATTCTATGTTTTTTTTTAATTTTAATTAAAGCTATTACTACACTTAGATCCATTTTGCTCTCCTGTCTCTCTTTGTTTTTGAAGCTATATACTACAGGCAAATGGGCACAGCTTGTTTACAGGATAGCTCATTAGGGATTTGGTGCTTTTTAAAAATACTTTTTATAGACTTTTTTGAGTCATATGTTCTGGATTTGTTCTAGGCCTGAGAACTGTATAAAAATTTGCTAAGTTCATTCATTTTAACTTGACAAGTATCAACTGTTCTTCTACCTCTTTAAACTCAGTTTGTAAGCTGCCAACCATATTGGTTGTTCCCAGGGCAGCTAAACTCAGTCAATCATTTTTTCATTGGTTTCAGATAACTTTGCTGTACATTTTACATCAATTATCCTCAACTTTTGGACAATATCTGCTAACCCCCTATTGCATTAAAGACTGCATGTACCACTAAGTCTTTCCTTTTCTTTGAACTATATTCCTTGATAGTAACCACTTGTGTCAGCACATTCATAAAACCTTCAAATTCTCCACATTTTAGGTCTATGATGTCAGGGAATACAAATGGGCCATTATGTCTAAAGATCTCATCCCTTATAATAATCACTAATTTCAGTGGAGAAATATTTTGCTCCTGGGAAAGACATTTTAAACCCTGTGATATTACCTACAATCTGTGTTAATACAATAATATATGCTTAAACAAGCAGGCTGTTTACCAACACTCTTCATAATCCACATGACAAACCAAAATCAGAAAGTAAAAATTATAAATTAAAATACCTATTAGATCCTCAAAACTGAATATACCATGTAAGTTGTTAAAAAGCTTTATGCTGTCAATATTCATTCAGCAATAACCTGATTACTTGCACTTAGGCTCCAAATGGACATATGTGTTCACAATTAGACAAGAGCTGAATCTTACTGTTTAAATTCCTCTACAGACCAATTAAAAACCCAGCACAATAGCAAGCATGTCCACAAAACAAACTAAGATGACCACCAATGTTACTATTCAAGAACTCCACAGGAGCAATAGGCCTCAGTTGTATATTGCTAGCAGGAAACTGGCTGGTCAAACTTTTACCCTTTAACAAAATATAATTTGTTTCTTAAACCCAGAATACAAATGTGAAACAACACAATGTGGTATTTAAGACCTAATGTTAGTAAGATACTTTTAGACAATCTACCAACACCTTTTGTAGTTCACAAGACAAACCAAGATGGCCACTGATATAACTATTCAGGAACTCCCTTTTGTTTCAATATAAATCAACTAGACCTTAATGGCTTGTATTAAACTGTCCATTCCTCTTTAACAAAATAACATTTGCTTCTCTCAGCCAACACACTGCATACCCTTCTAAATCAAACACAACACAAATGTTAAGATAGAAATACATCAATTAACATTCAAAGCTAAAATGGAGTATACATAAGAGTGAGATATTAATACAAAGCAACAGTTATCATAGCTTTCCTATTGTAGTTTAGTATAGAAACATTGCCAATGAGAAAATAGAAATAAAATGCCACTGACCTTTTAAAAAAAGTTAAATCATTTGTTTTATGTGTCTTAAAGGGATAGTAATGTTTCATAATAAAAGCAGCTCTAATTAATCAACATAGTATTTGGACTTTGGACAGTGTTATTTCAATTCTGTCAGAGTTGTAGTTCAAGAGTAATTCAATGACAAAATATCCCCCTCCCGCCCCTTTTACTGAAGAAACACTGTTCAGCCAGAGCAGAAGGGAGGTGCCCAGGAAGACTGCAGAGAGAGAGGGACAATCTTCAATTAAGATAAGGGAAAAACCTGAAAAACTTGTCAAGGGGGGCAGGGTTTTCATTGTTTTCATAGAGAGAAGACTGTCCCCTGCTGTTATCTGTCTGGTCTATGGACTGGATTCCACATCTGAGAAGAGATGGCTTACACTAGGTAAAAGGGGCGTGATGGGAAACTTTGCTTGTGAATATCTCTCAAACCATAAAGATTTGAATAAGACTTATAACGTTCTTCATTTTTTTTAATGCCTACATAAAATAAAGATAAAACAAAGTATTACTATCCCTTTAATTTTGTGTGTGGATTTTAACTCTTAATTCTATAGAGACATTACAAGGCAATGCACCTCTCTAGCAACTAAATGGTTAAATACACTGTCTTAATCCCTTGAAGACCAGAGAGGTGTACAAATTATTTCTTCTCAATGTATTCCACACTAGTGTGGTCCTCAAGGGGAGATGTGATGTGTGCATGTGTGTGTGTGTGAATGAATAAAATCCATCCTGTCTCTCTACTATATTACTAAAAATATGCAGTGTGTTTGCCTCAAGCAGGATAAAGCTATTTGAAAAATGCTTCTCACACCTGCTCGTCTTCGGGCAATGTTTCTTGGTACATGTGGCAAGTCATTTACATGTAAATTAATTATTCAGCAGTGAGACATCATTTGACTATCTTGATCTGGTCACACCTGTCAACAATAAGCATGTCTGTGATGTTAAAATGGTAGCAGAAAGAGGTGATCCACCAGGGCTATGGCCTCATCAACTCTGTGACCTACTCAAATGCTAAGTTCATGGTAAGACAAGACTGGGCAATCTATGTTTCCCAACTGTGTTGGACTACAATTCCGCTCATCCAATCATCATTCGAAACTGCTGCATGAATGAATCAGTTAATTAATATGTTTAATTATATAGAGCCACAAGTGTATGCAGTGCTTTACAATTTAAGAGTTTAGGCAATACAGGTTTACAAGTGCTTTGCAAAGTGAAACACTGGAAGTGAGGTCCCTGCCCAAAAGCTTACAATCTAAAGTGGTAATGGGAGACATACAGAGTACATAAGGGTCAAGTGCTGAATACAGTGCTAGAGTTTTGGTCAGCACAGGGAACACAAATAAAGTAAATTATTGATAAAGACCCTTAGTTGTACATAGTCAGTACCTTCTAGTATGTTAGGAATTTGTAGTTTTAAGCATGACTTTAAGACCATACGACAGGCGCAGTGGCTCAGGGTGGGAGGTAGAGCATTCCATAGATAAGGAGCAATGAGAGAAAAAGGTTTGATATGATAGAGGGCTGAAGACACAAAAAGAGCTGAGAGAAGACTGTCATTGGCTGATAGTAAGTGGCAGGATGGGGTATAGTGGTAGATCAGAGTGGAAATGTACAAATAGGTAGAGGAATGAAGGGTCCTGAATGAGAGAAGCAAAATTTTGTAAGATATCCAGAGTTTGATAGGCAGTCATTGGAGAGATTTGAGGAGCAGCAGGGCACGGACAAACCTAGGTGACAACAGGGTAATTCATGCTGCAGCGTTCTGTAGGATTTGAAATGGATGGAGTTGGGAGGCAGGAAGTCCAGAGAGAACAAGGTTACAGTAGTCCATACGGGAAAGAATGAGTGCTTGTATAAGAATCTTACCTGTGGAGGAACAGAGTAAGGGATGGATTTTAGCTATATTATGCAAGAGAAAGCATTAGAATTTAGCCATGGCATTGCTATGAGGAGAAAAGGAGAAAGCAGTGTCAATTTTCACCCTTAGACACTGTGCTTCTGATACTGGATTTATAGTAGTCCTATTTACCTTCACCTGGAATGACACTACTGGGACAGCTCTAGGGGGATGAGGATTAGCTACATTTTAGACAAATTGAGCTTGAAGTGCCTATGAGTCATCTGGACTGAGAAAGCCGAGAAAAAAACTGTGACTTTAGATGGAATATCAGAAGTGAGTTGAGGTGCATATAAATAAAGCTGAGTGTCATCCACATAGAGGTGATATTTGAGTTCAAATTATTTAATAAGTTCACCAAGTGTTATTGTGTAAAGAGAGAACAGAAGCGTTTCTAGAACAGAAACTTGAGGAACACCAAAAGAGGGGTGAATGGGAGAGGATGAAGAAGTGGCAGAGGAGACACTGAAGGATTGGTCAGTTAGATAAGAGGATAGCCAGTCTGGATTCCTAAGGCGTGAAGCATTTGGAGGAGGAGAGCATGATCAACAGTGCCAAAAGCAGCTGAGAGATCAGGTAGGATAAGTATTGAAAAGTGACCTTCTGATTTGGCAATGTGAAGACCATTGACCATACTTGTGAGAGCAGTATCAGTGGACTGAGCAGTGTGAATTGTAAAGGGTCAAGAAGGTTGTGTCTGTTAAGGAATTCAAGCAGGCAAGAGTAGGCTAGTCTTTCCAAGGGCTAAGACGCAAACGTTAGGAGAGAAACAGGTTGCTAAATAGAAGGTGTGGTACTGCCAGAAAAATTGTTCTTGAGGATGGGTGTTATTATGGCATGTTTGAAGTTTTCAGGAAAGGTAGCAATGGCAAAGGAGGAGGTAATAGGATAGAGATTAGCATGGGGGGAGAGGGACAGGATGAGGTGAGAGGATTAAGTGAGCATGTAGTGGAGGGAGAGGAGGATGGTAGGTTAGTCAATTCCTCCTCAGTGACTGTGAAAAAGAGTCCAGAGTGGCAGGAGGGAACGAAGGAGGATAGGAGGGTATTTACATGGTGGGATATTTTCCCGGATGGAGTCTACCTTGACTTTGAAGTAGTCAGCAAAGTCTTGTGGCAGCTGAATTTATGAGTATTGTTTTTTAGCCAGGCACAGAGCAGCGTTAAAGCAAGAAAGGAGGAATCTGTAGTGGAGACTTTCTCCAGTCATTCAGCTCAATGTGTACAGGAGTAGAGTAAGCTAGTGTCCTTATTAATCAATGGCCATGGATTAGTTTTATGGGTGTGTCAGAGAGAGAGGGGCTTGCAGTTTCAAAGAGAAGTACAGGACTGAGTTGTAGGTTTTGACAAGGGTATTAGTGTCAGCATTAGTGGGAATGGATAAAAGTCTAGTAGCCAGAGCTGGTGCAAGGATTTTTGCCACCATAGGCAAAACTTAATTTTGCCGCCCCTTGTGCCCCGTCCTTTTTGCCCCACCTGTGTATTTCTTATAGGTATATGTGTCAGTTTGTATGTTCCTTATATGTATATAAGTGTCAATGTGTGTGCGTTCCCAATATGTGTATAAGTGTCGATGTGTGTGTTCCTTATATGTGTATAAGTGTGTCAGTGTGTAATCTCTATATGTGTGTAAGTGTGTCAATTTGTATGCTTATATGTATGTGTATCAATGTCGGCAGCGTTGAGTAATACAGAGCTCTAATTTTGCATTCTAAATGTGATTATTATTTTATTTCAGTATGCATATGCGCGCACTTCTAAAATAGATAAAAAATCAGTCCATTAAAAGGCTGGAGGTACCCAGCGTATCCTCTGGCACTCAGAGGGTTAAATTGGGAACTGAGTATTGGTACAGTATTGAGTGCTAATAAAGCAGGGTTATCTGTATTCTCTCTTTATTATAACAAATAAATAAATAAAATACCGTTCATAAGTGCCGAAAAGAGGTATCCAACACATTGCAACACAATGTGTTGGATACCTCTCTGGCATTTAAAGGGTTAAATGGTGTTTTAACCCCTAGAGAGCTAGAAAGGTTTCCAATGGATTGTGAGACCTCTGTAGCATCCAAGGGGCTAAAACTCCATTGCCCCTGTGGGGCAGTTGGTTTAACCCCTTGAGTGCCAAAGGGGTAGGCAACACAATGCGAAACAGTGCTCTGGCACTCAAGGGGTTAATCCAGCTGTACATCAGCCTTTTTCTCTGTCCACAGGGACCATTGTGCTGTGCATGTATCTGTACACCAGGGAGCCCTAGCAGACCATAAGATCACACCCACGGGGATCCTCTCACCTGGGCCCAGCACTCCTGGACATCCTGCTCCTCCCTGGGACCCAGCCTGTTCCAGCTCCGCTCCCTCCCTGCAGTCCCCACACAATCAACCCCTGATCAGACCCACATCACTCACGTGCTGACTCCAGACTAGTGCCCATGCATGTAATACTTATACAATGCGTGTCATTGTGCTGTGAGTTCGGAAGTGCCCAGCGGCCGAGGTGTGTGCGGCTCTGCTCTGCACCCCCAGTAGAAGTGCGCCCTAGGCCAGCACCGATCTCACCTATAGGTGGCGCCGCCCTGCTAGTGGCCAAATTAAGTAATTTGAGGTTACGCATGAAGAGAAGAGAGGAAACAGGGATTGTAGAAGATGTATAAGCAGTGCTGAATATTAGCAGATGGTGGTAGTGGAATGGGGGAGAGATATTTAAAGCAGAAAGTGTATAGCTCTAGTGAACACAAGGGCTAGGAAATGACCATCCTTGTCAGTACTAACATCTGACCACTGGTGTAGTCCACACACAGATGTTAGTAAAAGAAAGTGGGATGCTCATGAGACCGAGGGATCATTCACATGGCAGTTGAAGTCCCCTCCAGAAGAAGGGAAGGATTTTGATTGGAAATCAGAAAGGAAATTTGAAGGTGTATATATAGTGGTAGGTGGGCGATAGATAACTGTAACATGTAGAGAGACAGGAGCAAAAATACGGACAGAATGTGATTCAAACAAGGAGAAACAGTGTGAGGCGGGGCAGAAAGTGGTTTGTAACAGCAGTGTTTAGAGAGTAGCAGTCCCACACCTCCCATGCGTCCAGCTGGGCGTGGAGTGTGAGAGAAGGAGAGACCATCATAGTAGATTGCAGCCTCAAAGCAGAGTCAGATCAAGACAGCGAAGTTTCAGTTAGAGCAAGTAAGTTTAGGGAGCCGGAGAAAAAGAGAACATGCACTGTGTTATATTTGTTAATAATGGAGTGAGCATTCCAGAGAGCACAGGAAAAGGTAAGAAATTGAGGCTGAAGACAGGGATCGTGATTAGGTTTGAATAGTTTCTATACTGACTGGTGGTAGAGGATTTATGAAAGGAAAGGGGTCCAGGGTTTGGAGAGATATCTCCAGCTGCCATTAACAGAAGAGAGCGAGACAGGAAATAAAGAAATGTTTTGTGTGCATTTGGTTTCCTGGTTGTGTGTGGTGGGGGTGTGTAGAAGTGTAGAAAAGTGAGGGGTTTATGTGTGGAAGAGGGAAATGAAAGAGAAATCTAAACAGAGGGAGGAGAGGGTGAATGGTAGAAGGCATCAGGCATGTTACTGAGGAGTGCAGATATAGAAATAAGAATATTAGATATTTATGTATTCGTTAGTAGTGCCAGATGTTAAAACAAATAACAGAGTTGGCCAAGAGCACCTTTTCATGATGGTAGTATTTTCTTTGTAAACAGAGTCCACTTTAGTTGTGGTCACCATCCAGAAGCTGATGTTAAATAGAGAATATTTAACTTCAAAAGAATTAAAGTGGTCAAGTCTTTGCTTCAAGTCCTTCCTAGCAGAACTGCTTTGTGAGGTGTTGTTTTTCCAATGGATTCTATTCTCTCTCTCTCTCTCTCTTGCCCAATTTGTGTTCAAGTCCTGTCCCTCCTTCACTTGGAATGTCTCACTTTGGATGTGAACCCATTTAAGTGTGTCACCCTAAAAGGTGTGACTGTTAATGATATAATGCTCAGCTCCGACATAGAATTGAGTAGAAATGCTTATGAGAGGACACTGATGTGACAGTTCTCCCTTGTAACACTTTTTCCTAGCTGTGTAATTTGGGGGGTAGACAATTTCTGCAGTAATAACTTTTGAAATACACATCTCAGTAGTGGGACAACCCATATTTTACTGTGCTAAAAGGCTCTATAATATGTATTTAGTATAAACATAAAGTAAGAGCTGTGAGCTGGTGTTGTGAAGGGTTTCCTCGAGCCATGCACCAACCAAGGGCATGATGAAAACATCATAGCATTTCTTATTCCTTTTTAGGTTTAACAATTTAAAGTGGAACTTTCTCCTAAAACACTTACCCCCGTATCATTGTATCTCACTAAGACACACTTTTTTTTATAAATCAAACTTAATATAATATTACTACTAACAATTTGGCCTGGAAGTTATTTGCAAGGAATTACAGGGAGAGCGCTGCCATGTTCATGTCATGCTGTTTGATTGGCAGTCCGTTCCCCCTCCAAGCACGTTACACTGTTGGCTGGAAATCTTGACTCATGACTAAGGGGAGGTAATAACAAACCATGTGGCACAACTACTGCACAGAGGAAAATTGCAATGGCAGTAAAATACACTTTTCCAGCTTCTACTTCATCTTACTAAAAAATAATACAGATCAACTCTAGTCACTAAACTAGTCTTCAAATTATAATAATTATGTAGGAGGTGAAAGTTCTGCTTTCATAGATGTAAAGTTAAATCAGAATAATATGGTCCAGGACAAAGGGACTTCAGTAGGAAACAAAACAACCCATGAAAACGTTGGACAGCTTTGTCTTAGTACATCTGCCAAAACATCACAATTCCTATATTTATTTGTCAAGCAAAGAAGAAAGAAACATATTGAACAGGCAATACTCTTCTTTTCCTTGACACAATTATTGTTATACATTGTAGTATACTTACCAATGCTAGAGCTATTTAATTAACTAGTGAACACAGGCATACACATACCTGAAAACTTCCTCATCTTGAGCTGCAGACAAGAAGATGTCAATGATGACAGTTGCGACATAAAAGTGGAGTAGCTTAAGTGGATGGGTGAGGCTTCATTATCCTTGTATCATAAAGTGGGCAGAACAGGGTCGGAAGGAGAAAAAGAGGTGATGGGAGGTGGGAGGAACAGGGTGGAAAGGAGGAAAAATTCAGTCTGAAACCAGAGTCTCTGGGGCAGATACAGAAAGTTCCTATGTATGAGTATACATTAGTCAATGAAATACAGAACAAAACAGCACAGATAGGAGTTTTCAGGTGGAAATTCATACTCTGCTCTTGTTACTTCTATCTGCATACAGTCTATGTCTTTGTGGAAGACTACATAACTGCGTGGTGGAGACACTATGTATTTCCAAGGCTTATCCTTGTACTTGCTCACTGATAAATGAGCAAGAACATGAAAACTTTTGCACAATTAATGGGGGAGAAAAACTATGTATTCACTTATAGATTTAGTCATTCATTACTTGACCTTGGATATAGTCCTCCACTCCTGTTGATCCTGTGTCTTGGGTTCAATGTGGATTCAGACTCTAGTAGTTATGTGAAGAATACAATGCAGCAGGGACGTGCACAGACATTTGGGGGAGCAGGGGCTCAAATGAAAAAAAGGGCAATTCTCATAATTATTATTATTTTTTTTGTTTGCTAAAAGGGCACAAGGGCACTTTGGACAAAAAGGGCAGGTGCTCAAGCCCCCCTTGGGGTCTATGTGTGCACGTACCTGCAATGCAGGTACTGTATAGGAGAATACCTAACAAGGCTTTTGGAGAATGTGATGCAAACAGAACTTAAATTGAAAACAGAACTGGACATTTTACTATTTATGTTATTCAGGACTATGGTCAATCTGTCATCTTTAGCCAACAAACAGTGAGGATGGTGTACTAAGCCGAACTGGAGCAATTGTAGAGCAAATCAACTACATCAAAAGGGACAAATACAAATTCCCCAAATTACCATTGCTTTTAAAGGTGCTTTAAAGGGACAGTAATGTCCCATAAAAACTTTTTATAGTTTTGTAGAGGAGAAGAAAATAAGATGAACGGCACAAATCCTATCTCTCAAACCGCTATGGTTTGAGAGATATAGGCATTGAAAGTTCCCACCTCCCTCCCCTTCTCCTGACGTCAGCATCTAGCTGACAGCAGGAGATCCCGGCCCAGAGACCTGCCTGCGGCTCTGCAAAAGAATTACTTAATTGGAATGGTCTACAAAGTGTTTGTGGTTTGCAAGCCACTTTAAAGACCGTTCAAAATAAGTATTTATTTCTATATCGCACTGTTTCGCTCTCTGCTGAACAGCCGCAGGACGGTCCCGGGACCTGCAGCTAATGATGAGCTATATTGTCCACACTGTTGTACAGATCGGAGGTAGAAGATGCTCACGTCTGAGTTGACTCAGTCCAACAGATTTGCAAGATTGTGTGAAGATGTTGATGAGAATTGCTCAGAATTGGCAACACTGGAGAGGGCTGATTCCTCTAGCAGCCAGGGGAACAGTCCTCCTTCCAGGCTAGATGGGATGCAGAGCAGTCAGAAACCAAGGCAGGTGGTGGTAATAGGGGACTCTATTATTAGGAGGGTAGATAGGGTAATCTGCCGCCAGGAACGTGAATGCCGAACAGTATGCCGTCTCCCGGGTGCTCGGGTTCGGCATGTTGCGGACAGGGCTGACAGATTATTGGGAGGGGCTGGAAGTGATCCAGCTGTCTTGGTACATATTGGAACCAATGACAAAATAGGAGGAAGATGGAGGTCCCTAAAGAATGATTTCAGGGATTTAGGGTGCAAGCTTAAGGCAAGGACCTCTAAGGTAGTATTTTCTGAAATACTACCTGTGCCATGCGCCAGTGCAGGTAGGCAGAGGGAGCTCAGGGAGCTTAATGCATGGCTCAAGCAATGGTGTAGGAAGGAGGGTTTGGGTTTTTAGAACACTGGGCAGACTTTGCTCTTGGGTACAATCTATATGGAAGAGATGGATTGCACCTAAATGGTAGAGGAGCCTTTGTGTTAGGGGAGAGAATGCTAGGAAGCTTGGAGGAGCTTTTAAACTAGGAAAGGGGGGGTGGGTATAGATAGCAAAAATGGGGTAGATAGAGCAGATAGGAACTGGGTCAAAGTAAATGACCAGGGGGGTGGAGAAAGGGTGGGGAGAAATTTAGTCAGTAGGGAGGAACTCCTAGTAAATGAAGGTGAAGAAAAAAGGCATGTAGGGATTAATATATGTAAAGACTTCAAAATCAATTGTATGCTAGCAAATGCAAGAAGTATGGTAGATAAAATAGGAGAACTAGAATTGCTGGCGGTTAATGAGCAATTGGACATAATTGGAATAACAGAAACATGGTGGAACGATGCACATAACTGGACTGTAAATATAGAGGGCTATTCCCTGTTTAGAAGAGACAGAATTAATAGAAAAGGTGGAGGTGTGTGCTTATATTTGAAAACAGAGCTAAATCCAGTTTTGAGAGGTGATATTAGTGAGGAAACTGGCCAAACTGTGGAGTCCATGTGGGTAGAAATCGAGACTAAATGTGGTGTGAAAGGTAAAAAAAAGTTGTTGGTGGGCATATGCTACAAACCACCAAATATCGATGACAATGATGAGGCCCAACTGCTATTGCAAATGAGGAAAGCTGCCCAGTTTGGGCATATTATAATTATGGGAGATTTTAATTATCCAGATATCAACTGGAAAAATGAGACCTGTCAGAGTGCTAAGGGTAGCAGGTTTTTGAACACACTTCGTGAAAGCTACATGTCACAAATGGTGGAAGCACCGACAAGAAATAACAATGTATTGGACCTAGTGATCACTAATAACACAGAAATGGTATCCAATATTAAGCTAAGAGAACATTTGGGAAACAGTGATCACAACATGGTTACATTTGAGATCTGTCTGGCAAATCAAAAATGTATAGGTTCAACCAAAACTCTTAATTTTAAAAAAGCGAACTTCAAATTGTTAAGGGCCTCAATGCAACACATAGACTGGGATATTTTATTTAAAGGCAAAAATACTGAGAATTCAAATTTAGGTTGCAGAAATGTACCCAACAGTATATACCAATGGGGAACAAGTGCAAAAGAAGTAAGTCACAGCCAATGTGGTTAACTGAACATGTAAAGAAGGAAATGGCAAGGAAAAAAAAAAGCATTCACATTATTTAAGTCAGAAGGAACTGAACAATCTTTCTTAAAATACAGGGAGTGCAACAAAGATTGCAAAAAAGGCAATTAGGGTAGCAAAAATAGATAATGAAACTCGAATTGCAAGGGAAAGCAAGACTAATCCAAAAAAGTTTTTTAAATATATAAATATCAAAAAACTTAAGAGGGAGTGCATTGGACCATTCAAAAATGAGATGGGTGAGTTGGTTAGTGAGTAGTGTTGAGCGAGCGTGCTCGGCCGATGCTCGGATCGGCTCGAGCATCGCTCTGCTCGGCACATGGCGGTACTCGTCGAGTACCGCCATGTGCTCGCCCGCCATGTTCGGGTGGCGGGGATCTGTGCCGGAAGAGGCACAGATCTGAAGACGCTCCGCTGGACCACCAGGGACTGGAGGTACGGGGGCATTGCGGAGATGAAGGGGGCATTGCGGAGATGAAGGGGGACATTGTGGAAGAGGGGCATGGACTCTATGCCCCTCTTCCACAATGTCCCCCTTCATCTCCGCTATGCCCCTCTTCCACAATGTCCCCCTTCATCTCCTCTATGCCCCTCTTCCACAATGTCCCCCTTCATCTCCGCTATGCCCCTCTTCCACAATGTCCCCCTTCATCTCCTCTATGGCATAGAGGAGATGAAGGGGGACATTGTGGAAGAGGGGCATAGCGGAGATGAAGGGGGACATTGTGGAAGAGGGGCATAGCGGAGATGAAGGGGGACATTGTGGAAGAGGGGCATAGCGGAGATGAAGGGGGCATAGCGGAGATGAAGGGGGACATTGCGGAGATGAAGGGGGCATTCGGAGATGAAGGGGGCATAGCGGAGATGAAGGGGGGCATTGACCAGGCACCCTCCCCTCATCAGAGCAGGGGGTGCCTGGTGTAATGCTCGTGTCGCCCCATGCATTTCAATGGGGCTCGGGTGCTCGGCCGAGCACTCGAGCCTCAGGGGGTGCTCGGTCAGAGCACCCGAGCACCCGAGCATCGGGGTGCTCGCTCAACACTATTAGTGAGGATAAGGAAAAGGCCGATGTTTTAAACACTTTCTTTGCATCAGTATATCCAAGGGAGCAAGGAATGGTAGAAGAGCCTCCGCAAGTAACAAATAAAACAATACAATTAATAGATATTGGGTTAACTCAAGGAGATGTCATGGGAAGACTGAACAAAATTAAGACCGACAAAGCACCGGGTACTGATGGTATACATCCAAGGGTTCTTCAGGAGCTCAGTGAAGTATTAGCAAAACCCCTATATTTACTCTTTAAAGATTCTATTACCACAGGCTCAGTGCCACAGGATTGGCGAAGAGCTAACATAGTGCCTCTATTTAAGAAGGGAACTAAAACAGAACCTGGGAATTATAGACCAGTGAGTATGACCTCTGTAGTGGGAAAACTATTAGAAGGGATAATAAGGGACTATATTCAGGATTACAACACAAAAAATAAGATCATTAGCACGAATCAACATGGTTTTATGAAGAATAGATCACGCCAAACTAATCTTTTCAGCTTCTATGAGGAGGTAAGCAGCAACCTTGACAATGGCAAGGCAGTAGATGTAGTATATCTAGACTTTGCAAAGGCATTTGATACAGTACCACACAGAAGGCTGGTGTATAAAATAAGGAAATTGGGGCTAGGAGATAACCTTTGCAATTGGATACAAAACTGGCTGAAGGATAGGGAACAGTGTGTGGTTGTAAATGGAAAACTCTCCAGTACAGTTAAAGTGGAGAGTGGAGTACCTCAGGGTTCAGTATTGGGTCCTCTGCTTTTTAACATGTTTATAAATGACCTGGAAATAGATATAGAAAG
Source organism: Rhinophrynus dorsalis (assembly GCA_037306005.1). NCBI lineage: Eukaryota > Metazoa > Chordata > Amphibia > Anura > Rhinophrynidae > Rhinophrynus > Rhinophrynus dorsalis. Next base: position 116,038,852 of record CM074720.1, read on the forward strand.
CAAAATATCAATATTTGCAGATGATACTAAATTATGCAAAGTCATTAATTCAGAACAGGATATTTTCTCTCTACAGAGGGACTTACATACAATGTCAGATTGGGCAAACATGTGGAATATGAAGTTTAATGTGGGGAAGTGTAAAGTCATGCATTTGGGAGGAAACAATCCCAAGGCTACTTATAAACTTAATGGAATAATTTTAGGTGACTCGTTGCTAGAAAAAGACCTGGGTATCCTTGTCAACTACAAACTTGGAAACAGTGACCAGTGTCAAACAGCAGTAGCAAAGGCAAACAAAGTCCTGTCTTGCATAAAAAGAGGTATTGAAGCAAGAGTGGATAACATTATTTTGCCATTATACAAATCATTGGTAAGACCTCACCTTGAGTATGCAGTGCAATTTTGGGCACCGGTTCTGAAAAAGGATATACTAGAACTAGAGAGGGTACAGCGGAGAGCAACAAAATTAATTAAGGGAATGGAGGACTTGACATATGAGGAACGACTAAACAAACTTGGTTTATTTACTCTAGAGAAAAGACGACTAAGAGGAGACCTTATCACATTGTACAAGTATCCTTGTACAAGGATCTCTGCGGTGAGCTATTTATTCCAAGGCCTGATCAGGTGACCAGGGGACACCCCTTGAGATTAGAGGAAAGGAGGTTTAAACTTCAGCAGAGGAAGGGTTTTTTTACGGTAAGGTCTGTCAAATTGTGGAATTCATTGCCCAGGGAGGTAGTTATGGCAGATACAATGGATACATTCAAGAGAAGATTAGATTAATTTCTTTCAAAAGGGAACATACAGAGTTATACTGTTTATCAGTAGGCTGATCAGGAAGGTCTGATAAAGACTAATTTAACTGGTAGCAGGAAAGCTATAAAATTCTCAGTTACTGAGGTATGAGGCGAAGGTTGAACTTGATGGACTTGTGTCTTTTTTCAACCTAATTTACTATGTTACTATGTTACGTCAGACAAAAAGAAAAAAACGTAACCCTGCCAAACTAGCACTCAACAGTAAGTTTAATGGGACATAGGAATAAAGTAGTGTACTGCCGGGGCAAAAATAATCCACATCCAGCTTGCCATCAAAATGGGTGAGTTGTCAACACAGTACAATGTTGACATATGGTTATCACACAAGAAATATAAATACCAGGGGATGGGTACAAATTAGTAAGTAGTATTCAAGACACTAAGAGATAGCTACATAATGCACAAGTCAAAAGATACTGCATAGAAAAATTATTATTAGGCTCTAAAAGAGAGCCAGGTGGTATTATGTCTTCACAGTGATAAGACCTATAAAAATATATAAAGGCCAAAAAACATTGTCAGTTACCCTTGTTACCAGCCCTTATAAGCAGCATCTCCCTCACCATCTCTCACCAAAATGCTGACCTCTCTGAAGTGGAAAGAAGAGTAGAATATGGATAGCTGAGTCAACGTCACAGTATTAAATTAAAACAAAGCTAGTTGGTAACATTTATCACTATATTTGGCTATAATTTAAAACAAAGCATTACTATTGCTTTAATGTGTTCCTAGAAATCAGCTGACAGAGTCAATAAAATGGAATATGCTTTAGGATAAAAACCCTTAATAGTTGTTCACGTCGTCCGCAGTTGATTAAAATGTAATGGCAAGGTGATGCATGAGGCAACAGTGACTTTTCAGATGGAAATTAACTCTTAAAGGAATAGTAATGTTTCAAAATAAAAGCAGTTCCAATTACTTTTCATAGTATTTGGGCCATGGAGAGTGTTTTTTCAATACTGTCAGAGTTGTAGTTCAAGAGTAATTGAATGATAGAGTATCTCCCTCCTGCCCCTTTTACCTACTGTAAGCTGCCTCCCCTCAGATGTGGAATCTGGTCTTGAGACCAGACAGCTCACAGCTAGGGACAATGTTCTTACTGTGAGAACAATGAAAACCCTGCCCCCTTTGACAAGTTTTTCAGGTTTTTCCATTATGCTAATTGAAGATTGTACCTCTCTGCAAGCCACCTGAACAACACCTTTTTGTTCTAAGGCGAGCAGTGTTACATCAGTAAAAGGGTCGGGAGGGGGATACTTTATCATTCAATTACTCTTGAACTACAACTCTGACAGCATTGAAATAACACTCTCCATGGCCCAAATATCATGAAGATTAATTGGAGCTGCTTTAATTTTGAAACATTACTATCCCTTTAAGAATACTTATAATTTGCAGAAATGCTAGTGCCATTGACAAGTAGTATGGCAACAGAATGCTTTACTATATTTACATATTAAATACATAAAACTCCTCCAACTCTCACTACAATAAAGGAGTACAAATTCCATCTATTAAACCCCTTACCTATGGTCAAGAATTCTGTTGTCCCTTATGAAATTTGCCCATTGCCCCCTTGCTTCAAGAGATAATATTTTCAGTCATGTTAATGGGGGGGCAGACATAAATGCTGTTTTTCAAGACCTCAGGATGTCAAACACTGCTCACTGCACATGATAATCTTAATTCTTAAAAGAGGGGTTTGCAACACATTGTTTCTCAATGCTCTCACATACGCTACATAAAAGGTTAAATATGACAAGCACTCTGCCTGCTTCTGTTTGAAAAAATTGCCAGCAACTGTCATGGCTGCCTCCATCTACATGACATCCATGGTGCTAGGGCAAAATTCATAGGGAGTTATGCACTAGGAGCATGATAAAGAGGTTATAAAGTGGTGATGATTTCTCTAGTGACATCACTTCTCTAGTTCCTATGTTATTCTATGGAGCAAGTGTGCTAAGATTTCTCTAATGTTTGAGATCTTAGTGGATAGGTTCCATAGAATAACATAGGAACTGGAGAAGTGATATCACTGGAGACGTTATATCCATGTTATCCCCTCTTTATCACACCTTAGTGCATAACTCCCATAGTGTTCATTGTGATTTTCTGACTATAGTAAGGTAAGTGTGGGATTATTAACAGGAGTTGTTAGTTGCAATGGAGACCCTAGCATTCAATGGGTTAAGAAGGTCTATTCAAATCCATAGGAATTTAGGAATTTTTATTTGTCCCTTATGGTATAGTTGGTTTATCCCAGAATAACTCCATTCCATCCAGTCCATTTGGCTAGACTTAGCATCCAACCAACTACATATATTCTGTAATTGCCTATGATAATTAATTGAATACTACAATAAAACAGGGTTTTCGTTGGAGATTCAATTCCCTAGGTAGAGTGTTAGTTATCTCCCTTGGCAAAATATGTTTTTCAATTTTTATTTACTAGAAACATACTTTGTTTATCCAGTATGCCTCAAATTGTATTTGATGTATATGGACATCATATAATGTTCCTTGTAGATGGAGACAATTGAATAGTATAAAAAAAAATATTGTGCAACTGGCTCAAACTGTGTCAGCATTTTCATGCTGACAAAAAAAGAGGAAGTGTGACCACAGACATTTAAGACCTTGTTATCTAATAAAACATTTCTGACTGTGACCTATATATTTTTCTAAAAAAATGGAAAATGTAGGTTTAGGCCCAACACTGGACCAATAACACTGTAAACATGACACTAGCACAGCTTTTATCGCAATTTACCATATCTGTATGGGCAGTTGATTTCTGTGTATGATACTGATAATTAATAATCTGACCCATGTTGCTAAAAAGCTGTCATGTGGGCAAACTGCAATTTTTTTTTTTTTATCAGTGGTTTACATCTTGCGGTGGAAGGAATTTTTATTTGCTGACTGCTTTACAAGCCTAGAGAAAATGTCAACAGAAACAGGAATGCAACACAGTGGGTACAGAGGATGCACTTGTGACAGGACCTGTGTAAAAAGATGCCCATCTGCCCCATGACCCAAGTATGTTAGGGATCCTCTCAAAAAAGCTGCAATTTCTAGTCACATCACTGTTCAGTAAGCTAAAGAGGAGCAGTTATGGAGCAAACCCACTATACCTGTAGCCTAATTCCTTTAACCGTTTGATTATCAGAGGGGTACACAACACATTGCACAGCAATATGCTGCACTCTCATCGGGCACTCAGAGGGTTAAATGGAGATATTTTCCACTTGAATTCCAGAGAAGTCTTCAATACATTGCAAACAAATGCAATACTACAATATTCCCACATATTTGGTGCTCACCGACAGAGCATAGCAGAAGGGGAAGCATGTGAAAGGGGAGGGTTAAGGAAGTTAGGGTAGGTGAGAGTGGTGTTTAGTTAGGGAGGACAGGAAGTTAGGCATTCGGCAGAAAAAGGCTAGGGGAGAAGGAAGCTTCCATCCCTCCTGCTCGTCTTGGTTACACAGGATGGTTTGTTTTAATGGTCTTGGTGTTGAGGTATTTTAAGGGGGGAAATAATAGAGGATGGTTCCCTAGGGAGAAGAACTCTATGGAGGGATTCCCCCGGACTTTGGTGGAAGATGGTTACATTACCCATTGGGCTGGCTCGGTCTGCCCCAGATGGGGTAATTTGGTTAATCTATTATAGGAGTTATTGGGAAATCTAACTGTTATAGTATGAGCCCTGATTGTTTTTGACCATACTCAGTATATCCATAATATGGACAAGTTTGTGTTATTCTGCAAGTTTTGTCGGACTTTTAGTAGGATATTTTGTATGTTTTCTTACATATCAAAATAAAGTGACGGTCTGTTCTTACCCAACATTGGTTGTTTTGTCATTTTTATACCGTATCCCTTTTACATGAGTGAGTTGGGAAATACTAGCAAAGTTCTAATTTTATGGGCTATACTGTGGTAAAGGTTGTATCTGATAGACTATGATATTTTTTTCAAACTTATCTGCTATGTGACTATGTAACAATTTGTTCAGGCACTGTATAAAGTGAGAAAGAGCGAGTTGGGGAAGGGGGCACCCTGTGGCTCTCTTGCTATTTTTTTCCTGCATTTGCAATCAATCAGTTGCTGGCTAAGGTATATGAGCATTTACAGTAAAGCATCAAATGAAACACAAGTTGTTCCCACCCCTTCCTGGGATCTAAGGCACATCTAACAAATACATCTGCATCTCTTTACCACCATTACATCATCTAGTGTTGATCATGTAGATGCCACAGTGGTCTCCAACACACTGACTGTGTTATAAGAAGGCATGGTTTTGTCCAAGTATATTATAACTCACTTTAACACTATCTTTCAAAATCACCTATGTCCTAAGTTAGCCATTCTGTATTTAAGAAATAGTTTTAGGGTTATTTAATGTATTTATCTTGGGTTTATGTTATTTGTACATTAAGGTGAGCTGAAACTACATCACTTAGCAACTTCCTGATGCTCCCTCCCTGCTCCTGTCTTTCCCACCTCTAGTTCACACTTTTTCACAGCAAATAATAGGCACCCATAGACCTGAATACATTGTAATGGGCACAAGGGGAGTTATGCACTAAGGTGTGTTAAAGACGGGATAAAGTAGAGATGACTTCTCCAGCGATATCACTTCTCTAGTTCCTATGTTATTCTATAGAGCCAATGCACTAACATCTCCAAAGTTGGAGAAATCTTAGTGCATTGGCTCTGTAGAATAATATAGGACTTGGGGAAGTGATATCACTGGAGAAGCCATCTCTACTTTATCCCCTCTTTATCACACTTACTGCATAACCCCCCTTATGTCCATTACATCTCCTCCCAGATCTTATCAGTTGACTACAAGAGATCAAAAAAATTACAAATAATGTATAAATATACCTGACTGCTGTTTAATGTCACCTACCATTCCTTCTGCAATATTGAACCATTTATCCCAATAGTGTAGTTCCCCTTTAAAAATACTTCTGAATGAGTGTCAATGTCCAAGGCATGGGTTCTAAAAGTAATAATGAAGGCTCCAAATTGTATTTTTGTAACACAGTTCAATGTCACATACACTGACCGAGATTTAATCAGGTGAGAAACATGAAAGTGAATTCAGAGAAAGGGTATTTTACATATAATGGGAGCAATAAGGGGCTAACTGATTGCACAAGAGGGAAGAAATGACAATTCCCCAGATTTTCCTTTATTTAATTGGGCAATTTAACCCCTTGAATGCTAGAGAGGAGACTTCTCTATCATTCAACTGGTTAAAGACCAGATTTAAAGGGATAGTAATGTTTCATAATAAAAGCAGCTCTAAATAATCATCATAGTATTTGGACTTTGGAGAATGTTTACTGATGTAACACTGCTCAGCCAGATCAGAAGGGAGGTGCCCAGGTAGACTGCAGAGAGGGACAATCTTCAATCAAGATAAGGGAAAAACCTGAAAAACTTGTCAAAGGGGGCAGGGCTTTCATTGTTCTCATAGGAAGAAGATTGTCCACTGCTGTTATCTGTCTGGTCTATGGACTGGATTCCACATCTGAGAAGAGATGGCTTACACTAGGTAAAAGGGGCGGGAGGGGAAACTTTGCTTGTGAATATCTCTCAAACCATAAAGGTTTGAGAGAAAAGAGATATCGTTCTTCATGTTTTTAATGCCTACAAAATAAAATAAAGATAAAAAGAAGTATTACTATCCCTTTAACTCTTTGAGCGCAAGAGAGGAGTTTAACATGTACCTCTGTGGCACTAAAAGGGTTTAATCTAGAGGAATTATTTTGAAAAATGTATTAATGCTGAGATTGAAATGCAAATCTCTAATTACACAACTAGCTGAGATGTGAAATGATAAAAAAAAAAAAAAATCTCTCTTAATGCATGTAATCGCCTTTGTAAATATGGAGACTTTGAAAAAGTGATTTTTATTGTCTAGTTTTTGTAGCTCTTCATCCTTATGAAAATGGATATGTAGGTGTGTTGTATACTTGTATTTTTTTCCCGGCCCTCTATCAGAGCTTCAGATCTTTGATTTTAAGTGGATCCTTCCCTCCAGTTCCCCGCATCACTTTAACTAATTGGTTCATTAGACTAATACTGGAAACATTGCAAGTTAAAGTTAACACCCAATTAAATGAGAAGGTCACAGAAAACTCAGACATTAAAATGATTTTCCTTTAATATTTTTTTTAAATATTTATCAACTACTGATTTTGCATTTGGTTGTAGTTTAAGATTGTATGGCAAATAATATGAAAGCACAAATAACCATTATGCTAGAAAATAGACCCTAATGATCAGTATTTCTTGAGTCCAAGCTTTTTGTACCCAAATCTTTGCTGGTTTTAAGGTTATCCCTTCTTGATCACAGGGAAATTATTCTAAATGACTACTTCACTAGATAATATACTTATGTTCTTGTAGGGATGTACTTAAAGGGACATTATCATTAAAAAATGAAAAGGGGCTGACATCCATGAAAAAAATTATGCACTCCTAGAAAGCATTTTTTAATAATTTTTCTAAAATCTTTAAATACAAAACTCATTTCTCTTATTTGTTTACCTCCATCATGCCAAACATTGCCCTTATCACCAATATAACAAATAGGGGTCAATTGGGGATTTACTTCTTCCTCCAGATGAATAGAAAAAAACCTCTTTATATTTTGGGGTTTATGCACATAATACATTTTTTTTTACAAACGCTTGCTAGGAGTTCATTATATGTATATAATCTTGTTCTATTTTAGTTGATAATATCCCTTTAAATAAGCAGTACATTTTTTTTATAAAAACCAAAATGTTATAGGGCTTTTCCTGCTGAGTAAAGCAAAGATATCTTCTACTGCTCAGAGATTTTTTTATTCAAAAGTTGTAATAGCTCAAATTTATAAATATTTTTAACCAAGCTGTCAGAAACAGCATCAAGCAATATTTTTTTTTTATAATGAACTTTATGGGGGGTGCTTAAGTCAGTGACTGCGGCTCATAACAGTACCACCTGGTGATCACAATAGAAATTCACTGTTCAGTGTAAAACAAATACATAAATATGACTCAACTGTAAAACAATTGAATGAGAAGTAGAAGTATCATTGTTTTTTCAGCAGCAAAAACCCTATAAAATTTTTTCTATACAAAAAAGATTACTTATTATTTAATCATTTGAATGCCACTTTGAACGGCACTCAAAGACTTAAAACATGCACTTTTAGTGGAGATGAGAAACAATGCTCTAGTTTTATTTGTTTTTCATATAGCAATTGTAATACCATATATCCATAATCATAACCACGGAAGAAAGGATTTGATGTAGACTGCTAACCTATTTACATTTTTAAGAAGAAAGATAAAATACTATTTTTCTATTTGTCATTCTTTATTGCACATTTAAAACTTTTACTTAAACTACTTTCTAAATATAAACTGAGGTTAGCACTATGAATACAATAATAAGGGGGTGTACTAATACTATTCTTTGTTAGATGCTGGAATGGGATCCTGTACTAAACTACATAATGTAAAACTAGTCCTCTTTCTTCTGTTTGTACCAAGGATCAGGTAAAGAAGAAGTGTATGGTTATTTTAGGAAATTATGGGCTCGATCCAAATGTTGGAGTAAAAAAAAAAATGTCAGTAGAGCAAAATGGATACCGACCGACAAAATAAAATGTCGTGGTCAGTATTCAAATGTCCTACCAACGTTAAGCACAATGGACATTAGGACACAAAACTGGTGTTGTGTCCAAACATCCGTTTTGTGCATTAAGTTCCCAAAACGCTGCTAAATAACACCAGTTTCGGGAACTTAACAGTAAAAAAGTTAACCATCAGTGCCTGACATACTGTCAAGCACCGATCGTTAAAAAATCTGTGATAAATTTGTCATCCATTGTCTGTCTTCTTCTGTCTCCATTCTTTCTTCTATCTTCATTCTTCTTTTGTATCTTCTGTCTTCTGTCTTATTTTTATTTTACAGCAAGAAGAAAGAAGACAGAAGATACAAAAGAAGAAAGAAGGACTGAAGATAGAACAGAAGATGACCAGGAAGCTGAAGACTCTGCTGGACATCAGGATTAATGGTAAGTGTTACTTGTAATGTGATGTTTTTTAACTTAGTCAGGTTAACCCTATGAATGACGGCGGGGTAATTATACCCCACTGGCACTCATAGGGTTAATTCTACTAACGTCTGACACATTTTTTATACCTTGAGTGTATTGATATGGGGCTTAGAGCCCCATATCAATACATCTACTGAGGACTTAGGGTTTTTTAACTTCAAGTTTCTATGTCAGCTGCTTAAAAAGGCGATAAGAGACTCAAGTTAAAAAAAAAAAAAAAAAAAATAGGTGTTAACTTTCCTGCAATAACTTGAGTCCCTTATTGCCTGTTCTTGGCTAACTCATACACTTGAATAGCCATTTATGGTTTTTTCATCATTTTAAATGGATGAAAACACATCTTAACTTTAACAGACGATGGCTCTTTTTTGCCCGATATTTTTTCCCAGCACAGACATTTGAATAGCTTACTGTGCTAGAAAAAATGCCGTCTGGAGAAAAAACAGCCATCTCCAACATTTGGATTGAGGTCTATGTTCCTCTGTACCTTCTTTCTCATCATGCAATGTACTAACAGACACAGAAAAAAGTCAGGAAGGAGTTTCGAGTTTGCTTGCATTAAAGTTTTAAATCTGGAGAATTGTGTGCTGGTATGCTCTAAAATGCTATATTTTTTATGTGAAATAATTTTACCAGGAAGAATACATTGAGATAATCTCTCATTTTCAAGTATGTCCTGGACTTATTTTATCTACCTTAGAAGGGTGAAAGACTGAATTGACCTTTGCAGGAACTAGAAACTGCAACCTTGCAGCTTGAACAGATTCTACACCTGGTGCATTAACCAACTGAGCCATCTCACTAGTAAGTTCCCCAAAGTGAAAGAGCATGATTTTTAGGTGCAAAAAACTATATGCATTGGCAAATTCGTACATACCCCCAAAGTGTCCTATGTCGATGTTAATATAACAATCCACTTCTAAACTAAGTTACCATTATTATGACTTCATTAAAGCAGTGACACTCAGTTCTATCTCATAACTTCAAGATATCTCAGTATTGCCCAGGTCTAATTTAAAAATGTAAGTAATTATTTTCAACTTACAAACAGTAGATGCATATCCATCTGTAAAAAGTGAATAGTAGAGATGGTGGGTGTAGTGGGTCAATTATTTGAAATATTTGCAGAGGCACAGAGCATGCTTTTAACATCCTATTACTCATTACATCTGCAATTCTCTCAAGCTTATGAGTAAGCAGCGCTTTCTATTAAGGATGGAAAGCTCTGAACATCACCTTAAATAAACAAATTTTACTTGACAGCATAATATATTTCTATTACAAATAAAACTGCTCATCTGAAATCTGATAAATTAAAAGATGCTAACATTTTGTATTAGTAATTAAAATCAAATTATTATTAACTGTCTGCTGTTTCTTGCTTATAGTGTCAACCCTGCAAAAATATTTATAAAAAAATAATTCTGATATCTTTGGTTTGAACTTAAAAATAATGCTTTCTATGATTTTGTGCTTCACATCACATTACAGTAGTGATCATTTACTATGTGAACTAGAGTTTAAATTTGGAATAAATAACTACAGCAAGTTACTTTAACATGAACGCGTATTCTAGACTAACTACAGACTTATGTCCGAAGTATTTCCTACCTCTAAAGGAAGTATTTTTTTATAGCTAATTTCTATTTTCTTGAAGGCTGAGTGATAACAGTACCACATACAATTGTAACACCTATTGCTTTTGGTGCATTCAAAAAAGAGTTTAATATATCACACAAACCACAATATCTCAGAGGTAATATGCATGCTCTTTGTAATGAAAATGCTTGCACAATTTAGATTGCCTTGAGAACTATAAAAGATAAAAAGGTGAGATGGCCTGGTTCACCACATTGCTAGTTGGTTGGTTGATAAATCAGCTGGTCATGTGAGGTGTATGTCTTGAAACAGAATGTCTGCTGGTCCAAACTGAACAACATAAACAGAAAGCACTATCTTGAGAACCTATAATACAAAAGCAGGTTGGTCTTCAGGCTTAAAATGGTGATTTATTTGTTTAATGGGCTATATATACAAAAGTTAAAAGCATATGAAGAAGTCTACAGATGGGGTGCCTTAAATATTTGCATATGCAAAAGAGATAGTCAGAGACGCTCAACTATGAACGAGCCTGCCCTCAAAGTGATGAGGCTCTATAGGATAAGTATCCTACCCAGGGTGCATTCTCTTTTAGCTCACTAGTGCCTTTCACAGAGAGGAAATATCCTGAAGCACATCATACTGATCCTACCGAAAGGCAGTCCAGCCACGAAGTGCCAGGCAATTCCTCTCTGAACAAGAGAAGCAGCCAACCCCAGACGTACGTTTCGGCCTTGTTGGGCCGCGTCAGTGAGGTGCAGCTGATCTCTCTAGGCACTGTGAGCAAGGGGTCCACGTCTGGATTACCCTCTTACCCTTAGGGTGACTAGTCCCAAGGGCAATTTGCATATGCAAAAGAGCTAGTCAGAGACGCTCAACTAGAAACGAGCCTGCCCTCAAAGTGATGAGGCTCTATAGGATAAGTATCCTACCCAGGGTGCAATCTCTTTTAGCTCACTAGTGCCTTTCACAGAGAGGAAATATCCTGAAGCACATCATACTGATCCTACCGAAAGGCAGTCCAACCACGAAGTGCCAGGCAATTCCTCTCTGAACAAGAGAAGCAGCCAACCCCAGACGTACGTTTCGGCCTTGTTGGGCCTCGTCAGTGAGGTGCAGCTGATCTCTCTAGGCACTGTGAGCAAGGGGTCCACGTCTGGATTACCCTGTTACCCTTAGGGTGACTAGTCCCAAGGGCAATTTGCATATGCAAAAGAGCTAGTCAGAGACGCTCAACTAGGAACGAGCCTGCCCTCAAAGTGATGAGGCTCTATAGGATAAGTATCCTACCCAGGGTGCAATCTCTTTTAGCTCACTAGTGCCTTTCACAGAGAGGAAATATCCTGAAGCACATCATACTGATCCTACCGAAAGGCAGTCCAGCCACGAAGTGCCAGGCAATTCCTCTCTGAACAAGAGAAGCAGCCAACCCCAGACGTACGTTTCGGCCTTGTTAGGCCTCGTCAGTGAGGTGCAGCTGATCTCTCTAGGCACTGTGAGCAAGGGGTCCACGTCTGGATTACCCTGTTACCCTTAGGGTGACTAGTCCCAAGGGCAATTTGCATATGCAAAAGAGCTAGTCAGAGACGCTCAACTAGGAACGAGCCTACTCTCAAAGTGATGAGGCTCTATAGGATAAGTATCCTACCCAGGGTGCAATCTCTTTTAGCTCACTAGTGCCTTTCACAGAGAGGAAATATCCTGAAGCACATCATACTGATCCTACCGAAAGGCAGTCCAGCCACGAAGTGCCAGGCAATTCCTCTCTGAACAAGAGAAGCAGCCAACCCCAGACGTACGTTTCGGCCTTGTTGGGCCTCGTCAGTGAGGTGCAGCTGATCTCTCTAGGCACTGTGAGCAAGGTGTCCACGTCTGGATTACCCTGTTACCCTTAGGGTGACTAGTCCCAAGGGCAATTTGCATATGCAAAAGAGCTAGTCAGAGACGCTCAACTAGGAACGAGCCTGCCCTCAAAGTGATGAGGCTCTATAGGATTAGTATCCTACCCAGGGTGCAATCTCTTTTAGCTCACTAGTGCCTTTCACAGAGAGGAAATATCCTGAAGCACATCATACTGATCCTACCGAAAGGCAGTCCAGCCACGAAGTGCCAGGCAATTCCTCTCTGAACAAGAGAAGCAGCCAACCCCAGACGTACGTTTCGGCCTTGTTGGGCCTCGTCAGTGAGGTGCAGCTGATCTCTCTAGGCACTGTGAGCAAGGGGTCCACGTCTGGATTACCCTGTTACCCTTAGGGTGACTAGTCCCAAGGGCAATTTGCATATGCAAAAGAGCTAGTCAGAGACGCTCAACTAGGAACGAGCCTGCCCTCAAAGTGATGAGGCTCTATAGGATAAGTATCCTACCCAGGGTGCAATCTCTTTTAGCTCACTAGTGCCTTTCACAGAGAGGAAATATCCTTAAGCACATCATACTGATCCTACCGAAAGGCAGTCCAGCCACGAAGTGCCAGGCAATTCCTCTCTGAACAAGAGAAGCAGCCAACCCCAGACGTACGTTTCGGCCTTGTTGGGCCTCGTCAGTGAGGTGCAGCTGATCTCTCTAGGCACTGTGAGCAAGGGGTCCACGTCTGGATTACCCTGTTACCCTTAGGGTGACTAGTCCCAAGGGCAATTTGCATATGCAAAAGAGCTAGTCAGAGACGCTCAACTAGGAACGAGCCTGCCCTCAAAGTGATGAGGCTCTATAGGATAAGTATCCTACCCAGGGTGCAATCTCTTTGAGCTCACTAGTGCCTTTCACAGAGAGGAAATATCCTGAAGCACATCATACTGATCCTACCGAAAGGAAGTCCAGCCACAAAGTTCCAGGCAATTCCTCTCTGAACAAGAGAAGCAGCCAACCCCAGACGTACGTTTCGGCCTTGTTGGGCCTCGTCAGTGAGGTGCAGCTGATCTCTCTAGGCACCGTGAGCAAGGGGTCCATGTCTGGATTACCCTGTTACCCTTAGGGTGACTAGTCCCAAGGGCAATTTGCATATGCAAAAGAGCTAGTCAGAGACGCTCAACTAGGAACGAGCCTGCCCTCAAAGTGATGAGGCTCTATAGGATAAGTATCCTACCCAGGGTGCAATCTCTTTGAGCTCACTAGTGCCTTTCACAGAGAGGAAATATCCTGAAGCACATCATACTGATCCTACCGAAAGGAAGTCCAGCCACAAAGTTCCAGGCAATTCCTCTCTGAACAAGAGAAGCAGCCAACCCCAGACGTACGTTTCGGCCTTGTTGGGCCTCGTCAGTGAGGTGCAGCTGATCTCTCTAGGCACTGTGAGCAAGGGGTCCATGTCTGGATTACCCTGTTACCCTTAGGGTGACTAGTCCCAAGGGCAATTTGCATATGCAAAAGAGCTTCAGAGACGCTCAACTAGGAACGAGCCTGCCCTCAAAGTGATGAGTCTCTATAGGATAAGTATCCTACCCAGGGTGCAATCTCTTTTAGCTCACTAGTGCCTTTCACAGAGAGGAGATATCCTGAAACACATCATACTGATCCTACCGAAAGGAAGTCCAGCCACGAAGTTCCAGGCAATTCCTCACTGAACAAGAGAAGCATCCAACCCCAGACATACATTTCAGCCTTGTTGGGCCTCGTCAGTGAGGTGCAGCTGATCTCTCTAAGCACCGTGAGCAAGAGGTCCACGTCTGGATTACCCTGTTACCCTGTTACCCTGTTACCCTTAGGGTGACTAGTCCCAAGGGCAATTTGCATATGCAAAAGAGCTAGTCAGAGACGCTCAACTAGGAACGAGCCTGCCCTCAAAGTAATCCAGACGTGGACCCCTTGCTCACAGTGCCTAGAGAGATCAGCTGCACCTCACTGACGAGGCCCAACAAGGCCGAAACGTACGTCTGGGGTTGGCTGCTTCTCTTGTTCAGAGAGGAATTGCCTGGCATTTCGTGGCTGGACTGCCTTTTGGTAGGATCAGTATGATATGCTTTAGGATATTTCCTCTCTGTGAAAGGCACTAGTGAGCTAAAAGAGATTGCACCCTGGGTAGGATACTTATCCTATAGAGCCTCATCACTTTGAGGGCAGGCTCGTTCCTAGTTGAGCATCTCTGACTAGATCTTTTGCATATGCAAATTGCTCATGGGACTAGTCACCCTAAGGGTAACAGGGTAATCCAGACGTGGACCCCTTGCTCACAGTGCCTAGAGAGATCAGCTGCACCTCACTGACGAGGCCCAACAAGGCCGAAACGTACGTCTGGGGTTGGCTGCTTCTCTTGTTCAGAGAGGAATTGCCTGGCATTTCGTGGCTGGACTGCCTTTTGGTAGGATCAGTATGATATGCTTTATTATATTTCCTCTCTGTGAAAGGCACTAGTGAGCTAAAAGAGATTGCACCCTGGGTAGGATACTTATCCTATAGAGCCTCATCACTTTGAGGGCAGGCTCGTTCCTAGTTGAGCATCTCTGACTAGCTCTTTTGCCTTAAATATTTCTTTCAAAAAACAGGTGGAACTTCATCAGAGACTTTAAGCCGCTAATGAAGCGCCACATGGTTTTGGTAGCTGTTTTTTGTTGGTTTAAGTCTCTGATGAAGTGAGAGTTGTTTTTGGCATGAAGGACTTCTTGATATGTTTTACATTTTTAATATATATGTATCTATATATTACCTTTTGACTGAAAACTGGTCTACTTTTTTTCCTCTGTGCGGTTATTAATCTGAAGTATTGGATAGCATGTACATATAGCTTACGCAATAATGATTTGTTTAAGTTTTATTTTTTTCCACTCTCTCATTGTCATTAGATATGTAAGCTACAGTTTAGATTAGGGGTACATTAAATTCAGATTCTGGTTTGGTATTTGTACCAAATCCTGAAATCTGAATCTTTAAGTTTGGTGAGCATAAATTAAATCCTCTAATTCTGGTTCCAGGATAAAGTATTAGCACAAAAAGTATGTAGACACTCACTGAGCCATTACACTGAAGTATTCATTTCAGAGTAAAATTGACATGAGATAATTTTGAAATAAGTCAGATTTGGTTTGGTATTTGGCCACTTTTTTCATAAAAATCAATATTCAATTGCATACTAAATTAGGTGACCCCTAGTTTAGATGTGTTGCAATTTCTTGTTATTATAGTATTGTCCATACAAATGCCTTCTCCATATCACCTTAACGTAACTTACCCATCTCTCTAAAAAAGTGTCACATTTTTTCCTTTACTATTTTTGAAGATGAAGATTAAATAAAAATGTTACATTTTGTGTACGCTAAAATGGCCGCACAAAGCATTTGTCCAAATATACTAAATTATACTCAGGCAAAGTTAACATTGAAGCTGCATTTTCAATATTCCAAAGGGAGCTGCAACATTTCTCATTATTATTATGCTTTTTTTATTGCAACTTAATTAGATAGCCAAACAAGAGAACATCTTTTACACTATGTAGCCCACTTCCAAAGCAAAAGTAGCTGACTTCCCATCATCCAATAAACATGGGCCACCCTCTACCTTTCCCATATACTAGTATAGAACATAGCTAAAATAGATATCAAATAGTTATAAAAAACGGATTTGTATCAGGACATCATTTACACTGTGTTCATTATTTTTTTAAATATGGTAAATGTGCCCAGGTACTTTTATTCTTTATATCAATACTGTCCATGTGTGTGTATAAATGGAAAGGTGGAATGTGATGTGATGTTGATGGTTAGGGAAATGAGATGTGGGTGATGAATGCATTGTGCGTGTTTTTTTCTCGTGTAGAGGGTGTGAGGTAGGAGAGATTTGAGAGGTGGGGCTGAATTCAAATGCAGGAGATAAATGTTACCTCCCGTTTTATAAAAAAAATTCTTATTGAAGTCTATGGGGAAACCTGGTAATGAAAGCAGAGATAACATTATCGATACAAAACGAAAAAAAGAGAAAAAGCGCACACAAATCTAAGTGTAGACTGTTTTAAATATATCTTGCACCTCCACCTTCTTCAAAAAGTGTTTTCCTCCACCGTGCCAAATAACACCAACCGATGCGTGTTTATTTGCACTCACCTTTAAGTGAGGCAAAACCGGCCTCTCAGTAATATATGCCTTCACTGGATAACCCCCAGTGTCGGTTTCTTTCATTCAGGAACAACTCGCAATGTCACAGCTTTTCTCTCCTTCTTTTCATATGTTATTCATCCAACGCTACAAAGCTAAGGAATATTTCTTCAAATATGTACTGAGGAGGAAGCTTATATGCGGGTGTTATAAGAAACCAACATACACCATTGACATTAATCAATTGTGTTATCTTTATTCGGGATAATCCCTTTGAGAATATACCACCATGTGGCAAATATAAAATATAAAAAACCAAGTATCAGAGCAGTACTTGATGCAATATAATAAAATCTTAAAATGGTCAAACTTAACCTCCCAACATGTTTCGCGATTCACACCGCTTCATCAGGGGTTCCTTCTTACCATATATTTTTAGCCATTTAAATACCTTTAGGGTAATCATTATTCCCGCCAAACAAACGTCCACGACCTCGGCTCCAGCTACGCAGTCTATTGCAACTCTAGTCACCATTGTGTTTCCGCGTTCCAAGCCTCTCTATCAGGGCACGTGTAAACTCTTCCTTCCGCATTGTGTGTACGGCCCATACCCATTCGTGGGACTCGCCATGACAATGCGGTAAACAACACCATGTCATCCATCTCCATGGTTACATCTTAACTCAACCGCAACCCCAGCAATCCTCCACCTCCAGGGCACATCTAAGCCGAACACACACTGCGGACAACTTTGGCCACAACTCCCCAGCGATTTAGACCGGACGCCACAGTGTATGAGTCACATCTACATAACTATATGGAGTCAGGGTCACGGACGCAAGTCTGAAGGGAACTAAGCACCCCTCAGTTTACAGCTTATTATCTTTTAATGCATAGTATAAAACTTCATTTATAAAAACATATCCAACTCCAATTCCTCATTTAATCCCACTGGACTCATAGTCTCCAATTTATGAATCCAGTAGGATTCTCTTTTACATAGCAATTGGAACCTTTTAGAAACTGAAGAAGCTATACACTCTATACCTTTAACTTTAAAACCCTTTTCTTTACCTATTATACATGTATTAAAATGTTTAGCAACACTTAATTCTTTATCATTCCTTTCAATAGACCTTCTATGTTCTCCAATCCTACTGCGTAATTCCCTAATAGTGCGTCCTATATATAGTTTTCCGCACGCACAGGAGATCATATATACTACATATTTACTGCTACAATTTATAAATTGTT
This sequence comes from Rhinophrynus dorsalis, assembly GCA_037306005.1. NCBI lineage: Eukaryota > Metazoa > Chordata > Amphibia > Anura > Rhinophrynidae > Rhinophrynus > Rhinophrynus dorsalis. The sequence goes on from CM074720.1 coordinate 116,056,672, forward strand.
TAATATCGTAAATGTTAGTATTTTCTCCATTACCCCTAAATTGTTTGATACCATGTTCCATATTCTTACAGGCAAAACATCTTTTTTTCTTACATTTATAATTACCCACTATTTTAGATAAAAAACAATTAGTATCTTGAGCTACTTGTTTCTTAATATTTTTTGGTTTACTGGGTGCCACATAATTTCTCAAGTTTTTACACTTTTTGTAAATCATTTTGGGAAATTCTCCTATATATTGTGTTAATAAAGGATCTTTCTGTAGGATTTGCCAATGGTTTTTAAATATCTTTTCCATCTTTTTTGCATGTACATTGTACTGTGTAATAAACATAACTTGTTCATTTTGATTCTTATTTATCTTTTTATTTTGCTCTCTATTTATTTTACTATTCCCAATATTGACATTACTGATCTTATTATCTTTATCTTTTTCTTTTTTCTTTAAAAGGTCCACTCTTTCAAGTGCAGAAGCCTTATCAAAGGCCCTCTGCACTTTAATAGAATTATAACCTCTCTCCTCAAAATCTTTCTTAAGTTCTTTTCCTTTTATTGTAAAATCCTCAAAATTGCTACAGTTCCTCCTCAGTCTGTGATATTGTCCATACGGAAAACTATCCAGCCAACGGGGAAGATGGCAACTTGTAGCTTCAATATAGGGATTTCTTGCGACTTCTTTCTTGTATATGGTACTAGTGATACTATCATCTTCTGAGACAGACAATAACAAATCTAAAAATTGTATACTCTCCGAACTAATATTGTGTGTAAGTACTATTTCTCTATTATTCAAATTAAGTGTGGTAAGAAAGTGCTCTAATGATTCTGATGAACCATCCCAAACCAAAATAATATCATCAATATACCTACCATAGAGCACCAGGCTGCCCCCCCATATGCCTTGTTGTAAACCTTCAAGGGTCTCCCAATAACCCATGAATAAATTGGCGTATGAGGGGGCAAACCTGGTGCCCATGGCAGTACCTCTAATTTGTAAATAAAAATCACCCTGAAATTCAAAGAAATTGTGTGTTAAAATAAATTCTATACACAACAAAATAAATTCTTTCTGATTCATGTGCATTTCTAGATCATTATCTAGAAAAAATGTAACTGATTGTAACCCAAGATCATGGCGTATTGACGTATACAGTGCGGAGACATCTAATGTCACCCACCTATACCTGTCCTTACGCCATTTAAATCCTGATAATTTCTCCAAAATGTGTTGACTGTCTCTTATATATGAAGGCAACTGTATCACCTATTTTTGCAAGAAAAAATCTATATATTTAGATAGATTTGAGGTAAAAGCACCAATCCCCGATATGATTGGGCGCCCAGGAGGGTTTGTTGTACTTTTATGGAGTTTTGGTATATGATAGAAAAAAGGAACATTAGGATGTTCAATTTTAATACATTTATATTCCTCTTTAGAAATTACCCCTCTTCGTAGCGCCTCATCAATCAGGGAAATCAGTGCTTCATGGAAGTCTTTCTGAGGGTCCTTTATCAATTTTGTATATGACACTTTGTCTCCTAATAATCTACAACCCTCCTGTAAATATTGTAAAGTATCCTGTATTATTATTGCCCCCCCCTTGTCTGCTTCTCTAATAGTTAAAAATTTATTTATCGATAAATTTTTCATAGCTCTTTTCTCACCAACTGACATGTTATGTCTATTTATCTTTACATTTTTTATATGCTTACTATAATCTTCTAAAACTAATTTGGCAAAAATTTCCACATATGGACCCTTCCAGTTTACTGGATAAAACTTAGAAGGATTTTTTAGATTGGAATTTACGATAGTAGGAGAAAATTCTACATATTGGCTATTTTCTATTATCATTTCATATTCCTCACTATTTCCCTCCTGCAGTTCCATGAGATTTTCCAATGTGGCAAGATCATTTTCAGTCCAATTATGATCTTGATTGCTTTCTAAACTATGGATCTCATTATTCTCTTTATTTGAGAAAAATCTTTTTAACGCTAACTTTCTTACAAATCTTTGTACATCCCCAAGAGATTTTGATTTCTATGTGGATGTACAAAGATTTGTGAGAAAGTTAGCGTTAAAAAGATTTTTCTCAAATAAAGAGAATAATGAGATCCATAGTTTAGAAAGCAATCAAGATCATAATTGGACTGAAAATGATCTTGCCACATTGGAAAATCTCATGGAACTGCAGGAGGGAAATAGTGAGGAATATGAAATGATAATAGAAAATAGCCAATATGTAGAATTTTCTCCTACTATCGTAAATTCCAATCTAAAAAATCCTTCTAAGTTTTATCCAGTAAACTGGAAGGGTCCATATGTGGAAATTTTTGCCAAATTAGTTTTAGAAGATTATAGTAAACATATAAAAAATGTAAAGATAAATAGACATAACATGTCAGTTGGTGAGAAAAGAGCTATGAAAAATTTATCGATAAATACATTTTTAACTATTAGAGAAGCGGACAAGGGGGGGGCAATAATAATACAGGATACTTTACAATATTTACAGGAGGGTTGTAGATTATTAGGAGACAAAGTGTCATATACAAAATTGATAAAGGACCCTCAGAAAGACTTCCATGAAGCACTGATTTCCCTGATTGATGAGGCGCTACGAAGAGGGGTAATTTTTAAAGAGGAATATAAATTTATTAAAATTGAACATCCTAATGTTCCTTTTTTCTATCATATACCAAAACTCCATAAAAGTACAACAAACCCTCCTGGGCGCCCAATCATATCGGGGATTGGTGCTTTTACCTCAAATCTATCTAAATATATAGATTTTTTCTTGCAAAAATAGGTGATACAGTTGCCTTCATATATAAGAGACAGTCAACACATTTTGGAGAAATTATCAGGATTTAAATGGCGTAAGGACAGGTATAGGTGGGTGACATTAGATGTCTCCGCACTGTATACGTCAATACGCCATGATCTTGGGTTACAATCAGTTAAATTTTTTCTAGATAATGATCTAGAAATGCACATGAATCAGAAAGAATTTATTTTGTTGTGTATAGAATTTATTTTAACACACAATTTCTTTGAATTTCAGGGTGATTTTTATTTACAAATTAGAGGTAATGCCATGGGCACCAGGTTTGCCCCCTCATACGCCAATTTATTCATGGGTTATTGGGAGACCCTTGAAGGTTTACAACAAGGCGGATGGGGGGGAAGCCTGGTGCTCTATGGTAGGTATATTGATGATATTATTTTGGTTTGGGATGGTTCATCAGAATCATTAGAGCATTTTCTTACCACACTTAATTTGAATAATAGAGAAATAGTACTTACACACAATATTAGTTCGGAGAGTATACAATTTTTAGATTTGTTATTGTCTGTCTCAGAAGATGATAGTATCACTAGTACCATATACAAGAAAGAAGTCGCAAGAAATCCCTATATTGAAGCTACAAGTTGCCATCTTCCCCGTTGGCTGGATAGTGTTCCGTATGGACAATATCACAGACTGAGGAGGAACTGTAGCAATTTTGAGGATTTTACAATAAAAGGAAAAGAACTTAAGAAAGATTTTGAGGAGAGAGGTTATAATTCTATTAAAGTGCAGAGGGCCTTTGATAAGGCTTCTGCACTTGAAAGAGTGGACCTTTTAAAGAAAAAAGAAAAAGATAAAGATAATAAGATCAGTAATGTCAATATTGGGAATAGTAAAATAAATAGAGAGCAAAATAAAAAGATAAATAAGAATCAAAATGAACAAGTTATGTTTATTACACAGTACAATGTACATGCAAAAAAGATGGAAAAGATATTTAAAAACCATTGGCAAATCCTACAGAAAGATCCTTTATTAACACAATATATAGGAGAATTTCCCAAAATGATTTACAAAAAGTGTAAAAACTTGAGAAATTATGTGGCACCCAGTAAACCAAAAAATATTAAGAAACAAGTAGCTCAAGATACTAATTGTTTTTTATCTAAAATAGTGGGTAATTATAAATGTAAGAAAAAAAGATGTTTTGCCTGTAAGAATATGGAACATGGTATCAAACAATTTAGGGGTAATGGAGAAAATACTAACATTTACGATATTAAACAATTTATAAATTGTAGTAGTAAATATGTAGTATATATGATCTCCTGTGCGTGCGGAAAACTATATATAGGACGCACTATTAGGGAATTACGCAGTAGGATTGGAGAACATAGAAGGTCTATTGAAAGGAATGATAAAGAATTAAGTGTTGCTAAACATTTTAATACATGTATAATAGGTAAAGAAAAGGTTTTTAAAGTTAAAGGTATAGAGTGTATAGCTTCTTCAGTTTCTAAAAGGTTCCAATTGCTATGTAAAAGAGAATCCTACTGGATTCATAAATTGGAGACTATGAGTCCAGTGGGATTAAATGAGGAATTGGAGTTGGACATGTTTTTATAAATGAAGTTTTATACTATGCATTAAAAGATAATAAGCTGTAAACTGAGGGGTGCTTAGTTCCCTTCAGACTTGCGTCCGTGACCCTGACTCCATATAGTTATGTAGATGTGACTCATACACTGTGGCGTCCGGTCTAAATCGCTGGGGAGTTGTGGCCAAAGTTGTCCGCAGTGTGTGTTCGGCTTAGATGTGCCCTGGAGGTGGAGGATTGCTGGGGTTGCGGTTGAGTTAAGATGTAACCATGGAGATGGATGACATGGTGTTGTTTACCGCATTGTCATGGCGAGTCCCACGAATGGGTATGGGCCGTACACACAATGCGGAAGGAAGAGTTTACACGTGCCCTGATAGAGAGGCTTGGAACGCGGAAACACAATGGTGACTAGAGTTGCAATAGACTGCGTAGCTGGAGCCGAGGTCGTGGACGTTTGTTTGGCGGGAATAATGATTACCCTAAAGGTATTTAAATGGCTAAAAATATATGGTAAGAAGGAACCCCTGATGAAGCGGTGTGAATCGCGAAACATGTTGGGAGGTTAAGTTTGACCATTTTAAGATTTTATTATATTGCATCAAGTACTGCTCTGATACTTGGTTTTTTATATTTTATATTTGCCACATGGTGGTATATTCTCAAAGGGATTATCCCGAATAAAGATAACACAATTGATTAATGTCAATGGTGTATGTTGGTTTCTTATAACACCCGCATATAAGCTTCCTCCTCAGTACATATTTGAAGAAATATTCCTTAGCTTTGTAGCGTTGGATGAATAACATATGAAAAGAAGGAGAGAAAAGCTGTGACATTGCGAGTTGTTCCTGAATGAAAGAAACCGACACTGGGGGTTATCCAGTGAAGGCATATATTACTGAGAGGCCGGTTTTGCCTCACTTAAAGGTGAGTGCAAATAAACACGCATCGGTTGGTGTTATTTGGCACGGTGGAGGAAAACACTTTTTGAAGAAGGTGGAGGTGCAAGATATATTTAAAACAGTCTACACTTAGATTTGTGTGCGCTTTTTCTCTTTTTTTCGTTTTGTATCTATATATGGGAGAGGACTGTGGTACCGAAGTCTTCTGAGGAAACGGCTGCACCATCAAAGTTGGAGACTAAAGTGAAGGACTCTATTTATATATCAGGTGTATTGATCATTGAGAATTCATTTGCGCTATTACAGCAGTTTTAAGTAGAGATAACATTATCACCTGCATTTGAATTCAGCCCGAGAGGAGCAGGAGGGATACAGTGAAGAGTAGTGGCTAGGGGCTTGATACCATTAGCCCCACTATTTTAAAACAAGTGGTAGTGGTTTTGACAGCAAAGTTTACAATTCTATAATCTCTGCTGTCAACACCAAAAACTGTGCAAAAATGTTCAAAGGATGTGCAATTTTCACCCACTGAACCTTAACTAAAAATAGTTGCCTTTGCTATCCTGTTCTACGTGGTGGCTTCACCGCATGTTTTGGAATGCACTTTTCATGGCTCAAATCCTGCTTTTTAGAGATTTTTGTATTTGTAAATAGGGTCTTTTCAACCTTATCAGAGCTAGCTGAGGAAGCTGAGCCATGTGACATAACCTGCATCCTATATAATAATTCACTAAATGTATGTTTGTCAGAAGCTGTCATGTGCAGTACAGTTGGCTGCGCGTGCTGCAGTCATGCACAGTACAGACTCCCCACGCCGCGACTGATAATGGAGCAGGGAGCTCTGAATTCAGACCGGACTCTCTGGTCTGAATTCGGAGCTACCCACTCAGTTATCAGCCGCGGCGCAGGCAGTCTCTACTGCACATGACTGCTCTATGGCTGTTGCTGGGTGGCACTGTGGCCCGTGTACTCGGGCTCTTCAACTAGTATTTAATATGTGGCTTACAGAATGGTAAGGACAAATTAATCTGGAGAGATTATCCTGAATAATATTAAGATTGGATAAGGGACAAATCTTTTCAATATATGAGGAGTGTAATATTTGAAAAGGGAAAACAAAAAAGGGGTGGAGATGAGGAAAAGAAGTAAATAGCAAGATAAGAGAAGAAAGACAGTTGTATGAGGGAGTTAAAAAAAGAACGGAGTTAGAGAGAAAGGAGGCCACTCCACATGTATATGTAAAGTGGCTACATAATTGGAGGATGGTATACATTATAATAGAAAGATGACATCCAGATATAGCCCAATAATAGGAAAATCTTTCCTTTCAAAACATGGCATCCCCATGCATATTTATCTGTAAACTACATAAGTAGTGGACCTGGTCCCTACATATTAGGAGACAGCAGCATGAGAGGCACCACAGAAGGAAATAAAAACTCAGAAAAATTAGATCACAGGGTGTCACAAGAGAGGACTGTAGGCCCTGCTGAGACAGTGGGGAGAGTATGGGAGTGAAAGGGTTAACAACACTAGATCCCTGGTTCCCTGTTACTATTTCTAGCAACAAACAAATTAACCCCTGAAATCCCTCGTGCTCTATCATCCCAGTACAACAATTTGCTGCCACCACCAAGACTTTATATCTGGGCATCTTTGGTTACCCCAAACACAACAGAATTACAGTATAAAATCACCTTAATAATCAGACATATATAATTAAACCTTTATTACCGCGTTGTACCTGAGCTTCCTTCAGAGTAGTGAGTTCATATTAGAGAACAGAGTCAAGAGCTGATTAATTGAACATTTCATTTGAAAAAAAGGCTTCACAGTGCTGGGTACAAAAATACAGAAATAAGGGACATACAGAAATAAAGAGTACACATTGGCAAAACAGTCTGTAAAATAAAATGAGAGAAATACAAGAGATCTCTACATACAATTACAGATATATAAAGAGTCCTTGTGGGAGCTTCAGATAGTAAAAGTTCTCCTCTCAGTTGTTACAAAGACCCATAATAAATAGGAGTCCACAGTTGCTTCTAAGAGGTCAAACCCCCTGGGTATTACCTGGGGGAGGTAACTGCAGGGTTGTACCTGAAAAGTCACCAGGCTTCCCAAAACATGCAATTTACAGCACACCTCTATCAGGAAAATATATATATATATGCGCAGGGATATATGCTATAGCGACCCCACAATAACTCCCGAAGAGTTAAATATATATACAGGAGAGACTAAATACCTACACAGCTTCTAATCACCAAAGCACCATACACCTAAAATCCAATTGCTAAAATAAACAAGTAAATTTTATAGTTCAGTCACTTATCTCAAAAGATCACCATATATATGATGGAGATGAAATAACGATGAAATGACATGAGATGGATGGTATGGAATGGATAATGAAGCTGTCAATCACAACTTTTCGTGAGAAGCAACAGGCACCCACTTTTCAGATTAAAAATTCCTTCTGCAGCCCATCAGCGGAGAATCCCCATCCTCATATAGTCTAAAATAGGTAAAAAGTGCAAGAAGGAAAACAATCTAAAAGCAGTGTTTATTATCTTGTAAACAGACAAACATACAACTAAAAACTCACAGGATGTCGGATATCATTAAGCCTCTCTCCCTCCCGGTTCACCGTGCCTCAGGATCGTGCAGCCACCGCGTCCTATTTGCTGGTGCAACGGCTTCTCAAAGCAGCCCAATTTCTCCAGCCACTCTATATGGCTTTCAATACGATGTTGTAACAATATAAGCTACTCTGTAACCACTATATTTCTTAACATATGGATAGATTATCAAATACCCGGAGCACAACTATTGTTCTGCCAAAGGCTACTGCACACTCTCTGGATGCGGGCTTTCGTCACAAGTGGCGTGACCAAGAGGGACCGATGCTGATATATCTCCTTCCCAAATATTCATGGACTCTCACTGTCCACTTTCTCATGGTGTTTACAGACCCCTACAGGGATCCTCCTTTTATACCCAACATTCAGTATCCATAAATTTCGAAAACATTATAAAAATATTATAAAAATAAATTACAAATTACAACTTGTAACATCAAATACATAACTACAAGGGATTTTCTTCATGCTCCATCTTAATTATTATATCTTATTATTACATAAAAGATCACATATAAAAACTAGACAAACCATTTCATAAAAGCCATACAAATGCATATCAGCATTATCCCAATAATTCCAAAGGAATGTATAAAAATGTATAAACTACATATAAAGGGAGAAAATACCTTCACTATCCTAAATCTAGTATACCCACCAGGGTCTCAAAAATATACATATAGCAATATCCCTAAGGATAATCCCATACTCTCTCTCATACATATGAGAGAAGAAAAAAATAACCTTCATTATCCTAAATTCAATATACCCATCAGGGTTTTCAGAAATATACATATATCAGTATCCCCAGGGCTAATCCTACTTATCTTCTTTCCTTAGACCTACATAAATCCTCAACAATAAAATAAACTATATAAAATATACCAGTTTTTTAAAACAAATTTCAAACAGGTTAAACTATATCACTTAATGAAAGCTGCTATATCTATATCTATATTGAGACCTCCCGGACTCAAAGTTTTTAACCCATGAATCCAAAAGGTCTCTTTTTGCCTCAGCTTTCAAAATTTCCACTCGCCACTGGCGAGTAAAAATTTAGCCCTGGCGAGTAGAAATTCAGCCCTGGTGGGTATGTTTTGGCTTGCAGTGGCAAGTAACTTTTCAGGTCTAGTAGCAAAGGACTTAACATTATAAACCCTGCCTCTATAATGTTATAATAATCCCATTCCTCATATTTGTCTGGATATCTGAACACCAAATATGCTAGGTCTAACTGGTTGCAAAGTGGCTATTATTGTAACTCATAGCAGGAGCACCTCTCCTTGGCATGTTTGGTAACCACCAAAAGGGTAAAACCTGGTCATTCTAAATATATAGTTGTATTGAACCTTTTTACATTATATATACACATTCTCCCTATTTCAGGTTATGTGGCTGTCCCCTGGATAAACCCCCATCAAAGAAGAGGGCCCAAGAACTTTTATGGCAGCCTAGATCAGTGATTCTCAACCCGTGCCCTCTGTGGCCACTAAAAGACCAGGATTTGATGATTTCCTTGTGAAAGCACAGGTGAGTTAATCAATGTGAATGAGCCTCTGATCACCAAACTTGTGCTCTAGCAGCGGAATTCCTAAGTCCTGGCCTGTTAGTAGCCACTGAGGGCACAGGTTTAGAACCCTTGGTCTAGATCCTGCTCTGGTAATTGCTATCTGCTCGTTCAGTTCTATGGCCTAGGAATGGTGCACTTTGAATAACATACACATACAAAAATAAGCAAACAAATTATACATACCAGAGGCTCTGCAAAGGCCAACTCATGTCTTGGCATGACACAGGAGTTTAGCAATATACTGTTTACTAGCTCACATCATGTACATTACAGATCACTAGCTCTGCCCATGTTAGAAGACATCACCATTATTCTGGCCAAAACATAGACAATAAATATTTGATTTGCACCTTTAGAAATATATATATATATATATATATATATATATATAGGAATGTCCCAAGATGTGCACTCACTTCAAGGTACATTTAAATGCCTGGGTGTCAATCTTCAGAGAAATCATGCAGTAAAATGTCAGAAAAAAGAAAGCACTCATGTCTTTGTAAAGGTGAACAATATGTGCAAGACCTTTCTTTTTGATATATATATATATATACACTTTTGCTACTTGCCAGACCTGAAAAGTTAGTCGCCATAACATACCCACCTGGACTGAATTTCTACTCACCAGGGCTAAAAGTGGAGTGGAAATTTTGAGCCATGATATATATATATAAGCACTTTGGTGTATGGAATTGTTGCACTTGTATTTATTACCTGCATTGTTTGTAATCTCCGACTCACGATAGGCTTCCACACTGCAGCAAACAATGGTAAACACCAGCTGTAGCTTGCGTGAACAATTGGAACCCTTTCCTGCTTGGGTACACTTGTAAAAAAAAAAAAAAAAACTTCTTGAGATAAACGGGCTAATTTATATAAATAAAAGTTTTACTTGTACAAAATACAATACTACAAACATTATAAAATAAAAACAATAAAAAGCGAAACAATGCTCATATAACTAGAGGTGGGTGAAAAGTGTGAAAAATTTCCCTCATGACTTTTCACGAAAATGTGACGATTTTTCGCTTATCCCACAAAAAATTTCGCCTTTCCGCCTATGCAAAAATGTCCTCCTTTTCCTCCTTTGTTAACACATTTTTTGCCTATTTTAACAAATTTTTCACTTACCTATAGGTATTACATTTCCCACTGTAATAATACTTTTTCTGAGGGCTGAAGTTTAGAAATAAGTAGCTAAACGTCAAAGTTGTGAGTCCTACAGAAACATATGGTTTGAAAAATGTGTCAGCATGCAGAATGCATTGGTTCTTTGCCCACAACACTAACTTCCTTTGTAAATAAGACTGGCACATATTCATGATGATGTCAAGAGATTAAAAAAAAAAAATAAATAAATACTACAATGTGGCAGATGTGTATTGTAGTGGTGGTAGTGGGGGACTGGCTGGTAAGGTTGTGATTTGTGCATGTATATAGTTTTTACTATTGTCATTTTTGCATCAAATCTCTATCCTCCTCCTCATCTATGCTGCTGTTAATATATTTGCCCTGGCTTTGTCTGTCATGTGTGGTTTCTGCTACTACTACTACTGCTACTACTGGAGCTGGATTTTGATGTAATTCTACTGCCACTACTGCTAGGTGTCAAAGGTGCATCATTTGCAGCAGCAGCAGCACCAGAGGTACTTGTCATATCTAACTCTGTGGATAATAACCTGTGTTGCTTTTGCAGGGTACTTAAAACAGGTGTGTGTGGCTGAGTGGGACTTGGACTTTAAGAGGCAATGATGCTGATGATGACTGATAGGGTGACTGTGTGCTTTTTCACATCTGTGTTTGTCCAGGGTCAGACTTTCCAATGGCTTTCTCAAACACTTTATAAACAGGCACAGTGCTCCTTAAAAGTGGTGGAAGATACAGCCTTTGACTTTCTGCTAACCTTATAGCCCTGTCATCATCCTGTTAGGGACCAGGAACTATATAGGACACAAAAAGGTAAAATGCAATACACCTTTATTAGTGCAACAAAAACAGAAGCATGATCCAAGAGCATAAACCAAAAGACACGCCAGGGTCAGGAATCAAGACAGGAATTCAACCGAGCCAGAGTCAGGAAACCAGAAGTCTGCGATGTCAGGAACAAGCTGAGGGTCAGAAGCACAGAAGTCAGCCAGACAGCAGAATCAATAGGCAGAATGGGAGCAGCTCAGTAAAACCTTGACAGTACTCCTCCTCAACGACCCCCCCTCAACGACCCCTCGCCCACGGGGTAGGACCAGATTTATGGGGAAAGCGTGCATGGAAAGCAGGGAGGAGGGCGGGGCATGCTCGTCTGCAGCAGGAACCCAATCTCTATGGGCTCCACATCACCTGAGGTTTCAAGACTAGGAGGTATGGGAGGAGAGGGAGGTACAGGTGGGACGAAAGGCTCAGAGTTAAACAGATGGGATACCTCTGCAAGCGCTCCCTGAAGAAAGGTCTCTCACGGATTCGGGAGTCAATCAGAATACAATATGAGACCAGTTCTTCTAAATCACTGGGAAGGTCCCAGGCTGCAATCTCATCATTAACTGTATCTGAAAGCCCATTAGAGAAAGCAGCCACGAGACCCTCATTATTCCAACCAACCTGCCAGGGTAAATTCTATGGCATAATCAGAAACCGTCCTAGTACCCTTCTCGATGGACATTAGGTGCTTGGCAGCCGAGATGGAGCAGCCTGGTATATCAAATATCCTTTTAAAGGATGCCACAAACTTAGGATCATTGTATACAATGGTTTCTGCATCTCCCAAAGGGGAGTGGCCCAAGCCAAGGTCCTGTCAGAGAGTAAGGAAATCACGAGGCCCACCTTACTCCTATCAGACAGGAAGGACTGTGGTACCATCTCCAGATAGATGCCAACCTGGTTTAGAACACCTCTGCATTGGTTAGGGTCGCCCCCATAACGCTGGGGGAGAGGGGCAGACTATGTCATAACTCTTACAACAGTGGAATCACCATTGGAAGCCAGAGAAGGGAGCAGCAGCAGCTATAGGGTCTGCCTGCGCTGAAGGTCACTGAGGTTGTAGAACCAGATGCTCAGTACAGAGCGACAAAGCCTGGAAGGCTGCAGCAAACTGGTACATGCACTGGTCTACCTGGTCCAGCCTGAAAAAAATATTCGGTGGATTGCCTGTGTCTCCTGAGTTCATGGTCCTTGTGTGCTGTTAGGGACCAGGAACCAGACAGGACACAAAAAATGTAAAATGCAATACACCTTTATTAGTGCAACAAAAACAGAAGCTTCATCCAAGAGCATAAACCAAAAGACACGCCAGGGTCAAGAATCAAGACAGGAATTCAGCCAAGCCGGAGTCAGGAAACCAGAAGTCTGCAATGTCAGGAACAAGCCAAGTGTCAGATGCACAGAAGTCAGGGAAGTCTGGAACAAGCTGATGGTCTGGAACACAGCAAACAGGATCGCAAGAAAAGTCCACAGCAGCAATAGGTCAGCAAACAAACACAAGAACAATGAGGAAATGAGCCAAGCTTCTATAAATACCCTGAGAGGGTTGGCTGATAACAGTTAGATGAGTAAACAGAGAGATCAGCTGATACAGCAGAGCCAGAAACTCAGAAGACAGCAGCAGTGTATAGCAGAACACCAGATTAGCTCAGGCAGCAGAATCAATAGGCAGAATGGGAGCAGCTCAGCAAAACCTTGACACATCCTTACTCTCAACTTCATCTGTATCTGAACAAGAGAAGGATGCTTGAGGGATGTATTCTAGATCTGAATCATCATCAGTCATCATTAGGTCATCCTCAGCAGCATCAGCATCACCTGACAGTTCTTGCCCACTACTACCCTTATATTCATCTAAGCTTTTAGAGGTCTCAAACAATTTATTTTTACTTTTACTGTAACAAAAATTGTTACTACTTTGAGGACAGGTGTTTTGGTGCTTGGTTTTCTAACTGTCTGATGCAGCAGGAGGTTCAGCTACTACACCTTCCTCTACTATGCTATTGCCAGCATCATCAACACTTGAATGCGACTTGTTGTCATCTTCAGTGTATATGGTTCTATATTTCTACTGGCACTGGTGGTGCTGGAACTAGTTTTGCTGGGACCTTGACAAACTGCATCCTCCCTTGGAGTAGAGGGATCATCATCATTGATTGCACACTCTGCAGCAACCATTGCTGCAGTCAATTTTTGAACTACTACACTGCTCCACCCCTCCCCCTTCGCCTTGTGCATTTGCTAGATATTACGCAACTACACTGTGTTTTTTTACTGTACGGTACACAACACAACTGATGGAGCTGTATGATACCTGGCCTAAGCCCAGTCAGCTGTCTGTCACTATCACCTAAGATATTTAGTTATGTATTCTTTTTTATTTATTTATTTATTTATTTTTATTTATAAAAATAACCATGTTGTCTTATCACAGTCTGTCCAAAAAAAATTATAACTGAAAACAAAATCAACAATTTCTTTCCCGAGATTTCCTTACCCAGCACAGAGACAATATCAGCAAGATCAACAAGCAAATAGGTCCCTAGCTGCCTTTGTCTTGCCAGTCAGTCACATGGAATTTTGGAGTATTTGGGGTCAACCTCCTTCCTCCCTTCTTCTCCCCAGAGTGCCCCACTGACTCTCCTAATAAACAGAACAAATGTCCTATCTAAACGATTCCTAAACTAAACCTCAATTCCTCTATCTTTTCTAGCTCAAAGAAATGTACTGCTCTCTCCTCTCACAAACACAAAATGGCATGCTGTGAAAGCCTGACAGCCTTTTATATGGCTGTAGAAAACTTTCATGTGGTGGAGAAATATTTTTCTTCCCATTGATTTCAATGGGCAGAAAAGGCGGGAAAAAGAGGAAAAACAGCACTTTTTGCAGGGAAATTATTCGCCAAGCGGAAAGTGTCATTATTCGCAGATTTCAATTTGAAGCAAAAATTTTCTCCCGTCCCTACATATAACCCCAAAGCATTTACCATCCAAAAAAATACTTTCTCAGGAGGATTTGATTATAAGATAGCTGCCCACTCCAAGAGACCATTGTGTTATGCCAGCTCGTGATTGGCTATCAAACCCAATCAGCGTGTATAAACTGGTCAAACAAACGATGAGCTACTCCTAATGAATTTTTGCATGATGTCAAATCAATATCATAACAGCTGCAACTTCAAGTCACCAACAGAGACTCATGTTTAATATCATGTAGTATATCAATCAACAAGACTGACCCAATTTGGCAAATTCATATAGCAATGAAAAATATAATAACAAATGATTTTATTAATATATGCATTTGCCCCATTAGGTCAGTCTTTTTTTAATATGAGTTTTCCCCATTGGGCAAGAGAAGGGTATGCAAGGGACCCTTCTGACCCTTTAATACTCAAGGGGTTGGGTGTATGCATGTATGTATGTATGTATATGCTATCAATATTTAAGGTGTTAAGAGCATGAATGTATATTGTATTAATGTAGCCATTGTTGATTGATATGTTATATATAAATTAGCCTGTTATTCTTGAGAGTGACATTCCTGCAAGCTACAGCCAGTGTTAGCCATTATTTGATGCACCAGGAAAGTCTAACAGTGAGTTGGATATAACAAACAGCTCCAAGCAAAACACTCAAATACATTGTGGAACAGTTAGAGCGCACGTGATTGCACCTGATTGCTCTTCTTTGTATATTATTTCCCACAAGGAGACTCATAGGTTGACAGATTGCCGCCACAAAACTCCCAAGTGGATAAAGTAAAAATGTTGTGTGAAGTCAGAATGATTCTTCACCTGTGCTTCTGAAATTTAGTATTCTAGGTGACCAACATAAATGTGAGTAGCCACTTGGCTATTTATTCCCTCTCATCTTCTTCTATATGAAAATATCTATGCAAAATCACCCCCTGTTCATTTTTCTTTTTTGAAGACAGACAATGACACTCTCACACACAGTCACAAGCATTCCTTCATGTTCTTTCCAAAATGTTTACGCATCGCTGACAAAAAGGTGAAAAATGTCAGTTTCCTGCTCATAGGAATTTGCACAGAATAGGGGATATGTTTCTTCCTTGTCCAAGAAAGATCCTGTAAGAAGGAAAATGCCACTTGTGTCTATGCTGGATGGATCTTCACCTTCTGGCAGACGTGCACTCACACAGCAGTAAGCAAAACAAACATATACATCTAGAATGCACATAAACACTCATCCGCACATGCACACACCAGTCATTCAAACACCTAGCATTGCTATGCTAGACATCAGCAGAAATGGACTTCTTGAGGGAATTACCTGTAGAGCCAAAACTGAAGCAATTCTCGTGCAAACGAACAACATAAATGAGGACAAATAAAATGTAAAAGTCTCCGATTGTTATAAATGGGGCTTTTAATCACTTCAGCACTACAATGCCTTGGAGCTCTCTCTAGCATTTAAGGGGTTAAAAGCCACAATTAAATCAATGAGATGGTGTTTTTGACTCCTGTGAGGCATGTGCTTTGCTCCAGAATGGCTCCTCTTTACTTCTGTGTAAAAGTTTAGTACTGTCAGTCACCAGACATCACAGAGTCTGAGACAAAATGAAATAAGATGTAGTTTTTACTAAGAACACCCGCTTAAATTATTGTAAGCGTGAAGTAGAAAGCAAGCATAATAGAAATGTAGATAGATGTTTAAAGATGTGAATTAAATTACAGAATACAATAAAGGAACGATATTGAAATGTGGCAGGTATACATTAATACCGCTTTTAATAGAATGGTGACTTCAAGAAAAAGACATTACACGCATACAGATCACTGACATTTTTTATCAAATTTTGTATGCATTTTTGATTTCTTTAAAATGTGCAGGCATTTATGAGGGTTTTAAATTGCCCGTACAAATCAAGAAGCACACGTTGAATTTAAAATGTCACAATTGAAGATGGGTGGGAAACATTAATAAGTACATGCAGAAAGAGGTTGAAGATGCAGATTTACCCTCATTCAGCAGTAACATGACAGGCAAATTAGAAACAATGCATAATGATGATCAGCAGTCAAAGACGAGCAAATTATCCAACAAGAGGAGGGAAATAACTATAAAAAGAAGACACGCAAACAAAATAATAATCTCTTTAAAATAAATCTGAAAGGTCAAGCTGTCTAAGGAGGTGGATGGTGTAGAGAAAGCACTTTTCATGATTTTGCAATGTAAAAATAGAGTATATATAGTAAAGGGCCATATCGACACACACGCACACTGTCAGATTTCCCAATAGGCTGAGAAGGCAGGGCCTAGAGCTCCAAATATTGAGAAGGGCCTCAGCTGTGCTGGCCAAACCCAAATGCTCAATTGTGGCTGTAGTCAGGGCAATATCTATATTTCTGCACCAGTTTTATACCCCATCACAGACTGTCATTTAAATGGATAGTAATGTTTCATAATAAAAGCAGCTCTAATTAATCATCATAGTATTTGGACTTTGGAGAATGTTATTTCAATTCTGTCAGAGTTGTAGTTCCAAAGTAATTCAATGACAAAGTGTCCCTCTCCCGTCCCTTTTACTGATGTCACACTGTTCAGCCAGAGCAGAAGGGAGGTGCCCAGGTAGACTGCAGAGAGGGACAATCTTCAATTAAGATAAGGGAAAAACCTGAAAAGCTTGTCAAGGGGGCAGGGATTTCATTGTTTTCATAGGAATAAGAGTGTCCCCTGCTGTTATCTGTCTGGTCTATAGACTGCATTCCACATCTGAGAAGAGATGGCTTACACTAGGTAAAAGGGGCGGGAGGGGGAAACTTTGCTTGTGAATATCTCATAAACCATAAAGGTTTGAGAGATAAGACTTATATCATTCTTCATGTTTTTTTAATGCCTACAAAATAAAATAAAGTTAAAACGAAGTATTACTAACGAAGTATTACTATCCCTTTAAAGGGATAGTAATGTTTCGCAAGAAACAGCAGCTCCAATTAATCTTCATAGTTTATTGAACCATAGAGAGTGTTATTTCAATACTGTCAGAGTTGTAGTTCAAGAGTAATTGAATGATAGAGTATCCCCCTCCCGACCCTTTTATGTAGTGTAAGCCACCTCCCCTCAGATGTGGAATCTGGTCTTAAGACCAGACAGCTCACAGCAAGCGACAATCTTCTTACTGTGTGAACAATGAAAACCCTGCCCCCACTGACAGGTTTTTCAGGTTTTTGCCTTATGCTAATTGAAGATTGTCTCTCTCTGCAATTCACCTGGACCCTACCTTTCTGTTCTGAGGTGAGCAGTGTTATATCAGTAAAAGGGGTGGGAGGGGGATACTTTATCATTCAATTACTCTTGATCTTCAACTCTGACAGTATTGAAATAACACTCTCCATGGCCCAAATACTATGAAGATTACTTGAAGCTGCTTTTATTATGAAACATTACTATTCCTTTAACTCCCTGGTTGCTAGAGAGATCTCCAATGCATTTAAAAGAGCAGTATACACTTTTCATGTACCATGGCTTTTCCTGTTTAATAAAACAGTGATATTTCAATGCTGGGAGATATTCTATTCAAAAGCAATTACACCTCAACTTTTTTGTTACTGTTGTGTTCACTCATTCCTATCACTTCCTATGGTCAGTTGTAGTTCATTTAAAAAAATCCTTTTTGGAAACCAGTTGGTCAGTTTGAATTAATATAATTAGTTTGAAGTGGAACGACTTTTGAATAAACTTTAAAAAGGTTCTGTTCCTTTAAATCAGAGGGAAATTTTGGTCCCCATGGTGCAGTTGGTTTACCTAGGAATTTCTTCACTCTTTTCATTTTAAATTTGAAAATTGTTAATGCAAAACTGAAATATTTTTAAAATGTTATTTTACAGTGAGAGAATGCTTCAGGATTTTAAGGACACCTTTGCATGCTAACTATTTCATTGAGCCACAGAGTAATAGAAGGACAAAAACTAAAGTCACATTTCTGTATATGAACACGTATACATTCTGATTCTTATTACAAATGAATATGCAGGTGAAACAGACCTGAATGGAAGTATAGAAATTTGGGGAAAGTAGCCAGTGAATATCTCTACTTTTCAATGAAATAATAATATTGATCTGAATGGCATTTGTGTACTAGATTATGAAACTACTGCTGAGTAAATCCACGGAATTCAGTCTACTAACAAATTAATAGTGCTATTTGTATACTTACATTTATTTTCTGGCACTTATCATTTTCTATGTAAAATGGGGTTTTATGATTAGGTTTGTTCATATGCCAATGGTAAACAATGAGCAGTTTATAATAGGTCACATCAAAGATTGTTTCTAAATAAATATAAATAAAAAGTTAGGCAGATGAATATAAAATTAAGCTCATATGACTTTGAAACCAAATAAAATGATGTTAGTTCTTTTGTCTGTGAAATATGTGTAGTGTTACCATTCTTCAGAGAAAGTGTTGGCAATCCAACAACTTCCATCATCTTAGCAACATTCATTAGCTAATTTTTACAGTTACAACATTAATTACATATTAAAAAAAAAATCTGTAGACAAAGCTGGATTTCCATTAGACAGAGTAAGCAACCATCTAGAAAGTCACAGTTTGAATGGTGCCTCTGCTGAGACCACAACACGAGCATTCTACATCGTGTCCATGTTAGTCCAAATGTCCCTGCAACAGATACTTGCTCATGAGGTATGGTGGCATGTTTATTTACCAATTTATGTATCCCTTTACTGGCTATTTTTAAACACAATGAATGCTGGAGGTGTATTCAATGCACTGGAGACAGCTAGCATAAGATCTTTTTTTGCATGCATCTTATTAGTGGATGAGACTGAGGGCCTATACATTTTAGGTCGTCATGATCTATTGATACTTCTTTGTGCAACTCAATAAATGCTTTAAGTCAAGACTAGAATATTTTACTTACACAGACTAATTAATAAACACATATATTATCCCCCCTATGTGGCGCCTGGTTTACTACAGAATTACTCACGTTCCTCTTAATATATTTTATAGGGCTTTTCCTGTTGAGTAAAATAATGATACTGTCACTGCTTGATTTTGTTTTATTAAAAAGTTATAAACATCCAAACTGTGATGAAATAATTAAGCTATTGCTATCTTTCTATGGAGAATTATAGTCGGTGACTCATTTCTCCAATAGAATGCACAATTATTAAGCGAGTGAGTATTTTCACCATATCATCATTTTTATGCATATTTTCTAACTTCAAGCTGTATAAACTTGAATGCTTATTGGATTTAAGCATATACATCTATAAACACACACGTATATATATATATATATATATATATATATATATATATATATATATATATATATATATATATATATATATACACAATTCCGTTTGGGGTTAGGATGCACTCACTGTTAATCCCGACAAATGACCTGGGTGCACATCGTGAATAAATCCATGATACATATGGTTTTGGGAGGATACACATTGGTGTAATCTTGATAAAGGCTACAATGATAGCCGAAACGTTGATTTCAATAAAATATTATTTTAGATTTGGAAAAAAGGATCCTGTGAGTGCCGTCTCTCCTCCCAAAACTATATATATATGTATATATATATATATATATATATATATATATATAAATATATATAAACATAAGGTATAACAAGTCACACAAAAATTCGACCATAACGTCACGTTTAATGGTAGATTCGATAATGGAATCGCGAACAGCCAGTACACCGCCCTCATGGGGGATGACAGTGTACAGGCTGTCCACTTCCATGGTAACCAGTATCGAACTTCAGCACCAACAACTACAAACTATGTATGATAAATTTCTACAGAGAGGATATAAAAATATTAAATCTGCAACTAAATCTCGTAAAAGGTCTTACACAGCGAGATTTGATCCAGAAACGTATAAAAAACGATAGGACACCCCGCATGATATTTGTGACTAATTTTGTCCCACATAGCCAGAAAATGGCAAATGTCATAAGAAAGAACTGGTCTTTTCTGACAGTTGATAGTAGCCTACCATTTCAAAATATGTTGCCTCCAATTATGGCATATAGACGAGGTAGTACATTATGGGACATCCTGATGAAACCGGATAGACATCGAGGAAAGGGAACGATGAAAGGTGAAACCTGGCTCACACAACAACTACAACATCATCGACAGAAACTTGGCTGTTTTAAATGTACTAATTGCACTACGTGCAATAGCTTACTGACAGGTACATATTTCAGAAACCCGCACATGAACGAACGCATTAATATCAGACACCAGTTGACATGTACATCTGACCATGTGATCTATGTGCTCATCTGCCCATGTAGATCTAGCATAAGGTCTGCTTTATCTAATGGTCACAGTGATAAACCCGTGGCAAGACATGTCCTCGAACAAAGACACTCTCTTGCCACACTTCGTTCCATGTTAATAGACCATATACCACCCCTAAGACGAGGAGACAATAGACATATATTGCTCCTACGTAGGGAGACACAATGGATCCAAAGGTTGAAGACCCTAACACCCCATGGTCTTAATGAACAAATCAACTTTAGCTGCTTTTACTAATATACAGTAAGTGTGACACTTGGCATATCATGAGAGTATGGCAGATGGATGGCTTGTACTGGGGCAACTACGCACACTCATAGGCAGTGGACCAGTGCGGGAGATTGCGCCTCCATCCACGCCGATTTATGAGGAAATTCTGTTTGACCATCTATCCTTATGTGCCCAGTGCTTAAATCCCTTGATGGGATTGATCTAGTAATAGGAAGGCCTGAGACCTCATTAAGAGAGGATTGGAGATATGCCCACTATAAGACCTCTGAGGTTAGGACCCGTGGAATATTGATGCCGGTCAACTTAAGTGTCAGATATATGTTGTTCTCATATGCCTACTCTGTCTGACTACTGGGACCTTTTCTATATAGTTATGATTTTGTCGATCTCATAATGATTTTGTGTCAGCTCAATATAGAAGATCTCCTAAACTGCATATGAACAGCCCTTCGAGGCTCTTCGTTTATCTTTTTTACACTTCGGATAATTAGGTAATTGATTATTATTTCAGAATATTTTCAAGTCTTTCAGTTATAGTGCACGCACAGTACTGTATAGTGATCCACTGGAACACTTAAAACATTAATGACAATTTTTCAACATCTGAATATGATACAATTGAGACTATTGCATTCCAGTTATATGATTGACTTATTAAAAGGATTCAGTACCAATCATCAAGAATCGTATATGTACTGAGGCAGGTTCATGCCCAAACAACTAATATGTTCTCGACACACGGTGATTGAAATTGGTTCCTTGGATTTGTTAAGACTGCGTTAGTATATTTTTTATGCCTGTGGTTCAAGTGTACCAATTGCCCCACTAATTGTTGGGGCTATGATAGACCCCCATATAAACATGAACTGTATGTATATACTACTCGCTGGTGCTTCTCTCATCCATATTATCTTGTAACATTAGGATGTCCTCAATATATACATTTGATTTGACATTTGGGTGGCATCCGTTGGGTGATACAATTTGTGTTCTAGCACACATAGGGCTCTAGCCCTTTATGCAGGATACATGTATTTTGTCAGATATATTCAGATTTTAGAAGTGTCATACTATCTTCGATCGCTTCGACTATTGGGTTGAGCCTATCTGGGAATTAGACTAACAGCCTAATACGGGACTCCGTTGCATCACAACGCCATATAACTTAATAGCTGTTTGTTTTCATCTCAGTTTTGGCTCGACCCGCTGACTAGCGATCGACAAATGTCATGATTAGCTTGTTTTAGTTTTGGTTCATCTTGCACACTGATAACATGAATGGCCCGTCTTAGAGGATTCAGAGCGATCGAGCATACAGCTCCCATGAGCCTCTCCTGTCGGCACCTCAGTGATGTGCTGTATGATCTTTAACATATGCGGTATATAAGACTATGTTTTTTCATACTTTGCTCTACCTCATGTAGCTGATATTGTGAACATAATTCTCATAGTTTACTTGAATAATTTGTTCAATTTTAAATGGGGATTCTTTTTGGGTTGTCACATTGTCACGTGTGGTTGTTGACGTCATCGCTGGCTGACCTAAGCCGACCTTGGCGCCAAGTAACGTTTAAGAGGGGTGAGTGTTCACTTGTGTACTTGTCTTGAGAAAGGCCAAATTATGTGGCCGAAACGTTGACCAATAAATTATTGTCCTAGAATAAGAAGACCTGAGAGTGCTCTCTTGATTCAACATTACTATTGTATTTGGCACCAGTGACTGCACCCAGGCAATGTACCTTGAACTGTGAGTGCTTCCTGTACACGATTTTGTTATATATATATATATTATATATATACTAGTATGAAAGCCCGTATACACGGGCTAAAGTGCACCCAGTGGCCCCTGCTGCTGCCCTGGGGCAGACACAGGCGGTGAGCCGTCCGGAGCTCCCCGCGCATTACTGGAGTCGTGCACAGTAGAGACTCACTGAACACGCTGATCCTTAACCCTTTAAGTGCCAGAGTGGTACGGAATGCATTGCTTTTGCTTTGTGGTTTCACTCACAGCGGAGCTGACTGTGTGCAAAACCACACATGCACAGTAGAGACTGCAGGAACAGCAGTCTCTACTGCGCATGTGCAGTTATAGCTCCCAGTGAGTGACGCATTCTACCACTTTATGTTACAGGAGGATATATATATATATATATATATATATATATATACATATATATATATATATATATATATATATATATACATATATATATATATATATATATATATATATATATATATATATATATATATATATATTTATTAAGCTGCAGCCATTGGCAATCCAATGCAGGATGAAGGCCTGAGGGAATGGACCATAATCTGCCATGCTGGTCCAGTGCGGGCTGGCAGATATGTGACCCTTCCGGGGACTATAACCTGCGACCTTGCGGTTTGAGCAGATTCCCCACAGCTGGTGCATTATCCAACTGATATATATTCCAATATGTAATACTACCTTTTATATTGAACTAACATTTAAATTTTATGAAAACAAGCTTTCAAGAGATAAACTCAATTTCTCAAGTCTGAAGCATTTTTGAGAAAGGGAGTTGCCTTCATAAAATTGAAATGTTAATCCAATAAAAAGGTATTTTTACATACAGGAATACTCATTAATTTGACCTCTACACCACTGAACTAACATGGCTAACCCAAATTATATGTATTTTTTTCAATTTAAGTTACCTTTCCCTTTTCAAGAACATAATATGATGGAATGATTGTCAACAATATACGAATCCAGCATCGTCTTACGAAGAGTCAAATAATGCCATATGCATTATTCTCATCTTCTTATAGTAAATTGCATCAATCCAAGATGCTGGTTGCTTTAAAATTATATAAAAGCCTAGATTCCATTGCAGCTGATCATTCTTTTTTTCTAGTAAATTCTTAATAAAGTTATCAACTGGAATCGAATCTAAAACAAAGTCAGACATTGGTATAATTTTCCTGGTAGAAAAACATGATTCTCTTTTATTAAAAATATCTAACCAAATTTGTTGATAGATGTACTGATTCTAAAACAGAAGTAGGTGACCTTCAGCCCTGCAGCTATCGGGGAATACAACACCCCAAGGGTGGTTAGGAATAATGGGATTAATAATTTATAATCTCCTATAAATGAAGTGCAAAAAGTTACCTATACCATGGAATACAATTTATTGGATCTGATGGACCATCTTAACAGTCTGTCGTAAAGTACAGAGCTTTTGAAACCACAAACATTTTTTCCTTCAAGAGAACACTTAAAGAAGAAATGTGTGCTTTTGAAATACCTGTGTGCTTGATGAAGAACTGTTAATTAGTTATATTAAAATATGTAAATTGCAATATTTATAATGCTGATGTATACTATATAACAGTACTAAAAACGTAAAAATATAACAATGAAAAGGAAAAAATTCAAATTCTTTTATTTTGAAATATAATATTTCATTGGAGCATAGTACTTATAGCAAAAACAAGCAATTTAAAATTAGTATTTGCAGGCTAACATAAATATGTCTTGGAGATTTATAAACGTTTTCAAATTCAACATTTTTTTATTACAGTAATTTAACTAATAGGAATGTGCCATATTTTGGACATATGCTCTTATGCATTACGCTTTTTTCACATGTATTTCTAAACGGAGCAAACTGTGCTATGTGGGACAGAGCCAATGACACACTAGATAACACTTGTCAAGGGTGAGACCAGTATTTGATTCTAGCTGTTCATAATCTCTTTGTTGGCAAGGAAATAGACTATCACTGACAGCTGGAGAAATAGACATGATCCATACAAAACAGAGAATTATGTAAATACTATGTTTTTAGTCTTATGTTATTATGTTATCTGTTGCACTGAATAAATGGGCCCAAACACAAAACTTCCTTGTATATGTCTGATTCATTAGAAAATTGTATATACTGTTTTCATTTTGTGTACTTTTAAATTAATCCTCTATTTAAACATATAATCTCAGAATTATGTTTAACCTTTTTTTATTCTCCTGGTGATTGTACAAACATTCACATTTTTCATTTGATGCAATTTACAAATTATGGCCTACATTTCATTCCAGCAGAAAAAAAATCTGCGGAGCAGCTATTTACTGCATCAGCAGATTTTTTCTGATGGCCAAATTTAAAATAACATTGTGGCTCAGTGCTAGAATCTGATTGCCAAATTGTCTTTTTCTCTGGAAAAAAAATCCTTTTGGGACTCTAAAAAAATAATTAAATATTATTCCAAAGTGAGGTTCAAGGAGACCAAATAAGACCAGACCTTGGTCTCTTCTCATGGCAGGATCATATTGGAGAAACCCACCTGGTCCCATATCTGATTCACAGTGTCCGTACGCACCCTCCTCTCATCCCTGATAGCATCACTTAACTTGTCCTTTGTAGGATTGCAGATATTTCACTGATTTAACTGACATGCCACCCCTACCCCCAATTTCCTATTTAAATATCTAATTAACAATTATATTGCCAGTTTGGCTAGAATTAGAAAGTAAACTAAATCAAAAGAAGTAAAATTTAACCCTAAAAAGGTAAAAAGCAAAATGTCGCAGCACAGACACTTGAAGAAGCTTTTAAAATCACCTTTATGTTGAATTATTTAGATTTATACATCATGCTAAGTAAGGTATGCTACATAGGAAATGGCATTTCTTGTGGTAGCCCTATATTACATCCCGCACTCAGTGGCACTGCTCAGCAATGAATTGCTCTCTTCCGCTAACACTGAAAGCGTTAAGTGTCAATGAGTTGTGGTGACGTAGGGCTAAGACAGGAAGTGCCTGTGTGGCATGGCTTAAGTAGCATAATTTATAAATCTAAACAAATTAAAATCTAATTTTCTAAATAAACATACCAAATACAACAAACAGATGATTATAAAAACTCTTGGAAAATTGTTAAAGTTGCCTGTAGGTGATAGGGATGGAAGAAAAGGTCAGTTGTTTTTCTGCACAAATTTTTGCTGAAAGCCCACTATTCTCTATTTTTTTAGGAAACTCCTGCACCTAAAATATTTTCTGTGAGAACTTTATCAGATTCCACCTATACCTGAAACATCCGACAGGGGTTCAGACTCAGTACATATAATTTTATAG
The DNA here is from genome assembly GCA_037306005.1 of Rhinophrynus dorsalis. Taxonomy (NCBI): domain Eukaryota; kingdom Metazoa; phylum Chordata; class Amphibia; order Anura; family Rhinophrynidae; genus Rhinophrynus; species Rhinophrynus dorsalis. Next base: position 116,082,814 of record CM074720.1, read on the forward strand.
CTACCATTGCAGTGGGACAAGTGAAGGTCAGTATGTGTGGTTCTATGACTACTGTGGGAAAATGCTTTGGGATAGTATGTGTGGTTCTATGACTACCAGGGCAGTGGCACAAGACTGTGGGGTCAGTATATATGGCTCTATGGAAGTGATGACGGGCAGTCAGAGGCCTGACAATGTGGCTGGCAGGGAATGATGGGAATTGTAGTTTGACAACAGCTGGGAGACCTAACTTTGTCAAGCCCTATGGCTGCAAATGCAGGGACAAGACTGGAGAAGTCAGAATGTGTGATCCTATGGCTCCTGTGGGACAATATTGGGGGGTGTCAGTATGTATGACACTATAGCTACTGAGGGAGAAGGCTTTGGGTCAGTATGTGTGGTTTTATAGCTACCAGTGCAGTGGGAAGATGTTGGGAGACTATATACATCTTTGATTCTATAGCTACTGTGGGACAAGACTGGGGATTAGGATGTGTGGTTCTATGGCTGCCTTTACAAAGAGAAAAGGATTGGGGGGGTAGTATGTGTGTTGCTATGGCTACTATGGGGCAAGGCTGGGAGTCAGTATGCCTAGTTCTGTTTCTACCAGTGTAATGGTACAAGACTATGGGGTCAGTATGTGCGCTTTTATAGCTAACAGTGCAATGGGACAAGGTTGGGGGAGTAAACGTGTGGTTCTTTGGCTACCATGAGACAAGGCTAGGGGTCAGTATATCTGGATCCATGGCTACCAATGCAGTGAGACAAGGCGGGGGTGGTGTCATTATGTGTGCATCTGAATAAAGTGGAAAAACTGCAATTTTTCCACTTTTCTCTTCTGAGGCAAACACTCATAATAATGTTACTATTTTATAGAAAAACAGACAGCAGCATACCTCCCAACATTTCAAATGGCCAAAGAGGGACACTTTTGTTGTAGGTGGTGTTGCTGAGGGTGTGCCAAGTGGGCAGGGCATTACCAATAATTTGTATGTTATTTCAAACCTACTGACATCTATTTGTGTGACTGTATAAATCATTTAGAGCAGGACCAAAGCATTTTATTTAAACACATATAGTGAAGTTTAAACAAACATCAATGTGATAGACTTATATACACACAACACAGTCTGATCTACTAAAAAAGAGGAACACCAGGGTGGGAAAGAGGGACAGAGAGATTTGGGTCTCAAAGAGGTACTGTCCCTCCTAAATAGGGACATTTGGGAGGTATGCAGCAGCCCTAACACCTTTAACCCCTTGGGGATCAGAGTGGTACAGAACTCCATCTATTCCTCTAGGAGTTGATGGTGAATAGTCTAGAAAGATATTGTATATTCAAGAACACAAATATCCTATCTACACATCAAAGTAAACATTTTCCTGAAGAAGTAAGCGTTAATCAGAAAAGAAAAAACCCTCGCAGCACTGACACCATTAATATGTATGTGCAAAAAAGTGACATTAATGTAAAGAAGAAAGAGCTGCGGTACATGATGGAGCTTCCCATAAATCTCTTATTCCGTGCTTCTCAATCTTTTTTTTTTTTTTGGCTCGAGGCATCCCTGCCCGTCAGTCTAGAATTTTCAGAGAAAGCGTATCATAATAATTCCATTAACTGCACATTAAACCTGTCTTACAGTGTTAACATTTCAATATATTTAAGATAAATTTTAGCCCACTACATTTGTATCATCATTGCCCATTGTATCAGTGAAATTAAGTACATTATGGTGTACAAGCTGTTAGAAGGAGAAGGAGAAAATATATGCTAGGACAGGAAAAAACTCCAATGCTAAGAGACTATAATTGTGTGATTAGTGCCCAGATATGAACTGCATGTAAAGAAGAGGCTTTAGGACCATGTACACAAGGGAATGCAGCAATTCATGGGCCACCCAACTGAACAATAGCGAACAAATAAAGAGTCCTATTGATGTTAATGAGACTTCAACCTCTTAAATGCTAGAGAGGTCCCCAACACATATACATATTTAGCATTTAAGGGGTTAAAGACAATATTTAAATGAATGTGAATTTTAATTTTCTTGCTATAGTGCAGTCAGTATGCCCCAAAATTGCACCACAATCTTTGTGCATATGGTTCCAAAGAAACTTACATTCAAAAGTAGAGTAGAGGAATTCTACTTAATTACAAATACCAAATGTGAGAGGCTCTGAGGGCAAACAAAAAGCACAATGGCATGTTGTACCACTAGTAACCCTTAACCCTTTAAGGGACAGGAAAATCTGAGGTTGTTTTCTTTTAAGGACTGGAGTAATTCTGACCTTTTTGACTATGTCTTTGTTCAACAGTGTTTTCCCTCTTAGGCTTTTATTCCACCCCCATAAATTATATATTGTTTTTTTAAGCACAAATAGGGCTTTCATATGATACCCCACTTATATGAATAACCCACCATTTACTTTATTAAAATTAAAAAAAGGTAAAAAAAACCACCACTTTTGTTTTTTCTCTTGGGATCAATTCGGCACAAAGGGTTACATTTTTATGGAGACTGCATGAAAGGTATGACCGGTCAGTCATACCTACAACATGCGCAGTTTAAAGTGGCCACTGTCCCCGCCGGGTGAAAATCCCCTTCTCCCTTTTTCCCACCCTATTTTGTCACTTTTTTATCCCTGACATTTGGCGGTGTGTATAAGTGTATTACATGGCTCCACAACAATCACACTTCAAAAATTGTTTAAAGAGATTTTTTTTTTTTAAGATAAAATATTTTTTTGTAAAAAAAAAAAAAGTGTGTTGTGTTTTAAAAAAAAAAAAAAAAAAGTATCATTGCAGGTCAGAAATTGACCTGCATTTAGCCAGCCTCCAGCACCAGCAGTGAAGGTGTTAATACCCCCAGCTGCTGTACTTTCATTTACCACTAGGTGTCTCCTCACTTTGATAGCAAGGGAGACAGAGGCAGAGGAGACACTCAGAGACAGCATGCTTTCTGTACTGCCTCTGTCTCTCAGAATGCCAGTACATGTGGTCGCTGCTACAGCAATCACATGATCCGGCACAAGCAAGAAGGGCTGAGACTGAACGCTCTGGTCTCGGAGCACTCAGTCTCAGCCTGGAATTAATGATAGCAGCGTGCACGGAGGCACGCTGCAATCATTTAAGCCAAGACGGTCCTGGACCGTCATGGGTCCTTAAGGGGTTATGGAGGAACAGAGGTTTCAACTTCAGCAGAGGAAGGGTTTTTTATGGCTGTTAAATTGTGGAATTCCTTGCCCAAACATGTTGTAATGGCAGATACAATGGATACATTTAAGAGATTAGATTCCTATTTTAGCAGAAGGGAACATACAAGGTTATACCGTGTGTTAATGGATAAACAGGTAGTTCAGGTAAACAGAGTAAAACCCATTAAATAATTGTAAAAGCTTATATAATTCTTATTTTCTTGGTTATACTATGACAAAGTTTGAACTTGATGGGGATGTATCTTTTTTCAATCTAATTAACTATGTATCTATGTAACTATGGATTCAGCATGTTTAATTACATGCTTAGGTTGGACCAATATATCAGTCTTTTAGAGGTCTATTATAAGGGCAGTTTTAAGAACCCCTGATGACCCTGCTGGAATTGTGAATGGAGGCCCCCAGTTATAGGTTAACATTTAGTTGAAGCCTTCCTTTTTTTCCTTTCCTGATTGTGTGAAAATCAGCCACATATATGAGTTGTGTACCCAGAACAACCTCACTCCTCACTAACCATATGCTCACAGGATTAAAATTGTTCCTTGTTTTAAAGCTGGCACTGCTGGGAACCCAAGGTGATGTCCCCTGAAAGATGAGGCTCCAGACAAAGAATAGGTATACCCATGCATTAAAATGCCCCTGCCTGTGATGAAATTAACTCCTTCACTATGTATGTATTGTAATTGTGCAGCTGCCTATCCTCCCTGCTTTGCACATGTTCCCAGCCTCATACCATCCCTCTCTTTTTTTTTTTAATGAGTGGTAATGTGGACATCTAATAAGACATACATGTGTAAGGTTAGATTTAAATCCCATTATTAAAGAACTACAACATGACATACAGTGATACATACTCTTTCCATATTTCAAAGGTTTATTTTAAAGTATTAGATATCTGATAAGGAGATATCAGTGGCTTTCATTGCCAATATTAACTGAAATGAATTATCAAGACAGTAAACATATGCATCCAAGGTTTAATTAAAAATCCTGAAGGCTGGTGACCTACATCTACTAAGGCCAATTTACTGAGCAGAATCTGAGCAATTCTGGGATAAATTGTATGAATTCCAGGGGACAAAAAGAGCCAGCATTCTTATCAGATGAAATGGAGGTCTCCAACACATTGTTTTGCAATGCATTGGAGACTTCACTGGCATTCAAGTAGAACCAATGGTATGGTGAACTTTAGAACTAATAAAAGTTATTGCTTCACAAAATCTATTCTACATTTAAGATATCAATTTAGGCTTTTGGAAAAACTGAAAAATGGGATCACATAAAGTGATGTAATGCATCAGACAAGAACTTATCAATAAACATATTGTTGTGACCACACTAATTATTGTATGTAACAGTGGAGCAAATGTACAAATCTACCAGCATCTCCACTGATGTCAGCCTCAAACATCAATGGCTGTACTTCAGGCTATCCACAGTTTATGAACCCTCTAGTGCATGCTGGTAAACACGCTACTGTCATTATTACTTAAGTGTTTGCAAGCCCTTTAGGCAGGGAAATGGTGGAAAGTTACATAATTGTCTCTTCATCTTGTTTACCTGTAGACTAGCCCATTGTTCTCCCCCTAGCACAAGTGGCATTAAATGGATAATTCTTAGTGTAACTACTTAGTAAATTGGTGTTAGGCAACTGTAGGGCTGGAAAATGTATTCCTGCATCTATTTTTGCTCAGATTCTTATTCGCATGCCTGGCAACCTTCTTGTCCCAAGTCCGCAGAGAAAGCTGAGATGTGAGTGGGTGGGGCTTTAATCAAGACAGTTGAAAGGAGGCCTTTCCCATGAAATAGGTGGGAAAGCAGGTCGAATCGAGCAAGAGAGGGATGAAAAGACTGAAAGTGGGCAGGGTCCCCACAGAACTCATCAAACAGGAGAATCAGCCTCTGTCCCAGGAGACCTGATAATTCAATCTCCAGGGCAGATCTGGGTAGTTCCCAGTTGTGTGTTTTCATATATTTCCCCCGTTTTTATTAAAATATAAGCTCTGTATAACACATTGTCTGTATGTACATATAAAGGGATAAATATATCCATACTGAGGTTTAGCCATCGAATGCTAGAATGCTCTCCGATGCATTGTTTTGCAAAGGATTAGCGTCCTCCCTAGTATTCAAAGGATTAAAGGAGCAGTAAACTTTTTTTATGAAAACCTATGTTATAGAGCTATTCCTTTAGAGTAAAACAAGGGTACTCCTAACCCTGTCAGTTGTTTTATTCAAACTTTATAACAGTTCAAATAACCAGGAAGTGAATTTATTGTGTTTACTTCCTGATAGTTCTAACTGCCAGGAAGTGACTCGGCAGTTTCTATCACATTCTATGGAGGACTGTAAGTCACTGACTTTCCTCTCCACTGGAATGTAACAGAATAATTAATTGAAATTTGACCACTAGAGGGAACTGCTAATGTAAAACAACACAGGTTTAAACAGAGATAACACTGGAAATATACATCTCTCAACAGTGGGGGTACACTTATTTTACTCAGCAGGAAATGCCCTACAATATATATATTTTCATAAAAAAAGTTTACTTCTCCTTTAAAGGTTTTCCTAATGAGCTCCTAGATACAGAATTTGCAAGATTATGTTTCACTTCAATGTGTTATTGTTATGTTTTTTTTCTTATGAGAAAACTGCTTCATTTTTTTTTTTTAAATAACAGCATTAGCTAGAACAAAATCCCAGTTTAGACAAACAGGAAAAAAATATGGTGCATCCCTGTGTGGTGATGTTAGAAGAGGGAAGATTGGGAGAATCATCTTAGCGGGAGACTAATACTCATCATTCTCAGCTGCAGCTGAGCCCACGTTGATTGACAGGCAGAGAAGAGCCGGAAGAGCAGCTACTATCCCACAACTGCTGGCATCCAGGCTTGATGGAGATTTAATTTAGGATAATTAACTGTATATTGAAAGTTTAAGGAGCTGTGTAAAATTGCCTTTTAGATAACAGAGGCACATAAAGGCTAAAAAAAAATTAACAAAAAGCATGTAGTATTGCAATTTTTGAAAACAGTTGAACAATTGAGCTAACCTGTTTCATAGTGCTACTGGGTCTTGTGTAAAAAAAAATATTTTATTATTATGCTGAAAGTTCAAATATCCATTGATAAAATGAGAATTTTGTTTAGTGGCTTTTTTAACACACACTGGTATAATTAATAATATATCTCAATAAAATCACAAAGAAAAAGTTAGGTCGAACTTCATTTTTTGAAATATTAGAACTAGTACTTTAAACTCTGGCAGATGCTGCAAAGGCCTAAGGTCAGATTTGAATATATATATATATATATATATATATATATATATACCGTAAAATCTCAGGTATAATACGCACAATTTTACCCCACTTCACCTTATGTGAAGTGGGGGGTGCATATTATACTCGAGAGTTTTTTATTTTAAAAAAAATTAAGCCGGCCAAAACCCTTCTCTCCCTCCCCTGACACTATCCGATTCTAAAATGCCACTTACTTTCTAAAAAAAACATTATCAGGAAACATGTAAACGATATGAATCTTCCCCTGTGGGCGGCATGCTTGCATTCGCCGCCCGATTCCTTCAATCGGCTTTCAGGACCTACCGTCTCCAGCCAATGGTAATGCCCTGTGAGAATCTGAAGGTCCTCACAGGGCAGTACCATAGCCAGAGGGAAGTGGGCGGCGAATGTAAGCGTGCCGTCTGCAGGGGAAGATTCACATTGTTTACATGTTTCCTGATAATGTTGAAAATGTGGGGACTTGTCTTATGAAGAAAGTAAGTGGCATTTTAGAATCGGATAGTGTCAGGGGAGGGAGGGAAGGGTTCTGGCAGGCTTAATATTTTTTTTCATAAGAGGGGAAACAAGGGTGTGTATTATACATAGGCACTCTTGTTTTCCCCTAAAATCTTGGGCATAATATACACCTGCGTATTATACACAGGTACGTATTATACCTGAGATTTTATGGTATATATATATATATATATATATATATATATATATATATATATATATATACATACATACATACATATATGTACACACACAGTAGATAGATAGAAAGACAGAGATATAGACACATATATAAAGATATAGGGTGTCATTGTTTTTCCTAACCAGAAAACCAGATTTATCTTTTACTGTGGCTTTATCTCACCCCTTCATCCAACCTTCATGTCATCTCACTCTGGCCTGGTCCATTTTGTATTTGGGAAGGAGTAAAACAATGGGATGTGAGCCTGGAGGGGTGGGGAGAAGGGACATTAGAGGTCTATGTTAAAACAATACAGGGAGAACAGCTCCCTGCACCTATAATTGTATCTATTTTCATACCATAAGCATGTCTTATTTGTTTGCTTTTTTTACATGCTGGTGCTAATAGCTTAATAAATAAGTACAGCTAATTTGGGATGATGTGAAGGAGAATTTCGAACTGTTTTTTGCAGTATTGGAATAAAAATAACAGGGCTTATAATTTCCACTCGCCAATAGCCAATGACGAGTGAAAATTCAGCCCTGGTGGGTATTTTATGGCTTGCAGTGGCAAGTAACTTTTCAGGTCTGGCTAGTAGCAAAGGACTTTTTTTTAAGCTCTGAACATAATATCATTTTCAGGTTTGCCCATACCTTTGATAAATATATAGTGAAATATTTTTATTTAAACATATTTTTATAAAGTGGATCCATATGGACCTCAGTGTATAGGAAGGAGTGTTCTGAAACTCCCTTTTGGTGTACCTTGTTCACATACTATATATTTGATACATGCCAATGAGACATTTCTTGTGATTGTGAAGGAAGGTTTTAGGCAAAGGTTTTAGTCTTCCACTCTAACAGGTCACAACTGTTGGTATCTGGAACTAAATAATGATGTACAGCAGCTTTCTTTAATAACTTTATTTGCAAGTAAAATAATCCCTGTAATATCATGGTATGATCAAAGAACTTGCCAATTATTATGACTGAATCTTGTGCATTTAAATCTGTATCTGGTGGCTGTAAGTCTGCACTCAGATGTCCCTACACATTAGGGTCTAGGATTTCACCTAGCTTCTTCTAGTCTAATGCTAAATGGGTTACATCTTGGCTGGACACTGTTGAAATTCTTTCATGTGGTTTGCATCAGTACGGTTGTTGCAGCAATGTTGATTCTTCAACATCATTTAGTGGCTCTGTGAATAATATGTTGTTTAAAATTAAACAGTACATCAATTGTAGAACTGTCAATGTAGTTTATATGATACAGTGTGGAGAGTATAACATTCAGCACGTAGGATGTGCTTCTAAGCAGTCATATGTTGAAGACTATTCTCAGAGAACACCTGTACTCTGTGGATAGTAAAGATCTGACTAGTACTGTTAGCAGGCAATTGCAGAATTTAGTGATAGCGATATCTCATATTTTCAGTTAAAGGCAAAAGAAAGAGCTTTTCTTTCAGTTAGAAGAGATATCTTTTCTCTGCTGTGTTGCACTGAGGATAGGTGGATTTTTTAAATGAGTTCAGCGTACCTAAAGGACTTCATTCTAAATCAGATGTTACCCATTAGGGTTAATATCTAATAATACATTATGTAAGAAAGCCATTGCAATACGCATTTGAAACATTTCTGCTCTATTACTTACATAATGTTTTAATTAAAATATAACCCCTAGTCTATCATATTAAACAATTGTTTGTAATCAGGTGGATAATAAAGCAGGGTGTCATTTCTGAGTTGTTCTTGCCTAGCAATTGCTAAACAAACTTATAACAAGGTATTTTAAACAAGCTACAATGTTAAAGGTCTTTTCAACTGTCTAAAATACCATTCATTTAGTCATGTTGCCTAAACAAATCCAAAGGTTTTAACTCCACAACATCATAAAAAAGCCATTTAAAAAAGGCTAACATTTTAGGGGAGAAGTGTTAAAGGGATAGTTATGTTTCATAATAAAAGCAGCTCTAATTAATCATCATAGTATTTGGATTTTGGAGGGTGTCATTTCAATTCTGTCAGAGTTGTAGTTCAAGTGTAATTCAATGACAAATTATCCCCCTCCCGCCCCTTTTACTGATGTAACACTGCTCAGCCAGATCAGAAGGGAGGTGCCCAGGTAGACTGCAGAGAGGGACAATCTTCAATTAAGATAAGGGAAAAACCTGAAAAACTTGTCAAGGGGGCAGGGCTTTCATTGTTCTCATAGGAAAAATATTGTCCCCTTCTGTTATCTGTCTGGTTTATGGACTGGATTCCACATCGGAGAAGAGATGGCTTACACTAGGTAAAAGGGGCGGGAGGGGGAAACTTTGCTTGTGAATATCTCTGAAACCATAAAGGTTTGAGAGATAAGACTTATATCGTTCTTAATGTTTTTTTAATGCCTACAAAATAAAGAAGATAAAACAAAGTATTACTATCCCTTTAACATGAGTCTGCACTAAAACAGGTTCTGGTATACATTTGCTAGTGCTGCTCCCATTCATCTCCTATTTACTTAATTCTTGTATCAAAAATGATCCTCTTAATGTCTCTTCCTCCAAGGGGAGTGCCGCAAGAGTTGCAGGAGTACATTGGTGTTTTGGGGGATTCTGTTCACAGCACCTTGTTTACTGTCATGAACTAAACATTATACAGTGGGTATTGGCATAACCGTACTCAACTTCCATGTATTTACTATTGGAGAAGCTTTATGAGCTTGCTTGCATTAAAATCTTGGCAACAAGGGAATGTGTCCATTGGTATGCATTAAAGTGGTCAAACTCTCTACTGCATACCCTGTAGTGAAGATGAGGTCAGTGTCTTAGCACCGAAAATGAGTTGCGCTGACAGATTTGTCCATGTGGGTGTACTTTGAGCCTGATATACTAAAATGAGCTGAACTAATTTTGTAGCAAAGCACCTTTATGGTTTGAGAGATATTCACAAGCAAAGTTTCCCCCTCCCGCCCCTTTTACCTAGTGTAAGGTATCTCTTCTCAGTTGTGGAATGCAGTCCATAGACCAGACAGATAATAGCATGGGACAATCTTCTTCCTATGAGAACAATAAAAGCCCTGCCCCCTTGACAAGTTTTTTAGGTTTTTCCCTTATCTTAACTGAAGATTGTCCCTCTCTGCAATCTACCTGGGCACCTCCCTTCTGATCTGGCTGCGCAGTGTTATATCATTAAAAGGGGTGGGAGGGGGATACTTTATCATTGAATTACTCTTAAACTACAACTCTGACAGAATTGAAATAACACTCTACAAAGTCCAAATAATATGATGATTAATTAGAGCTGCTTTTATTATGAAACATTACTATCCCTTTAAGGCCTATTTAAATCAATGGAAATTTTGTGAATGTTGATCTGTCTCCTATGGCACAATTGGTTTCCCAGAATGACTCCAGTTCTTAGTAAGCTCTTTCTCTTTAAGGTAAAAGATAAGTTGAAATATCAGACTCTGGAGCTAGCTACTGTCCCGTGTACTTCTTTAAGGAAGGAAGATCTGCTATTATACTGTTTATTGCAGACAGGATATTGCAACTCAGTTGAGACCACAAATAACATAAATATTAAAAAGATGGCATTTTTAGAAAGGAAAACTTCCCTTTTTTTGCTGTCCCTGTCACCTTGCTTTGACAAGCCGCAACCAAAAGCATGAAAAACTTTTATGCCAAGGAATTAGGGGCGTTAGACTTTAGCAAAACAAAACCAACGTATAATTGTTAAAAATGTGTGTCTGTAACCCTTTGAGTGCCAGAGAGGTATCCAACGCATTGCAACACAATGCGTTGGATACATCTTTGGCACTCAAAGGGTTAATATATTCACAATATACAACCTCTGTGGAAGTTTAGTTTTATTATACTGAATGCCTTGACCAGTTATTTAAAGTAGTTATGTCAACTTAACCCTTTGAGTGTCAGAGGAGTACACAACGCATTCCAAAACAATGCGTTCTGTACCCCTTTGGCACTCAAAGGGTTTGGACAAGTTTGGTTTGTTTTGCAGAGGATCTGATTACATTGTACTAGCTATTTTTCCTCAAATTCATTTTGAGAAATTAATGGTTGTATTTTGATTGTACAATGTGGAACTATATACTAATTCCTGGCACACTATGCTAATTTGTTTTGTTTAATGCCAAGTTTACTTCGTATTAGAAATGCCCCCAATGTATGGAATCTGCCTCGACTCATTCATAGCAATGTGTGGAATAATATTGGCCCAGCACTGAAACTAATTAGCATAATGGGCAGCACAGTGGCTCAGTGGTTAGCACTGTTGCCTTGTAGCGCTGGGGTCCTGGGTTTATATCCCACCAAGGACAACATCTGCAATGAGTTTGTATGTTCTCACTGTGCTTGCGTGGGTTTCCTCCAGGTACTCCGGTTTCCTCCCACACTCCAAAAACATACTGATAGGTGAATTTAGATTGTGAGCCCCAATGGGGACAGGAACCAATATGAGTGTAAAGCGCTGCGGAATCTGTGTGCACTATATAAATAAAGGATGATTATTATTAATGTGCCGCTTTGTGTCAGCGACAAATAAAGTTTTATTTCTCAAAAATGATTTATCTTACACACAACAGATAGGAAATTTTTATTTCTCTTCAAAGTGGACCTTCCGCCTTCATTTGTTTGCCTATTTGAAAACTAGATTAAAAACTGCCTATATGTCATATTATCCAAAAGACCAGCAAATGGACAATTAACCCCTTAAGTGCCAGGACCTTCATGGGTAAACTTGTGTTAAGAACCCATGAAGGTCCTGGCTCGTCATGAAATTCAGGGGTCCCTGAATTCATTTAGCAAACAAAAAGCTCTGTGGTCTTTAACTGCCAGCCACACAGCCGGACATTGAGGGGTTAAGGAGATATTCACACTTGTTCCCATATGCTAATGTATGCTAATTGTGCTACCCGTGGATACCAGTAATGCTTCATATGCTAATTAAGGTTCTAGTGGCATTTCCTATGGTAATGAAGCCTTTTCAGTGACATGTCATATTTTAATGAAGGTTTCATTGACACTACATATGCTAATGAAGGTTTCAGCGACATGCCATATGCTAATGAAGGTTTCAGCGATATTGAGTATGCTAATTAAGTTTTCAGTGACATGTCACATGCTAAGGACAGTTTCAGTGATATGTCATATGATAATGAAACTCTGTGTAGTACAAGGGAAATTCACTTTTACTTTTCCCATAAATAAATGTGTGAATTTCTCCTAAACTATACATCTACTGGAATTTTGGTTACCATGACACATGACGCATGACACATGACATGAATGAAGTATTCAAATATGTAAAGAAAATCCAAGGTGATAGTACACTTTAAAAGTAATTGAGATCATCTTAGAGTCCATTATACACTTGAAAAAGAGATAAATCTCAATGCATTCTTCCTGGTAAAACCACTTTACTTATTTGTTATTTTATTTGTTTAGAAAGTTCTTTAGTGGGAAGATTACGTTGAGATTTTTCTTGTTTTCAAGTATGTCTTAGAGAGCATTTACTAAAAAGGTACACATTTAAAGATATAGAAACTAAACAAATTAATGTATACTACATGAATAAAAGTAATGTGAACAACACTTTGTTTTTAAATACAAATAAGCTGTAGCTTTTAAGGGAGAAGATTTGATTTTTTTAGGTACATTATTCCAGGCTTTTGGAGCTCTGTAGGAGAAGGTAGATCAAGATGCTTCTTTATTGTACTTTGCAATAGTCAGTGAATTGCCGGCAGTGTTGTGGAGGATAAAGGAAGTATGAAGAGCTGGAGCAGGCATCCTTCTCAAGCAGTGTGGGATAATCAGGGAGTTTCTGGCAATGGGGCAAATTTATCAAGAAATATGGAGAACTGACATATCTAACTGCTAACACTGGAGTGGAAGTTAGAGTAGGCATACTATTCAGGTAGAGTGGAAGAGTAATTGAGTTGTTGGCATAGGAGCAGAGATTATAGGAAGTATGGAGAGCTGGAATAGGCATACTACTCAGGTAGTGTGGAATAGTCAGTGAGTTGCTGCCAGTGGAGTGGAAGTTATAGAAAGTATGGAGAGCTGGAGTAGAAATACTACTCAAGTAGTGTGGAAGAGTCATTGAGTTGCTGGCAGTAGAGCGGAAGTTATAGGAAGTGGATAACTTTTAAAAGGTCACATGTACATCCATATAGTGTATTAGCCATGATAAAAATGGCAAAAAATACGACATGAGAATCTTGCATTGCATGAAAGGGCGAGATTCTCAAGTCGCTCCATGAAATGTCGCAAAGAGGCCTCTTATAATTATCTTGATTATAAAATGCTCCACTCTGTCAATCTACATGCAGAAAAGGGGAGAGAGAGCCCAGAGCAGCATTCTTCAACACTGGGATCAGGGTATTGCTAGATCACCGGAGTTAAAGGAATCTGTACTACAATGGTTGGGGCTTTTTAAGGTATGAAGTAATGGCATTTTAAAATAAAGATAATTATAAGAGGATGCTTTTCGATGTTTCATGGCGCGACATGAGAATTTCACATTCTCACGCAGTGCGAGATTCTCATGTCGCCATTTTTATCAAAAGAACATGCAACCTTTTAAAAGGATACAATAGTATGGAGAGCTGGAGTGAGCATACTGCTCATGTAGTCTGGTAGCTTTCCAGAGAAGTGGTTTTAAACTTTATAAATAAATAAATACATCTCAAATGAAAAGTAAAGTCTGGGAACCAAGGGACATATACAATAAGCTAAAAAAGGAGCAGTTCTGGAGGAAACCAACTATACCATCAAGGTAAAGAAAAAAACACAAATCCTTATTGATTTATATGGGGCTTTTAACTGCTTGAGTGCTTGAGAGGTCCCCAAAGCATTACCAAGCAATACTTTAGAGTTCTGTTTAGCATTCAAGGGGGAGATGCCTTAAGGTGTGATAAAGAGGTGATAAAGCGGAGATAACTTTTCCAGTGATACCCCTTCTCCAATTCTTATGTTATTCTGTGGTGTCTATGCACTAAGATCTCTCCAGCTTTGGAGATCTCAGTACATAGCCTCTAAAGAATAGCATAGGAACTGGAGATGTGATATCACTGGACAAGTAATCTGCACTTTATCACCTCTTTATCACACTTTAGTGCATAACCCCCAGGAGTTAAAAGCCCCACAGAAATCACTGGGGATCTTTATTTGTCCCCTATGAAGTAGTTGATTTGCCCCAGAATTCCACTTGGTCTTCTTAGTAAAGGTGTAGCCAGCCCTTGTCCTCAAGAGTTACCACCAGTCCATGTTTCTGGATATCCCTGAATGAGCACATGTAGACTGATTCAAGTGACTGAGCCACTAATTAGTCAACTCCAGCTGAGATCTCCTGACAACATGCACTGTTGATAACTCTTGAGGACCAGGGTTGGCTACTCCTATCTTAGTGCATCAGTCTCAGTGGCCCATATTTATAAAAACAACCTGGAGTTATTCTGGACTTGAGTACACAAACTGCACAAAGGGGACAATACAAATTCCTTCTAAATTAAATTGGGCTTATGTTTTAACCCCTTGAATGCTAGAGAGGTCTCCAGTGCATATCAGAGCAATGCACTGGAGACCTCTGTAGCATTCAAGGGGTTAAAAGCTCTATTCAAATGCATGAGAATTTTGGGATTCTTATTTTTCCCCTATGATGTGGTTGGTTTACTCCAGAATAAGAAAAGAAAGAAAAACGGGGGAGCATCTCATCGTGTAGTATATTTGGGAATCAACATAAACAAACAATCACTCTTATGCTAAGTGGTACTCACATTAACCCCATCCCGACAATGGACTTACCAGGTACGTCCTGCAAAAACTGTCACTTAGTGACAGAGGATGTACCTGGTAAGTCCTTGAAGTCCGGGTCTCCGTGCGGCTGCACGCCGTTAGGGGATTCTTGAATCATTTAGAAAAAAAAATGTTAGCCGGGCGTTAAGGTGACAGCCTCGTACGCACGCGGCTGTCACTAAGGGGTTAAAAAGTGACTACCATCATTGGACTGGTAGTGGAAGTGTTTGTGGGGGATATTATCACTGCCCCCACTGCCCCCACACAGATATTTCTTGTCTCTCAGCTCAGTCCTTCACCTGCGCTGATCCATAGGAATCACTCAACTTGAAACATAAACAGAAAAAACACCAACCAGAAGGAGAGCACACCGACAGGCGTAATAAACAATAATGGAATGCAGTACTGTATATACAATGTAAATATCACTGTACTTACATTTTCCACAATGACCATCCGTTACCCTTCACACGCCGGTCATAAAAACACACTGGGAATTACAGGTGTAAGTCCTCCCCGTTATTGGTCTATTTATGTAGAACACCAGGCTCTTTCTCAATATCCAGACTATGTTATAAACTCCAGCATGAGTAGAACAATATAAAATATATATTTATTAAAAATACATATGTAAAACAAACATATGCTAAATAAAATAAAAACGTTTAAAATAAAAACTCCTTAACTCTATCCCAACATATCTCTTAGTCATTCAGACCATTTCATCAGGGGAAACAGCAATGATCTACTCGACAAGGTATCAGCTAGATATACCCAGCAATTCATATCCATAACAAATACACTTTTGAGGTGCCGGCTGGGATCATCTATGCTGGCAATCTTGGAGTTAAAGTAAGGTTGCTTTATATATACATAGTAAAGGGGTCATTTCAAGCGCATAGCTCTGTTGTAATTATCTAATGGGCCATATTGATTGGTCCATTTGAATTTGTTATATCCGGTGAGAATGGACTAGTTAAAGGGATAGTAATGTTTCAAAATAAAAGCAGCTCTAATTAATCATCATAGTATTTGGACTTTGGAGAGTGTTATTTCAATTCTGTCAGAGTTGTAGTTCAAGAGTAATTCAATGATAAAAGTATCCCCCTCGCGCCCCTTTTACTGATGTAACACTGCTCAGTCAGAGCAGAAGGGAGGTGCCCAGGTAGCTTGCAGAGAGGGACAATCTTCAAAAAAGATAAGGGAAAAACCTGAAAAACTTGTCAAGGGGGGTAGGGCTTTCATTGTTCTCATAGGAAGAAGATTGTCCCTTGCTGTTATCTGTCTGGTCTATGGACTGGATTCCACATCTGAGAAGAGATGGCTTACACTAGATAAAAGGGGCGGTAGGGGAAACTTTGCTTGTGAATATCTCTCAAACCATAAAGGTTTGAGAGATAAGACTTATATCGTTCTTCATGTTTTTTTTAATGCCTACAAAATAAAATAAAGATAAAACAAAGTATCACTATCCCTTTAATTGACGGGTATGAATTGTTGGGTATATCTAGCTGTAAACCGTGTCAAGTAGATTGTTGCTATTTCCCCTGAAGAAATGGTCTGAATGACCAAAAAACATGTTGGAATGGAGTTAAGGCGTTTTTATTTTAATTGTTTTTATTTTATTTAGCATATGTTTGTTTTACATGTATTATTAATAAATATATATTTTATATCGATCTACTGGGGCTGGAGTTTACTGTGTAACATCATAGTCTGGATAGTGAGAAAGAGCCTGGTGTTCTACACAAATAGTTCATTAACGGGGAGGACTTACACCTATAATTCCCCGTGTGTTTTTATGACCGGCATGTGAAGGGTAACGGACTGTCATTGTGGAAAATGTAAGTACAGTGATATTTACATTGTATATACTACATTCCAGTTTTGTTTATTATGCCTGTCAGTGTGCTCTCCTTCTGGTTGGTGTTTTTTCTGTTTATAATCCAGAATAACTCCAGGCTGCTTTTATAAACATGGGCAACAACTGTCTTTGACTTTCTAGCATCTGAGCAGAAACAAAGGCCCATATTTTTCAATGCAACCTGGAGTTATTTTGGCGTAAACCAACTGCACCACAGGAGACAAATACAACAAATCCTAAATTCTCAAGCACTTAATAGATATTTTAACCCCTTGAAATTCTAGAGACGTCTCCAATGCATTGCTTCATTCAATTTAATTTAACAGGAAGTTGTGTTTGTCCACTATAGTGCAGTTGTTTTACTCTAGAGTAACTCCAGTTTTTATATGAATATGGCTCAAACCTCATCCTTGCTTAAACTCTGTTTTGTTCCTTACATGCTCAGCACATTTCATTCATCATGATTCTACTGCTGCATTGTGAGTGGCAGAACAGTCCTCAAGCACAACAGTACAGGTATTCAGGATTCCCCTCCCTGAGTACAGGTATTTCATTTGTGTATCCCTCACTATGATTAGTTAATCTGACAACAGACATCTATATCCTTTAAACTTGCATTATTAGGAGTACTTGAGGACTGTGGTTGAGAAACACTGATGTACAAAGTCTCAGATTGTACCCACAAAAGGGTACATCACTATCCATGAGTCAGATGTGTGTGCACCTGCTAGGATCAGTGAAGGTAGCTGAACAGGGATGTTTGTCATGCCATTAACTGAGTTTTTGAAACAAAAAATTATGATAATGTCACCCAAGCCCTTATAAATACTCAGATGGAGAGAAGAGTATAATTAAAGTAATTTTTAACTTCTTTTACAGGTTGCTTTACTTAGGAGAAAAGCCCTTAAACAGTACAAATATTTGTACGCCAGGGGAGCTGCTAGGTTTCCAAAAGAAACTGAACTTTACCCAAGACCCAGGGCTTAGACCAACCTAAATACATTACTGGTGTTCTATGCAGCCCAATGTTAGGTTACCTCAAAGGAGCATTCTGTGGAGAGGTTTGTCAATGACTTTCCTCTCAAATAGAATGTTACAGAAGAACTAATTGTAATATGACCACTAGAGGGCACTATTAATGTAAAAAAAGCACAGATTAATTTAAACTGTAATAACTCTGGAAATATGCATCTCTTAGCAGTGGGAGTAGTCTAATTTTACTCAACAGCAAAAATATAAATATTTTTTTTCATAAAAGCTTGTCCTGCTACTGTAAGATACATTGGCACATGACCCAAGCTGGGAAACCAGACCAGCAGTTTTAAACCTTTTTAGGACTATAGGGTTGTGTGATGCATTATGGAGTAATATATTACACAACCATTTGATATTTAAAGGGATAGGATTTCACAGTAAGGAAAAATATATATTAAAGGGTTTATCTTGCTTAGTAAAACAAGGGTAATACCTCCATAGCCTGAAATGTCGAAGTGCTACTTTTTCTACTACAGCCTATAAACAATAACTTTCCATAGACTGCTGTAGCAACAACAAGTAAACACTTGTTATGAAAAAGTATATAGTAGGGCTTTTTCTGCCGAAAAAAAGGAAGGGTACTCCCACTACAGAGAGATGCATATTTTCAGTTTATTATAGTTTAATCTCTTGTTTGTTTTTGTTTAGTGTAACAGTGCCCTCCAGTGGTCAGATTAAAATTAATTATTCTGTTGCACTCTCAAGCTGATTGATTCTTTTAGTGGTGCTCAAGCCGTCGTAAGAGGCAAAAGGAGTTCGGTTCGGCACATGCACAGTTGTACCATTGGAATTCTATGGCTTGTCCAGTATCCACCACAATGAGCTTTGGTTGCAAAAACCCCAGGTTGCGGCCTAACGCTCCCTGTAGCTTCTTGTTCCCACAACTCACTCTAAATATTGTGAATAGTTGAAACATCAAAGGAAACTAGCTATTGCTCGATGTTTGACATAGTGTCATGCATTGAACATAAGATAATAACCCAGTCCCCCTTTCACCCCACTATCTCTAAAAGTACCTACCTGGTCCTACTCTACACCTAATATTAACAGTAAGTTTAAAAAAATACTAGCCCTAACACTATCCCATGGCCCATTCCCCACAATATTAACAATAAACACTTACCTTGAAGCTAGAGGTCCAGCGGGATCTTCTGCACCCTGGTCTACCTCTTTACTTAATCCTTAAGTCTTTGTTCTTCCTTTTTAAGTCTTCTTTCTTCTTCTGTAAATATTCTTTCTTCTTCTGTGTCTGTCTTTCCTCTATGAAAAACATAATAACACATACAATTTAAACACATCCTTTCAGTATTGTCATCATAGCCACCATCAAAGGAAATAAAATCACCTCTGCCACCACCGCCATTGCCATTGCTCGAGCCAAAGGGACCGAAATTTGAACAGATACTGGCTTTTAAAAATTATTCCCAATCTTCTATTGACTGAGATGTGGAGTTATGCAGGGCACAGAATGTGCCCTGCAGTAGCCACACCTCCCAGCCAATCAGTTTCTAGCTGGAAGGGTCACAAAACATGTTTTGTCATCCCTCCAGCTATTCAATGATTTTATGGCAGCTGCGGTGGTGGCAGCGGTGATGATGAAAATAGTAAAAGGGGGGATTTTAATTTTATCTATTTTGTTTTTCATAGGCTAAAGACAGATACAGAAGAAGACTTAAGATTTACAGAAGAAGAAAAAAAAGACTTAAAGATAAAAGATAAAAATAACATTTAAGGAAGATGTAAAGAGGAAGACAGAGGAATACCAGGATGCAGAACATCCCGCTGGAACTCCAACTGCAAGATAAGTGTTTATTGTCAATAAGGTGAGAAATGGGCAATTAGCTTGAGTAGGGATTAATCATTTAAGTCCCAGAGGTGTATGCAATGAGCTGCAATGAGCTGCATACCCCTCTGACACTCAAAGGGTTTATTATTGATGGTTTCACTTATGTTTTTGGTAACTTGGATATATCGATACAGGGCTTAGGACCCCATATCAATGCATACGTGGGTCACTAGTATATGGATGCCTAGTTGTGCACGTGTGTATTTTTTATTCTCTTTACCATTACATGTTGGTGGTTTTTAACACGCGTTAGAGGCGCAATACCTAGGTTTGTTAGGCGCTAATATAATGCAGGATTTCAGTGGGTGCTAATTTTGTGCTCAGGTGAGCTTTTTTAACAGTCAGTAGTTTGTCACAACACCGGCAACAGAATACCAAACTGTGACCAATGTTAGTTTTGTGTTACTACCTGTAGTAAGAGAATTGAACCCTAGGAAATGTGAGTCACTAGCAAACAGTTCTCCATAGAATGTGAAACTGCTGAGTCATGATGCCAGTTTGAAGTTCCAGGAAGTAAACATAGTGTAATTCACTTCCTGAAATTTGAACAGTTAAAGTTTTTGAATGAAACAACTGACAGCGGTGGTATACCCTTGCTTTACTCAGCAGTAAAAGCCTTACAACATATACTTTTAATTAAAAAAGAAAATAATGCTCGTTTAAAGGGATAGTAATACTTTTTTTATCTTTATTTTATTTTATAGGCATTAAAAAAACATGAAGAACGATATAAGTCTTATCTCTCAAACCTTTATGGATTGAGAGATATTCACAAACAAAGTTTCCCCTCACTGACCAAAACGGTCAAGTCTGCCATCTAGCTGTCAGATTTGGAATCCGGTCTGTGGACCGGCCATGGCTCTACAGCAGAGCCGGGATCGCGAGATATAAGAAGAACTTCTTAATTCAAAAGTCTACAAAGTGTGCCTGGTTTGCAAGCACACTTTTTAGACCCTTACAATGAAATAGTTATTTTTAAATCTTGTGATCTCGGCTCTGGTGAAGAGCCACCGGTTGCTCTGCAGAACGGATTCCAAATCTGACAGCTAGATGGCAGACTTGACCGTTTTTGGTCAGTGAAGGGAAACTTTGCTTGAGAATATCTCTCAAACCATAAAGGTTTGAGAGATAAGACTTATATCATTCTTCATGTTTTTGGTAATGCCTGCAAAATAAAATAAAGATAAAACAAAGTATTACTATCCTTTAAGTTGCAATAACTTTCGAATAAAGTGGGAGTACCACTGTATTACTCAGCAATATAAACCCTGAAAAATATATATATGTGTTGCACCCCCATCTGGCACTCAAATGGTTAAGCAATACTAACATGAGATGGGGGTCTTTAGCCCCCTTAAAAGGTACCTAGAATGCTAATGTTTTGCTCTATAAATGATTATAATAAACAATGTATTTAAATAACTAATAGCTTGATAAGAATAAAATAAAAGTCTTACCAAGAATGTAAATCAGGGATGGGCAGCGTGAGACCCTAGAGGTGCTGCCAGGCTACAACTCCTTCCATTCCCCACTGGTCAACAGCTGGCAGGGGATGTTGGGATTTATAGTCTGGAAGTAGCTGCATGGCCTACACTATTTTAAGTATTTAAAAATAAGAATCTAATTCAGTTATAACAAAGAATAATACATAACCAAATGAAAGTTATGCACTTTGATCTAATTTTAATAATTTCAGCAATTTTGGGAATATGTATTTTAATTTGACTAGTCCCATTTTGCTGATTTCAGAGAAACATTGCAAATTGATTTGGAGGACTTTGATTAGAAAATGATTTTGTATGGGCAGTGTGGGGAAGAGAGAACAGAAGTGCACCAGAGTGAAGGGTGGCAGTGAGATTACTGGAGATCACGAGAGATAGAGGGGTGGAATCAGGAGTTATCGGTAGAGCAAGAGAAACAAAGGAGGTGGGAATGCAGGAGAGAGAAGGTGCAAGATGGGAGCAGGGCCAGATTTGTCATAAGGCAGAGTAGGCATCTGCCTACAGGCGCAACCCACAGAGGGGCAACTGTTATTGGAATATATATATATATATTTTACAGTATCCTCGCAGCTCTGCGAGTAACCCACTGCCCGCCGCATGGTAAGGTCTGTGAGTGACCTGTAGCTGTTGAGCTCCCTCGTCAGCTCTTTAGTAATGCAGAGCGCTGGGAGATGACATCATCTCCCAGCGCTCTGCAGTACTAAAGAGAAGATTGCACGGGAGAAATAGCAGCTACAGGTCTGTGCAGAAGACCTCTCTGCCGCTGGACCACCAGAGAGGTAGGAAACGGTAGTGGAGCTGATGGGGGCCAAGTTGGAGCTGATGGGGCAATGTGGAGATGATGGGGGCAATGTGAGGGCAATATGGAGCTGATGGGGGCAAGTTGGAGCTGATGGGGGCAATGTGGAGATGATGGGGCAATGTGAAGGCAAGTTGGAGCTGATGGAGGCAATATGGAGCTGATGGGGGCAATGTGAGGGCAAGTTGAAGCTGATGGGGCAATATGGAGCTGATGGGGGGCAATGTGAGGGCACGTTGGAGCTGATGGGGCAATATGGAGATTTGGAGCATTGTGGAGGTGTCCAGTTGAGATGACCAATGGGTGGGCGCTTCAGATTTCCGTGCCCACAGGCTCCTGAGACGTAAATCTGGCCTTGGATGGGAGAGAGAGAAGGGGAGAGATGGAGAGTGGAAGACAAAAAGTGTGTAAGAAAGGGATAGACAGAAAGTAAACAGTTAAACAGAGCAGGGGCCATATAAGCAGGGAGTAGAGAGCAGTCACAGTCAAGATCAATGTTCTGTACAGAGAAAAGAATAAGGAGCATAAATCAACACTATATCACCGGTGTAAGCTCAACAATCTTGCAAACAAGAAGTGAATACAATTGGCACATATAGGAAGTCAAGGTGGAACTAGAATGTCCTGAAGAAGATATAGTACAAGATATAACAGGAGATCTGTAATATACAGTGAGTAGTGCTTCTTTTTCACAAGCCAGCTGACCTAAGTTAAAATACTACTATAAACTACACAGACACTAATTATTGCAGAGGAAATGTTAAATGGACGGTATAGTAAATGTATATGTATAGACAAGGGGTGATTGGTGGTGAATAATACTTGTGTTTTAATTTTCATTAACCTCTCTTTTGCTATATGGCCCCAGTATATTACATTGTGGTTTCTTGAGGCCCAAAAAGTGGCTGTGATATGTAGTCTGTTGTCCAGCCTGTAGCTTCAGAGGAAATAGTAATTTCAAGGCCAAGAAAGATGTAAACCCAGGATGTCTTAAATTTTATTTGATTGGTTTTTATGATTGTTTTTATTAATTTGTAGTTTGACATTTGTTCAGCGTCACGTTGTGCATTCCTCATCTCTGTAATCAGCTGCCAGTTTCCAACCTGCTTATCTGTTGATATTGTACATAAGTGCTTACTGACCGTCATGCATGTGAGTAGGGTAGTATTAGGGCTATTCTATACCTTATTTATGCACTACAGCCATCTCTCTGTTTTGTAGTGTTTTCTTCTAGAAAGATTTAAAAAATGAACAAAAATCTTGCTTTAAAATACGAAGAGCTCCTTCCTAGGTAAGGCTGTCTGGTCTGATCCTGGCTTATTTCTCGTTTAACTCTCCAAGTACCAGAGGGGTTTTCAACGTTGGATACTCCTCTACTGTTCATGTGCATTGAACAGGGCTAGTACAGCTTTGTGAAAGGAATGGAAAACTACTGATAAGAATTAATAATTAAATGTAAACAAGCTGCATTATCAAATTTAAATAAAGTTAAAGTAATATATATGCATTTTCTCAGTAACTCAATTACCATTTATTCAACGCAAGTCATAATTTTAATAGCTACATTAGAAGGTGCTCACGTGTTTCATTTGCTTAATGCTATTATATAAATGAGAATTGACAACAAGATAATAAGCCCCACCTACCTTACTATGGCTGGAAAATCCTGATGGACCCTATGAATCTTACCCTTGTGCCTTTGTTCATGAGATAACATTTTCAGTCATTTCTGCAGTTTTTTTTAGGCAGAGATAAAATTTGCTAGTAGCTTTTTTAAACCAAATCAACCAGAGTGCATGAGCCTACTTATCTCTTGGCAGACAGGAGGGATGTGCAATGAATAGTGATCCCATAGAGGACTTCAGAGTGCAGACACATGTGACTGATGATGTGAACCAGCGCAACGAATGGGGGTTTGAGAGAGACCACTCCAGTCTCGGAGTGATCAGTTTCAGACCTGCTAGTGTTTTCGTTGCTCCCGAGGGATCGCTGTAGGTGCAAAATACATGACGTGCCAGGATCGTCACCGGTCCTTTAGGCAAGTAAAAGGTGATGGTCCTGACATGTCACTGGTCATTAAGGGGTTAAAGGGATAAGATTATCAAGTGTATTGAGTAGAGTTTGATTTCCTGCTAGAAACTGTCATGTCCGCCTACATGTACATGACATCCAGTATTGATTAATGAATCTTGAATAAAGGTGACAGGGCAAAGGACCATTCTGGCCATAGTAATTGTTGGTTATTATTAGAAGCCGTTATGCTGGTAATTATCTTTAAAGTTTCAATCCAAACCTCACTATTTGGCATCTTGTATAAATAGCAAATTATTTTTATGTTTTTCTACACAAGTCATTTAGTAACAATGTGATATCCTTCTTACATATATTTCTTTTAGTTTCAGATGTACATTATTTCTATATTTAAACAATTTTAAGGTGTAATGTATATTAAAGTTTATCCATAGTTTGTTCTAAACAGATGTTCATGCAAACTAGTAGACAATCTCAGACTTTACAAACATCTCTTTTAATTTACCATGAAATCGCTGCACTCTGTAAACAAAAAGGGACACATAAAACGGAATATTTTACTTTCAAGTGTTCTCACGGTGCTTCAGCCATCTCCAAACTCTTTAAGAAACTGCAGCAGACTACTGCAACACAAGTACGTGCTCATTGTTATTTTTGTTATATAAGCCTAGGCTATTGAAAGAAAGCAGAGTATCCTTCTGTCCAGGTGTCCCTGCTTCGTAAGATAATGGATGCAGATTGATATGATCTGAAGGTAGCAGACATTAACATCTTCAGGCATCACTCAAGCACACTAAACAAGTGCTCTTACTACTCTACTGGAAGTCTAGGCAGGTGTTCGTACATGCAACAAAAAAACAAATAAGAAATTGAATGGGTGTACAAGATGGCCTGTTTGCACTATTGATTTAGTAAGACCATCTGACAGTACTGTGAGCTTTCTTTTATTTATTTTCTCAAGGTACATCTTTCTCCAAACTGAATTGTCTTTGATTTTAAAAGCAGGATTTTCCATGGAATTGAATCCTATCTAAGCACAGCTGCTGGACTGAGCAACCCACTGAGAGCTTTTGTGCTACGAATGAAGACAAGTGCTTTCACATAAGCATAATTTTGATCATCCCTAAATAAGCTACATGCCAATCAACAATGTTTAAAGTGGGCCATAATTATAATATATCTCTACCAGATACTCTGCATTATCCATGGCAGGATTGTTTGTCTTAAATATTTAAAGGAGAAATAACAATTTCTAAGAATGTTGCTATGGCCAGACAATGATAATGGTCACTATGAATTTTTACATTTGTACCTATGCTCAAGAGATAACATTTTCAATCAGTGCTGGATGTAATGTGCATGGATGTGGACATGACAGTTACTAGCAAGATCACATGACCTCAAACTCTACTCACTAGAGTTTATAATTGTAACCCTTTTAAGACCAAAGGGGTGTACAAAGGATTGCATTACTATTTTTTGTGCAACCCTCTCGTCCTTGACCCATAAGGACCCATGATGTGCTAGAACTATCATGGGAAAACCTCATTTAAGGACCCATGATGGTTATGGACGTCATGGAATTCAGGGGTCCACATGCAGCTGCACACCTTTTGGGGACACCTGAATCCAGTGGAGCAGAAACAGAAATACTCCATGGTCCTTAACTGACAGCCGCACGGTCATTAAGGGGTTATAGGGTTAAGTAAGCCCACTCTGCCTGCTTCAGATTTAAAAAAATGCCAGCAAATGTCATGCCAACCCCCAAAGACATGAGCTCCAGTATTGATTGATGATACTATCTCTTGAACAAAGGCTCAAGGCAAAATTCTTAAGACCATAAGGATTTTATCTCCATAGTAAGGCAAGGGGGTGTTATTAGGACCTGTTACTTTTACATTAAGTTAAGTACAACAAATTTGTGGTTATTGTCTTCTGTATCTATGAACTGCACTATTACAATTCATTGTATAAATGTTTGTTTGTATAAGCATTAATATTACAATAAGGACAATGAAATCCAAAATATTTATCAACAGAATGGAATAGTTAAATTGTAACTTTCACCTTAATTCAAGTTTGCATTTTTGAATGGAAACTGCATTAAAAACTGCCTATATGTCATGTTAGCCAAAAGATCAGCAAATGTACATTTAAGCAGGGCTCAAAATTTCCACTCGCCACTAGCCAATGGCGAGTGAAAATTTAGCCCTGGCGAGTAGAAATTCAGCCCTGGTGAGTATGTTTTGGCTTGCAGAGGCGAGTAACTTTTCAGGTCTGGCTAGTAGCAAAGGACTTCCAATTTTAAGCCCTGATTTAAGGAGATATTCATACTTGTTTCTATATGCTAATATATGTTAATTGCTGATGTTTTCAGATGCTAATTAAACCAGTGACATTTCATATGCAATTGAATCCTTTTCAGGGATGTGCTATATGCTAATGAAGGTTTCAGTGACCTTTCATATGCTAATGAAGCTTTGTGCTGTACCAGGATATTTTCACTTTCACTTTGCCCAGAAATAAAAGTATGAATATTTCCTAAACTATACATCTTCTGATGTTTTGTTAACAGGACACATAGGCAGTTTTGAATGCAGTTTTTAAATGCAAACTTGAATTAAGGTTAAATCCAACATCCTTGATGGACTACATGTTGAAAATCCTAGAAATCCCTTTAAAAGTCAATGTCAATATGCAATCAATCACCAATGGTATTTTAATTGTTCTGCCTCTATGGGCCATATGCTCAAAGGGATAATGACAAAAAAATGTTGTATGAACTACAAAAATAAGTAATTGTATGCATAAATGACATATTTTCTATAGAGTATACAACAAAAAACTAGTAATGTCCATTGTATACGACACAACTCCTGAATTGCCGAGCAAAGGGGGGAAAGGGCGTGGCTAAATTATTCTCCAGTGTCGTATAGAGGAAAAGAAAATTTATCCTAACAAAAAAATGTTTTGCATAATTTGTACGTTAAGAAAAAAGCAGAGGGAATGTGAAGTTCTGAATGTGAGGATTTTTGTCTTTAATTAAGACATTTTTGTCATTAGTTAAGACATTTTTTTGTTGTTACATATGACAGTTTCAGTCTGGACAAACGATATATATATCCGATCCCAACCAACACTCTCTGAAAATATTAACAACACTGTACTTTGAAATGTTGTTACAAATGACAAAAGCTATTTCGCTGCTTCTTTGAACACTTGGCCCTATGTGTATACTCAGCTGAAGCAGAACTTGACATTATACAAGAAGATATAGAAAAAGTGTCAGTAATATAGTGTTATGTTTCAATAACATTCACTATTTGGCATTCTTATGTTTTCATTGCTTACAATAAACTTATTGAAAATTATAAATAAAGGTATAGAAAATCATCTCAAAATGTGGAAAATGTATGGAAAATTCCAGATGACGTGCTATGACCGTCATGGTCCTTATACCCTTAAGGACCGGTGACGGCATAGCACGTCACGTACTTTTTACTTACAGTGCTCTACCGGGAGAGCTGTAAGTAAAAATGGGGCCTAAAATTGACCGATCCAAGACTGGAGTGGTCTCTCTCTTAGGCTCCAAAGCGGCGCTCCAGTAAGCATAACAGGTCATGTGTACCGGCATGTCGGCAAGGATCAAAGCGGTCCTTAAGGGAAAGTAACTTCCCTGGACCGCTGGTCCTTGAGGGATTAAACAAAATTAATTCATTTTAAAATCTCAGAATTCTATTTTCAAAATTGCTGCTTATAACTTCAGATTCCCAGTTAGGATCCTAGTCCACCACTGGGAAAATGGTTGGCAGAGGTGACAAGAGGTTTGAAATAGCTGTAATAAAATACTCTTCATTAAAGAACAAATCAGACTTTAACCAGACCTTACCTCAGGTGGAGGACAGCTGTGAGAACTGTATGATGATAACATAGAGGAATTAGAGGGAGATTTATAAACCTGGAGTTAAAGAAAAACTGGCTTTAAAAGTATCTTAAATGTGTTAATGGGATTTATAACATAAATTGCGACCGTTTTTAAAGTGTTAACGCCATCTAGTTGAGTTTTATATTAAGTGGCATTAGAGCAAGTTAGAAAAGTGGCGCAGCAAATTTATTAAGAAATGTTGCAAGTTGTGGCAATTTTGCGACAGAATTATCGCCAAAATCTTAATACCATGTATATCTGTCCTAAAGCATACCAGGCGTTAAAATATGCATAATAACACCGCATTTATAAAAACGTCTTTAATAATATATAAATCAGACCTGGCGTTATATTCACTTGCCATGCTATTAGAACTGTTCTTTAAGAACAGTTTTTATAAATAAGAGCCTTATGCTGAAATATAAAGATTCAGCTACACCATAAAGACAAATAAACATTCGCCAAAATATTAGTTATTTAAATGGAGCTATTAAACCCTTGAATGCTAAAGAGGTCTCAGACTCACTGAAGACCTCCCTATATCATTCAAGGGATTAACGCCCTATGTAAATCAATGGTAACTTTAACTTCCCTTCTGTGGTGACAGTGCTGGATTTACATCACAGGCAATCCTAGGCAATGCACTCTAGGTGCCCTTAGCTCTGCCCAAAACCACACCTACAACTCATCCCATAACTCCACCCCAGGCCCATCTTGTTTTCTTGCACAGAAAATACCCATGGCCAACAAAAAGTTTAAACCCCTTGGCTGCAAGAGATATATCCAATGCATTCTTTAAATTGTTAAAGGGATAGTAATGTTTCACAAAAATAGCAGCTCCAATTAATCTTCATAGTATTTGGGCCATGGAGAGTGTTATTTCAGTACTGTCAGAGTTGTAGTTCAAAAGTAATTGAATGATAAAGTATCCCCCTCCCGCCCCTTTTACCTAGGGTAATCCACCTCCCATCAAATGTGGAATCTGGTCTTGAGACCAGACAGCTCACAGCAAGGGACAATCTTCTTATTGTGAACATAAGTAAAATCCTGCCCCCCTTGACAAGTCTTTCAGATTTTTCCTTATACTCACTGAAAATTGTCCCTCTTTGGGATCCAACCGGTCAGTCTTGCTGCTATGAGGTGAGCAGTGTTACATCAGTAAAAGGGTTGGGAGGGAAATACTTTATCATTCAATTTCTCATGAACTACAACTGTGACAGTACTGAAATAACACTCTCCACCGCCCAAATACTATGAAGATGAATTGGAGCTGCTTTTATTGTGAAACATTACTATCCCTTTAAATAATAACCTGTAAATGGGAATCAGACTGATGCAAGGACATCAAAACTGCTTCAGTCACACACAATTCAGAATGTGGGTGTGGCCAGTACAGCTCTAGTGCCCTCAAGATTTGGAGCTCTAGGCAGTTGCCTACTCTGCCTATTGGTAAATTCAGCCCCATATGGTGCAGCTGGTGTACTTAAAATAGTAAATATATTTTGATAACAAAAGTTTACTGCTCCTTTAAGTAAGACCCAAAGGAACAGCCCCCCCGGTCACTCATACACTTCCTCTCTACCCTTCCATTGGTACAAGTACAGAAATTCTATAATTATCAGTATTAATATATAGAACATTAGCAGTAGGAAGGCACACAAACATTGATTACTGAGCCTATTTTAGAACATAATTAAATTTGTACCTTACTCTTATTAAGGTGAATGTACTAAGAAAGTGGTATAATTCTGGTGCAAACCAAGGGAACAAACACAAATTCACCAAATCCATGTTGATTTAAATGAGGATTTTAACCCATCCAATGCTAGAGAAGTCTCCAATGCATTGAGAAGCAAAATATTGAAGACTTATCTAGCAGTCAATCGTTCAACCCTTTTAGTGTCCGAGGGGCTTGCAACGCATTGCAAAGCAATGAGTTGGACACCCCCCTCAGGCACTCAATGGGTTAAAAGCCCTATAATTCAATGGGCATTGATATTTTATTATTCACTATGGCACAAATTGGACCACTTTCATTTTATACACCAGGGTCGCTTATTTAACGCTTTGAGTGTCAGATGGGTGAAAAACACATTGCACCCCTGTGGCACTCAGAAAGATAGATCCAAATCCCAGATCGTGCAGGTTAGGGGGATTAAATCTTTGCATTCCAGAGACACAAGCAATGCCTTGCAGACTAAAGCACTGCACTCCCCTCTGGCAGTCAAAAATTTAACCAGATTTTGTCAACCTTCAAGGTCAAAATATGTCCTATCAACAGAGTTTATGTATAAAGGCAGAGTAGGGCAATTCTGGGAAAACCATATGCAAGTTAGGGAAAACAAAAAACAATTCCCCAAATTCTCATTGACTTAAATCGGGCATTAACCCATTGAATGCTAGAGAAGTATCCAATTAAATGCAACATATAAACTTTGAAGCCCTCCACACTTGATTGAAACTACCCCTAATATGTAATATAGTTTTTCTATAACTAAATGGAAGTAAAGGGAATAGATGACAAGACATGGGGCAGGATTCTATGGCAGGTGATAAATGTTAACACCCGTTTTTATCAAACATTTTCCTATTGAAGTCTATGGGGAAACCTGGAGATAAAAGCAATGATAAAATTAGCACCTGTCATAGAATCCAGCCCTAGTTCAGTAGCCCAGTATATCCTGGATACAAGGTTTTATTAACAATTAGCAATAAAAAAGACACATCACATATTCATTAACCCTTTAAAGGACCAGGTGGGTGGGCAACAAGTGTTTAATTCATGTTTGATTCATATTTTAGAACTTTCCATAAATCATGTTGGTGAGAATAAGGATACAGTGCATGTATATGAGACTGTAGGGCTAATGTACTAAGAAGAATTGGAGCAATTCAGGAGCAAGCCAACTGCTCCATAGTGGACAAATACCCCATATTCTCATTGATTGAAACAGGGTTTACAATCCCGTGAATGCAAAATAGGTCTCTAACACATTCAAGGGGTTAAAGTGAACCCATCACTTTGAATGGTTTTTTTTATCGGTTTGCAAACTTCATTCAAGACTGTCTATGTGTCATATTAACCAAAACACCAGCAGATGTATAGTTTAACCCCTTAAGGACCGGGAACATCTGAGGTGTATTTCAGTTAAGGACCGGAGCAATTTTGACTTTTTTGACTATGTCGTCGTTCAACCATATTTTCTCTTTAATTCCTTTTGTACACCCACACAAATGATATACTGTTTTTTAAGCACAAGTAGGACTTTTTTTGATACCACAATTATATTTAATTTGAATAAAATACCACAATTTGTTTAATTTGATTAAAATAGAAAAAAAGAGCGAAAAAAATAAAAAAAAAACTACATTTTGCTTACATTTTCCAGTTAGGATTTGCATACCATTAGTTCATTACAAAAATACCCCTAAATATATTCTCCTGAATATGCCTAGTATTTCAATCCCTTTCTCATATTTACAAGGTAAATATTACAAGATGGACACCATTATTTCTAACCTGTAATTTTTCAACAATTGGCATGTGAGCATCATAGCTTAGTTGACGGTGCAAGAACCAAAAATGTTCCACAAAGGTATATGTTTCTGAAAACTAGAAAACATAAGGTATATATTCAGGAGAATTGTGGAGTTTTTTATGCAGCTATTTTTCCAGAAATATTTTTCAAAATTGAGGTAATATTTTGTTGTTTTGAAGTTTTCACACTTACATTTCAATATTACTGTTAATATCAAGCACGGGATAGTTGAAAATTTAAAAAAATGCATCAATTAGTGTTCAGTTCCTTCTTCTGAGTACGGCAATATCCCATATGCATAGGTTTCTCAAGGTTTGTGGAAACTACAGGGCCCAAATTGGAACATGCGCATTTCCAGTTTCAGACTTTGAATTTTCACAGCTTGCGTCACTGGTGCCATGTCTTATTTTGGGTTTTGTAACAGTGCTCCACTCTAAGATTTCCCCTCAAAAGTGTATATTTTTGGAAAGTAGACACCCCAGGCTTTCATTTTATGTATGTTTTCAAATTTTTTACACAGCCATTTTACCACCAATCCCTCATAAAACTTGACGTAAGTAAAAAAAACAACAGCATTTTTCTCACTCAGACTTCAGTTTTGATGTGAATTTCAGCACAGAATAGGTGAAGATTTTATAAACTGCATTGATTAGTGTTTGGCTTCTTCTTCTAAGTACGGCAGTGTCCCATATGCATAGGTTTATCTGGGTCTGGGGGAGCTACTGGGCCCAGTTGGAACATGTTAGTTTCCTTTTACAGACATGTCATTTTTACAGTTGGTGCATTGTCTAATTCGGATTGTTTGGCAATGCTGCAATTAATTTTACCACCAAAAGTTTATGTTGTAGAAGAGTAGACAACCCTGGCTTTCATTTATTTTGCATTTTATCAATTTTTTCGCTGCCACTCTGTCACCATTCCCTCCCAAAATTTGCTGTAAGGCAGAGAAACACCATTTTTCCACAGTTATATTTTATTGTTGCTCTGGATTTCAAGCAGATGATATTTCCAGATTTTTAAGTGCTTTACAATAGTGGTGAGTTACATTGTCTGAGTACGGCAATGCCTCATATGCATAGGTTTGTCAGGGTTTGGGGGAGCTACTGGGCCCACTAGGGAACATATGTGTTTCCATTATCAGAGATGGAAAAAAACTTAGGGTGCTTTGCTTCCCATTATATTTTGATAGTGTTAGATCTAAGGAGGGATGTGTTTTGAAAAATAAAAAACAAGATATTTCAGGGGGGAAAAGTGGCCAAATAATAAAATAAACTTTACAGCACTACTGCATTGTGCCTTCATGGTATTGCTTGAAGCAGTCACCCATGCAGAGGCCAGGTTTAGAAGGGCAATCAGTACAGTAAGATGGGGTTTCTCTCC
Organism: Rhinophrynus dorsalis; assembly: GCA_037306005.1. Lineage (NCBI taxonomy): Eukaryota > Metazoa > Chordata > Amphibia > Anura > Rhinophrynidae > Rhinophrynus > Rhinophrynus dorsalis. The sequence goes on from CM074720.1 coordinate 116,115,704, forward strand.
ATATTCCCTTGCTGTAGAGAACCCTGCAGTGCTTTTGTGGGGTTTTTTGGGTGGTTGGGGGATTTTATAAATAAAGTATACTACCCCGGGTTTTTGTGGCGTTATTTCTGTTGCCCCTTAAAACAAAAATTGCGAAATAAGTTGGGACTTATACTGCAGAAAACTAAATTTTAGAGAGGGGTTTGCCAATTTGAAAATTAAAAAATAATTGTATACTGCAGTTTGCATCATGTAAATGGCAACCTTTTTGTACCATGCCCTACACTTTCGTATGGTGAGGTATGGCTGCATGAGTTGATCACACCGATCAACTCCCCCCATGTGCTTATTGTAGTCTTTGATGCAGACTGGCTTTTTTAGTACCGCCCTTCTGCCACGAACAGAGACTGCCACAGTTTTGTCCTCATGCGTGGTGGAAAGCCTGTATACCTCTTTTTTGTCTTTAAACTTAACTGCCAGCAGCTCTTCTTGGCAGAAAGCTGAGGACGTCCCGTTTTTTAGTTTTTTTGCTACCAGTTCTTTGGACATCTCCCTACAATTGCGCCTGACAGTGCCACAGGCCACGGTGTCAAAATAAAAAAGTGACTTAAATAAAAGGTGGCTGGTGTAGTAGTTGTCAACATATAAATTATATCCTTTATTTAATAAGGGGTAAATTAGATCCCAAACAATTTTCCCATTTCTTCCCAAAGATTCGGGGCAACCAGGAGGATCAAGTTGGCTGTAACTGCCGTCGTAAATTTAAAAAGACTGGGTATAGCCTGTGGCACTTTCACACAAAAATTATAAAATTTAACACAGAATTTGGATCACTTAGAGGGGATGTATTGCTTGAAACCTAACCTGTCTTTATATTTCACAAGGGATTCATCTATATTTATTTGTTTTATGGGGGTATATACTTGGGCAAACTTTTCCTGTAAATTATTTATTAGGGGGTGAATTTTGAACAATCTGTCATACTGGGAGTGTTCTTTTGGGAGGCACAGGGTATATCATTAAAGTGCATAAAGCGCAAAATAATTTCTTATCTAGTCCTGGTCATTGTTTTGGCGAATATAGGGGTATCATATATGGGGGTTTTACTCCAATATGATCTAATACTTGTTTATTTAACTATTCCCATTGTCATTGTAAGGGCCCAGAATTTCTTAAATTCTGAAAGGTCTGTGGGTTGCCATATTTCTTCCTTGGAAATGAACGCTGATGGGTTGGCGGCAATATATTGGTCTGCATATAAATTTGTTTGTGACACGATTTCCCCAAAAATTTCTTCCCCCAAAACTAAATAAAAAAACTGAACATGGGTAAATCCTGCCACATCCACTTGAATTCCTGGGTTGCCTGTGAATTCAGGAATTTGTGGGCATAAATTGGCTGATGATACCCATTCATCAGCAGGAGTGGCAGTACTTGTGGCAGGTCTTGGGGCAGCACTTGTGGCATGTTGTGGGGCAGCTCTTGGGGCATTTCTTAGGACAGCTCTTGGGACATTTCTTAGGGCAGCTCTTTGGGAAGGTCTTTAGGAAGCTCTTGAGGCAGTTGCTGGGGCAGCTCTTGGAGCAGTGCGTCCTTTTTTGACAGAAGGCCCTGCGTCTTCACTAGAGCTGCTCTCACTCTCAGAAAACTGAGTGATGTTGAAGTCTGACGCAGTATCTGTGGCTTCTGAGTCAGACACCAAAAAGGAATACGCCTCTTCTAAAGTGTACCCCCGCTGTATTGTACACACCTACTCTAAACTAAATAAATTACTAACTTCTATACCTAACTACACCTAACTCTCACCCCAAATGGTCACTATTAGTGTTGAGCGAGCACCCCGATGCTCGGGTGCTCGGGTGCTCTGACCGAGCACCCCCTGAGGCTCGAGTGCTCGGCCGAGCACCCGAGCCCCATTGAATTGAATGGGGCGACACGAGCATTACACCAGGCACCCCCTGCTCTGATGAGGGGAGGGTGCCTGGTCAATGCCCCCCTTCATCTCCGCAATGTCCCCCTTCATCTCCGCAATGTCCCCCTTCATCTCCGCTATGCCCCCTTCATCTCCGCTATGCCCCTCTTCCACAATGTCCCCCTTCATCTCCGCTATGCCCCTCTTCCACAATGTCCCCCTTCATCTCCTCTATGCCCCTCTTCCACAATGTCCCCCTTCATCTCCGCTATGCCCGTCTTCCACAATGTCCCCCTTCATCTCCGCTATGCCCGTCTTCCACAATGTCCCCCTTCATCTCCTCTATGCCCCTCTTCCACAATGTCCCCCTTCATCTCCGCTATGCCCGTCTTCCACAATGTCCCCCTTCATCTCCGCTATGCCCGTCTTCCACAATGTCCCCCTTCATCTCCGCTATGCCCCTCTTCCACAATGTCCCCCTTCATCTCCTCTATGCCCCTCTTCCACAATGTCCCCCTTCATCTCCTCTATGCCCCTCTTCCACAATGTCCCCCTTCATCTCCGCTATGCCCGTCTTCCACAATGTCCCCCTTCATCTCCGCTATGCCCGTCTTCCACAATGTCCCCCTTCATCTCCGCTATGCCCCTCTTCCACAATGTCCCCCTTCATCTCCTCTATGCCCCTCTTCCACAATGTCCCCCTTCATCTCCGCGATGCCCGTCTTCCACAATGTCCCCCTTCATCTCCGCTATGCCCGTCTTCCACAATGTCCCCCTTCATCTCCGCTATGCCCCTCTTCCACAATGTCCCCCTTCATCTCCTCTATGCCCCTCTTCCACAATGTCCCCCTTCATCTCGGCTATGCCCGTCTTCCACAATGTCCCCCTTCATCTCCGCTATGCCCCTCTTCCACAATGTCCCCCTTCATCTCCGCTATGCCCGTCTTCCACAATGTCCCCCTTCATCTCCGCTATGCCCGTCTTCCACAATGTCCCCCTTCATCTCCTCTATGCCCCTCTTCCACAATGTCCCCCTTCATCTCCGCTATGCCCGTCTTCCACAATATCCCCCTTCATCTCCGCTATGCCCGTCTTCCACAATGTCCCCCTTCATCTCCGCTATGCCCCTCTTCCACAATGTCCCCCTTCATCTCCTCTATGCCCCTCTTCCACAATGTCCCCCTTCATCTCCTCTATGCCCCTCTTCCACAATGTCCCCCTTCATCTCCACTATGCCCGTCTTCCACAATGTCCCCCTTCATCTCCGCTATGCCCGTCTTCCACAATGTCCCCCTTCATCTCCGCTATGCCCCTCTTCCACAATGTCCCCCTTCATCTCCTCTATGCCCCTCTTCCACAATGTCCCCCTTCATCTCTGCTATGCCCCTCTTCCACAATGTCCCCCTTCATCTCCGCTATGCCCCCTTCATCTCCGCAATGCCCCCTTCATCTCCGCAATGCCCCCTACCTCCAGTCCCTGGTGGTCCAGCGGAGCGTCTTCAGATCTGTGCCTCCTTCGGCACAGATCCCCGCCACCCGAACATGCCGGGCGAGCACATGGCGGTACTCGTACGAGTACCGCCATGTGCCGAGCAGAGCGATGCTCGAGCCGATCCGAGCATCGGCCGAGCATGCTCGCTCAACACTAGTCACTATTCCTATGATCATTTTTTTTGGTATGTTTTTTTCCCTACGCTTCTCCTAAACCTAAATCTAACCCTAAACCTTACCCTAACCCACGTATACCCTGAACCTACCTAACCCAAGTCAACTACATATCTAAACTATAATTATTACATTTTTTGTGGGGTTTTGTTTTTTTTCCTACTCTACTCCTAAACCTTAATCTTATCCTAAGCCTTTCCCTAACACACGTAGACTAAACCTACCCAACTACCTACCTAAACTACCTAAAATTCACTAAATAATCAGATTTTATTTAAAAAAAAAATAATAAAAAAAAAAAATAAAAAAGAATGTAACAAAATACAAGGGGGATGGGGGATGTACCACAGATCAGCAGAAGCGGATATGCAGCAAACTGATCACTACTAGAGTGACCAGAGGTGGAGAAATGTGTTGATCACTGGAACCACAGTGATCAAGGGGTTAATTCTGTTTTTAACTGGGTTTTTTTTCACAGGAATCCTGGAACAGGCTCTGGAACACAGCAGCAAGATGTCTCTCTGTCTCTCTCCACCTCAGAAGTGTGTAAGATGGAGGGAGGCAGAGAGATGTGACAGGGACAGTATTTGTAAATACTGTCCCTGTCATTCTGCTTCTGCAACATGTGATTTGCTAATCTAGCGAATCACATGTTGCAACAATTTTGCTACTGGCTGTAACTAAGTGCCCTGGTATCGGAGAGCTTAGTTACAGCCAGCCCGCGCTATCCCATCCCTCTGTGCAGTGGCAATGGGATAGTTTAACCCATGACGATCCTGGACCGTCATGGGTCCTTAACAGGCTAAGAAGTAGTCACACTTTTATTTCCGGGAAAAGTGAAAGTGAAAGTAACCTGGTGCAGCACAGAGCTTAATTAGCACATGAAACATCACCAAAAAACATTAATTAGCACAGTACATATCACTGAAAGGGGTTCATTAGCATATGAAATATCACTGAAATGCTTAATTAGCAAATTAAACATCACTGGTGCCTCACAGGTATCAAAATTAGCAAACGATAGCATATAGTACTATGTATGAATATCCCCTTAATTTTACATATGCTATTTTTTTTTTGGCTAACATGATACATCTGCAGTTTTTAATGAAGTTTTCAAATATACAAACTTGATTTAAGGTGATAAGTCCACTTTAATAGTCCCATTTAAGTCAAAGGGAAATTTTTATTGCAAAGCAATGTGTTTCATGCCCCTCTGGCACTTAAAGGGATAGTAATGTTTCATAATGAAAACAGCTCTAATTAATCATCATAGTATTTGGACTTTGGAGAGTGTTATTTCAATTCTGTCAGAGTTGTAGTTCAAGAGTAATTCAATGACAAAGTGTCCCCCTCCCGCCCCTTTTACTGATGTCACACTGTTCAGCCTGAGCAGAAGGGAGGTGCCCAGGTAGACTGCAGAGAGGGACAATCTTCAATTAAGATAAGGGAAAAACCTGAAAAGCTTGTCAAGGGGGGCAGGGATTTCATTGTTTTCATAGGAATAAGAGTGTCCCCTTCTTTTATCTGTCCAGTCTATGGACTGCATTCCACATCTGAGAAGAGATTGTTTACAGTAGGTAAAAGGGGCGGGAGGGGGAAACTTTGCTTGTGAATATCTCATAAACCATAAAGGTTTGAGGGATAAGACTTATATCATTCTTCATGTTTTTTTAATACCTACAAAATAAAATAAAGTTAAAATGAAGTATTACTATCCCTTTAAAGGGATAAACACAAGTGAATGTAGTCAACTCAATCTGATCCTACAGAATGAATGAACCACTAATTGATGCACCTGTGTGGGGTACCTGAGGTTAGGTTTGAGCAACCCTGGGTTGATACCTATGTAAATCAATGGGAATGTTTATTTCTGCCTATGGTGGAGTTGGTTTGCCCTGGAAGGGCTCCTCTTTTCTTTTGTGAATAAAGCTTGAAAAACTTTAAAGTGCAATTATCTCAATGAATGGATAACAATTTTTCACAGTTTCAAGTTAGTATTTTTCATATATACTCCTTTATGATACAGTTGACTCCATTGCTTTGCTTTGCAATGCATTGGGGATATTACCATCATCCAATGGGCTAAAGATGAAAACAAGCCTTTAATCACTTTAGTGCCAGTGGTTTGCCCAAAGCATAGCTTTAAGGGTTAATTAGTTTAAAATTATAGCACTATTAAGAAATACAACATAAAATATGGCTATCCATTGGATTCATTTTCTGTATTTATACACAAGCATACAGGGTCAGATTTCCAAATGGGCAGCATAGGCAGCTAACTAGAGCTCAAAATTTTGACTGACACCTCACCTGGGGTTTCTATTGAGATGTCGCCCTCTATATGGCGACCATCAAAAGGGCAAGATCATAATGTAGCCTGCATCAAAAGGGCGACATTCTGATGTTGCACTCTTAAGGGTCGCCCTGCAATGGTTGCTAAATAGATCGTGACATTTCAAAAGGACACCTGTTAATTCAGCAGCTGTCTCCCCCAATCCCAGTATGACATCCAGCTCATCATTAAAGCACAGTTTATTGACATCCCCAGTACAGTTTACTTCTGTCCAATATCTCCCTGCTCCCTTCTCCATGTTGAAGGTGACCTGGCTTAAGATGCAGCGACATCAGAATGTCGCCCGCTTAAATATTGCCTTGTCAACCAAGTAAGTGTAACCATTTAGTTTTTAACCAATACATTGCCAGTATATTTATATTTGGTATGGATTATCAGCGCTCTCCTGGTTGTTTCCTTTTCTCCAGTATTGGGTACTTAATTTTTACATCAGTCTGAAAGTGAAACTTGAAATGAATCTGTTGCCATAATACAAATTTAGTTTATTTTATAGATAATTAAAATATGCCTGTCTGTTGTAATAGCCATATTTCTATAAAACAGTGTTTCTAGAAATTAATATATTTTGATGGCAGAGCGTGGCTAGTACAACATAAAGGCAGTTTTTAATTTTCTTTCAGACTAACTGGTCCACTTGAACATTTTTGCTCGCTGTGCTAATGTTTTATGAGGAGAAATCTATTTCTAATTTATAAAGAAAGTGTTTATGTCATAAATTGCATTGTATTTATTTCAAAGTATTGCCATTTGTTCTTTGGCCTCTATTGTTTGCACTAATTAACTGAAATTATGTTATTCAACTGATAATAGTATGTACAGCTCCCATTTGCAGTGAACCCATGATCAAGGTCAAAAGCTTCACCAGCTCTGAAGAACTATTCTATAATATAGCTTCAATCCAGTCTTGCTTTTAAAATGAAACATCCAATTGTTTCTGAAAATGTGTCTGTAAGAGTGTGTTTGGAGATTATTGACTTCTGTTGCCCCATCAACTGATTCATACTGTTAGCATCTGTAATGAAAGGCAGCTTTTTCTTTCCGAGAGAGGTCTGCATTAAGGTTACTCCCCACACACCTCAATATGAAGTTTGTGAAGTGAAATGACACATTTTATATGCCAGGTATTCTAACAGTGCTGTTTGCAGCACTCTTCAGGATCGGGACTATCAAGGGGTCAATAAATCCAGCAGCCTTGAGGTTGGGCTGTAAACTTATTGCCAAGGGCAAACTTTGAGATGGTTTCCAGTTGCCCAGAAACCCCCATTGCACTCTACTGATCAGGAAAGGAGAAAAAAGAGAGAGAGAACTTTAGGATCTCACTAATGACGAATGTAGACTGTTGTTATTGTACATAATGTATATTTATTCTAGAAGTTGGTAAACTGTAGTGTCCCATCTGTTCTTGGACAACACCTTAGAGCATACTCAGACAGCCATTGGACAGTTGAGGATAATGGGTACTGTAGTCCAACAACAGGTGAGAGATTTCAGGATGCCCACCCCTGCCTATACAAATTTAACTGTAATATACTTTGGATGTATAATTAAAGGAAACATAAAGTAGGTATTATTACTGCATGATTTTCATTTATTTGGAAACCTGTCAGTAGAAATCCTGGTTTTGCACTTACTTCAGTAAATTAGTAAGTTTTGCCACCATCCCTCTCCCCCACCCTGTGTTGCATCAAGAGTAAGGCTGTGAAAGAATGATGATATTACCATCCAGAAATAATCATATTACTATCACCTAAAGTATTGAATCAAGCTGGTACAAAGGCAAGAATCATTCAGGGGTAGGTCAACTTCAGACATATTAAATCTATTAATACGATGCAAATCTTCCAATATCTAAATTACTGAACAACTACCAAAATGTAACATCTTTCTTAAAATAGCATATGTCCTATGTTGCAACAAAAGTCCATAATCTGGCAGTATCAATAAATGCTACCATCTATATTGGTCGGTTGCCTCTTGCCAAAGTAATAAATGAGTACACACAGCATTTTCCAATTTCAAATTCAGAATAATGAGGAGAAGACTATTAGCACTGTGGTTATTATTAATCCTCAATGAACCAAAATACACAAAAAACTGTTTGTCTATAGATTTAAGGTAGTTATTATCCATAAACACAAGAAAAGCAAGACTGTTGTGCTCATTTTTAATTCTAGTTGAACTGAAATTAACTCTGGTAGTTAAATACTACTACAACAAATTTGTGTGTGTGTGTGTGTGTGTGTGTGTGTGTGTGTGTGTGTGTGTGTGTGTGTGTGTGTGTGTGATTTGCCAATGTCTTTTCTAGATTGAGGCAATCAATAAAATGTTAGTATAATTGATATCCGTATATAATCAGAGAACTACACTAAAAGTGTAATTAATGGTAAAGAGAATAACCCATGAGCAGTAACAGAAAACTTATGTCCTATAATAAATGTAAAATAACCAAACAAAACAAAAACAAAATTAGGACTGTTGTGCTCATTTTAATCCTAGTTGAACTAAAATTAGCTCACATAGTTAATTACCACAAATTCAAATACATATAATAAGCCTTTGATCATAGCACCCACACACACACACATATATATATACTAGCATGTGTGGGACGGCGTTGCCCGTCTGTTTTTGTTTATGAAAGTTCTGTAAAATGCATGTGATCATGTTCTGTTTTAGCTGCCCCCCCCCCCAGCTGACTTGAACTGCCATAGTGTCCCCATAGTGAGAGACACACACATCCCATACTGAGACACACATACACCTATAGTGAGACACACACACACACATACAAATGCCATAAAGAGACACACACACACGCCATAGTGAGACACACACACACACATACACATCCCATAAAGAGACACACACACACACCATAGTGAGACACACACACACACGCCATAGTGAGACACACACACACACACCATAGTGAGACACACACACACACGCCATAGTGAGACACACACCCATACACATCCCATACAGAGACACACACGTCATAGTGAGACACACACACACACGCCATAGTGAGACACACACCCATACACATCCCATACAGAGACACACACGTCATAGTGAGACACACACACACACGCCATAGTGAGACACACACCCATACACATCCCATACAGAGACACACACGTCATAGTGAGAGACACACACACACACACATATACACATCCCATACAGATACACACACATGCTCATCCCATAGTGAGACACACATATACACACATACACATCCCATACAGAGACAGACACACACATCCCATACAGAAACACACACACTCCATAGTGAGCACATACATACACAGCCCATACAGAGACACACACACATGCCTATGTGAGGCACACACATATACACATCCCATACAGATACACACACATGCTCATCCCATAGTGAGACACACATACACACACATACACATACCATACAGAGACAGACACACACATCCCATACAGAGACACACATACTCCATAGTGAGCACATACATACACAGCCCATACAGAGACACACACACATGCCTATGTGAGGCACACACATATACACATCCCATACAGACCCCCCCACCATAGTGAGACACACACATATACACATCCCATGCACAGACACACACATCCCATAGTGAGAGACACACACGCACACCCTATAGTGAGACAGAGATACACATCCCATGCAGAGACACACACCCATACACATGGCATAGTGATACACACACACATCCCATAGTGAGACACAAATATATATGCATCTCATAGTGTGGCATACACACACATATAACCATCCTGGAGCAAAAACAGCAATTGCAGTGGGAAGCCATATACTCCAAGAGGATGGGACAGTAAGCATATCCGTTACACCTGCCCGCTACACTACTTTGTGACTGAATCATTAGATCACACAAGAATTATTACGAAATTAGAGGGATTCAATACATCCTAATAGGAACTTTCTTGTCTGATACACACTGCCTTTTATTTTAGGTTATCTATATACTTTTAACTCATGTTTTTGTTCCACAAGTGACATCACGTATATTTATATATTGGAATAATTTATATGTTGAATATATATGTGTATAGTATGTCTAATTTAGCTTTTTAACCCCTTAAGGACCAGCGGTCCCAGGGTGTGCCGTCCCTTAAGGACCACATAGGAAACTTTGACGTTCCGTCCCACGTGACTGATCACGTGTGCCGGCACACCGAACGGGGGACTGAAAGAGATCGCTCCGGTCTTGGAGCGATCAGCTTTAGTCCCCGGTATTACTCACCGCGCTCCTACAGGAGCGCGGTGAGTAAAAGTACGTGACGGTCCTGCCACGTCAATGGTCATTAAGGGGTTAAATTATGTTCCATATTTGAATAAATACACATTTTTTATAGAAAGCAGAGCACTTTTCTTCGTATTGTATTTTATTTTCTTTTTTTTGTCCTTCCACTATAGGACATAGAAGAATACAAGGAACTGTGAGTCTAAATTTTAACTTGTTTTAACTGTATGTCCTAGCGCCTCATTTTGGTTGGTTTTGAGATATATATATATAAGAGAGAGAGAGAGAGTCTGGATGAAGAAAAACACTATTGAGCATAATGGTATGGTATTATATAGGGCAATTAAAATAATGTTCATTGTAGTATAAACAATAGGGATGGGCAAATAGTCCCCATAGAGACTCATAGGTTTCCTACATTTCAATAACACCTACCATGAAAAAAAAAAAATTTCCCGCCTATGGTTTTCCATACCAGAGAAACTTCCCTCATCCATACTATAAAAAAACAGGATTTCCCACAAGCAGCATGGTGTAGTTTAGGAGACAAAGAGCGGAAGCATGCAGAGCGAGAGAGGAAGAGAGAAAAAAACATACAAGTAAAAGTTAAATTAAAAAAATAAATTGTTTTAAGCGCTGGTTAGCACTATAACCAGAAGGAAATGCTGGATGGATCCTGATGCTGCTGATGTTGCTGATACAGAGATGGAGGAGTATGCCAGCAGCACCGTCAGTAAAGGGAGCCCACATACCCTGGCCTAACCCAATGATTCCCCCTGGCATTTTCACTCTGGGAAAGTGTATTGAAGAAGGCAGAACTGGCTAGAAGTATGAGTAGCATCACATGACAGCTGCCTGTGCCTACTGCTTCTGCTGCCAGTGTGCCTTCTGTGACAGTAGGGAACCCTCACTCACACTTTTCATCCCCAACTAGCCTCAAAGAGTAGCAAGAGACTGGTGGTGGTGGTGATGAGTGTGATGGTAGAGCTTTTTTTTTTGGCTGGAAATCAAAAAGAAATGGGAGAAAGAGATGCAAATGGGAATGAGTATCACCACCACCCCTAGCTGTGACATTTAGGATTTTGCTGCTGTTGTAACTCCTGCTGCTGAATCATCAGAGGCAGACGTTCATCTGTCACAGCAGCAGGATGATGATAAATAAACTAGTGTACCACAGACCACTGTGGTCACCATGGGACTGGGTTCAGAAAGAAGTGATATGGAACCAGGACATACTCTACTTGCCACAAATACTCCTGGTCCAAGCTCTAGAGCTGATGCTGAGACAGCAGCATCACCTGCTCCAGCAAGTGAAGGTGATTCTGGAGAAGAAGCTATTCTGCCCACACTGAAATCATGGGTATTGGCATATTTTTCCCTTGGCACAGGCACAGTGCAGTCATCAGAGACTATACTGTGCACTATAAGTTAGTGAAAAGGGGAAAGGATGGAACATACATTGGCACATATGCCCTTATTAAGCACATGCAGCATAGTCACCTCAACTGTTATGTTACTGAAAACAAGAGCCACTGTCACTGTGCCCCTTGTCTCTCCTTGAGGACACAGACAAGAGAAATCTAGCTTAGAAGTTTGATGATGAGTGAAACACCAGTGTTATCATCATCTTCTTGTGCTAGGGTTCAGCTGAGAGAAAATGTACCCACTGTTCCTGCCCCAGCACCCTCAGCATCCTCTTCCTCTTCCTCTGGTATACCACCTTTGCCTCTTTTACATCCTCCACAAGTTGACAGAGAGCCTATAGATGTGAGGATATGGTAGTTCCTGTAATGTGGTGGAGAGCAATCAAATGCAAAGTACCAATCAGCATCTGCAGTAATTCCATCTAGCTGAATACACAATGCTGGCGGCAGGGAGGATTCATTATTTCTACTAAGTATTCTAGTCTTCTATCTTGAAGTCACATATCCTTAACAGAGTGGCTATAGTGACAATTACTTGGTTTCTTGAGGTGTGGTTTTACGTTGCTGACCTAAGAGTGAATGTGTTTGGTTGTAATTGTGCATGTTGGTTAATATGACAGTAGATCTGTCAATTGTTGGCATACTTCCCAGTTCTACTACTTATCAATGTTTCCTTGTGCACACTGTGCACATTGCAGTTGCTTATAAAAGGCAAAGTTCCTTCCTGCTCTAAATGGATTATTTTAGCAGAAGGAGATTGGAAGAAGCATAATTGGCCAACTTCTTCTCTCTAGATGCACCTAAAGTGGTGTGGGGGATTGTTGTGGTATTTCTGCTGCCCTAGCAACACTAGAGCTACTGGAAAGTAAAGAATCATCATAGCAGCACCTGTCTTTCATCAGTGCTGATGATCCCAGTCCTATACAGCAGCCTAGTATTCCTGCTGCTTAGACAATTCAGTGACAGCAATTAAAGCAGAAGAAAATATCACAAGTGGCATTTGCCACCATATCAATTAGCTCTGCTGGCACTAGGCCAGTAGGGCACACTTTTTTAGAGCTTGTATTTTTGGCAAGCCTGAGGCCTTGTTTGAAGCCTGCAATCAATTGTTTAAAACCTAGCCTTGCTGTAATACTTTGGGTGTTACAGTATTACAGTATTTGCAAGCACACAAAACAAATATTTTCAGGCATTTCTTTCTGTAAGTCTGCTGCTATGCGTGCTAGCCATTATCATTAAAGAGATAATTAAAAAACAAAAGACAAAGGGTTACAATAAATGTGGTAGATGTTTATGGCGGTGGTTGACTGGTATGGTGTGACTGATAAATATATATCATTATGATTTATAGAACTGAAAGCTGGACCAATTATTTGTATTATCATCTCTGAGTCCAATGTAAGCCTGAATTATTCTATGATTATTGTCAAACATTATTCAGTGGTTATAGCAGTGGTCCCAGCAGTGGTAGATGGTGGCAACCATTCAAATGGTGACTTATCTTTCTCTCAAACTCCTCGACCTGATGGCAAGGGTGGGGGTGTGGGACTTATTCTCTCTCAGCTCTTCCTCCTTTCTCTCCGAATTTGAAACTTGGCTCTCTGTCTTTCTGTCCTCAGACCCTCCCACATTACTCCTTGGAAACTTCAACCTACACGCTAATGATTCCTCCTCATCTAGTGCTTCCCGATTTCTCTCTCTGACCTTGTCCTTTGACCTTCAGCAGTGGACTGCTGCCAGCACTCACAGGGAAGACCACTGGCTAGATCTAGTTCTCACCAGAAACTCTTCAGTCTCTGACCTCACAATTTCCCCATGTCCGCTCTCTGATCATCATCTTATCTCCTTCACACTATCTCACACACCTTCTCCTGCCCTCCCTAAATCACCCCTCCTAACCAGGAAACTATACTCATTCAAACTACCAGACCCAGCATTGACTGCCCTACCGCTACTACTATTAACATGGACACTGTGGTCCACAGATGTAACACCTCATTAATGTCTTCATTGGACCTGCATGCTCCCCTCCAACGTCAGCACTCCCACCCCAGGAATCCCAGACCTTGGCTAAATTCAACAACCCGCATGCTACACACCTGTTGCTGCAGAACGTCTCTGGTGAAAGTCTCATTGTGTTGCCCACTTCCACCATTATAAATTCATGTTATCCTGTTTTAATACAGCTCTCACCCAGACTAACCAGAAATACTTCTCTAACCTCATCACTACCCACAAATCTAACCCACGTGACCTCTTTGAAATCTTTGATTCTCTTCCCAAACCCCCAACCTTAAACTGCTCCTCCTTCTCCAACACCCCACAAGACTTTGCTGACAAAAATAAGGTTCAGTCTATCCAACAACCCACACCCTCTACATCTTCTCCTCCTATGCCCCTGATTCCTAGTCCAGCCTGAGCAACCCTAGTTCTCCCCTACAACAGAGGAGGAGGTATCTCTTACTATCCTCCTCTCCACCCACTACTTGCTCCTCGGATCCCATGCCCTCTCACCTTGTTAAGGCTCTTGCAACTACTCTTGCTCCCATCCTTACTAATGTCTTTAAATCCTCTCTTTCTAAAAGAACTTTTCCATCCTCATTCAAACATGCAATAGTCAGACCTAAACTCAAAAAACCCTCACTCGACCCCATCTTTCAAATTACCATCCAGTTTCACTCTTCCCCTTTACATCTAAGATCTTGGAATGCCTTGTATTCTCTCGCTTAATCTCTTTTATCAATTCAAACTCTCTCTTGACCCTCTACAGTCAGGTTTCCGTTCCAACTAGCTGGTTCAGCTGCTATTTGTTCCTCCCCATGCCATAACATAGTAGATAACATAGTAGATAAGGCTGAAAAAAGACATGCGTCCATCAAGTCCAGCCCATGCCAATAACACCCCTGTTGATCCAGAGGAAGGCAACAAAAAAGCCCTCTGGAGCAATTTCCAAGTAGGTGTGTAGGTGTGTGTGTGTGTGTGTCAAATAGTTCCCCGGATCAATATCCTATTTGCTTTGAAGCCATCTGTCATAACTGTCAATATTGTTCTGTGCTAGATAGGCATCCATTGCTTTTTGAATGCAGTTACATTATCTGCAAGCACAACATCCCGAGGCAAAGAATTCCATAGCCTTACCGCCCTTACTGTAAAGAATCCCTGCCTGTGTTTTAGTCGAAAGCGCCTTTCCTCAAGTCTTAATGGATGACCTCTTGTTCTTAGCTCAGCTCTTTGCATAAATAATTCATTGGATAGTTCTTTGTATTGACCTTGAATGTATTTGTAAATGGTAATCAAATCACCCCTTAGACGTCTCTTTTCTAATGTAAACAAACCCAGTTTGGCTAGTCTCTCTTTGTAACTCAGATCCTCCAATCCCTATATCAGTTTTGTTGCACGTCTCTGCACCTTTTCCAGTTCAGTAATGTCTTTTTTTAGAACAGGCACCCAAAATTGTACTCCATATTCTAGATGAGGCCTAACCAAGGATTTATACAGAGGTAGGATAATATTAGCATCCCTTGCTTCTACACCTCTTTTTATGCAGGCTAGTACTCTATTTGCTCTTGCAGCAGCTGAGTGACTCTGCACACTGCTGTGAAGTCTATTGTCTATCAGTACACCTAAATCTTTCTCTAATGAGGATTTCCCAAGTTGTTTCCCATTTAGAGTATATGTAGCAAGTTTGTTTCTACAACCCAAATGCATAACCTTACATTTATCTACATTAAATGACATCTGCCACTTTTCTGCCCATTCACTTAGTTTATCTAAATCCTTCTATAGGGAAAAAACATCGAGCTCTGTATGTATTTCCTTACATAGCTTAGTGTCATCAGCAAAGATTGAGATGCTACTTTCAATTCCCACTTCTAGATCATTAATAAACAAATTAAAAAGCATTGGGCCCAGGACTGAACCCTGCGGCACCCCACTTATAACCCTAGACCAATTTGAAAAAGTTCCATTTACAACAACTCTCTGCCATCTATCATTTAACCAGTTCTCAATCCATGTACAGACAACACCACCCAAACCGAAGCCTTTTAATTTATGCAGTAACCTGTTGTGAGGCACTGTGTCAAAGCCTATGCAAAATCCAAGTATACTACATCAACAGCAATTCCCCTGTCCAAATTACTACTCACTCTTTCATAAAATGCAAGTAAATTAGTCTGACATGATCTGTTCTTCATGAAACCATGCTGATTTCTACTAATGATATTGTTTGTCTTCACATAGTTCTGAATACTGTCAGTTAATAACCCTTCTAGTATCTTACCCACTATGGAAGTCAAGCTCACAGGTCTATAATTTCCTGGTTTGGATCTTGCTCCCTTTTTAAACAATGGAACTACATCAGCTTTCCTCCAATAACAGGGCACTATGCCTGATGAAAGCGAATCAATAAATATTAAGTATAATGGTTTTGCTATTACTGAACTAAGTTCTTTAAGTACCCTTGGGTGTATACCGTCCGGTCCAGGCGCTTTATTCACTATAACCCTTTCCAGTCTCTTTTGGACCTTGTCCTCAGTAAGCCATGTAGATGTTGGATGCCATTATCAAAACTAGAATGCAACTCGTTGTCTTATTTTTTTTTTTTTCTAAGAACTCACATTGGTGGTGGTGGTGGCATATTTGGTGGGACCTTGACAAACTGCATCCTCCCTGGGAGGAGAGGGATCATCATCATTTACTGCACACACTGCAGCAACCATGGCTGCATTAGTTTTGGAACAACTACTTTACTTCCATGTCCCTGCCCCTAGTGCAATTTGTGGACATTCCTTCACTACTAAATGTTTTGTTTGAATCAGTAATGAATACTCCAGACCAGTACTTAATTGCATTTCATAATATACTTGCATAACTTTAAATATATATATATATATTATGTGTTATAGTTGATTGAATGTAGAAATGTATTTAAATATTTTACTACAACTCCAATATATATTTATCAAAACTGACTTATCTTTAATTACCACCCAAAAAAGAAGTCAAAACCTGATAATTAAAGTGAATGATCCCTTCTGAAAACCTGGACGTCTGAACAACGCCAAGGTGGTTTGCTCATTTATATTACACACATACATAAAGCTATGATTTGCAGATCTTTTTAGAAATCTAATAAATTGACTACAAGCTGAGTGAAATAGTCTATACAGCCCTGAAATTGGAAATTAAATGTATCTTGAGAAAAAACAAAAGGAAATTTTAAGACGGATTTGATTGTGCTTAATAAGCGTGTGCGTGGAAACTTGATTAAATGAAGTAATATTAAGTTCTTGAAATATGTTGACATCATATAAAAATTAAATAGAAAATAATTAACTTAAAGGACATTAATGTGTAAATTATAAGGTATGATTAATTGAAAGTCCACTTATTAAGTGACTTCAGTAAGTCAAAATTTTCAAACAGTTTAAATGACCAGTAAACACACCCATGATATATTGCAACTACAATGGTAATAAGATTGGAAGCATCACTCATTAATTAAAATGAATAACATGGTATAATTCTCTGGAACCATATACATCTCACTTGTGAAGCAAAAATGTTCAGGGAGTGCAACCATGTCGGTATGAAATTAAGCTACCATGTAACAATTTCACGAGAAGACTATGACATATTATGGATCCAAAGGGAAATAGATGATTAGATTAATCTTAGATAGCAATGTTGTACATAACTATTTTATAATTTGTTAAAACATGGATTGAAAAAAAACTTCAGATAACCCAGCAGTATGAACTGATACAGCAACACTGCTAGAAAGTAACAAATTAATTATATAGCTAGTCCATGTATGAATAAATAATAATAATAAAACTGTACTGCTCCTTTAAAATAAAATGATAACGCTCAAAATAAAATTATTCTCAGTGTATTTATTATAAAAAGTGCATGTTAAGGCAGGAGAGTAATTACTAAACAATGGGAGAGCAACTTATCTTTATTAGTAGTGGTTATAATTTTACCTGAGTAGATGTTTTAGTGGATTGGCTTATAATAAGGTCTATTAAATTGGCTGTAAGGGGTAAAAAAACCCCTCTTAAACTATTGCCAGTGCACTCACACCTATGAGCACCAAGCTCATATAGCTTAGAACTCACCTTTTCTTTCTCAGTTTGCCTGCCCATCATAGAGATCTGCAGGTGAGTAGGGTGCTAGCTCCTCGCTCAGAGCTTAAGATTTCTATATGCTTCACAGAACTCATTGAAAGAGGATGCACAGACAAGGGGCTTTTATGAAGACCATAGTAATCTTGCATCTTCTATCATATGCGCTGATTGAGGTGTTAATTTCAACCAACCCTGCAGATATCTGTGATTTTCATGGCAAATGAAGACAGACCTGACTAAAGTTTAACCCCTTCGCGACAATGGACGTACATGTACGTCCTCTGTGGCTGTCACTTAGTGACAGAGGACGTACATGTACGTCCAGGAAATCGGGATCCCCGCGCGGCTGCACGCCGTTCGGGGACTCCGGATTCTTCTGAGAAAAAAAAAAAAAATGTTAGACAGGCGTTAAGTGACGGCCGCGTCTGCACGCGGCCGTCACTAAGGGGTTAAAAGGGTCTTATTTTGACCCTTTTCTGTCCCTTTAAAGAAACATTTGTAATTCATGTTCTGCATTCTAGAAACTTCAGGAGCAGCCCTGGACCTAAAAGAACCTGTTTGGTTAAGCCTTGGACTGGAGCATCGTTAATTCCCTGAAGGGCCAAAGGCAACTTCAGATTTGAGGATACTTTTTCCTTTTTAATCTGCAGACTAACCCACTAACAAATAAGGTGTACATTTACTACAAAAATGAGGATGACTGGTGCAGGGCGGACTCAGGATGACAGCAACACTAAATGTAGCCAGCAGCAAACTGTAGAACACTGGTGCAGGACTCAGTAGATAGATACTGCAGACTTTTGTTAGAAGAGACTACAAAACTGAGGATGACTGGTTCGGGGCAGACTCAGGATGACAGCAACACTGTAGATGTAGCCAGCAGAAAACTGCAGAACAGTGGTGCAGGTCTCAGTAGATAGATACCGCAGACTTTTTTTTAGAAGAGATGAAAAACAATAGAGCAATTCCCCCTGTGTCCCACCAAGTCAGGGGCGTGTCCTCTGCTCAACCTACCACGGTTCTAGAGCTGGGTAAGCTGGATCGCTCAGCGCATTATGATACTATGGATGATTGTAGATGAAGTCCTTTTTTTCTAATCTGCATGGAACCTGAGAGCAGGGTAACCCAGCTTTGGCCGGTTGACTTTTAAAAAAAGTAATTTGCTCCATGAGCTGGCGGGCCAATTGAGAACGCTGTTGGCTAAGTATATTTCCTGTTATGGAAAATACCCGCTCACTCTCAGGGACAAAGTAGGCCACACAGCCCTCTTGTAATCCCAGAAACTCAAGGGATCTGTACTTGGGGGCAAAAACGGTTCTGCAAGATAAGCCTTACCCTCAAACGCAGCATTTTTTCTATTTATGGGGAGCCGTTTCTTTTGTCTGAAACATAATCTGTCCATTGCCTCAGCATAAAAAGCAGCAGCTGCTCCAATGGAACAAGATGAAGTATTACTAGTGCTGCTGCTGATAGGTCCCGGAAGACCACCAAACTCCTCCAGCTCATCCACGGAATCATCTCCCACCTCCTGTGACTGCATCCTGTTTTTTCTTTGCCTCTCACGCACCCTCCCTATCAATTGTTCCCTCCAGACAGTGAGGGAATTGGAACTAAGTGCCATATTTCCTTTGATTCGAGAATCGCAAATTGTGTCAAGCATTAACTCGGGACAATTGTCCATGCACTGTTCCATGCACCGAGTCAGTTCCTCTTTGAGCAGGAAAGAAATATCAGGAAGTATATTGCCCTCAGCATTTGACCGCTATTTGAGGAAGCAACCGTTGACGTCACGATGCACGCCACACCGACATGGTTGTCCAGCAAGAATGGACCAATGCAGACATCCTCTGAAGCCTTGCCGATGGGGAACGGAGGTGTGGTGCGGAGGTCCCATGTGATGCCAACATGTGCAAGGAAATTGTCCATTTTTAAGGAGAGGTGCATGAAGAGGGGAATTACTTCAGCCAGGCTAGCGTTCTCTTTGCTTAAGATTTCCATCAAAGCACGGAAAGGCGTTATGACTGTCACTACCTGTTCCATCAGGGCCCAGTCATCCCTGCCCAGTGTTCTGTTACTGCCAATGAAATGGTGACATGACATTGCGTGAATTGCCTTTTTCTGTTCCAGGATACGCGCTACCATATCTATAGTGGAGTTCCACCTGGTCCCAACATCTTGTTTTAGGTGGTACTCAGGGAGGTCTGCCTTTTTCTGTTCCTCCCTGAGGAGCTGGCTATCTTTGACGCTCTGAGGAAGTAGCCAGCAATTTGTCGGCATGATTCCAGAAGTGCTGGCAACCTTCTAGTGTTACTGTCATCCTTGAGAGCAGCAGCCTTCACTACAAGATGCAGGTCATGCACTGAGCAGTGCACACCCACAAATCTGCCATCCCGGAGAGCCTTTATCATGTTAGCTGCACCATCAGAAACCACAAACCCCATATGTGCCTGTGTGCCTTCCTGCTCCCCTAGCCACTGCGCCTCCATGTTCTGCAGTGCTTTGCAAATGTTACCTGAGGTGTGCTGCAGATCCATTACCTCAGTATGGAAGAGGAAAGAGCTGAGCCCCTGTTTGCCTACTGCACCTGAACTTGTTTTCGGTAATGATGTGTCTTGTAACACATTGTCACCAATGCATTGTCAATGACAGGAAGCCATGCTGGCCACTCGGAGCACTCCATAAGTCAGTGGTAAAGTGCACTGATTGGCCATCAACCTTTCCTAGCATGTACTTCAAAAGCCCAACACATGACTGGTACAGTGAGGGCACTATAGTTCTATTAAATGTGGTGTGGGATGGAATTTTATATCAGGGTGTGACAGCCTCCATAAGTTGCTGGAAGGGCTCACTGTTCACCAATTTAAAAGTAGCACCCCCAACGGCTACGAGCTGTGCAATGAGGAGTATTATTTTTCTTGACTGCTGTCTGCACTAGTGTTGAGCGAGCATGCTCGGCCGAAGCTCGGTTCGGCTCGAGCATCGCTCTGCTCGGCACATGGCGGTACTCGTACGAGTACCGCATGTGCTCGCCCGCCATGTTCGGGTCTCCTCCCCGCACGTTTCGCGGCTGCTGCGCAGCCAATAAACGTGCAAAGAGGCTCTGACATCAGTGTAATGCCAGCAGCCATGTTGGCTGCTGGCATTACACTGATTGGCTAGCCAGAACCCGTGATCGGGTGCTGTATAGCACCTGACCAGCGAGTTCGGCTCAGTCTTAGCCAGGGAGAGATGAGGATAGGAAGGGAAAGTCAGTGTAGGGAGAAGAAAAGCAATTGTGAAAAAAAAAAAAGACCCAAAAGTCCTTTTTAGGACTACTGTGTGTGGGGGCAGCAGTTTATTTTGTGTGGGGGGGCAGAGAAAAAAAAAAAAATCTTCATATATTCTGTTCACTGTGCCTAGCCGCAGATTAGCAGAACATTCTGTTTAGTGTGCAAAGTTGCAGATTAGAGCACATTCTGTTCAGTGTGCAAAGTTGCAGATTAGCAGCACATTCTTTTTAGTGTGCAAAGTTGCAGATTAGAGCACATTCTGTTTAGTGTGCAAAGTTGCAGATTAGCAGCACATTCTGTTTACTGTGCAAAGTTTCAGAATAGGAGAACATTCTGTTAAGTGTTCAAACTGTAAAATATCAAAGTCACATATTCCATTCACTGTGCGTAGCCGCAGTTAAGAAGCAAATTCTGTTTACTGTGCAAAGTTTCAGAATAGGAAAACATTCTGTTAAGTGTTCAAACTGTAAAATATCAAAGTCACATATTCCATTCACTGTGCGTAGCCGCAGTTAAGAAGCAAATTCTGTTTACTGTGCAAAGTTTCAGAATAGGAAAACATTCTGTTAAGTGTTCAAACTGTAAAATATCAAAGTCACATATTCCATTCACTGTGCGTAGCCGCAGTTAAGAAGCAAATTCTGTTTACTGTGCAAAGTTTCAGAATAGGAAAACATTCTGTTAAGTGTTCAAACTGTAAAATATCAAAGTCACATATTCCATTCACTGTGCGTAGCCGCAGTTAAGAAGCAAATTCTGTTTACTGTGCAAATTTCAGAATAGGAGAAAATTCTGTTAAGTGTTCAAACTGTAAAATATCAAAGTCACATATTCCATTCACTGTGCGTAGCCGCAGTTAAGAAGCAAATTCTGTTTACTGTGCAAAGTTTCAGAATAGGAGAACATTCTGTTAAGTGTTCAAACTGTAAAATATCAAAGTCACATATTCCATTCACTGTGCGTAGCCGCAGTTAAGAAGCAAATTCTGTTTACTGTGCAAAGTTTCAGAATAGGAAAACATTCTGTTAAGTGTTCAAACTGTAAAATATCAAAGTCACATATTCCATTCACTGTGCGTAGCCGCAGTTAAGAAGCAAATTCTGTTTACTGTGCAAAGTTTCAGAATAGGAAAACATTCTGTTAAGTGTTCAAACTGTAAAATATCAAAGTCACATATTCCATTCACTGTGCGTAGCCGCAGTTAAGAAGCAAATTCTGTTTACTGTGCAAAGTTTCAGAATAGGAGAACATTCTTTTAAGTGTTCAAACTGTAAAATATCAAAGTCACATATTCCATTCACTGTGCGTAGCCGCAGTTAAGAAGCAAATTCTGTTTACTGTGCAAAGTTTCAGAATAGGAAAACATTCTGTTAAGTGTTCAAACTGTAAAATATCAAAGTCACATATTCCATTCACTGTGCGTAGCCGCAGTTAAGAAGCAAATTCTGTTTACTGTGCAAAGTTTCAGAATAGGAGAACATTCTATTAAGTGTACAAACTGTAAAATATCAAAGTCATATATTCCATTCACTGTGCGTAGCCGCAGTTAAGAAGCAAATTCTGTTTACTGTGCAAAGTTTCAGAATACGAGAACATTCTGTTAAGTGTTCAAACTGTAAAATATCAAAGTCACATATTCCATTCACTGTGCGTAGCCGCAGTTAAGAAGCAAATTCTGTTTACTGTGCAAAGTTTCAGAATAGGAAAACATTCTGTTAAGTGTTCAAACTGTAAAATATCAAAGTCACATATTCCATTCACTGTGCGTAGCCGCAGTTAAGAAGCAAATTCTGTTTACTGTGCAAAGTTTCAGAATAGGAGAACATTCTGTTAAGTGTTCAAACTGTAAAATATCAAAGTCACATATTCCATTCACTGTGCGTAGCCGCAGTTAAGAAGCAAATTCTGTTTACTGTGCAAAGTTTCAGAATAGGAGAACATTCTGTTAAGTGTTCAAACTGTAAAATATCAAAGTCACATATTCCATTCACTGTGCGTAGCCGCAGTTAAGAAGCAAATTATGTTTACTGTGCAAAGTTTCAGAATAGGAAAACATTCTGTTAAGTGTTCAAACTGTAAAATATCAAAGTCACATATTCCATTCACTGTGCGTAGCCGCAGTTAAGAAGCAAATTATGTTTACTGTGCAAAGTTTCAGAATAGGAAAACATTCTGTTAAGTGTTCAAACTGTAAAATATCAAAGTCACATATTCCATTCACTGTGCGTAGCCGCAGTTAAGAAGCAAATTATGTTTACTGTGGAAAGTTTCAGAATAGGAGAACATTCTGTTAAGTGTTCAAACTGTAAAATATCAAAGTCACATATTCCATTCACTGTGCGTAGCCGCAGTTAAGAAGCAAATTCTGTTTACTGTGCAAAGTTTCAGAATAGGAAAACATTCTGTTAAGTGTTCAAACTGTAAAATATCAAAGTCACATATTCCATTCACTGTGCGTAACCGCAGTTAAGAAGCAAATTCTGTTTACTGTGCAAAGTTTCAGAATAGGAAAACATTCTGTTAAGTGTTCAAACTGTAAAATATCAAAGTCACATATTCCATTCACTGTGCGTAGCCGCAGTTAAGAAGCAAATTCTGTTTACTGTGCAAAGTTTCAGAATAGGAAAACATTCTGTTAAGTGTTCAAACTGTAAAATATCAAAGTCACATATTCCATTCACTGTGCGTAGCCGCAGTTAAGAAGCAAATTCTGTTTACTGTGCAAAGTTTCAGAATAGGAAAACATTCTGTTAAGTGTTCAAACTGTAAAATATCAAAGTCACATATTCCATTCACTGTGCGTAGCCGCAGTTAAGAAGCAAATTCTGTTTACTGTGCAAAGTTTCAGAATAGGAAAACATTCTGTTAAGTGTTCAAACTGTAAAATATCAAAGTCACATATTCCATTCACTGTGCGTAGCCGCAGTTAAGAAGCAAATTCTGTTTACTGTGCAAAGTTTCAGAATAGGAAAACATTCTGTTAAGTGTTCAAACTGTAAAATATCAAAGTCACATATTCCATTCACTGTGCGTACCCGCAGTTAAGAAGCAAATTCTGTTTACTGTGCAAAGTTTCAGAATAGGAAAACATTCTGTTAAGTGTTCAAACTGTAAAATATCAAAGTCACATATTCCATTCACTGTGCGTAGCCGCAGTTAAGAAGCAAATTCTGTTTACTGTGCAAAGTTTCAGAATAGGAAAACATTCTGTTAAGTGTTCAAACTGTAAAATATCAAAGTCACATATTCCATTCACTGTGCGTAGCCGCAGTTAAGAAGCAAATTCTGTTTACTGTGCAAAGTTTCAGAATAGGAAAACATTCTGTTAAGTGTTCAAACTGTAAAATATCAAAGTCACATATTCCATTCACTGTGCGTAGCCGCAGTTAAGAAGCAAATTCTGTTTACTGTGCAAAGTTTCAGAATAGGAGAACATTCTGTTAAGTGTACAAACTGTAAAATATCAAAGTCATATATTCCATTCACTGTGCGTAGCCGCAGTTAAGAAGCAAATTCTGTTTACTGTGCAAAGTTTCAGAATACGAGAACATTCTGTTAAGTGTTCAAACTGTAAAATATCAAAGTCACATATTCCATTCACTGTGCGTAGCCGCAGTTAAGAAGCAAATTCTGTTTACTGTGCAAAGTTTCAGAATAGGAGAACATTCTGTTAAGTGTTCAAACTGTAAAATATCAAAGTCACATATTCCATTCACTGTGCGTAGCCGCAGTTAAGAAGCAAATTCTGTTTACTGTGCAAAGTTTCAGAATAGGAGAACATTCTGTTAAGTGTTCAAACTGTAAAATATCAAAGTCACATATTCCATTCACTGTGCGTAGCCGCAGTTAAGAAGCAAATTATGTTTACTGTGCAAAGTTTCAGAATAGGAAAACATTCTGTTAAGTGTTCAAACTGTAAAATATCAAAGTCACATATTCCATTCACTGTGCGTAGCCGCAGTTAAGAAGCAAATTATGTTTACTGTGCAAAGTTTCAGAATAGGAAAACATTCTGTTAAGTGTTCAAACTGTAAAATATCAAAGTCACATATTCCATTCACTGTGCGTAGCCGCAGTTAAGAAGCAAATTATGTTTACTGTGCAAAGTTTCAGAATAGGAGAACATTCTGTTAAGTGTTCAAACTGTAAAATATCAAAGTCACATATTCCATTCACTGTGCGTAGCCGCAGTTAAGAAGCAAATTCTGTTTACTGTGCAAAGTTTCAGAATAGGAAAACATTCTGTTAAGTGTTCAAACTGTAAAATATCAAAGTCACATATTCCATTCACTGTGCGTAGCCGCAGTTAAGAAGCAAATTCTGTTTACTGTGCAAAGTTTCAGAATAGGAAAACATTCTGTTAAGTGTTCAAACTGTAAAATATCAAAGTCACATATTCCATTCACTGTGCGTAGCCGCAGTTAAGAAGCAAATTCTGTTTACTGTGCAAAGTTTCAGAATAGGAAAACATTCTGTTAAGTGTTCAAACTGTAAAATATCAAAGTCACATATTCCATTCACTGTGCGTAGCCGCAGTTAAGAAGCAAATTCTGTTTACTGTGCAAAGTTTCAGAATAGGAAAACATTCTGTTAAGTGTTCAAACTGTAAAATATCAAAGTCACATATTCCATTCACTGTGCGTAGCCGCAGTTAAGAAGCAAATTCTGTTTACTGTGCAAAGTTTCAGAATAGGAGAACATTCTGTTAAGTGTTCAAACTGTAAAATATCAAAGTCACATATTCCGTTCACTGTGCCTAGCCGCAGTTAAGAAGCAAATTCTGTTTACTGTGCAAAGTTTCAGAATAGGAGAACATTCTGTTAAGTGTTTAAACTGTAAAATATCAAAGTCACATATTCCATTCACTGTGCGTAGCCGCAGTTAAGAAGCAAATTCTGTTTACTGTGCAAAGTTGCAGATTTGCAGCACATATTCCGTGTAATATGAAGAAGGCGAGTAAAAAGGGACGGGGAAGTGGACGTGATCCTGATAGTTCAGGGCGCGGGTCAGGACACATAGAAACTGCGCCTGGTGCCAGAGCACAAGACAGAAAGACATCCACCATACCTAGCTTCATGTCTCATTTTACAGGGCGTCGCAGGACATCACTCTCGAGGTCCGACCACTGCGAACAGGTGGTCGGTTGGATGTCAGCTGATACTGCTTCCAGTCGGTTAAGCACCACCCTGTCTTCCACCAAGTCCACTCTCAGTAGCCAAGAGTCTGGTCAACATAATCCTCACTCTGATCATCCTTCCTCCCACCATAGAGGATCTGGTCAAAGAAGTGATCCCACACTGGGATATAGTGAGGAGCTCGTCTCATCACCAATCCTTAATTTGAACCTCTCTCCAAGCACGCTTGCAGAGGAACATGACATCTTGTGCCCTGATTCACAACCTCTAGAGGGTACCCAATCACAAGAAGATGACAGAGGGGAACGGCATTTAAGGTCAAAGGAAGTGGATGATGATGATGATGAGACACAGTTGCCATTAAATCAACCACTATTACTGTCTCAAGACCTTGATGAGGAGGATGATATACAGTTGTCAATGACTGAGTATGTGGTGGGATCAAGACATGAGGAGGATGATCAGAGTGAGGAAGTGGAGGAGGACTTGGTGGACGATGAGGTGACTGACCCCACCTGGGAAGGTGTAGAGCCGAGCGATGACAGCAGTCCTGAGGGTGAGCCATCTGCAGCACCGCAACAGGCTGGAAGAGGCAGTGGTGTGGCTACAGAAAGAAGGCGGACCGCACCAAACCGGCCCGCAAATGTTCCACGGAGCACCCCCTTGCGTAAATCTCCCTTGCCAAGGGGTAGGTGTTCCGCGGTATGGCGTTTTTTTTAAGGAAAGTGCGGACGACAAAAGAATTGTAGTTTGCACTGTGCCACACCAGAATGAGCCGAGGCATGAACACTAGAAACCTCACCACCACCAGCATGATCCGACACATGGCATCCAAGCACCGTAATAAGTGGGAGGAACGCCCGGATCGCCAATCTGTGTCTGCAGGCCACACCACTGCCTCCTCTTCCCCTGTTTTCGGTGCCGGCCAATCGCCTGTCGAAGGCGCAGGCCCGCATACCTCCCGCCCTGCACCTGTACCATCTGAAGCACCATCAGCGACCACATCCACTTCCCTGTCCCAGCGCAGCGTCCAAATGTCGTTACCCCAGGCATTTGAGCGCAAGCGAAAATACCCAGCCACCCACCCACAGGCCATAGCACTAATCTCACACCTTTCCAAATTACTGGCCTTCGAAATGCTGCCATTTAGGCTTGTGGAGACTGAGTCCTTCCGCAGCCTGATGGCAGCAGCTGTCCCTCGGTACGCAGTCCCCAGCCACCACTACTTTTCCCGGTGTGCCGTCCCCGCCTTACACCACCATGTGTCCCGTAACATCACCCGTGCCCTGACCAACGCAGTTACTGGGAAGGTCCACTTAACGACTGACACATGGACAAGTGCTTGTGGCCAGGGACGCTACATTTCCCTGACGGCACACTGGGTGAATGTCGTGGAAGCTGGGAGCGACTCGGACCCTGGGATGGCACAGGTGCTACCCACGCCGAGGATTGCGGGCCCTACCTCCATCAGGGTTTCCGCCAGCACCTACGTTATTGGCTCCTCCTCCTCCGTTTCCACCTCCGAATTCTCTGCGCGCAGCGCCACTCACCCATCAGCCGGTAGCTGGAAGCAGTGTAGCACTGCAGTGGGGAAGCGTCAACAGGCCGTGCTGAAGCTGATCTGCCTTGGGGACAAACAGCACACGGCCTCAGAGCTGTTGCAGGGGATTAGTCACCAGACCGAGCAGTGGCTCTCGCCACTCAACCTGCAACCAGGCATGGTTGTGTGTGATAATGGGCGTAACTTGGTGGCGGCTTTGGAGCTCGGCAAGCTCACACACGTACCATGCCTAGCGCATGTATTTAATTTAGTGGTTCAGCGATTTCTAAAAACCTACCCCAATTTGCATGATCTCTTGACCAAGGTGTGCCGCGTGTGTGCACATTTCCGTAAGTCATCAACAGCTTCAGCCGGCCTGTTGAAGCTGCAGCAGCGCTTACAATTGCCAGCTCCCCGGCTGCTGTGTGACGTGAGCACGCGCTGGAACTCCACCTTCCACATGTTGGCCCGGCTTTGTGAGCAGCAGAGGGCAGTAGTGGAGTACCTCTCTGTTCAACTTCCTCTAATCAGAAGTGAGGAGTGGGAATGGATGTCAGACCTCTGTGAGGTTTTACACAATTTTGAGGAATCGACACAGATGGTGAGCGGCGATAACGCTATTATCAGTGTAACCATCCCACTTCTGTGTCTACTGAAACGCTCGCTGCTCACAATTAAAACCGACGCTTTGCATGTGGAAGAGGTGGAAATGGGGGAGGAAGAGCTTACACAAGGTGATAGCCAGAGCACCCTCACTTCGTCTTCTCAGCGACAATTGGAGGAGGCGGAGGAGGAGGAGGAGGAGGAGGAAGACACGGTTGCCTCCGCTACAGAGGGTAGCCATGGAACTTTAGTTCCATCTCTTCAGCGTGGGTGGGCAGAAGAGGAGGAAGAGGATGAGGAGATTGAGAGTCATCCTCCTGTTGAGGACAGCGAAATCTTGCCTGTTGGTACTCTGGCACACATGGCTGACTTTATGTTAGGCTGCCTTTCCCGTGACCCACGCGTTATACGCATTTTAGACAACACGGATTACTGGGTGTTCACCCTTCTGGACCCCCGCTACAAAGAGAATTTCTCATCTCTCATTCCTCCGGTGGAGAGGACAAGCAAAATGGTGCAATACCAGAAGGTTCTTGTCGAAAAATTGCTCCAAAATTTTCCATCTGACAACGCTGGCGGCAGAGTACGTGCTACCTTGGCCAACCGAGAAGGGGAGAAAAGGGGAGCACACAGCAGTTCCGACAAAGGAAGGGAACACTCTCCAAGGCGTGGGACACCTTCATGACACCCCGCCAGCACCCTCACCCTGATGCGCAGCCTAGTGTCACAAGGAGGGAAAAGTTTTGGAAGATGGTGAAGGAGTACGTAGCAGACCGTGTCAGCGTCCTCAATGATCCCTCTGTGCCTTACAACTACTGGGTGTCCAAGCTGGACACGTGGTATGAACTGGCACTCTACGCCTTGGAGGTGCTGGCCTGCCCTGCCGCCAGCGTTCTGTCTGAGCGGGTATTTAGTGCTGCTGGTGGCATCATAACAGATAAGCGTATCCGCCTTTCCACCGAAAATGCTGATAGGTTGACACTTATAAAAATGAACAAGGCCTGGATTTCCCCTGACTTCTCCACTCCACTGGAGGAAAGCCCCGGGGGAACATAAAGTCACTTTAGATATGTTATTTACAATGATGGGAATACTCTGTATTCCCATTCACCCCTTCCACCCAAAAAACGGGTATATGGTTGACTCTCTTCCATATGCCCAGTGATATAATTTTTATATAGGGCCAGCTCACCAGCGGGCCCAGTGATATAATTTTTATATAGGGCCAGCTCACCAGCGGGTGCAGTTTGACAATTTTTGTATAGGTCAGCTCACCAGCAGGCCTTCTCATATAATGTTTTATTGGGTCAGCTCTCTAGCGGGCCCTCTCATATAATGTTTTATAGCGTCAGCTCACTAGCGGGCCTTCGCATATAATGTTTAGGATGGTAAGCTCCGCAGCAGACCCTCACCCATAATGTTTTGGATGGTCGGCTCAGCGCACGTTTCCCTCTTAATCATGGCCCCAGTTCAGAAAAATCGAGGAAATTTTTGGGAGAATTTGCCTTTGCTCACGTTTCCCTCTTAATCATGGCCTCAGTTCAGAAAAATCAAGGAAATTTTTGTGAGAATTTGCCTCTGCGCACGTTTCCCTCTTAATCATGGCCTCAGTTCAGAAAAATCAAGGAAATTTTTGGGAGAATTTGCCTCTGCGCACGTTTCCCTCTTAATCATGGCCTCAGTTCAGAAAAATCAAGGACATTTTTGGGAGAATTTGCCTCTGCGCACGTTTCCCTCTTAATCATGGCCTCAGTTCAGAAAAATCGAGGAAATTTTTGGGAGAATTTGCAGATGATATACAAGTAAATATACAGCAAATACTGTTTGGTAACAATTTTTCGCCTAAAGTCGTTTTTATCTGCCTTTTTGTGTGTTTTACGGTCAGTCTGTAAAAATAGCGTACTACGGGCGAAAGATCGTTCCCAGCAGCGATGTTGGAGTCCAAGATGCATCCAGACATCCTCCCTATGCTGTCCCTGAACCATTTCTGTGGTGTTTCCATCATTTTCTGCCCTTTTCCTATGGACCAGGCACCCTCCCCTCATCAGAGCAGGGGGTGCCTGGTGTAGTGCTTGAGTCCTCCCATTGACTTCAATGGGGCTCGGGTGCTCGGCCGAGCACTCGAGCCTCCGGGGGCGCTCGGTCAGAGCACCCGAACACCCGAGCATTGGGGTGCTCGCTCATCACTAGTCTGCACATCCCCTTGGAATGAAACCCACCAAAATCTTCCAATATGGCCTGTATTGATTTTGGTATGGGCTGTGACTGTATGCTCTGAGGGCCAGATGTGGCATGACCCCCTGCACTTTCTACTGCCTACTGGTGGTGAGTGTAACACTGGTATATACAGTAGTGCCACTTTCTGCACTTAGCATCACTTACTAGTTGTTCAGGTGTTGGTTCATCCCAGAGGTGGTTAGATGACTCAACACCCTCCCACAGCTGACTTCCCTGCCACACAATTTGCATTTGCTAGCTGATCATCACCTAGTGTCACAAAATGCTCCCACACTTTGGAGTGATGGATGACTCTGTCAGTTGAATTGGAAGGTGGTGGAGAAGAAGAAACTGAGGTGACACTTTCTTGATCTTCACATGCTGGAGCAACCTCACTATGCTTTTTCTTCCTGCGTATCGTTACAGGGGTACTAGTAGACCTAAAGGTGGCAGCAGGTATGTTGGGACTGGGATTGGAGGAGGATAGTGGAGTAACAGTGGTGCTGGTGGCGGAGACACTAACAGCTACTACCTGGCTGGGAGACTCAATTGGAACTGGTGAGGCAGGTGTTGAGTTTTCAATAGAAGACAACATTGTAGCTGGAGAAACAGGAGGAGTGCTATGGGAAGAAGGGGAAAAATCAAGCAATGGGAAATAGTCAAGGTCAGTGGAAAAATCAACCTCAGGGGACAAATCAAGCTTAAGAGGCCTTAATCCCCATATTCTTCTTCTACCTCTTGTAGGTCTGGACAGGAAGAAAAATCATCAGCAGCAGAATTTGGGGAGACCTGCTGAATTCCCTCTTCTGCCTGGTGGCTACCGGGAAATGGTAAACTATCTCCCTCAATAACGGTTTTTGGAGAAGATATGCTCTCAGTGGCAGTGACAGTGGTGGCAGTAAAAAATGTTATCCAACTACTTCAATAATTTCCATTTTGGCTGCTTACACGGACATTCACTGTAAAAATCCTGCGTTGATATTGCCTGCAGTGTCCAACCAGTAGTGTTACACACTCTAGGTGTCCCCAGGTTTATAGAAGTGGCTGTAGCAGAGATGGTGACTAAACTGGCAGTGGCACTAGTCATTGTGCAGGTTATTTTGGGGGGATCATCACAAAACAGCTGACGAGACACAGGTGAAGGCTGCTTCGTGGTCTCAGAGGAGGACCTGGACCTCTCTACCCTGCTAGTAGAGGTAGAACGACCTACAGTTCCCTTCTTATTTTTATTTTTTGGTTTGGAGTGCTGCTGCTGAGCCTGACTATGACATTGACTACTAGTACTACTGACAGTCTTCTTCTTTAGCCACCTGCTGCTGCTAGCTCTGCTTGAAAGCAACATCACTGTGGTGGTGTTGGTGGTTGCTGAGTCACTGCAGCTGGTACCAGGATGAGGAACATCAGGTTGTTCAGGACTCAAATTCATTACAGATAGGGTAGTGTACTGTAATATTTGAAATTTTTAAAACCACTGGCTGTGTCACTCCGAAAACTATTCAAACAAATTCCTAATATTTTTAATATTTAACACAGGAACAAAGGTTTCTCTCCCTTGAGGTGGCAATAAGGTACTACTAGGCCTGCCTTCACAACTGTGAGATTAGCTGTGCCACTATGAAAACTATTCAAATAAATTCCTAATATTTTTAATATTTTATACAGGAACAAAGGTGAGTCTCCCTTGTGGTGGCAATAAGGTACTAGGCCTGCCTGCCTGCCTGTCTGCCTACACAACTGTGAGACTGGCTGTGTAACTAATATTTTTAATAATTTACACAGAAGCAAAGGTGTCTCTCCTTTGCGGTGGCAATAATGTACTACTAGGCCTGCTAACACAATTGTGAGATTGGCTGTGTCACTCTGAAAACTATTCAAACAAATTCCTAATATCTTTAATATTTTACACAGGAACAATGTTGACTCTCCCTCACGGTGGCAATAAGGTGCTAGGCCTGGCTGCACAACCGTGAGACTGGCTGTGTCACTCTGAAAACTATTCAAACAAATTCCTAATATTTTTAATATTTTACACAGGAACAAAGGTGACTCTACCTTGCGGTGGCAATAAAGTATTATTAGGCCTGCCTATACCACTGTGAGATAGGCTGTGTCACTCTGAAAACTATTCAAACAAATTCCTAACATTTTTACTATTTAACACAGGAACAAATGTGACTCTCCCTTACAGTGGCAATAAGGTACTAGGCCTGCCTACACAACTGTGAGATTGGCTGTGTGACTCTGAAAACTATTCAAATGAATTCCTAATATTTTTAATTGTTCCTGTGTGAAATAAGGTGACTCTCCCTTTCGGTGGCAATAAGGTACTAGGCCTGCCTGCATACCTACACAACTGTGAGACTGGCTGTGTCACTCTGAAAACTATTCAAACGAATTCCTAATATTTTTAATATTTTACACAGGAACAAAGGTGAGTCTCCCTTGGGGTGGCAATAAGGTCTAGGCCTGCCTACACAACTGTGAGACTGGCTGTGTAACTCTGAAAACTATTCAAACGAATTCCTAATATTTTTAATATTTTACACAGGAACAAAGGTGAGTCTCCCTTGGGGTGGCAATAAGGTACTAGGCCTGCCTACACAACTGTGAGACTGGCTGTGTAACTCTGAAAATTATTCAAACAAATT
Organism: Rhinophrynus dorsalis; assembly: GCA_037306005.1. Lineage (NCBI taxonomy): Eukaryota > Metazoa > Chordata > Amphibia > Anura > Rhinophrynidae > Rhinophrynus > Rhinophrynus dorsalis. The sequence goes on from CM074720.1 coordinate 116,148,857, forward strand.
CCTACTATTTTTAATATTTTACACAGGAAAAAATTACTCTACCTTGCAGTGACAATAAGGCACTAATGTTGGCTGACTGCCTATGCCTAATGCTACCTGTCTGCCTACACATCAACTGGACACTCTCGATCTCCTTCTTATCTCTCGGAGCTCCAACAATGGATTAACAGGAAATGCAGTTTGTCTAGGTGTCTGACGTGTCATTAGTCCAACCCCCATCATGAAACAAATTAGCTAATTGGACTACAGAGGGAGGGAAATTAGTAGTCGTCACAGAATTTCCGAAATTTTCGAAGACATTTCGGAACAGGGCTGTTCAGATTCCGATTTTTTTTTTATTAAAGACCCTTGCCTTTCGTCCGGCCCAAATGTAGCCGAATGACCCCTTATTCGACGAATTCCGAATTTTGACAAACCGATTTGCACAAGCCTATTTTTTCTCCTATGCTACTTTTCCCATGCTGCCTTGACCCCCCCTTACACTGTTTCCCCTTTCTTCTATCCCTTGATGATTCACTCCAAATAGATTCAGATGGGTATAACATTTTTTTCTGGATCCTCCAAATCAATCCATATAACCAATCTTGCCCATTTTGCTCATAACTAATTTTCATCTAACTAGTAATGAAAGTACAGCTCTTACTTTGAAATGTCAATTACTAAAATATAATTTTCATAAAACTGGATGTTTAATTACTTATATTTTCTCAAAATAAAGTGTCTAATATTGAAGCAGATGATCAGCATTTATTATCTATTTTGCAGTCTTAATTCTTAAAGGAAAAGTAAGGTTTCAAAATAAAAGCAGCTCCAATTAATCTTTATAGTATTTGGGTCATAGAGAGTGTTATTTAAATACTGTCAGAGTTGTAGTTCAAGAGTAATTGAATCATAAAGTATCCCCCCAGCCCCTTTTACCTAGTGTAAGCCACCTCCCCTCAGATGTGGAATCTGGTCTTAAGACCAGACAGGTCACAGCAAGGGACAATCTTCTTACAGTGAGAACAATGAAAACCCTGCCTCCCTTGACAGGTTTTTCCCTTATGCTAATTGAAGATTGTCCCTCTCTGCAAGCCATCTGCACACCACCTTTCTGTTCTGAGGTGAGCAGTGTTATATCAGGAAAAGGGGAGGGAGGGGAATACTTTATCATTCACTAACTCTTGAACTACAACTCTCATAGTATTGAAATAACACTCTCCATGGCCTAAATACTATGAAGATTAATTGCAGCTGCTTTTATTTTGAAACATTACTATCCCTTTCCTTATTATGATTTATATTGTTGTTGTTTTGTTTTAGTAACATAGTAAATTAGGTTGAAAAAAGACACAAGTCCATTAAGTTCAACCTTCGCCTCATACCTCAGAACTGAGAATTTTATAGCTTTCCTGCTACCAATTAAATTAGTCTTTATCAGACCTTCCTGATCAGCCTACTGATAAACAGTATAACCCTGTATGTTCCCTTTTGAAAGAAATGTATCTAATCTTCTCTTAAATGTATCCATTGTATCTGCCATAACTACCTCCCTGGGCAATGAATTCCACAATTTAACAGACCTTACCGTAAAAAAACCCTTCCTCTGCTGAAGTTTAAACCTCCTTTCCTCTAATCTCAAGGCGTGTCCCCTGGTCACCTTATCAGGCCTTGGAATAAATAGCTCACCGCAGAGATCCTTGTATTGACCTCTCATATACTTGTACAATGTGATAAACTCAGTAAACATGGTTAACCCCTTAACGACCGGCGCTCGGACGCGCTGCTGGCACTTGAGGATCACGAGTCATTTTTTTTTTTGTGAACCGATTCAGGGCTCCCCATGCGGTGTGCAGCCGTGCGGGGAGCCCTGAATTCCATGACATGCCAGGACTGTCAGTGGTCCTTAAGTGCCAGACAGTCGTGACGGTCCTGGCACGTCAGTGGACGTTAACGGGTTAAATAAACTGTAAATTGTTCCATCCAAAATCTTACCTAAAAACTATAAAAAAACAACAACAAAAAAAACAAAGAAACCATCTACATTTCAACAATGAAAGCAATACTGTAAATACCTTCAAACTCAAATATACAGTGAGGCTAGTGTACATCGTAGAACTGGAGCAAGTCTGCAGCAAACCAACTGAACCACAGAGGACAAATAAAAATTCCTAAAATTCCCATTGATTTAACACCTTGAATGCTAACAATGTCTCCAACACATTGCATAGCGTAGCAATGTGTCTGAGACCTATTTAACCTTAAAGAGATTAAAAGCCCCATTTAGATCAATGGGAATGTTTATCTCTTTCATATGGTACGGCTGATTTGTTCGAGGATTGTTTGTGTTCAGCTTCAATATTTTGCAGCAACATAGAATAAAATGTTCTGCATTAAACCTAAACAGGAAGCAAGTATCAGTTTCTTTTCTGTGTTTATGAATATTAGCATTTAAGCGTAAAGTCCATTAATACATTTTAGGATAAACAATAAAGTAAAAATAAATAAATAAAACAAAGCTAAAGTGAAACATAGAGACTGCGAATGAACATAAAATAGCCTAAAAAGATTAAATGGAAGTTCATATACATTTGTGGTGTAGGGGGGATGGGTCTGCCAAGTACTATAATAGTGTTTAGAAATAAAGAGTCTGTGTTATGTCTAGTGGCCCTGGTGTTTTGTGTTACGCTGACCCCAGCATTGTACAATTTCAATTCAAACCGGAGTGCAAACTTTCAGACCTAGGCTGTCGAAGGGATTTTGTAAGCAAGCCAAATTTACATTTCAGATTTGAAAGCAAGGGCAAAGGTTTGTGTTCGCAGGTTTGGGATCATGTTTAATATCACATGACAGCTTTGTCAAACAGCACAGAGTTAAAAAGGGGAAAAAAAGACTGTCTGGGTTTGAGTCATTAAGAAATCTGACAAGACTTCAATGCTTTTTTTTTTCCGGCCATATTGTTGCATCTAGAACCTCTTGAAGATTAACCCTTTAAGAACGAGAGGGTTGAGAATCACTAAGAAATCTGACAAAATTACAATGCCTTTTTCTGCCACATAAATACAATTAAACTTCATGACTAGTAAACCTTTAAGAACTAGAGAGTGTGGGTCATTAAGAAACCTGTCAAGACTGCAATACTTTTTTTCTCATCTAAATATACCAACTAAAAAGTCTAAGATTAGCATTTTACAGACCAGAGGTATGTGTCATTAGGAAGTATGACACACTACAATACTTTTTTCACCATTTTCTTTACATCTAGAATTTATTAAAGATGAACCCTTTGAGTGCCAGCGGGGGACGCAACGTCCCCCTCTGTCACTCAAAGGGTTAATGACTAGAAGGATGTGCAATGCATTACTTCAAAAATGGGAAATGTGAGGTATATATAAATATAATGTGTTTCCAACACGTTTTTGTGAAGTATCACATAATGAAATATAGGTTGTTCGTTGCTATTAAACTGCAATGGGCACTGTATGGAATGATTTGTTTAATTAAAGGGATAGTAATGTTTCACAAAAACAGCACCCCCAATTAATCTTCATAGTATTTGGGCCATGGAGAGTCTTATTTCAATACTGTCAGAGTTGTAGTTCAAAAGTTATTGAATGACAAAATATCCCCCTCCCGCCCCTTTTACCTAGTATAAGCCAACTCCCCTCAGATGTGGAATCTGGTCCACAGACCAGACAGATCACAGCAAGGGTCAATCTTCTTACTGTGAGAACAACTATAGCCCTGCCCCCATTGACAGATTTTTCCTCATGCTCACTGAAGATTGTCCCTCTTTGTGATCTATCCAGACAGTCTTGCTGCTCTGAGGTAAACATTGTTACATCAGTAAAAGGGGCGGGAGGGGGATACTTTATTATTCAATTACTCTTGAACTACAACTCGGACAATATTGAAATAACACTTTCCATTGCCCAAATACTATGAAGAGCAATTGGAGCTGCTTTTATTGTGAAACATTACTATCCCTTTAAGAATTCACCCACACACACATTTTCAGTGCCCTTCGGCAATGACCTATGTTGAGTGCTTAACTATGGAGTAATATTTCAGTCATTTAGCACCCAACATTAGAAAAAATAGAGCAAGAGTAAGAGAGAGAGTTCCGGTTGAAATCTGAGGTGCTACATTTTCATTCACAACCACAGCCATGATCAATGAAACCATATTACTTAGCTAGTTAAATTGTTTTGCTTACAGAGGTTTCAAATACCACCTCTCAGCGCTGGAAGGTTTTCCTTGGAGCACAGTGTAAATTAAGCTTATGAAGTTCTGTCTTATTTTTGCCCCTTTAACACTTTAAGTGCCTTCGTACCCCTCTGGCACTTAAAAGGTTAACTGCCTAGAAGCTAAAAAAGGTAACTAACTAATGCCTTGCGAATCAGTCTTCTTTAGCATTCAAGGGAATGCTAGAGGAGTGTGCAACACATTACAAAGTAATACTTTGCACACCCCTCTGGCACTCAAAGGGTTACACTGTGCGTCAAACCAATAGAACTGAATGCATGTCAGACAGTTATGTCCAAAGGCAAAAGAAAAACACTTCTGAGGTAACATAACTGCACCTTAGGGGACAAATAAAATAATTCCATCATTGCCATTGATTTATATGGGGATTTTAGCTCATTGCATGCTGCTGAGGATTCCAGCTCATTACTTTGCAATATGCTGGAAACCTCTCTAACATTCAAGGGGGGTTATGCACAGGGGCATCCAAAGACATTTTTCAATGGGGGCAAATCCATAATATGACCCCCAGTCCAACCCAACCAGCCCCTATGTTTCTGTGGTTGAGGAAAGGGCTACCCCCCGTCAGGACGCCCACATTCCCACTCCCATTACCACATTCCCACCATCTTCCCTAGTATTCCCACTGAAATGCTAGGGAGGTCTGTGGGTGAAAGCCCTTTAAAATCAATCAAAATCTTGGTAATTTTTACTTTTTCCCAATTAATTTGCTCCATAATTGCTCCAATTCTTTTTACTACATCAGCCTCACACAGAGGTAGTTTTGATTAAATAAATGTCAGAGCAGTAAATTTTTGTAATGTGTATTACCTTTCTTGTGATATTTATTGGTGTATTGCCCTGCTTTTGGAATGTAATGCTGTATTACCTGGCTTGTGGTATGTAATGGTGTATTGCCCTGTCCGTGGTTTGTAATGGTGTATTACCCTGCTTGTGTTATGTAATGATGTATTGCCCTGTTTGTGGTTTGTAATGGTGTATTATCCTGCTTGTGGTATGTAATAGTGGATTCCCCTGCTTGTGGTATGTAATGGTGTATTACCCTGCTGGTCTCATTTAAAGGGATAGTAATACTTCATTTTATCTTTATTTTATTTTGTAGACATTAAAAATTCATGAAGAACGATATAAGTCTTATCTCTCAAACCTTTATGGTTTGAGAGATATTCACAAGCAAAGTTTCCCCTCCCGCCCCTTTTACCTAGTGTAAGCCATCTCTTCTCAGATGTGGAATCCAGTCCATAGACCAGACAGATAACAGCAAGGGACAATCTTCTTCCTATGAGAACAATGAAAGCCCTGCCCCCCTTGACAAGTTTTTCAGGTTTTTCCCTTATCTTAATTGAAGATTGTCCCTCTCTGCAATCTACCTGGGCACCTCCCTTCTGCTCTGGCTGAGCAGTGTTACATCAGTAAAAGGGGCGGGAGGGGGATACTTTGTCATTGAATTACTCTTGAACTACAACTCTGACAGAATTGAAATAACACTCTCCATGGCCCAAATACTATGATGGTTAATTAGAGCTGCTTTTATTATGAAACATTACTATCCCTTTAATACCAGGGAAGAGATGCACTAAGCATCAGAGCGCTGCAGAATTAGTTGGTGCTATATAAATAAATAATTATAATAATAATAATATGTTTGCAAATGCTTTGGTAAATATCAAGTGAGCACATTGACTTGATGAATAAGAAACATTTTACCATATGCACTGTGGTATTATGTATTCAGTTGAAGGGGTAGAGAGATTGGTCATTAGCATATGACCTACATGTTATAATTGTAATGTTAAATGTATACTTCTGCGGTTGGATTACTAATAAGTCTAATGCAAAACTACTCAATAGCAGTGCAATGTTTTAGTCTTATGCGAGGTTGCACTTTAGACATATACAGAAAACTTAGAAATACACTTCTTTAAGGATGACTTTCAAAACTCTGCTAGTGAGACCTTTAAATATGCTTCAGTGCAGAATGTTGAACTACACCAATTAACAATTCCACAAATTACACCAGTACATAAAGCTCCGTGTGATGTAGTGTACTTGAATAAGTGTAATCTGAGATCTGCATAGAAAACTAAGGCAAAATCAAGATTTCACCACCCTGAGACAGGTGAAGTTGTTTTTGTGAGATCTGACACAATCACCAGCTACTGGACCATAGTGGATATGGTGTATACTCACATTAACCTAAAACACATCCTATGGCATTGAAAATAACTCATTAAGTCAAATGTAAGACTTAAAATAAGGCACTGGAGAAGATTACACTCAGACATTGTAACTGTGGCAATATCATAACAATAAGGATGTATCTGAGATGGAATCAAAGGGCTAAAATGTTGAATGCAGCTCAATGCATATAAGAGGTAGACTCAGTTCAAATTCAAATCTGTATTGAGACATAAGATCCTTAATGCATCTTCCCACAGGTAACAAATTAATCTGGCTGAAAATCAGTCCCAGGAGAGGGGGGATTATAAATGGGTTACTTTCAAAAGGTCGCAGAAAAAGAGCGTGCCACCCCATATCGCATTAAGTATGTTGCCAGGATAAAAATGGAGACCTGAGAATCTCACACTGCAAGAAAGTGCGAGGTTCTCAGGTCAAGCTATGAAACGTTGCACTCTAGGGCCCAAGGTTTTAGACTGTAGTTTGTCCTCCATTCTGCCACTCACCTCTCTTACTGACAGCTGGTCCTCCATCTGACTGGGGGTTGCGGGCTGCCTGAAAGGGACCATCAAGCCAGTAACCGGTAATAGTTTGTATTTGCTGTCAAGTATGCAGTAATCAACACAAGTCTGCAGCCCACTCTGACATGCTTTTCCCCTGTTCACAGGCAGCGCTGCTCCAGTGGGAAGCCATCAAGCCAGTACTGGCCATTCAAGAAAAATTAACCCAGATAACAGCATCGGGCCCATATGGTGATGAGCACTGCTCCAAGCTCTGTCTTCCTTTCTTTGCATGCTCTGTCAGTCTGCACGCAGAGAGAGAGGCCGGAGCAGTGCTGCATGTGAACAGAGGGGAAAAAAAACATATATATATATTTATAAATGGGGTCAGTAAGCCCAGGGTCCCCTTCACATCAGGGGAAGATGACTTTTATTGCTAGTGCCAGCCTGGAGCAGCGCTTGATGGCTCCCTGTCAGGAAGCCTGCAACCCCCACTGAAACAGAGCCATGAGCAGCGCTTGATGGCTCCGTCAGACAGCCCTCAATCCCCGCTGAGACAGGCAGGAGTAACGCTTGATAGCTCCTTGTCAGGCAGCCCGCAACCCCCACTGAACTGGAGGACTAGCTGTCAGTAGGAGAGGTGAGGGGGAGAAGGGAGGACAAGTCTTACACCTTGGGCCCTAGAGTGTGACGTTTCATAGCGCAACCTGAGAATCTCCCCCTTGCAGTGCAAGATTCTCAGGTTGCCATTTTTATCCTGGCGACATACTTAAACTGTTAGTAATGTCCCATAATTTTTTTATAGATTTGTAGAGGGTAAAAAAAGAATCTCATTCCCACAAACCCCATCTCTCAAACCACTATGGTTTGAGAGATATTCTCAATCAAAGTTCCCCCTTTCATCCCCTTCTCCTGACATCAGAGTCTAGCTGACAGCAGGAGATCCCAGTCCACGGACCAGACTGTGGCTCTGCAGCAGAGCCGAAATCCCCTTATTAGAAAATAATTACTTCATTGGAATGGTCTACAAAGTGTGCCTGGTTTGCAAGCACACTTTGTAGACTGTTCCCATGAAGTAGTTCTTGTCTAATAACGGGATTTCAGCTCTGCTGAAGAGCCTCATTGTGTCGGTCGACATGGATCTCCTTCTGTCAGCTTTACAGCTGACATCAAGAGAAGGGGATGGAAGGGGGAACTTTGATTGCCAATATCTCTCAAACCATAGCGGTTTGAGAGATGGGGTTTGTGGCAATATGATTATTTTTTTACCCTCTTCAAATCTATAAATCAATTTTATAGGACCTTACTAACACTTTAATGTGATATGGGGTCGCACATTCTTTTGCGTGCAACCTTTTAAAAGGATACCATTATGACGCTCTTTTGTGTGCAACCTTTAAAAAGGATACCGTTATATACAAAGTATGATGAAAAGGTGATAAACTGGAGATGACCTCTCCAGTGTGATTACTTCTACGGTTCCTATGTTATTCAATGTAGCCTACACACTAAGAATTCTCAGGTGGGAGAGATCTTCATGCATATGCTCCACAGGATGACATAGAAGTTGGAGAAGTGATATTACTGGAGAAGTCATCTTCAATTTATCACCTCTTTATCACACTTTAGTACATATACCCCTCCACCCGGTCTCACAGTCTCACATAAATATACAATATACTTATTCATGCACGATATCAATTAAGCAAAGGGCTAAAACATTAATGAATAACTTGTTTAGAATATGGCTTTCATTCGTCACCTGTTCATGTATGAAACTCACCAAATCTCCCCCTCTTATGGTTAATAAAGCCCTGCATCTTTGATTTGCACAAATACACTATGCATTTCAACTAGTGTTGCCAACTTACCATCACTTTACTACCAGCCAATTGCAAAAAAAAAAAAAACATATAAATGAGGTGTCAGAACTAGTTGAACTAAATGTGGAGGCTCTGAGGTTTGTAGGTAGCATTGTAGGTGTAATAGTTTATAAAATAACTTTAGATGGTCTTTATTTGGAAAAAGACTATTCAACAACAGTGAGACAGAAATTCTCCAGGCTACAGAAATTCAGTTTAATCTATAGCAGGAATTAATTCTCCCTAGACGGCTACCAGGAACAGGTGTTCTCAATTAACTTCCACCCCCAACCTTTCAGTTTGACAGGCAATAACAAGACTCAGGGAGGCTTACATAATAAGAAACTGGAGCAATTTTGGTGCAAACCAACTGTAACATAGGGAAGGAATAAAAATTCCACTTGATTTAAATGGAGGTTTTAAGTTGTTAAATGTTAGAAAGGTCTCAAACGCCTTGTGTATCAATGTTTCAGAGAACTCTCTCATTCAAGGATTTAAAATCCCATTTTAAAGCAATGGTTATTTTGGATATTTTTATGTATCTAGAATGGGGCAGTTGAATTGGTCCTGGGGTGAAATGCACTAATGTGTGATAAAGAGGTGGTAAAGTTGACATTGATAAGGATGGGTGAAATTTTTGCCTCAAATTAAATTCGGCAAATAATAACACTTCCCACATGGCAAACTGCAGCTTTTCTCATTGCATTGAAATCAATGGGAACATTGAATTAACACAGAACACATAGCAAATGTTATTTTATTTCCCACAGGCATAGTATAAAAGGGGTGTGAGTGTGTCTGTGTTGGTGGAGTCTGGGGAAAAAATCAGTTGAGCAGGGAATTTTTTTGGGTGGTGGTTGTTGATTGGGATTGGGGGGATACAGTAAAATAAATAAATAAATAAAAAATAAAATAAGGAATTGGGAGGTATATGACAGAGACAGGGACCCCCTGACATAAGCTGTGACTGGAGCAGACTGATACTTGACAGGGCAGAGTATTTTATAGAGGATGATTTGTAGGACTTAGACTTATTGTTAGAGCCACAAGCCCTGAAGAAACATTGTTTTGTTGTAGGACTTAGACCTGTGTTAGGACCAATCCCTGAGGAAACATTGATTTGTAGGACTTATAATTGTTTGGCACAAGAACTAAGGAAACATTGATTTGATGTAGGACTTAGATTTGTGTTAGGTCCAAGTACTGAGGAAACATTGATTTGTAGGACTTACACTTGTTTGGCACAATCCCTAAGGAAACATTGATTTGTTGTAGGACTTAGACATGTATATAGCCCAAACCCTGAGGACACATTGATTTGTTATAGGACTTACACTTGTGTTAGTCACAAACCCTGGGGAAAATGTTTTTGTAGGACTTTGGCTTGTTAGTGTCACAAGCCCTGGGGAATCACATCATGGATAATTTTTATCTATCAGGCTTGTTAGCATCACAAGTCCTGAGAAATCCGATCAGAGATATTTTTTTCACTTAGGCTTGTTAGTGTCACATACTCTGAGGAATCAGAAATAAGTTTTATCAATTCAGCTTTTAGCATCACAAGCCCTGAGGAATCAGTTATTTGTAATACTTGGGCTTATTAGAAAAAATCCTCTGGATTGTTTTCAAAGAACAAGCCCTGAGAAAAAAAATCCCTACTGGCCTAGTTCCAGCTGGTCATGTTATGGTGACCAATGGCAAATGCCCTGGTGTCATTGCAGCATTTGTGACTGCTGTTCTTGCAGCTGCTGCTGAGTTGTTTAAGCAAGGGAATGGGATCAACAACAGTGATATGGGTGATGAGGATCATGGTTCCACTTGCCACTACTAGCTCCAGTGATGCACCTGAGTGTCAAGCATGCTGGTTTACTCTTTTTTAACCTTGCTTCCTCCTTGTTTCTTTTGGACTCCTCCTCTCATTTCCTACTGGTGAGGTCTAGTTTATATGCTGCATTGGACAGTATTATTTCTGATTGAATATTGTTGCTTGACCAGATTTTGTTGCAGTTAGACCTTGGCTTGTGTAATATTTGGATTGTTTTCTTGGTTCTTTATTCCCTTGCTTACATTTAATGACTTAAGATTTGCTTATCTCTGATACCACCTTGGTTTATTTTGACTATTTTGACTATGCTGCTGCTTGGCTCCCTTACATCAACAGGAACTTTCGTATCTTGGGCCTTGGAGCCGGGAAAGTATATTGCACTCACTACTATATCTGTGTTCCCTGTTCACTCTCTGACCCAGTGTCACGGATTTGAAGACTCTCAGACTTAAGGTTTGGTAAAATAACTTAACTTTATTAAAAGTTAAAGGCATTCCCCGTAGGGTAAACATACATAACAATATAACAGTAATATAACATATAATAGGTTCTACCGGCCTTGCCTAAATACCGGGCAAGGCAACCCAAATGACAGTTTTAATGACAGGCTCTACCGGCCTTGCCTATACCAGGTAAGGCAACCGTGAGATGACATATACCGGTTCTACCGGCCTTACCAATACCAGGCAAGGCAGCCCCCACGGAATGCTGAATGTAGGCTCTACCGGCCCTGCCAATACCGGGTAAGGCAACCTTAAAGATGGTGAATTACAAGGTTCTACCGGCCTTACCAATACCGGGCAGGGCAGCCCAAAGGAGACTGGAGTAGGCTCTACCGGCCCTGCCAGTACCGGCTGAGGCAACCTACAGGATGGTATCGTCAAGGTTCTACCGGCCTCACCGATACCGGGCAGGGCAGCCTGAGAGAGTAGACCAGCTGTCAGGTGACTAAGACAGCAAAGAGCATAAGTATAGCGGTCTACTCAGCAGGAGTCTATTGCCAGGGATACTCAGACAACTGCAAGGAAGTGGAAAGCGACTGACCACAGTACTGGATGTTCAGGAGCAAACCAACGTCCGCACGTTGGGACTAATGGTAATAGCGCCACCAGGTTTCATGAAGCAAACCAGCGACCGCACGCTGGAACCAACAATGTATATCGCAACCAGGTTTAGTGGAGCAAACCAGCGTCCGCACGCTGGAGCCAATAATGTATCTCGCAACCAGTTTAGTGGAGTAAACCAGCGTCCGCACGCTGGGACCAACAATGTATATAGCAACCAGGTTTAGTGTTGTAAATCAGCGTCTGCACGCTGGGACCAACAACGTATATCACAACCAGGTTTAGTGGAGCAAACCAGCGTCCGCACGCTGGAGCCAATAATGTATCTCGCAACCAGTTTAGTGGAGTAAACCAGCGTCCGCACGCTGGGACCAACAATGTATATAGCAACCAGGTTTAGTGGAGTAAACCAGCGTCCGCACGCTGAGACCAACAATGTATATGGCACCCAGGTTAGTGGAGTAAACCAGCGTCCGCATGCTGAGACCAACAATGTATATTGCAACCAGGTTTAGTGGAGTAAACCAGCATCCGCACGCTGGGACCAACAATGGATATCGCAACCAGGTTTAGTGGAGTAAACCAGCGTCCGCACGCTGGGACCAACAAAGTATATCGCAACCAGGTTTAGTGGAGCAAACCAACAAAGTATGATCAGCAGCGAGAAGAACAATGTCGCCAGAGCGACGGCTGGAGCAGAAGATTCAGGAACTCAGTAGGATTAACCCGCGAGGTGCTGGAACACTGGAACACAGGAACACTAGCATACAGTAACACTGGAACACTGGAACACTGGAACACAGGATCAGCCAGTACAGCAGGAACAGCAGGAACAGGCCCAGAAGCCTGACAAGCAGGTCAGGCAGAGTGGAGTCAGAAACACCATGAAAGGGCAACCTGGAAGTGCTCAGCCTGGGTTTAAAAAGGCTGTGTGAGGAGGGCTAATCACAGACAGCCAATCACTATACTCAGCAAGTGACTGACACTGGACCGCACCAATCTTACGACCAGTCATAGTATATTTTCCTTGCTCTTTGTTGGAGACCCTTCGACTGCCTGTCCTAGAGTGTCATTTCTGACATTAACTAGGTGCTACTGACTTTTCAGGGGTTTGGTCCTATATACCTACACCCTGTGTTCATCCCGATACCTCACAGAAGGAGATTTGACTTGCGTTCCTGTAATTTACTTTTAGATCCTCTCGCCTAGGAGTCTGATTACATGGTACAACTAAGTTCCATCCTGGTCAGAGTCCCAGAGCACCTGGAATCAGACATCTGGCTTAACGGCCAGTACCTTTAAGTTGCACTGGAGCCACAGCAAGGGATTAGGTTGACCATCACTGTTCACAAGCCACGCTCCCGAGTGCCGCACGCTATCCTCTGTTTCAGGCTCCTCAGATTATTTTTACATGCTCTTCAGTGTCTATCTCTGATTTTCTAGGGCACCCATGACACCTAAAGCAGTAGAAGCTCCACAACTAGCCGCCACCACATCAGGTATATATGGAGAAAAAAGTGGGCCAATATTGCTTCTCCACCAGCCCCTCCTTCAAAATCATGGATGAGTTGTGGGAATATACATTTTCCCTTGAGAGGAGGAAGGAACTGTGCCTCTCATCAGCAACTGCAATGTGTACAATGTGTGTAGTAAATTATGAAAGGACTGCGAACAATAGGCACATCTGCACAACTCTAACTTAACGCTTAGGTTCCCCAATGTGAAATCATCCCACCAGAATCCAAGTATTGCTCCTGTCACTGTACCCCTTGTTGACTCCCCTCTAAGGACACATGAAAACTTTTAGTTTTAATAGTAATGATGAACCCTCCCTGCCACTAGCTTAGAAAATTCTGTGGGGTGGAATCACCTCAGATGCCACTTGATGCCCTGGTTATGATTATCCTCAACCACATTGCCATGTGTGGTCAGAACACAACACAGTGTGCAACGGGTGGACACAAACTTCCACTTCCTGACATGTACACAATGGCTATCAGTTGGTGGGGAGGTAACTATGAACAAGGTGGATCACCAGTAGATGTAGTTACATCTTCCCACGGACGGACCCTAGAGCACAAAGGTAATTATATGTTTCAAATTCTATGTGATGGAGAACCAGGTGTTTCACTACCATGAAACTTTTAGGCTCTGGCTTAGTTTCTCTGTTCTTCCTCCTCTTTGATCTCCGCCTCACCTCTTATTGTTTTTCTGGAGAACAGGGGGTACAGCAACAGCGGTGCTTGATTTCTGTGGTGGGTGTTTGGCTTTAACATGTTTGACATAAATGTTATAGTATGTGTTTCATGTGTGTTATCAGGGCGGTTGTGCCGAGGTGTGTTCCATCCTTCCCTCTTCTCACTGACTTGCCACAAATTGTGCACAGTGCAATTGGTGATGACTGCACTGTGCCTGCCCCATGAGAATAATAGGCCCACACCCAGGACTTCAGGAGGGGAGGGGAAAAGTGGAGAAGAATGGCTTCTTTCGTCTCCTCTTCCACATTCCCTTTCACTGGCTGGGGCAGAGGATGAAGTTGCTGTTGTTGCTGCTACTGCCTCAGAATCAGCACTACAACTAGGACCTGGAGTATTGCTGCTGACAAATGGAGCCTGTCCTAGTCCCAAATAACTACTGCTGGAAACCATTCCCATTCTATCCACAGTAGTCTGTTGCACACTAGCCTGCTCCTCGTCATCCTGCTGCTCTTTCAACTCAGCAGCAACAGAAATTACAGTAACAGCAAAGTCTACAAATTTTCCAATCTCACTGGTGGTGGTGGTGGTAGTGGTGATGTCCATCCCCATATCTGTCTCCCATTCCTTCTCAGTGTGGGCTAAAAAGGCTATTAATGTCTCTTCCACCCCAGCTATACCACCATCACCCTCATCAGCATCAGCACCACCAGTCCCTCCTTGCTCCTGCTTCTCTATTACAGTCTCACCAGTTGGAGGTGATGACTAATGTGACAGAGGGTCCCCTATTGTCACATTTGCCATCTCCTGAGGTGAAGAAGGCAGACTGGCAGCAGACACAGGCAGCTGAGCTGTGCTCATGGTGGTGGTATTACTCCTTCTAGCCACCAATTCTGCCTTCTACAGTATCATGTCCCATAAGGACAATGCCATGGGAGGATGTTGAAGGGGAATCACAGAGTTAGGGGGATGTTGTTGGCTCCCTTGACCACTAGTTTGGCCGTTCTGCATCACTTCACCTACCCCCTCAGCATCAACCGGTGGACATGCTGCAGTCACTCTAGTCCCTTCAGCTGCTTTACTACCACTAACAGCAACCACAGCAATTTCAGATTCTGTAGCTGCTGGATTTTAGTAATAGTAGCAGTAGTAGTGGTGGTGGTGGCACTGCTTGGGGATGGTAATTGTGACTTAGGGTCCCATGCTGTCACACTTGGCATCATCTCCTTCCCCCCTCCTGAGGATCACAAGACACACTGGCAGACGCAGCACTAGCAGCAAGCACAGGTAGCTGACCTGTGCTGCTCACACTACTACACTTTACTTCTTCTGCCCCTGACACAAATTTCCCCATCATTGGGGAATCAGGACATCCAGACCCTTCACTGCTGGTAGTGGCCACTTCCTCCCCCTCCTCAGACTCACTGGTTGCATAACGGTCCTTCCAGCTCCTCCTTTTACTTGTCATAAAGCTGCTCATAGTGATAGCACACATTATGACCCTCTCTTGCCTCAGTTTCACTATATAAATCAGAGTGCAACAGCCTAGCATCCTCTCTTTTTCCCTCTCTCCAGCTGCTTGTATTGTGTTTCACTTCCTAGAAACATCATGATTTTACAGCTAAAATGCACAGAACATGTAAGTAAAGGGGCAAAAAGATTGTAGGCACTGAAAAAACAGCAAAAATGTTCTGGCAATGGACGAAAATAGCAAAGATTTTAATAGCATTAGTTAAAGCAGATTTTCCTGCGAAAAAGTGGATAACCACAGATTTTTGTTGTAAGGACATGACGGGGCCTTTTGCCCACCCCTAGACATGACTACTCCAGGGTTCTAAACTCTCCAAGTCTCACGTTATTCTGTGGAACCTATGCACTAAGATCTCACAAGTTAGAAACCTCTCTAACATTCAAGGGGTTAAAATCCCCATTTAATTCAATGGGAATTTTGTGAATTTTTAGTTCTTTTTTATATAGTGCAGATGGTTTGCCCCAGAACTGCTCCACTTTTCTTTCGGACACACAGCCCTTAATGTTATGTTTTTAACCCTCTGAGTACCAGGGGTGAGCAAAGCATTCCTTCTCAAATGTTTACATATATGAATAATAATTATAAGTGTGAACGTTACCAGATATTATTTCTTCAATGCTTTTCAATTACGTTGTATGGTTGGAAAAGCCAATATGGGGGACTATTTGTGTATCCAATTTTTTCCATAGCCATGCCATGTTTTCCAGATGACTAAACTCTGTCTATATGTTGTACGAACCATTTACCTGTTTTGTTGGCACGGTTTGGCACTCTTTGCTAATTCTCTGCATGGTACACTAATTTGTACTTTTAATGGTCAAACTTGCCTCTCCCTGTACTATTAGAATAGAAATGCCCCCAGTGTGTCCACTCTCTCTAGATTTATTCAGAACACAATGTGTGAATGTGATACTATTGCTCACCACAGAAACTAGCATTAAAGGCCTAACTGTATCACCAACAAATAAAGGTTAAATGAAACTGTTACAAATAGCTGGTACAACATATAGGCAGTTTGTAAAATTAACTAAACATGTTATAAAATGACTGGTTTACTTTAACCCCTTAATGACCCTTGATGGTCATAGCACGTCATGGGTTGTTTGAGTTAACGACCCATGACGTGCTATGACCGTCATGGAATTCCAGGCTCCTCCAGCAGCTGTACGCCTTTCTGTGAGTCCGGAACCAGAAATTAAAAAAAAAAAAAAAAAAAAAAAAAAAAAAAGGTCTGTGGTCCTTAAGGGGTTAAAAAATGGCTAAATCTAGAAGTGCATTTATGTTTATGAGCTTTTCCATGAGCCAAAGTCACTGCCAAATTCACATGGGTGGGCTAGAAAGAGTTATAGGGCAAGGGGAAGTGGAGGGTCTAAGCAGGAAGTGAGGTTTGGGTTAGGGAGGGGTTTGGGAGGCTAATACCTAAGGGTGGGATGGGGGTCATATTGGCTTCTTTGCCTCAAGCTGTAGAAGACTCCAGTCATCTTGCTCCAGATTCACTCTCATTTTAAGCCTCTCTTTCTTTCTTTCCTTGCCTACCTCAATTATTTCTTCTTTTTCAGTTAATCCATTTATTTTCCTTACAGGCTTGTTTTGTTTTTGTATATTTTAGCTAGTTCAGTAGCGATTTGTATTCTGTTAGATAGACTCATATAGCAATCTGTAATACATTATGTTTCAATTAAACTGTCATGGCTGAAGGTCAGGTCCTTGCCAGTTGATAATGGGATTTGTCTACGGCTTTGGGTAGGCAACCGATTCTTGGCTGCCCATTGCTGTTTTTCAGTAACATGCTCATTGCTCTGTGGAAACTGGCATGGGGACGCTCCCACTTGAAGCTGGCATTAGAGAGGCAGGTATACACATGTACACTGGGTCTACCAAGTGATCTGGTTATACTGGTAATCTGGTTGTATTGATTTGGTTGGGTTAACTGGCAGGGAGTATTGACTGGATTTCCCCTCTACCTTGGTGATTTTGGGTCTGCTTTAACCTCTGCATCTCTGGAGGCTCATATATAGGTATGGGCAAAAATTTTCGCCTCAAACTGAAATTGGCGAATAATGGCACTTTCTGCTTGCCAAAAAATTTCCTGCAAAAAGTGCAATTTTTCTGCTTTTTTTCAGCCTTTTTCGCCCATTGAACTCAATGGTAAGAAAAATATTTCTACACCACAGGAAAGTTTTCTACAGCCATATAAAAGGCTGTCAGGCTCTCACAACAGCCATTCTGTGTTTGTGAGAGGAGACAGCAACGTATTTTTGAGCTAGAGGAGATAGGGAAATAAAGGGGAATTGAAGCTTAGTTTAGGGAGTCATTTGGGTAGGACATTTGTTCTCTGTATTAGGGGAGTCTGGGGGTACTCTATTTGATAAGAGGGAAGGAAGGAGGTTGACCCCCAAATACTCCAAAATTCCATGTGACTGACTGGCAAGACACAGGCATCTAGGGACCTATTTGCTTTCTGATCTTGCTGTCATTGTCTCTGCTCTGGGTGGGGAAGTCTGGGGAAAGACGTTGTTGATTTTGTTTTTCAGATATAATTTTTTTTGGACAGACTGTGATAAGACAACAGGGTGGACAACTTAAAAAAAAATATAAAAAAATAAATAAAAATAAAGTAAAAAAATAAAGAGTAAAAAATTAAAAATATCTTAGGTGACAGAGACAGACAGCTGACTGGGCTTAGGCAAGGCATCATACAGCTGCATCAGTTGTGTTGTGTACCGTAGAGTAAAAAAACACAGTGTAGTTGTGTAATGTCCAGCAAATGCACAAGGGGAAGGGGGGGTGGAGCAGTGCAGAGACTTGAGAGTAAAGAAGTAGTTCAAAAACTGACTGCAGCAATGTTTGCTGCAGCGTGTGCAATCAATGATGATGATCCCTCTACTCCAAAGGAGGATGCAGTTTGTCAATGTCCCAGCAAAACTAGTTCCAACACCACCAGTGCCAGTGGAAATAAAGAACCATATAAGAAGAGCACTGAAGACAACAACAAGTCGCATTCAAGTGTTGATGATGCTGGCAGTAGCATAATAGAGGAAGGTGTAGCAGCTGAAGCGCCTTCTGCATCAGACAGTGAGACACACAAGCACCAAAACACCAATCCTCAAAGTAGTAGGGAACTTTGTTACAGTAAAAGTAAAAAGAAATTGTTTGAGACCTCCAAAGGCTTAGAGGAATATGAGAGTAGTAGTGGGCAAGAACTGTCAGGGGATGCTGATGCTGCTGAGGATGACCTAATGATGACTGATGATGATGCAGATCTAGAATATATCACTCCAGCATCCTTCTCTTGTTCAGATACAGATGAAGTTGAGAGTGAAGATGGTGAAAAGGGCTGTAAGATTAGCAGAAAGTCAAAGGCTGAATCTTCCACCATTTTTAAGGAAGAAGGCCACTGGAAAGTCTTACCCTGGACAAACACAGATGTCAAAAAGCACACAGTCACCCTATCATCGCCTCTTCAAAGTCCAAGTCCAACTCAGCCACATACACCTGTTTTCAGTACCCAGCAACAGCAACACAGGATAACATCCACAGTGTTAGATATGACAAGTACCTCTGGTGCTGCTGCTGTAAGTGCTGCACCTTTGACACCTAGTAGTAGTGGCGTAGAATTACATCAATATCTAGTTCCAGTAGTAGTAGTAGCAGAAACCACACATGACAGACGAAGCCAGGACAAATATATTAACAGCAGCACAGAATAGGAGGTGGAGGACAGATGGGACCACTGCTATGACCGATAAGTAATGTGTGTCAGTAATCTGAGAAGGAGGATAGAGATTGACAATGATAAAAATACAAACACAAATCACACCATGCCAGTCCCCCACCACCACCACCACTAAAATACATATCTACCACATTTAGGTTGTACTTTATTTTTTTTATTACTTGATATCATCATGAATATGTGCCAGTGTTACTTAAGCAATAAAGTGTTGTGGGCAAAGGACAAATGCATTCTGCACGCTAATACATTTTTCAAGCCATATTTTGCTGTAGGACTCACAACTTTGACTTTCAGCCACTTATTTCTAAACTTCAGCCCTCAGAAGAAGTAATATTACAGTGGGAAATATAGTACCTATAGGAAATATAGGCAAAAAATGTGTTAAAATAGAAGAAAAATGTGTTAACATAGGCGGAAAATTTGTTAAAATAGGCAAAAAGGAGGAAATTTTGATATAGGCGGAATGGCAAAATTTTTCATGGGAAAAGCGAAAAATCGGCACATTTTCACAACATTTTTTGCAGGAAATTTTTCACACTTTTCACCTAACCCTACTCATTTAGAACACAAAGTAATATTAAAGTAATTGTATTTTTATGTAAGCTCTGAACTATTTCGAGCACAGTCCAGAATTGATTTCTCTAAAACTGCCATAACATGCTGTGATTGCTGTCTTATAAGGAAATTTTTCTTAAGAATCTCAATAAACACTGACATATTGATTGTTGTTTTGTTAATGCACTGAAGAAATGATCTACTGCAATGTTATTAAAGAGCCAGAGTTCATCTCCTCCGGTCTCTTAGAAATGGGAATTCTACATATTGTGTATGGAAACATTGGTCAAACATAAAAAGACAAATTGGAACACTTAAGGGGCAAACTAACTTCACAAAATGGGACAAATACAAAAAATCCTACTAATTTAAACAGGGCTTCCAACCCTTGAAGTTTACCGCAGTCGCTAATGCATTGCAAAGTAATACATTGTGGATCTTTTTTGTATTGAAGAGGCTAAAAATCATAATATAAAACAATAAGAATGTGGGAGATGTTTATTTTTCCCCTATAGTGCAGTGGACTTGCCCCAGAATTTTACCAGTTTATGTTTATACAAATGGGGTCATATTAATTACTATAAAGTGACAGTACCTTTATTTTGACTTTATATATTGTGAAAGTGTATACGATGTGAAGTCAAAGTTATTATTCTTTTCATTCATTCATTCTTGCATTAATTTAAATTCATCCATTTTATACTCTCACCACGCATCCTGGATCAGTTTCCAGGGAGCTTTCTGTCAGGGACTATGAATGCAGATAAAGTGATACAGTGTAAAAAAAAGATATCATACAGAGCACTCAGTGCTACATGGATAATAGTACATTGTATCACTGTTCCATTTTGACAGTTGACTGACCAGAAAACGCTATAGAAACAGAAATTCAGTGAGCTTACTGTGAGCAACATAATCATGTAAAAAAAAAAATAGGGAATTTAACATTACATGTCATGCACCCGCAAAATATGTAAATTCAAAATGAAGAGTCACTGACTCTTAAAGTGGTGCAATTCTGGATAACCACAATGTTTTAGTGGATTTTTGTTGCAGGGACATGACGGGACCTTTTGCCCACCCCTAGATATGACTACTCCAGGGTTCTAGACTCTCCAAGTCTCACATTATTCTGTGGAACCTATGCACTAAGATCTCACAAGTTAGAGACCTCTCTAGCATTCAAGGGGTTAAAATCCCCATTTAATTCAATGGGAATTTGTTGTATTTTTAGATCTTCTTTATATAGGGCAAATGGTTTGCCCCAGAACTCTTTAAGACACACAGCCCTTAATGTTATGTTTTTAACCCTCTGTGTACCAGAGGTGAGCAATGCATTCCTTCTCAAATGTTTACATATATGAATAATAATTATAAGTGTGAACGTTACCAGATATTATTTCTTCAATGCTTTTCAATTACGTTGTATGGTTGGAACTTTATATGGAAAAGCCAATATGGGGGACTATTTATGTATCCAATTTTTTCCATAGCCGTGCCATGTTTTACAGATGACTAAACTCTGCCTATATGTTGTACGAACCATTTACCTGTTTTGTTGGCACGGTTTGGCACTCTTTGCTAATTCCCTGCGTGGTACACTAATTTGTACTTTTAATGGTCAAACTTGTCTCTCCCTGTACTATTAGAATAGAAATGCCCCCAGTGTGTCCACTCTCTCTAGATTCATTCAGAACACAATGTGTGAATGTGATACTATTGCTCACCACAGAAACTAGCATAAAAGGCCTAACTGTATCACCAACAAATAAAGGTTAAATGAAATTGTTACAAATATCTGGTACGACATGTAGGCAGTTTGTAAAATTAACATATTATAAAATGACTGGTTTACTTTAACAAATGGCTAAATCTAGAAGTGCATTTATGTTAATGAGCTTTCCCATGAGACAAAGTCACTGCTGTGGATCCAAATTCGCATGGGTGGGCTAGAAAGAGTTATAGGGCAAGGGGAAGTGGAGGGTCTAAGCAGGAAGTGAGGTTTGGGTTAGGGAGGGGTTTGGGATGCTAATACCTAGGGGTGGGCTGGGGGTCATATTGGCTTCTTTGCCTCAAGCCGTAGAAGACTCCAGTCATCTTGCTCCAGATTCACTCTCATTTTAAGCCTCTTTCTTTCTTTCCTTGCCTACCTCAATTATTTCTTCTTTTTCAGTTAATCCATTTATTTTCCTTACAGGCTTGTTTTGTTTTTGTATATCTTAGCTAGTTCAGTAGCGATTTGTATTCTGTTAGATAGACTCATATAGCAATTTGTAATACTTTATGTTTCAATCAAACTATCATGGCTGAAGGTCAGGTCCTTGCCAGTTGATAATGGGATTTGTCTACGACTTTGGGTAGGCAGCCAATTCTTGACCATTGCTGTTTTTCAGTAACATGCTCATTGCTCTGTGGAAATTAGCATGGGGGCGCACTTGAAACTGGCTTTAGAGGCTGGTATACACATGTACACTGGTTCTACCAAGTCATCTGGTTATACTGGTAATTTGGTTGTATTGATTTTGTTGTGTTAACTGGCAGGGAATATTGACTGTATTTCCCCTCTACCTTCTTGGTGATTTTGGGTCTGATTTAACCCTTTGAGTGCCAGAGGGGTACCCAACGCATTGTTCTGCAATGCATTGTGTACCCCTCTGGCACTGAAAAGGTTAACCTCTGCAACTCTTGAGGCTCATATAGAACACAAATTAATATTAAAGTAGTTGAATTTTTATGTGAAGTCTGAACTATAGCGAGGACAGTCCAGAACAGATTTCTCTAAAACTGCCATAACATGCTGTGATTGCTGTCTTATAAGGAGATTTTTCTTAAGAATCTCTATAAACACTGACATATTGATTGTTGTTTTGTTGATGCACTGAAGAAATGATCTACTGCAATGTTATTAAAGAGCCAGAGTTCATCTCCTACGGTCTCTTAGAAATGGGAAGTCTACATATTGTGTATGGAAACACTGGTCAAACATAAAAAGACAAACTGGAACACTTAAGGGGCAAACTAACTTCACAAAATGGGACAAATAAAAAATCCTACTAAATTAAACAGGGCTTCCAACCCTTGAAGTCTACCACAGTCACTAATGCATTGGGGACTTTTCTTGTATTGAAGAGGCTAAAAATCGTAATATAAAACAATAAGAATTTGGGAGATGTTTGTTTTCCCCTATAGTGCAATGGACTTGCCCCAGAATTTTACCAGTTTATTTTTATACATATGGGGTCATATTAAGATAAAGTGACAGTACCTTTGTTTTGACTTTATATATTGTACAAGTGTATTTGATGTAAAGACAAAGTGATTATTCTTTTCGTTCATTCATTCATTCATTCATGCATGCATTCATTTATTTTCATCTATTTTATATCCCTGACCCAGCACCCTGGATCAGTTTCCAGGGAGCTTTCTGTCAGGGACTATGAATGTAGGTAAAGTGATACAATGTAAAAAGGTATCCTACAGAGCACTCAGTGCTACATGGATAATATTACATTGTATCACTGTCCTGCTTTGATGGTCGACTTACCTGAAAACTATTTGGAAACAGAAATTCAGTGAGCTTACTGTCAGAGACATAACCATGTTAAAATAAATAGGGAATTTAACTTTAAATGGTATGCACCTGCAAAACAGTTAAATTCAAAATGAAGAGTCACTGACCCTTAAAGTGGTGCAATTCTGGAGCAAACCGGCTGCACCAGTGAATACAAATAGCAATTGCAATTGATTTAAAAGGAACTTCTAAACCCCTTGAATGCTAGAGGTATGTCCAACACATTGCTTAGCTCTCTAGCATTCAAGAGGTTAACCCTTTGTGTGCGTTGCGTACCCCTCTGGCACTCAAAGGGTTAAACAGACCCATTTGAATTGCTGAGAATTTGGGGGTTGTTTATTTGTACCCTGTGGTGCAGTTGGGTGGCTCCAGAATTGTACCACTTTGCTATCATACATATGGGCTAAGATTCTTTACAATTCTTCTAACAGATGTACAGACAGCTGGATCACAGCCATTGTTTATCTTTGTCCATACACATTGACAAGTAGCCTTCTCAGTGAAAGAATTAATACTGGGAGGATGGATATTATTTACAGTGTAACAATGGCTAAAAAGCCTTTTTGGCAAGAATGCAGACTGTATCAGATCAAATTGGCAGATATCATCAGTCATTTACCTATACTAAAAACATATCAATCCCATTAAAAGTGAACCAAAAATTTGCATTACCAGGAAGTATGGGTGAATCAAGTCCGTAAGTTCAGAATTTGCATTAAGCATGCCATTTCACAATATACCAAAACATATTGTGGAACAGGTTTTTGATTTCGCATTTCATCTGCCATTTTAACCAGTCATATATCAGAGATTATGATCCCATATTGTTCATAAAAGCCAAGGAAGCATGTTTGCTCACTGTTACCCGTCAATCACATATGTTCCTTCCTGTGTCTCTCGTGGCATGAGAGCTTTTGTGCAAGTCGGTAGTCAGGCAAGAATGCTGGATAGCTCTCTCCCTCTCTTTCACTCTCTCCTTTTTTTCTTACTGTGTTTGTTCCATTCTCCACCTCTCTCTCCAATTTCCCATGGCCCCACCCTACCTGATCCTATGATCCCAACTCCTGTCTCTCCCATTCCCCTTCTTCCACCCTCTTCTCACACTCTCTCTAATGCTCCTTCTTCCACACCCTTTATCTTACACATTTCCTGCATAACCCTGGTCCCATCCCCACCACTGTTCATGAGCAATCCATTGCAAATCAGTTCTGACTGATCCTGAATCTTCTCTGAATTTACTGACTCTATCGATGAAATGAAAAGTTGATCTTTCACTGATCCCTAATTGCAAGGTACAATGGGGTGACTCATGATGAATGTGTGATTACACCAGCTCAGCTTTAGTACATTAGTCTCTAATGCCAGTAGCTGCACTTCAGGGTATGAACAACAATGTATGAGGGTGGTAGTGCATAACTGTGGACACATTCCACCATTGTTAGGACTTTAATGACAGCAAGCCTATCCCATAGCATTTGAGGGGAAATAGCATAAAATCACACAATTTCCTCTATACCATTTTAAATACATAAGATGAAACAATGTGTAAAGGAAAGGAAAAATCAGAAATGCCCACAGCTTGCCCCATTGTCCTCCTTCTCATACAGGAGGTGTTAAGTGAAGGAGTTTGAGTGCATGTAGGTTATTACATTGACATCATTCAAGTGTAGGGTCTGAAAATGAATTGCAGTGCCTGATCATATTTGTATATTCACCCCATGGATCCAATTATTATAGTCATATTTAAATATAACAGGTTTTTCATGGCTTTGCCTGTGAGGTGAAGCAATGTAAAAAATGGTTTAATCCTTTGAGTGCCAGAGTGGTATCCAGAGCATTGTGTTACAATGCATTGGATATCTCTGTGGAATTGAAAGGGTTAATTGAATTAGTAAGTGCATGCCTTGGGGGTGGCCATCAGGATCCAGCCAATTTGACTGGGAAATCAATAGAGGTGACACAGGGGAGCAAATGGGCTCCCCCATCCTACAAGAAACTACCAGGTAGGATTGGGTGGGATCATGAAACCCTTTAGTAAAGAAAGCCTCCCACATTGACGTGAAAGGGTTTCCTGACTCCAACCATACTTACACTGTACTTCAGGCAGGATGGACAGGAGACAAAACGGTGAATGGAAAACTGTGGAGATGAAGATGTGAATGGAATAGAAGGGGAGGCAAATCGGCAAATGGAAGAAAGGGGGAGACAACGTGGCAAATGGAAGAGAGGAGGAGATGAATCTGCAAATGGAAGATAGAGGGAGACAAGGTGATGAATGGAAGGGAGGAGGATGTCAAGTAGCTAATGGACATGAGGTGGAGGCAAAGAGGAGAAAGGCAAGGAGGGGTAACTGTGAAAGGAAGGGAGGGAACATGGTGAAAGGGAGGGGAATGGAACATGGCAAAAGTGAGGAAAGGAGCGTCAATGAGAAAGTGGGTAAGCAGTGGTTGGTTGATGAGGCAGGGGGGAAAGGAGGGAACACACCTTGGCACAAGTGACCTAATATCACTCATGAAGCACAGACACAATAACATTTATGTCAAACATGTTAAAGCCAAACACCCACCACAGAAATCAAGCACCACTGTTGCTGTAGCCCCTGACTCTCCAGAACGACAACAAGAGGCAAGGCAAAGTTCAAAGAGGAGGAAGAATAGAGCAATCCAGGCACCCTCACAGGCACCAACACAGGCACCCTCATGCTCCTTTTATACTATGCCTTTGGGAAATAAAATAATATTTGCTATGTGTTGTGTGTAACTTCAAAGTTCCCATTGATTGCAATGGAATGAGCTAGGCAAAAAAACTTGAAAAAAATGGAAAAACTGCACTTTTCGCAGGAAATTATTTGCCCTTCCCTACTCAGGTGGATCAGCTGGAAACGTGAACAGTAGATTGCCAGAAGATTTCTGATTTCCCCCATAATCTGAAGCTTATGCCAATTTAATATATGTTACCAAAATGTCCAGCCTAATTTCAACTTTGATTTAAAAGAGAATCGTACAATAACATGTCCCAAGCTGGCAACAAGACTCAGTGCTTTAAAGGGATAGTAATGTTTCACAAAAAAGCAGCTCCAATTAATCTTCATAGTATTTGGGCCATGGAGAGTGTTATTTCAATACTGTCAGAGTTGCAGTTCAAGAGTAATTGAATGATAAAGGATCCCCCCTCCTGACCCTTTTACTGATGTAACACTGCTCACCTCAGAGCAGCAAGACTGTTCGGAAGGATTGCAGAGAAGGACAATCTTCAGTGAGCATAAGGCAAAACCTGAAAAACCTGTTAAGTGTGGCAGGGTTTTCTTATGCTCACAGTAAGAAGATTGTCCCTTGCTGTGATCTGTCTGGTCAAGGCACCAGATTCCACATCTGAGGGGAAGTGACTCACACTAGATAAAAGGGGCAGGAGGGGGATACTTTATCATTGAATTACTCTACTGACAGTATTAAAATAACACTCTGCATGGCCCAAATACTATGATGATTAAATGGTGATGCTGTTTTTATGAAACATTACTATCCCTTTAAGCATGAGTCACGGTGCTCTATTTAGCACCTAAAACTGGTCCTAGCAACATGACTTCCTCCTGCCAATATCAAAACTCAGTTCTTAGCCCCCCTCTCCCCCCCATATGGCTAGAAGGAACTATATGTGTGCTACAAAACACAGCCCCTGGCTTTTTCTATGCATAAAACAATATATGACAATTTGGGAACAACCCATTTGCATAATAGGAGTGGGGCATTTTAACCCCTCAGATGCTAAATAGGTCTCTAGTGCATTGAAATGCCTTGGAATATGGGGACATTACATGTTCCTCTTATGGTACGAATGGTTAGTGAATTGTTCATCTTTTCTTTCTGCATAAGGCACTAAAATTGTTCCCACAGGAGCAGGCTTTGTAAAATGATATACTTGGCATTTAAGCACATACTTATACTATCACTTTTTGTATCAAATCAATTATAATATTTTAGTATACTAATATAGATTTGCAGATTTTGCGTGAAGAATACATATTTTAGTGTAGTTATCTCATAATAAATCATTTGCAGTTTACAAAAGTAGTCACTTGTAAATAATACGTTATCCACCTGAAACAAGATGCCGTTCTGATGGCCTTTTAAAAAATGTCATATGAGGTACAAGGCTGACCTTTATGCATTTTGGTGTGTTTCTTCGAAGTATGATTGATCAGCCAGACTGCCATTTATATATTCTTTGAATTTATTATTAGTAAGTCTTGCATCACTTTTTTATTTTCTAGTTTCAAGGAGATTTAACCCTCTGAGTGCCAGAGGGGTATCCAATGCTTACCCCTCTAGCACTCAGAGGGTTAATCCCTTCAGTGCCAGATGCTTAGGGAGTTTTCTGTATCCTGCAGGCCAGACACATTTTCAGCATTTTTGCTATCCATATGTTTAGGCGGGATTTTTGCTAATAACTATATATAGTTTTTTTCCAGAATTAATTCAAATTTTCAAGACAACTCACGAGAACTAAATTTTGCATCGTGTAACAAGCTATGACGTCATAAATACAAAATTATTTGAAAAACCCCAAATATGTATGATTTACCTACGTTCATGGCCTGGGCAGACCTCTAACTACCTACTAGAAGAGAAAAATTGTACTTTCAACTTTATGAACTAAAATGCACATTCTGGTGTTTACATTGTAAAACTGGCCTAAAACAGCTAAATAACTATATAAAACTACATATATCCTTAAATTAGATATCTCGCTGTATCAAATCAGGGGTCAGTTGCATTTCTACCACTCCACTTGGTGTGCACAAATGTTTCCAATCTGCTTTTTTTTACATTTTCACCACTTTAAATGTACTGAAATCTCTGAAAAATATGGGATTTCCTACTGTAATATTAAGCTACTGCTCTTACAAGGAAAATTGCACCCCATCGACATGAGTTATGGGAGTAACTATTTCTGATGACTTAACCCCTTAACGACCCTTGACGTACCAGGACCGTCAAGGGTAAATTTGCTTTAAGGACGGTCCTGGTACGTCAAGTGTTAAATGGTAGCAGCGCGCCGCCGTGCACGCTGCTACCATTCATTCCAGACTGAGACTGAGCGGTCCAGTACCGGACCGTTCAGTCTCAGCCTCTGTCGGTTGTGCCAGGTCATGTGATCGCTGCGTCAGCGATCACATGTACCGGCATTCTAAAACAATGAATGAGGCAGTGCTACTTACTGCCTCTAGTGTCTCCTCTCTGCCAATGCGTCCCTTACATCAAAGTAAGGGACAGAGAAGCAGAGAGGAGACACCTAGTGGAAATAAAAAATACAGCAGCTGGGGGTGTTAACCCTTCACTGCTGGTGCAGGAGGATGGCTAGATGCAGGTCAATTTCTGACCTGCTAAATACACTTTTTTTTTTTTTTTTTAATAAAAACAACACACTTTTTTTTTTACAAATAAAATATTTAATTTAAAAAAAAAAAAAAACATCTCAAGAAACAAAATTGGAAGTGTGATTGTTGTGGAGTCATGTAATACACTTACACACACCACCAAATGTAATGAACAAAAAAGTGGGAAAATAGGGTGGGAAAAAGGGACATGGGGATTTTCACCCAGGGGGGACAGTGGCCACTTTAAACTGCGCATTTTGTAGGTATGACTGACTGGTCATACCTTTCATGCAGTCTCCATAAAAATTTAACCCTTTGCGCCCAATTGATCCCAAGAGAAAAAACAAAAATGGTGTGTTTTTTACATTTTTTTTTTACCTTTTTCTTTAATTTTAATAAAGTAAATGGTGGGTTATCCATATAAGTGGGGTATCAAAGGAAAGCCCTATTTGTTTGTAAAAAAACAGTATATAATTTATGGGGGTGGAATAAAAGCCTAAGAGGGAAAACACTGTTGAACAAAGACATAGTCAAAAAGGTCAGAATTGCTCCGGTCTTTAAGTCAAATCCACCTCTGATTTTCCCGGTCCTTAAGGGGTTAAAGATAGGCAGGCAATGGAGACCCCATATCCAGAAGTATATAGATACTCTAGAGAGTATTCAGAGAAGGGCTACTAATTTGGTGAATGGTTTACAGAAAATATCAGGATAGACTAAAGGACCTGAACATGTATAGCTTGGAGGAGCAAAGAGAGAGGGGATATGATAGAAACACATGAAGGGATTCAAAAACGTGCAGGAGGGAAGTACATTTCAAAGGAGTAAAATGTTAGGACAAGTGGCTGTAGTCTAAAACTAGAGGGATTAGATGTAATGTATGGAAGTTTTACTTCACTGAGATGGTAGATAAGTGGAATAGCCTACCAACAGAAGTGGCAGAAGTTAATACAGTGATAGGATTTAAGCATGTATGGAATAGGCATGTCTGTCCTGAACCTAAGACAAGATCAAGAACCAAATAAGGTTTGGTTTACAAAGCACACCATTTTGGAAAGAACACAAACCACTGTATCAAATGAATGGTCACTTGCCCCTAACCTGGTATGCACAAATGTTTCCATATGGTGGCATTATAGAAAAAAAAGTCATTTTTTTTAAATTTCCACTCTTCAAATTTACTAAAATATTTGAAAACAATGTATTTTATTACTGCATTCATTAGCTAGTACTTCTCCAATAAAAATGGTATCTCATTGGTATGGCTGACATACTGTAGGGGGTGTAAAAAGAACAAAATGACACCTACATGTTGTTTTTTTTTGTTGTTTTTTTAAGTAGGCTACCTGCACTAAAATGGTCCTAACTAATTGAGATATGAAGGAAAGGTGTGCAAGTCATACCAGTTTGGTGATCAGACATTCACCTGCATCAAATAAGGGTTTCTTTGCCTTTCTTTCCCTAGGCTGGTGTGCACAACTACTTCCTAAAAGTTGGAGTTATAGGGGAAAATGTTTTTTGTTTTTGTTTTTTATATTTCCACCATTTCAAAAATGCTAAAATCTTTTACCTAAAACCTATGAAATTTCCTACTCTATTCAGTACTTTCTGCCAGCCTAAGAAAAATGGTATCCCCACTTGTATTGGTTGACATACCATAGGGTGTTCCAGGAAAACTAACCTACACCTGCCACTTTCCTTTAGTGAAATACCTGTCTTCAGTACAATGGTCATAACTATTACATATGTGAAGAAAAGGTCAATTAGGCATACCATTTAGAAAAGTAGTCATTCCCCTGAATGAAATGAGGAGCTATTTGACTTTTTACACTAGTAGGCTAGTATGCACAACTCTTTCCAGAATGTAGTAATATAGGAAAAAACACATACTTTTTTACACTTCAGTCACTTCAAACATACTAAATTCTTTCAACATCATGGGATTTCCTCATCTATCCAGTACCTAGGATCAGCCTCAGAAAAATGGTACGCCATTGGTGTGGGTTGACATATTGTAGTAGGTTCTAGCAGCATGGCTACTATAGGAACATGCAGTATATGAGTGATTCTACAGGCCTGGCACTCTGCTGGTTAATAATTCTGCTATTATGGCACGTACGATATTAACCCTTAATGGACTATAGGGTTGTGAATCGCTTTATATGTAATCCATATAGTGCTGAGTACTATTGGTTATAAATCCTTCTAATATTTTACCCACTAGGAAAGTCAAACTTGCAGGTCCATAATTTGCCAGTTTAGATCTTGTCTCCTTTTTTTTAATAATGACACTTGTAGAAATGTTTAGGATTTTTCTCATTTAACTGTTAACCTGTGTGTTAAGCCAGGTTTCTTTGTTTATTCCGCAGTGGTATATACTGACACCTTTTATTTATCCAATTAGAACAAATTCCATCTTTTATGTGCATTTTTATCTTCAAATATGACATCACATTAAATGTTCTCTGACACTGCTTTTATCATTGTGAAATTTGACTTTTTAAAGGTGAATTTTTTAGCTGAACCTATGCATTTCTCATAACAGATTTCTTGAATAAATCATGTCAAACTAATCTACTTCCATTCTATCAAAGAATAAGTGGTAACAAACAAGGGTATTGCTGTTGATGTAGTATGCCTCTATTTTTCAAAAGAATTTGATACAGTGTCCCACAACAAGTTGCTTATTACACAAATTAAAAGGCTTTTGGTTGTGAGATGAACTGTATGCATGGATGGAGAACTGGTTCAATAGCAGAATGCAGAGATTTTCTGTAAATGTAACCTTTTCAAGTTGTCTTAAATTGTAAGTTGGGTTCCCCAGGTTTCAGTTCTGGGCCTCAGTCCTGATCTTAAAGAGGCTATTGAAATCATTGACTCAATAAGCTGTGTAATAAAATACATACAGATAAGGATGTTTTTTCTTGTCAGAAAGATTTAGATAAACTGAGTGAATGGTTGGAAAAGTTGCAGATGAGGTTTAATATCAATAAATGTAATGTTTTGCATCTGAGTTGCAGAAACAAGCATGCTAGATATAAATGTAATGGGAAGCTTCTTGAGGAATCTTTGATAGACAAAAATGTAAGAGTACTGATAGACAATGGACTTCACAACAGTATACAGTGTCATTCAGCCTCTGAAGAGCCAATGGGGTACTATCATGTATAAAAAGCGGCATGAACTAAATTAAAATCTAATTCTACCTCTTTACACATCCTCATGTATATTACGGAATACAGTTTGGGCACCAGTTCTTTAAAACAGCTATTATTGAAATGGAAAAAAGTACATGTAAGAAAACTGTTAAAAGGATTGGAAAATTTTAGTTATAAAGATAGACTAAAAACTGGACTTGTTTACATTAGAGATGTCCAAAAGGGTATAATGTGCAAAAACAGAAAAAGAGAAGAAAGCTTGCAGCGCTTTCCTCAACCATTCCTCACATGACTTGTGAGGAAGGTTATAAATGGAACATAGTTCTCTATGTAATCACTTTATTAAGGCAGTCCCATAAGGGCCCTGCACCAGATAAGTCCTTCATCTACACCTTTTTTTATTTTATTATATGTCTGCTGTTTTTTTTTTAATTGCACTACAGTGGGACCCACAAATAATAATAAAAACATCAAAATACCATTTAAAGGGTCCCCTCCGACGCGTTTCAAAATAACATCTTTCTTCAGGGATTTTTAATTTAGATAGTATTTGTAGGTGTATTAGAGTAGGACTTACCATAAAGTGAGATACCTTGGCGTGGTTGGTAAGCTTACACACGGATTGGCCAATTTGTGGGATGAAATTCTCACTTATTTTACTTAGATTTACTAAGGATTATTATATATGCCCATTACAGGGCACACATTATTCACAGCATATAGAGGAGCGCAGATTTGGTGGTTTGTATGTGTTTTCTCTTCTGGGTTTAGGCCCAATGTCTGGACAACCCTCTCATTTCTTGCTGCCATCTATATCTTTCATCTTTATAATTATATGTTATTTATATTTATTATATGGATATTTCATGATGAGTTAGCGCTGCAAGCTTTCTTCTCTTTTTCTGTTTTTGTACACATATTGCCTTCAGCTCACTTTAGCAGCTCCTCATTTTATCCACTTTAATCACACAGAAAAAAACACATTATCACTTTAATTTATTTCACCATTCCTTTCCTTTTCTGTCCCACTTGGCCTTTAAGAACCAGGCTTTTTGGTCTGTTCCTTAATGTACAAATATTACACATATTTTCAAGACCAAATTATCTTGGGAAATATTTACTCAAAGAACTAGGCAAAAATGTGTCATCCCTTAAGACTAGGGGAAGGAGCTTTCAACTAAAACAAGGCAGGTATTTTTTTGTTTTTTACAGTAAGGGGAGTAAGGTTGTGGAATTATTTGTCCTGTGTTTGCAGATACTGAACATGCTTTTAAAAAAGTAATGGATACCTCCCTAGCTCAGGACAGTATTGAGAATTTTGATAATTGGTTTCATGATGGATACATGACTTTTTTCAGCCTTATCAACTGTTACTATGTGCTTAAAGGGATAGTAATGTTCAATGACAAAGTATCCCCCTCCAGTCCCTTTTACTGATTTAACACTGCTCAGCCAGAGGGAGGTGCCCAGGTAGATTGCAGAGAGGAACAATCTTCAAATAAGATAAGGGAAAAACCTGAAAAACTTGTCAAGGGGGGCAGGGCTTTAATTGTTCTCATAGGAAGAAGATTGTCCCCTGCTGTTATCTGTCTGGTCTATGGACTGGATTCCACATCGGAGAAGAAATGGCTTACACTAGGTAAAAGGGGCGGGAGGGAAAACTTTGCTTGTGAATATCTCTCGTACCATAAAGGTTTGAGAGAAAAGACATATCATTCTTCATGTTTTTTAATGCCTACAAAATAAAATAAAGATAAAAGTATTACTATCCCTTTAATGGGTTAAGCTCACAAGAATACATTTGCTTTTTATCCCTTGGAGGATTAAACAATATATATGCACTTAGGTTCCTATTTTAGTACATCACAAATGGCCGAAACATTTATAATCATTTGAAGTGGTTAAAATGTGAAAACTGTATAAAGACAAAGTGGAGACATTTGGTGGGTAAACCAGATTCACCATGTAGAACAAATGAAAATTCCCATTGAATTAAATGGGTTTAACCCTTTATTTAATCCAGCTGATTGATCCACGTTTACCTTGATACACATCCCTTGCTGTATCTCAAATATTCTACCATTCTTTTACAGGAAAATAAGTTAAAAATGTATTAATGTTTGGGAATACAAACTGTAATGGTAAACAGTTTTGTTCATCCGCACACACACTTTGTGATTTAGTAAATCATATGACATGAGAATGGTTTAAGTTAATGAATGAAGATTGCAACCAATTATCATATACTAGAAAAAAACAAAAGGCTCAGTTTTATTAGCTGCAATCTGGCATTTTTATTTGCATTTAGTAAATACATGCAATCTGTGAAAGTTTGAGCTCCATTACAGCCGATCTAGCTGATTTTCAGCTGTTTTTACAATTTATTAAAGGGGAAGTAACACCTCCTAATAATAACCACCGTCAACTTATTAGGCTGAAAAAAATCCCAATGTCCCCAGTTAATTTTCTTTTCTTATTTCTTTGCTCAAAAAATTATGGGGGAGATTCACTAAAGTGTAATAACGAGGAGGTAACACTCCAGTGATATCACTTCTCCAGTTCCTATCTTATTGTATGCACCAAGATTTCCCAAGTGGGAGAGATCTTAGTGCATAGGCTCAATAGAATAACATAGGAACTGGTGACGTGATATCACTGGAGATGTCTTCTCCACTTTATCCCTCTTTATCACACATTGGTGCATCTTCCCCAACATATTCAATCAGTTCTGGTTGTCATGTCCATGGAAGCAGATATGACAGCTGCTAACAGAAATACAAGAAGCCTACTGCACAATGCAATCTTAAAGGGATAGTAATACCTAAAATGTAAAAAAAAATGTTGTAGGGTTTATCCCCCTGAGTAAAACAAGAGTACTCCCACTGCTGAAAGATGTTTCATTCAAAAGTTATTAATTTTCAAAGTTGAATTTTTTAGGTGCAATATCACAGTGGCCTGAAATTGTACAGTGGCGCTGTTGCTACACAATCCTATGGACAGCTCTGGTCTCAGGACCATAAATCTCCATAGGATGGTGTAGCAACAGCGCCACTGTAAAATTTCAGGCCACTTTGATATTGCACCTAAAAAATTCAACTTTGAAAATTAATAACTTTTGAATGAAACATCTTTCAGCAGTGGGAGTACTCTTGTTTTACTCAGGGGGATAAACCCTACAACATATTTTTTTTACATTTTAGGTATTACTATCCCTTTAACCTTTGCAATTTGTAGTACATCCTTCTGATCTTAAAAAGGTTAATAGGTTTATGTACTCTGCCTGCTTCAGTTTAAAAACCATCAGCGATGTCATGTCCACGTCCATGACCAGGACACCCAGGACTGACTGCAGATTTTATCTCTTGGACCGAAGCACAAGGGCAAAAAATTAATATGGGCCATTTTGACTTTCTGGCCATAATAAGGTAATGGGAGGGGAAGGTATTATTAGGGGTTGTTACTTCTTATCATACCTGTCCATTTCATCCATGGTCTCCTGCTCTGTCAACTGTGGCACTTTTCAGTGGTGTTCCAGTCACAAGGCGTGCCTTATCCAGGCTTCTTCATGTATGTGACAAAAATGCATGTTTACGTGCACATGTGCAGTTTTGTGACAAAAGGTATTTATCGTCAGTCAGCTGCACTCTGTCCTTACTCATCCATAAAAGTTATTTTCCTAGCTCTGTGTGAGTTTCATTCCAGATTGCGTCCTATGTACTGATTCCTGACTTGTTTTGACTTTGATCCTGTGCCACCATCCCTGAACATTGGCTTTGTCTTAGACAAAGATCCACCTTCCCTGACCACTGGCTTTGTCTTAGACAAAAATCCACCTTCCCTGACCACTGGCTATGACCTTAACTATGAACCAGATCCTGACCAATGGCTTTGTTCCAGTCTTGTCTTAGCTTTACCTCTGCACTCTGGATCCATCTCCTGAATCTTGTGATTGTCTCTGGTATCCATGGACCTTCTACCGCCCATAGTGCTGGTATCCCAGTCCCATCTTAATCAGTTCTGGTTATTCAATCTTGCCCCTTAAAAGAACAGGCAATCAGTTGGAAGAAGGATAATATTTGACCCCCTAGATAAGGAGAACACATCAAGAATGCAATATTGTTCATTGGATTACCAGGTGCTACACCATAGTAATTAATATGGTTTTATAAAGCACAGCCAGGACCCAAAGACAGAACAGAAATGGTATTAGCAACATTCACAGTCTGTGGATAACAATACACTGGCTGTCATTATTGCTAACAGGCATAATGGTTCTGAACTAAGATGATAAAACTTTAAGAGAGCTACCAAATCTGTTCACAACTAGGAAAATGTTGAACAAATTCATCTGGAATACAGGCTAATTGCCCATAAGACAGGTTAATTAATTTAGTGGCAAGTCCTCTTCTCCTTTTTTGGGTGTTAATCTGCTCTTCTTTATAGTTGTTTTGGTTAATGTTTAATGCCTGCCTACAGTTTGACACACCAGATCCCTGGTGGTACAGGGTTACTATATTGATACATTGTTTTGGGCAGGTTAACATTACCAGAAGACATCAGCTACAACTGAGATTGTTTCCTCCTATGATTAATTCTTGGCTGTACAAATGACGTTATAAATGGAGTCACTGAACAGTTACTATTAGTATTCAGATCAGAATTGTTCTACTGAGATATTAGGCCTAGATTTTTTTAAAACAGACATTTTAATAGGAGCTTGAGCTCTCTGATGCACACAGGAATTCTAAACATAAACTTTATTGTCTTGTTCTGAGGTAGAGTCCACTGATCCCAGCACCAGCTATGCCACGGCACATAAGGAATATTTTTCAGGAAGTGATTCATGGGCCTAGATAAGTGAGTGAAGCCTCTCACGGATTAGCAAGATCAGTCCTTTCGTATCTGTTTCTGTGTTTCCCATGACCTGCTCAGTACTGGATATTTGTGTGGGTTTTATTCACTTGTAATTTTACCTGTGGATGGGTGGAGTTACAGTTACTTAAACCTGGAAATGTATACCATTTGTGCCTATTATTAATGACCACAAAGATCCAAAATGCAATAGGCATCCAAATGAAAAAAATATTTTCCATATTTGTTTGATGCGTTCCTGTTTTAAAATATTGAAGAATAAAGCCCTGTTTTAATAATAACAAAATCCTGTTGTGTTGTGGAGGAATCTGTATCCCTAAAGTAATTTCATTGCCATGAGTGTGCTTCCCATGTAGTTACAAATACTTAACACAATTTCCACTGTCTACTCGTTGAGCAAGCTGATGTATTAAGGGGAATTGGTGCAATTTTGGGCAAACCACAGGGGACAAATATAAATTTCCTTTGATCTAAATGGGGCTTTTAACCCATTGAAAGCTAAGCTGTCTCCAATGTAATGTGAAGCTGTGAGCACAGCATAGTAGACTGGAGGAATGCCAATAATCATCAGAGGAAGGAACTGACCATGTACTAGTTCCAAAGTAAAAAAGTAAAAAGACACCAATATCAAGAAATGCTCATGTAATCATATCCCCAAAAAGGGTATGAAATTTGAATTTATATCAAGTGGGACACTGGGTAAAAAGTTGGAATTAATGAGAGGTTTACACTTCTGTATTGATAGGCTATTCTGATGATAGTTTGATGTTAGGACAAGAAACCCTTAATGGACCCGTTGTATTCACGTGTATTATCAGTCCCACTTGGTGCCCCACAATAAAAAAAATAACAATAATATTTTGTTGTTATTTTCACCTTTTATTCCCTCTCATTATTGCTTTGTGGTCCTACTATATACTCATCAAGTACATTATGTTTTTGTATATGAAAGAATAGTCCAAGGCAGTACCAGATCAGCAAGCTAAGCAATGTCAGGCAATCCATGTCAAAATCAGAAGCTGGCACACTATCTGTAAAAAGCGACCTCTTGTCCCAGAGGTGGTCCCCTAGGTTTGTGTGATCACAAACAGAACACTGGAAGTCCAAAGAGTGGTACCTAATTTGCAATAAAAGGCTAAGTTGGACAATCTGGGTCAGGGCAGGCAGTAAAGAAAAGATACTTAATGAATGAGACAATCCAGAATTCTAAAGAAGATACCTCCCAATAGAGGTCAGAATTCAAGCTAAGGTCCATGGCAATAGAAGTCAAGCAAAAGTCCAGGAGCAATGCAGGGTGTAAAAAGACAGGAAGTCGCTCAAGAATCACAACTATGGATGTATGTTTTGGCCTGTGTGAGGCTGGACTGTCTGATGATGTGATATGGATATGAATTTCGAATTTGAAATGGCACATGGAGTGAAAAAAACCTGACTTGAATCACTATTGAGATGCCACTATGCACCTAGAACATTCGACTTTATTTTGTTTGTTCTTGGTCTGTGATAATCACATTCTTTGTTTGTAGGTCTCCCTAAGTTGGAAGGGCATCCCAGGCATGAGCCCTTGCTCTCCATGTGCCTAGTGCGAATCAACTGTATTGCACCGATGTGGCTCACACAGGCTGAAACATATGCTTGTGATTGTGCTGTTTCTCAAATGTTGAGAGTGTTTGCCTGAGGTTGGGACCAGTCTTATATGGATATGGAAATTTCCTCTCTGCAATGACACATGAGAGAGAAAAATATGACTTTAAGTCCCACTGAGAGGGCATCATGGCTTAGAATACTTTATTTTCTTATTGCTCAGTGTGTGCTCATCATAGTCTTTGTTTGTAAGACTCCATAAGTTGGAAGGGCATTACAGAGCATGGGCTCTTGCTCTCCATATGCCTAGAGGGAATCAGCTGTACCACATCGACAAGGCCCACATAGACCAAAAAAATTTTTGAAGATGGGCTGCCCGAGGAATAGACCAATCTTATGTGGAAATGGAAATTTCCCCTATGCAATGTGTGTGTGTGTGTGTGTGTGTGTGTGTGTGTGTGTGTGTGTGTGTGTAGTACATCCCACTAATAAAACCTCAAATGGCATTAGCATTTTGTGGCAAAATAACAATATTAGTCACTTTCCATCAAAAGCTGATCCAACCTAAGAGCTGCTTCTCACAGAATGTTGCTGGCACCTTGCCAAAATGATAATGAGGGTATGAAGGGGGGGCACAGGGAATTAAAATATATATATATATATATATATATATATATATATATGTATATGATTCCTGCCTTTCTCCCAGCTAACTGAATCAGGCACAGTATTTCATAAATAAAGAACAAGTAACACTTGCTGAAATTATAGTTTATGTTTAAAAATGCAAATTCAACATGATTTAAATGCTTTGACTGTGGTAGCTCCTGTATGGATTCTGAATAAAAAGAATCATAAGATCATGAGGAAAAAATATGACTTACATAAATGACTTATTTCATGCAAAAGAAGAAACACATGATTAATAAAATATAAAATGAAGGGGATGTCATGCCCTTTAAATATTAGATTTCATTAGACTAAGTAGATATGAGACTTTAGAAAGCAGATACTTCACCTTTGCCTTTATTCTTGGTAAATATTTCATGTTTTTGCAGCAATCAATGGTGGAAATGCTTCATGTAACAAAATCAGTGACCTGTCCACAGTGAGGTAGGTTTCTGGTTGTATATGTTTGCAGGACACTAATGTACACTTAAAGGGATAGTAATACTTCGTTTTAGCTTTATTTTATTTTGTAGGCATTAAAAAAACATGAAGAATGATATGTCTTATCTCTCAAACCTTTATGGTTTACAAGATATTCACAAGCAAAGTTTCCCCCTCCCGCCCCTTTTACCTAGTGTAAACCATCTCTTCTCAGATGTGGAATCCAGTCCATAGACCAGACAGATAACAGAAGAGGACAATCTTCTTCCTATGAGAACAATGAAAGCCCTGCCCCCCTTGACAAGTTTTTCATCTTTTTCCCTTATCTTAATTGAAGATTGTCCCTCTCTGCAATCTACCTGGGCACCTCCCTTCTGCTCTGGCTGAGCAGTGTTACATCAGTAAAAGGGGCGGGAGGGGGATACTTTGTCATTGAATTACTCTTGAACTATAACTCTGACAGTATTGAAATAACACTTTCCAAAGTCCAAATACTATGATGATTAATTAGAGCTGCTTTTATTATGAAACATTACTATCCCTTTAAAAAGGGGACAGCTGTCTATTAGGAATGTGACTTGTGACCTTTAAAGCTCCTGCTACTTCCATTGTCCTTTTGAACAAAGACTCAATGAAGCAATGAGAAAAAAATCAAGTCCTGTTGAGCTGATGTATTTTAGGAACGCATTAGTTTAATTGTTTTATGTTGTTCGAAAATGCAGATATAAATCTGTCAGTGAATATCTATAAGCATAGCAACCATTCTATAGTTTATCCCTAAACGTAACTGTTCAAGCAATTACTGGATGATTCTAGGGAAATGTGATGAAGAGCTCAGTGTCACCATACACAACAATGCATTCACTAATATACAGCAGGGTGTCCATTACTGACACAAAAACATACTTACAGATATCAACAGTCATCCACTTTTACCTATACCTACCCAGAGGCAATGTGATGTTGCACATCTGTTACAGGGAGAAGGGCAAACAGCAGAGACATGGGTCCTCTGATCCTTCTGTTCTCCACGTCTGATTGTACTATTTAATACCTCTGTATGTCTATTCCCTATTGTACAGCACTGCGGAATTAGTTGGCGCTATATAAATAAAGAATAATAATAATAAGCTTTGTGACAGTCCTAGAGGCGTTTTCATAGTCAATTGATCTGTAGATCAGAGCCAAATATTAGGACAGGTTACTAGGCTGTTGTGTAGGGATCACAACTCAGAAGCCAAGAATCAGACATTACAATTCACAATATCATGTTCAAGATAATGGTCACAAGCAAATGGTGAAGACAAAAGGTAAAGGTATGTCCAGGTTTACAGACAAAAGTTAAAAACAAAATTTAAACTGCAGATTCCAAGGCACAACTGCCGTAACACTGAATACTTTTTGTGAAAGGACAGTAGCAGAATGAAGACATTTTAAAGGCTGCATGGGGTGGACCCAATTTCATGTTTCATCTCATGTTTGCTGTCACATGATTCCTCTTAGGAAGTATTAGGATGAATACTTTTTTCAAAAATTGAACCATCCTTCTGACCATTGACACAATGAGGCTGTAAGACGGGAAATGCAGCCAGTAATTGTTATATCATACAGAGAAAAGGAGTCTTATGGTCCAGGTCTTTTTTAAACAGTTATATGTAATATTATTATTTTATCACACTTATATGTGGGTGCTGGGTGGTCATAAGATAACTGCACTGCATATTAAAGAGTGTGTTGTAAAATGCATTACTGTCTGTCTGCTACAGGTCAATGACAAGAAAAGGACAAAGAAAAGGAAAAAAGAGAAAACACAGTAAGTACTGGGATCTAATGGTTATAATGTCTGCAAATTGTAAATCCATTCCAATTCTTTTTTAGACATCTTATTAATAAAATTACCATCTCTCCAATTTATGAAAATGATGTCTATCCCCAAGAGTTACATATTTTCCAACGTACAACCCATAAATTCCACAAAATAGGCTGACAAACTATGTTTCATAAAATTGTTTCTGATATTATATATATACTCCCTAATTCTATATTTAAGTCACCTATTGGTCCTAAAAATATACTGTTTGCCACATTCACATTGTATTAAATAAATCACTCCTTTGGTATTTCACATTATTATTTGTTAATGTGAAATATTTGTGATATTAGAATGGCATTTTTTGATATTTCTCCCTACCTTACAGTTTTTGCATCCCGTACACTTTCCACATTGAAAAAAAACCCTCTATTAGACTGTAATCAATTTTAATTCATGTTGGGTTTTTTTTATGCTAAGGCTATTTTAATTGCTAAGTTGGGAGCCTTAGGGAAGAAAATATTAGGTTTTTTTTGGGACGTATACAAGTCAATATTTTATCTCCTTTAAAGGGAAACTATCCCCCTATACAAGTTTGGCTCCGAATTATATTCATATAAGATAATCTGTAATAGTTGTTTTATTTTCTTATAGAATGTGTGCGAAAATTAAAGTTTTAAAAATGAGCCGGGGCCTTACTTCCAGACAGACTGTGGTTACAGCTCTGAACCACAGCCTTTCAATCTTAGTCTGTTCCCTCCCCAAGTATTGTCGCGTTCCAACCTCCTCTGCCGATGAGGGAGAATTTCTCCATGCAAGCTGGAGCGTTCTCTAGCCAATTAGATCTTTAAATATCTTAATAAAAGTAGAAGTATATATACGGCTCACGGCTGTTGGTTCAGTATTTCTAAAGGCTTTTTAGGATCATAGAATCAGCTTTAATAGTTTGTGTTTCTACCTATCTATAGTCTCCACTTCAAACTCGTACAACGACTTTATAATGACTGCTTGAAGTCGGCATCCTTTATTTTTTTTACCTGCAAATTTCCATGTTTGGGAATTCCTATATAATAATTTGCTAAAACGTATGTAACAACGCAGTCATGCACAGTAGAGACTGCTGCTCGTTCTGCAGTCATGCACAGTTATCGACTGCCCGCGGTTGGCTGATACAGAGCTGGATGCTCCACTCAGCGCGGGCAGTCTCTACTGCGCATGACTGCCCAGCGACCGGGTGGCAGTGGCACTGTGGCCCGTGTAATGGACTCTTCAACTAGTATTCTAATAAAGGACCTTAAAGGGATAGTAATACTTCATTTTAACTTTATTTTATTTTGTAGGCATTAAAAAAACATGAAGAATGATATGTCTTATCTCTCAAACCTTTATGGTTTAAGAGATATTCACAAGCAAAGTTTCCCCCTCCCTCCCCTTTTACTGATGTAACACTTTTCA
This sequence comes from Rhinophrynus dorsalis, assembly GCA_037306005.1. Classification (NCBI taxonomy): domain Eukaryota; kingdom Metazoa; phylum Chordata; class Amphibia; order Anura; family Rhinophrynidae; genus Rhinophrynus; species Rhinophrynus dorsalis. The sequence goes on from CM074720.1 coordinate 116,191,482, forward strand.
GCCAGGGCAGAAGGGAGCTGCCCAGGTAGACTGCAGAGAGGGACACTCTTCAATTAAGATAAGGGAAAAACCTGAAAAGCTTGTCAAGGGGGGCAGGGATTTCATTGTTTTCATAGGAATAAGAGTGTCCCCTTCTGTTATCTGTCCAGTCTATGGACTGCATTCCACATCTGAGAAGAGATTGTTTACAGTAGGTAAAAGGGGCAGGAGGGGAAACTTTGCTTGTGAATATCTCATAAACCATAAAGGTTTGAGAGATAAGACTTATATCATTCTTCATGTTTTTTTAATGCCTACAAAATAAAATAAAGTTAAAACGAAGTATTACTATCCCTTTAAAGATGATACACTAGTTTATCGTTCAGCTGGATCCAGCTTCAGACAACTGTAATTCTCTGAGACCTATTCAATTCTCCATTGACACTAAAAATCCAATGATTCAAAGTGCACCCTCACTTCTTCTTCAGAGTTACAATGTTGCTTGCTGCCTGACAAAGCCCATGGCACAGGTCTGACATACATAAATCCTATAGATGAAAATCAGTTATATTAGTTTCAGCTGGTGCTTAGAGGTTCCAAAAAGCTTTTATAATTTAGACTTAGATCAAGCATCCCCTAGAGTTTTATTATGTTCAAAAATTATAAAACCATTTCAGTTACATCTGTAAAAAGTGCATAGCATAAATCCCTAGAGCTCTTATTTAAAACAGCATTATTATTTTAAGTTAAAGTTGCATCATGAAGTGGAAAGATAGAAAAGATAGTAGTGCTAGTGATGCTAGTAATACAAATCTCCAGACAGTAAATAAAATGTCGCCTTTCGTAGAGGCACCATGTGTTTCACTTTGGCTTTTTCATGGACTACTTTGTTAAACAGACCAGTTTAAAGGGATAGTATTACTTCAAAATTACTATCCCTCATATTGTAGCCCTTAATAAACTGAGTTAAATGACACCAGCGGCATCTCTCAGACCTTTATAGTTTAAGAGATAGCCGCTTTCAAAGTTTCCTCTCCCTTGTTGTCAGCGTTCTGCTGCCAGCAGGGGAATCTGGTCCCGGGACAGGCGGAGGCTCTTAAACAGAGCCGATATCTCATTATGGAAGGAAAAATGATTCATTGAAATAGTCTTCTACGTGTGCTTGGTTACCAAGCACAGGTAGAAGACTGTTTCAATTAATCATTTTTCCTTCCATAACGAGATATCGGCTCAGCTGAAGAGCCTCCTCTTGATTCAGTGACCGGATTCTCCTGCTGGCAGCAGAACGCTGACAGCAGGGGAGAGGAAACTTTGAAAGCGGCTATCTCTTAAACCATAAAGGTTTGAGAGATGCCGCTGGTGTCATTTAACTCAGTTTATTAAGGGCTACAATATGAGGGATAGTAATTTTGAAGTGATACTATCCCTTTAAATACTTATTTCCTGGCAATGAATGTGTGTCTTGGCTGGCTAAAGTCTTCCTGGACAAGGAGCTGGTGATAGTTTAAAGGGATAGTAATACTTCATTTTAACTTTATTTTATTTTGTAGGCATTAAAAAAACAGGAAGAACGATATAAGTCTTATGTCTCAAACCTTTATGGTTTGAGAGGTATTAACAAGTAAAGGTTCCCCTTCTGCCTCTTTTATCTAGTGTAAGCCATCTCTTCTCAGATGTGGAATCTGGTTGTAAGACCAGACAGATAACAGCAGGGGACAATCTTCTTCCTATGAGAACAATGAAAACCCTGCCCCCCTTGACAAGTTTTTCAGGTTTTTCCCTTATCTTAATTGAAGATTGTCCCCCTCTAAAGTCTACCTGGGCACCTCCCTTCTTCTCTGGATGAGCAGTGTTACATCAGTAAAAGGGGCGGGAGGGGGACACTTTGTCATTGAATTACTCTTGAACTACAACTCTGACAGAATTGAAATAACACTCTCCAAATTCCAAATACTATGAAGAGTAATTACAGCTGCTTTTATTATGAAACATTACTATCCCTTTAACCTTCTAAGTGACTGACTAGCAATCTAATTATAGTTTGACATTTGTTTACCACTGAATTTGTCAGGGGTAACAATTGATTTGGTTATTATACTGATTGTAACAATAAACATAAAACAATGATCTTGGTAACATGTATGTTGTATATGTGCAATGTGGCAATGTTACTTATTGATTCATAATATAGCAAATACTCATGCAAGTTAACTATGTGTTTCAAGTACAGTGGGAGGGTACAATTAAAGAGCATGATTTTATAATTCATCAGCTACCCTAACATGTCAGTAATCAACCTTATATATAATCTAATCAATCTAATAAACCTCAGTAACTAGGATTGGGTGAAATATTTTGCCCAAAAAGAGTAAACAGAACAAAATGGCACCTTTTGCCATTGAAGGGGATTACTGTGAAAAGTGCTGTTTTTCCATTTTTTCCCGCTGTGATCCATGTCAACCATAGAACCACACACTGTTCCACAGTAACCATAGAACAAAACAGTGCCCCCAGCCTTGTTCTATAGTAACCACAGAACAGCACAGTGCCCCCCAACCTTGTCCTATAGTAACCATAGAACTACACACTGTCCCCCAGCCTTGTCTCACAGTAACCATAGAATTCCACAGTGCCAATAGTAACCACAGAACAAAATTGTGCCTCCCAAGCCTTCTGCTATGGCAACTATAGGATCACACACAGTCCCCCCAACCCTGTCCAATAGTAACCTTAGAACCACATACTGCCCCTCAGCCTTGTTACAATATAACCATTGAACCACACACTATCTCTCCAGACTTGTCCCACAGTAACCATAAAACCCCAAACTGTGTGGTTTGCCCCATACCAACCACACACTGTCCCCCCTGCATTGTCCCACAATAACCATAAAACCCTACACTTTGTGCTTTATCCCATAGCAACCATAGAACCACACAGTTCCCCCCAACTTAGTCTCATATTAACCATAGAATTACAAAGTGCCTCTCCAACCTTGACCAACAGTAACCATAAACCACCCTTTGGTTCCCCAGCCTTGTCCCATTGAAACACACAATGTTCCCCGACCTTTGCCCACAGTAATCATATAAGCATAAATTGTCCCACCAGTATTGTCCCATGGTATCCACAGAAGAATCACATTTACCTCCAACTCCCAGTCATGCCCTGTTACACTAGCAGCCATAGAAATGTACATCTGAGCAAGAAAATTTCAGGGGTTAAAAAAGAAGCAACAACTTTGAGCATTATCAAGATTCAGGAATTTTCATGGGAAAAACAACAAATTGCCAGCATTCTGTGAAAATTCCCATGGGAAAAATGGCTTTTCGCCTATCCCTATAATTAAGATCATATTATATCATTCCCCAGCTGCCTTATTATATTGCTGATCATTCTTATCTTGCAATTTGTGAAATGGGTGTGAATGGTTACTCCACCCAGCTAGTGAGGGGATAAATCTAAGGCACTGCTCAAGAGCTCAAGAGGGACGCCAGATGGATTTATAATCTAAAAAACAGACAACCACTGGAGTTGAATATTTCATTTGCTCTTAATCCCTTTATTTCATGAGTTTTTTTTAATTGAAGGATTAGTCTATTAGAAGGGTTATTCTGAAGGTGTTGTGTTCTTTATATTTAACCTTTTTGCAGGCATGGAAAATTAATGTATTGTTCTGCATCTTAATATGTATACTGACATTGTGATCACTATGGACTCAAGGGGATGTTTATATTTTTTTTTATATATATTTATAGTATATTGTTGTAAATATGATGTATTTATTTTTGTATATCTAATTTTAATTGTTTGTAGTGTAAAATGAGATATATATGAACTATTATTTGCAAATAATGTTTTTGTATTTTCTTATGCTAGTTTATTTTAATATATGTACTTTTTAGTTATCATAATATTTTTGACTATTTATGTGGATTTTTTTGATCTATAAAACATATAGGTATTGTTTTCCCATTTAGAATACCTCTATGGCCTATTTTGTTTTTACAATATATCTTGGTGGTTATTTGGAGTTTGGAGTATTTTAATTAATCCATATATCTATGCTAAATTGTAAGATTTAGATTAAGATGAATATAGTCATTTTTCAACATACAGTGATATTCACTGTGAAAATCTGGCTTGCGTTTCTTTCCAAGTGCTTCGAAAAATTAATGCTGTACCTGTTTTTAGTGTATCACTATTTGGCCCTTGTTACTTAGCACTCAAAACTGTTTTTTTTTTATCCAGTTCAATAAATATTTTTTAGAAAGGGTGCTCCATATTCTAGATGAGGCTTTAGCAAGGTTTCATAATAAGGAAAAATTCTATTTTGATCCTGTGCATCTATACCCCATTTTTATACATGATAGTAATCTATCAGCTCTTGCAGCAGCTGAATGACACTGCACACTGTTTTAGTCTGTTGTTTGCCAATACTCCCAAATCCCTCTCTAAAAATAGGATTTTAGTCTTACCTGTTAAATCCTTTTCACTTAGTCCATACAGGTTACTGGTACAATGGGAGGCGATCCGCCCCTTTAAGTAGGCAGGAACATTCATCAAAGTGTATGCAGGGGGTGGAGCCTCCCCTCCCTCTTAAGCTGCCTTCAGCCAGAACAAGCCAGATTGATTTGAGACACTAAAACTGACCAGAGGTAAGAAGGAAAAGGAAGACTCCTGTGAGCATGTCCCGAAGGTCTCCCACTGAATGCCACAGGAGAGCCAAGCATGGTCCCTTGACTGGGTGGGAGACCAGTAACCTGTATGGACTAAGTGAAAAGGATTTAACAGGTAAGACTAAAATCCTATTTTCACTGTCGTCCAATACAGGTTACTGGTACAATGGGATGTACAAACATTGAGCTTTCCCAGAGGCGGGAAGTAAGGCAAGGACCAAAGGTCACCAGAACTGCTATGAACCAATTAGTCATAGAGCCCAATAACAGAAGTGTCAACGGACACCAACCAGGGGTAAGAACGAACCCCCGAACTATCACAGCACACTGAACTAGAGCCAACAGGGCTCAACAGCAAAGAAGCACTAAGAACCACAGAGTAGAAGATCCTAAACAGGCAAGACTGCCTCCAGGACCTTCCTCCCAAAGCTGGCATCAGCCGAGGCCAGTACATCTACACGATAGTGCTTTGAGAATGTGTGCACAGAGGACCAAGTGGCCGCTCGGCACAGTTGATCAGCAGACGCCTGATTCTTATAGGCCCAAGAGGCCCCAATTGATCTGGTGGAATGAGCAGTAACCCTGAAGGTAACGTGCCTATTACGCAGCTTGTAGGCTTAACGAATGGTAGATTTTATCCAAGATGCAATAGTCACCTTGGATGCCGGTCTCCCTGCCCTAGGCCCCTCAGGAATGACGAACAGGGCGTCAGACTTCCTGATAGACTCAGTGCGATGAACGTAAAATTTAAGACAACGCACAACATCCAACAAATGGAGATCTCTCTCCTTGTCAGAGGAAGGGTTAGGACAGAAAGAGGGCACCACAATCTCCTGATTGATGTGAAACTCTGAAACAACCTTGGGTAAAAACTCCTTGCAAGTGCGGAGCACGGCCTTGTCCTTGTGGAACACCAAGCAAGGAGGTTTACAAGACAGAGCTTGTAACTCTGCTACCCGGAGAACTGAGACAATAGCCAAGAGAAAGGCCATTTTCCAGGTCAAGAGACGTAAAGGAATAGAAGCCAAGGATTCAAACGGGGGTCTCTGGAGAACCCCCAGCACCAAATTGAGGTCCCACTGGGGAGCTGGACTCTTGAAGGCAGGCCGAACATGAGCCACACCCTGAAAGAAAACTTTAACATCAGGAAGAATAGCAATGCGTTCCTGGAAAATTCCGGACAGAGCAGAAGTCTGAACTTTGAGAGAACTCAGGCTGAGTCCCTTTTCAACCCCATCCTGCAAAAAGGCCAGGACCGTGGGAAGATGGAAATCATGTGATAGATCCTTATCAGCACACATGCAACAAAAGTTGACCATATGCGATGATAAATCTTGGAAGACACAGGCTTGCGAGCTCTAAGCATCGTAGACACTACTGAAGAGGAAAACCCTTTCTTCCTAAAAATTGAGGATTCAACCTCCAAGCCGTCAAATGGAGATGTTGAACATCCTCCTTCGACAGATATCATTGAAGGAGTAGATATGGACGGGCAGGAAGTGGGAAGGGATCCGCCACTGACATGGCTAGCAGTTCCGGATACCAGGACTGACGAGGCCAGTTCGGGGTGATTAAGATGACAGGACAACGCTCCATCTTCAGCTTCTGGATGACTCTGATCAGCAGAGGAAGAGGAGGGAAGATGTACGCTAGGGAGAACTCCCAAGGGATTGACAAGGCGTCCACTGCTAGAGCAAGAGGGTCCCTCCACCGAGAGCAAAACACTGGAACCTTCCTGTTGTGTCTGGTAGCCATCAGATCCACTACAGGTACCCCCCACATCTGGGTTAGAAGGTGAAACACCTCTGGATGAAGTGCCCACTCTCCGCTGTCGACTGTATGACGACTGACAAAGTCTGCCATGACGTTGTCTACGCCTGGAATGTGTACTGCTGAAATGACGGGCACATGAGCTTCTGCCCAAGATAAGATGGCCTTGACCTCTAACCAAGCGGTGAGACTTCTTGTGCCCCCTTGTCTGTTTATGTAGGCCACTGCGGTGGCGTTGTCGGACTCCACTCTGACTGGACAATCCTCCAGCTGAGATTCCCAGTGTCTCAGGGCAAGAAAGATGGCATGAAGTTCCAGAACATTGATGGAGAGGAGAGATTCTTCCAGTCCCCATTTCCCCTGAGCACTGAAACGACCCAATACTGCCCCCCATCCCCGGAGGCTGGCATCCATCGTGACTGTGGTCCAATAGGGAACCTGAAAGGACCTCCCTTTCAAGAGATGAGACAGGTCCAACCACCATTCCAAGCTCAACTCGACGTGAGGAGGCAGAGAGACTGACAGATGCTGATGATCTGGATGAGTCTTGCACGTCTGAATCACAAACCTCTGAAGTTCACTGGTGTGTGCCATGGCAAATGGCACTGCCACTATCGTGGAAATGAATTTCCCCACCAGAGAAGTCAACTTCGGCACTGGAACCCTTTCGAGCTCCAGGATCTTGGATACACGGAGAGCAATCTGATGAGCCACTTCCTCCGGTAAAAACACCATGCACTGCTGAGTGTCGAACAGGAGACCCAAGAAGAGGATCTGTTGAGATGGGACCAAGTCTGACTTGTCCAGATTCACAATCCACCCGTGGCGATTGAGTGTCTGGATGCACAGCTGAACCTGCTGGTGAAGGATCTCCGCAGATGAAGCTTTCAGGAGCAGATCGTCCATGTAGGGAGTCACCCTGACACCATCTCGATGAAGCACAGCTATCAAAGCTCCCAATACTCTCTGAAAAACCTGAGGAGCTGAAGTCAGTCCAAAGGGAAGAGCTGAAAACTGAAAGAGGCCTTTGTGACAGGCAAACCTGAGATACCGTCTGCTCTCTGGATGAATAGGGATGTGAAGATATGCATCTTGAAGGTCCAGGGAGGCAAGGAACTCCCCTGGAGACATTGCGGCTATCACAGAACACAGAGATTCTTGACGATAGTGGGAACTCAAACAAAGGAATTGAGATCCTTGAGGTCCAAAATAGGACGAGCACCTCCGTCCTTTTTGGCCACAATGAACAGGTTGGAATAGAATCCTGAACCTGTGTCCTCTGAGGGGACCAATTCCAGGACCTCTTTGTCCAAAAGATCCTGAATAACGTTGTCGAACAGACGTCTTTTTGTAGGCTCCTGAGAAGAACGAGTAAAATGGAACCGAAAAGGAGGAAGGGAAGAGAAAGGGATCCTGTATCCCTCTGATACCACCTGAATAACCCAAGGGTCCGCCACTGACTCCTCCCAAATCCGGCGAAAAATGTGGAGACGTCCACCTACAGCCGAATGCGGACCCGGGTTCGGTGAGTCATGCCAAAGCAGTCTTGGAGGTCTTGTTTTTGGGGGCAACTTTGGGCTTCCAGGACTGTTTGGGCTTGGAGGAAGAGCGCACAGAGGATGGACCCGCCTGGGACGCAGAGCGTGTCTCAGTTTGGAAGTAACGAAAGGACCGATTGCGTTTGGCTGGAAACTTCTTTTTAAAGACTGATGGTAGAAGAGTACTTTTACCACCAGTAGCCTCACTAATCATCTCCTTAAGTTCAGATCCAACCCACCCCAGCCTCCTTAGTCTTGGGTCTAGCCCCTGACTCCAGTGGAGTAGACATGCTCACAGCGTCAGATATACTCCACTGACAAGAATCACCCAATTGAAGTGTGAAAGATTAAAAATTCACCCCAGAAATGCTTACATTTAAACTTATCTGGCAAGCGAAGGGTTAATCTGCGGAGGAGAGAGAGAAGGCTCGGTCCCTACATAGTATACTCGCTGAGAATAACTCACAAAAAGGCTGCCGCAACGGTAGCCAATCAGAAAACGAGTGCGAAACCAGCACTCATGGGAAACTTAGTTTTTCTCAGAAGTACCCCAAAACAGTGCCTGAAGCACCCCTAGACCCCCAACACACCGAATCATGTAACCGGATGATAGAGCAAGGGAAGACCAACAAAATGAGCCCACTCTGAAGTCGCTGTGACAAGCGGTTCCAGAGATACGTCCCACACTGTATAAACCCATAGAGAGTAAAGGAGCAATGGCGTCTATACGGGAAAAGCGCGCTTAAAGGTGCGGAACATTAACTTTTAATAAATTTACCCTGACAGAAAAAAGTTACCAAACACACACAAAACATGTAAAACATGATAAAACAATATCCCAATGAGAGAAATAGCAGGGAAAAGGTTAAAACCCCAATAAACTGCTCCAAAACCCAGGGAATACACAGACATTGCATAAATACAGGCAATATGAAGAAAAACACCCTATGAGTGCTGGAGTGCATAATGAGAACTCCCAAATACAAGCCCAAAGAAGGGACACTGTGGGACAAGGGTGGCTCACCTTTCTGCAGGACTTCTGTCTTCAGGTAACCATGTTAAAAGGGAATTAACCAGAGGAAAATTCCCCAGCAGGGAAGCTACTTGACTCAAGTTGTTCCCTCTTCAGGGCATAAGGTCCACCAGAAAATCCCTGGAAGCTGCACTAGCCACTTTGGGGAAGGCAATTGTCAGCCATGGTCACCCGCCTAATGGTGGTATTCCATATTTGAAGAAAACAATAAAAAAACTAAAGTTGATTGAGAGATGTTCTCCACCTGGTGTGCACAGCACGCAGGAACAAATCAATCTGGCTTGTTCTGGCTGAAGGCAGCTTAAGAGGGAGGGGAGGCTCCACCCCCTGCATACACTTTGATGAATGCTCCTGCCTACTTAAAGGGGCGGATCGCCTCCCATTGTACCAGTAACCTGTATTGGACGACAGTGAAATGTAGTTATCATTTAGTGTATATAGAAACATAGTTGATGAGCCTGAAAAAAAGCATGCGACCATCAGGTCCAGCCCATGCCAAATTACCCCTGCTGATCCAGAGGAAGTCAAAAAAAAACATTGAAGCCTTATCTAATTAGGACCCAAGTGGGTAAAAAAAACTCCATCCTGACTCCAAATGGCAGTCATATATTTCCCTGGATCAACATCCTATATTCTTTGATGGTAACTGTCATAAATTTCTATATTATTCTGTTATAGATAGGTATCCATTATTTTTTTAAACAGTTACAGTATCAGCAAACCCTAAACCCTATCCTTTAGCAACATTTTTAGTACCGTAAAATCTCGGGTATAATACGCACAATTTCACCCCACTTCACCTTATGTGAAGTGGGGGGTGCGTATTATACACGAGAGTTTTTTCTTTGCGGAGTTTTATTGCTGCCGGCTACCTTCCCTCCCCACACAGCGCGACCCAATTTAAAAAGAATTCTTACTTAGTTTTGCTGCGCTATAGCTGGGTGAACCTCTGTGCCATCTTCCCTGCGGGCGGGCGGCAGGCTTGCATTTGCCGCCCGCTTCCTGCAATGGACTTTTAGGACCTTCCACCTCCAGCCAATGATAATGCACTTGCATTATCATTGGCTGGAGGCGGAAGGCCCTGACAGTCCATTGAAGGAAGCGGGCGGCAAATGCAAGCCTGCCGCCCGCCCGCAGGGAAGATGGCACAGAGGTTCACCCAGCTATAGCGCAGCAAAACTAAGTAAGAATTCTTTTTAAATTGGGTCGCGCTGTGTGGGGAGGGAGGGAGGGAAGGTAGCCGGCAGCCATATTTTTCTTTAAGTAAAGGGGAAAACAAGGGTGCGTATTATACATAGGCACTCTTGTTTTCCCCTAAAATCTTGGGCATAATATACACCTGCGTATTATACACAGGTGCGTATTATACCTGAGATTTTACGGTATCTTACACACTATGTAAGTCAAACTCACAAGTCTGTGAGTGCACCCTTTGTGCTTTCAATATGTCTGATAAAAGTGAATCAATCAATCAATGTTAGGTATAATGGCCTTGCTCTTACTAACTTAAGTTTCCTAAGTTCCCTTTGGTATAAGGCATCAAGCCAAGGTGCTTTATTCACCTTAACATTTTCAAGTCTCTTCAGTTAACCATGTACATGGTAGAAGAAATGTTGTGCTCTTCGCTGTTTTCCCAAAGCCTATCATTGTTGATGCCTGTCACAGTTTACTTTGTTTCCAGCGCCGCCGCTTCAGTGACACTCAGTGTCTTTTCACGTGTCATCTGCAGGTGAAAGGCTTCAGAGTGAAGCAGGACTCTGTTTTATGCCATGCTTCCTGTAGTCTCCTCCTACCTACTTCCTTCCTCTGAGCCTGCTCCTCCTACCCACTTCCTGAGGAGAGGTTTAAAGGGCAGTCTGAGTCCTGACTCAGTTGCCCTTGCTTTGTTGTTCAATGCAGTTCTATTACCTTGGGCTCTGTGTATGACCTGGCTTGTCTTCCATCCACCCTGGTGCTGACCTGTGGCTCTGTCTGACTATTCTTTTATCTATCCCTATAGTGGACACCCAACCTGGTGCAGACCTGTGGCTCTGACTGACTACCTGAACTGTGTATGACCTGGCTTGTCTGACTACCCTCTCTGGTGCTGACTTGTGACTCTGTCTGACTATTCTTATGTTTGTCCCTTGTACCTAGCAGACACCCAATCTAGTGCGGACCTGGGGCTTTGGCAGACTAGCTCTGATACTGACTGCAGGCGTGAGTCAGGTATCCATTTCCCTATACTGACTGCAGGCGTGAGTCAGAAATCATTCCACACTGACGGCAGGCTTGAGTCAGTTCTCTTGCTACGTCGGATCAAGATCCTGTGTTCCTGTTCCTGGTCCCTGCAGAGATTACCAGTAGCTGAGGCCTATTCTCCAGCAGTGTGGTCAAGCATGGCAGCCTACTATTCCTGATAGCAGTGCTTGCTGGCTTGTAACCCTCTGCTTGTTCCTGTTGTATTACTTGTGCACTACCTTTCTTATATTATAATAAATTCCATTTAACTATACCGTACTGACTCCTGAACATCTTTGGGGAACCATGACAATGCCTTTGAATATATACAGAAGAAAATAATTTGTTTTAAGTGTCAGCTGTCTACATAGCCAGACTAATTGGTTCACCTGTGTAATTTTTAAGAGGCCCAGTATCAACTTTTATGTTTTTAATATTCATACACTTGTAAGAGGTTTTAGGATATATCTTGCTGTCTTGTGCAGTTATTTTCTTATTTTCAATTTTGTGTAGCCTAATTTCTTGTTTTTCAGATTATATTACATTCTTTGTGTTTATAAGTGATGACTCTTCTTACTTAAGCAATTTAAAAGCCTGTTTTTTTCTCCCCATTTCCCTGTGAACTGCATTGTTAAGTCACATTGTTTCTAATTTGTTCATCTTGTATTTATTACCCAATGATATATATATATGAATATATTTATTCAAAAGTCTTTTGAACAAATCCCGTCTTTAGTCTGCATTTTTCTCACCTTCCAATCCTTATCATTCCGTCTGGAATTTTGAAACACTATTATCTCTTCCACAAAATAGGTTGATATTCTTGACTATGGTTTATCTGTTTTGTTCCTGATGCCACCTCTATGTTCCAAAATGCTGCACCATCTTTACAGCACATTGCTTGCCATTATTACATGTCAACAAGTGTACTGCAAGAGCAGCTTTACTATTTATGAATTGTTTTATTGGATATGTTTGTAATATCTGAATGCTAACAAACATATTTTCCTACATCCCATACTGACAGATCCTACAGCAGTAAAAATCTATTAAATCTGGTTCAAGCCATGTTTCTGTCTTTGATATGTAGGTAGATCAACCAGAAAATCTTTCAACTTGTAGTCATGTATATACATTACACTTGGTTGTTCTCCCAGTACCACCGTTAAATCCTTATGATTCTGCAAATATGCCTGTGTTCTTTCAGAATATTAAAAAGGGAGAGTATTACTGAGCCTACTATTTCTAGGATTTTTTCTTTCTTTGGACAGATCTATGTGTATTTGGGTATTATGGGTATGTTAATACTCATATATAACTCATATATACCGTACAAGGGAGGTCTATGTATCTTAATGCATCTGTGTTAGAATAACCAATGAGCGGTGTGGTGACCTGTTGATTACATATATCATTTAAGGATACAATTCACAGTTCACAATTCACAGTTCACAGTCCTCTCAGTATATAACCACACTTTTGTTTCTAGCAAACAATTGCAATTCACTAACATACAACACAAGTGATAATGGTTCTAGACAACTGGCTCAGTCTCATTCTTTCCCTATAGGTATAGTTTGTTATAATAGGCCCCGTTTTCACAGTTCCTATTGGCCGCTTGTCTCCTTGACTTAGTTGTACTTTAATCTCTGAAAGATCACTATAAAACAGAAACAGAAGAAGGCTGGGGTGAGAGAGCGCACAGGAAAACAATCTAAGTGTAGTATTTTATTAATGAACTTAAAATTAGCAAGTATACAATATTTCAATACAAGAAAACAATTAATAAAACAATAAGATGAGCTCTAATTTCTAGAAGCTTGTCATTTCATGCAAGCAGTAAAATGTTCATATATATAGTAAACAGTGGTAGGAGTAAGACATGTAGCTTATTTGGTAGGCTTTGTTGTTATAATGTAATTCTGAGAGATTGCTCGGGTTGATACACGTATTTATCAGTATAAGGACTGTTCGAGTATATAGTAGTAAGGCCCCTTTTGTTCAGTATTATTCACTGGGTACAATTGAATGTATGTACACTGAGATCCTTGTTCCGGGTACCCGGTGTAGGTGGACGCTTAATTGAATGCCATGATGGGTCTTAGCACATCAAATCAGTCCCATTGTTCCAAACCCTTTGTGCTATCTCCAGCCGGTTTCTGTAAGCCGAGTCTTTCTCTCTGCTCCCCCACGGATGGTGTTCTTCTCTGCCAGAAGTCAATACTTTGATGCGTTTCGGCGCTATGAGTTTTGCGCCTTCCTCTGGAAGTCATTAAGGGGCCCTGTTGGTTATCCCTGTCTTATTGTAAGGTTCAGCCAATCAGTAGTGATGAGCGAGCACCCCAATGCTCGGGTGTTCAGGTGCTCTGACCGAGCACCCCCTGAGGCTCGAGTGCTCGGCCGAGCACCCGAGCCCCATTGAAGTCAATGGGAGGACTCGAGCATTACACCAGGCACCCCCTGCTCTGATGAGGGGAGGGTGCCTGGTCCATAGGAAAAGGGCAGAAAAGGATGGAAACACCACAGAAATGGTTCAGGGACAGCATAGGGAGGATGTCTGGATGCATCTTGGACTCCAACATCGCTGCTGGGAACGATCTTTCGCACGTAGTACGCCATTTTTACAGACTGACCATAAAACACACAAAAAGGAAAATAAAAACGACTTTAGGCGAAAAATTGTTACCAAACAATATTTGCTGTATATTTACTTGTATATCATCTGCAAATTATCCCAAAAATTTCCTTGATTTTCTGAAGTGAGGCCATGATTAAGAGGGAAACGTGCGCAGAGGCAAATTCTCCCAAAAATTTCCTTGATTTTATTGAACTGAGGCCATGATTAAGAGGGAAACGTGCGCTGAGCTGACCATCTAAAACATTATGGGTGAGGGTCTGCTGCAGAGCTGACCATCCTAAACATTATATGCGAAGGCCCGCTAGTGAGCTGACGCTATAAAACATTATATGAGAGGGCCAGTTAGAGAGCTGACCCAATAAAACATTATATGAGAAGGCCCGCTGGTGAGCTGACCTATATAAAAATTGTCAAACAGGGCCCGCTGGTGAGCTGGCCCTATATAAAAATTATATCACAGGGCCCGCTGGTGAGCTGGCCCTATATAAAAATTATAGCACAGGGCATATGGAAGAGGAGGAGGATGAGAAGATTAAGTGTCAACCATATACCCGTTTTTTGGGTGGAAGGGGTGAATGGGAATACAGAGTATTCCCATCATTGTAAATAATATATGTAAAGTGAGTTTATGTTCCCCCGGGGCTTTCCTCCAGTGGAGTGGAGAAGTCAGGGGAAATCCAGGCCTTGTTCATTTTTATAAGTGTTAACCTATCAGCATTGTCGGTGGAAAGGCGGATACGCTTATCTGTTATGATGCCACCAGCAGCACTAAATACCCGCTCAGACAGAACGCTGGCGGCAGGGCAGGCCAGCACCTCCAAGGCGTAGAGTGCCAGTTCATACCACGTGTCCAGCTTGGACACCCAGTAGTTGTAAGGCACAGAGGGATCATTGAGGACGCTGACACGGTCTGCTACGTACTCCTTCACCATCTTCCAAAACTTTTCCCTCCTTGTGACACTAGGCTGCGCATCAGGGTGAGGGTGCTGGCGGGGTGTCATGAAGGTGTCCCACGCCTTGGAGAGTGTTGCCCTGCCTTTGTCGGAACTGCTGTGTGCTCCCCTTTTCTCCCCTTCTCGGTTGGCCAAGGTAGCACGTACTCTGCCGCCAGCGTTGTCAGATGGAAAATTTTGGAGCAATTTTTCAACAAGAACCTTCTGGTATTGCACCATTTTGCTTGTCCTCTCCACCGGAGGAATGAGAGATGAGAAATTCTCTTTGTAGCGGGGGTCCAGAAGGGTGAACACCCAGTAATCCGTGTTGTCTAAAATGCGTACAACGCGTGGGTCACGGGAAAGGCAGCCTAACATAAAGTCAGCCATGTGTGCCAGAGTACCAACAGTCAAGATTTCGCTGTCCTCACCAGGAGGATGACTCTCAATATCCTCATCCTCTCCCTCCTCTTCTGCCCACCCACGCTGAAGAGATGGAACTAAAGTTCCATGGCTACCCTCTGTAGCGGAGGCAACCGTGTCTTCCTCCTCCTCCTCCTCCTCCTCCTCCGCCTCCTCCAATTGTCGCTGAGAAGACGAAGTGAGGGTGCTCTGGCTATCACCTTGTGTAAGCTCTTCCTCCCCCATTTCCACCTCTTCCACATGCAAAGCGTTGGTTTTAATTGTGAGCAGCGAGTGTTTCAGTAGACACAGAAGTGGGATGGTTACACTGATAATAGCGTTATCGCCGCTCACCATCTGTGTCGATTCCTCAAAATTGCGTAAAACCTCGCAGAGGTCTGACATCCATTCCCACTCCTCACTTCTGATTACAGGAAGTTGAACGGAGAGGCGACGACCGTGTAACAGCTGGTACTCCACTACTGCCCTCTGCTGCTCACAAAGCCGGGCCAACATGTGGAAGGTGGAGTTCCAGCGCGTGCTCACGTCACACAGCAGCCGGTGAGCTGGCAATTGTAAGCGCTGCTGCAGCTTCAACAGGCCGGCCGAAGCTGTAGATGACTTACGGAAATGTGCACACACGCGGCGCACCTTGGTCAAGAGATCATGCACATTGGGGTAGGTTTTTAGAAATCGCTGAACCACTAAATTAAATACATGCGCTAGGCATGGTACGTGTGTGAGCTTGCCGAGCTCCAAAGCCGCCACCAAGTTACGCCCATTATCACACACAACCATGCCTGGTTGCAGGTTGAGTGGCGAGAGCCACTGCTCGGTCTGGTGACTAATCCCCTGCAACAGCTCTGAGGCCGTGTGCTGTTTGTCCCCAAGGCAGATCAGCTTCAGCACGGCCTGTTGACGCTTCCCCACTGCAGTGCTACACTGCTTCCAGCTACTGGCTGATGGGGGAGTGGCGCTGCGTGTAGAGAATTCGGAGGTGGAAACGGAGGAGGAGGAGCCAATAACGTAGGTGCTGGCGGAAACCCTGATGGAGGTAGGGCCCGCAATCCTCGGCGTGGGTAGCACCCGTGCCATCCCAGGGTCCGAGTCGCTCCCAGCCTCCACGACATTCACCCAGTGTGCCGTCAGGGAAATGTAGCGTCCCTGGCCACAAGCACTTGTCCATGTGTCAGTCGTTAAGTGGACCTTCCCAGTAACTGCGTTGGTCAGGGCACGGGTGATGTTACGGGACACATGGTGGTGTAATGCGGGGATGGCACACCGGGAAAAGTAGTGGCGGCTGGGGACCGCGTACCGAGGGACAGCTGCTGCCATCAGGCTGCGGAAGGACTCAGTGTCCACAAGCCTAAATGGCAGCATTTCGATGGCCAGTAATTTGGAAAGGTGTGAGGTTAGTGCTATGGCCTGTGGGTGGGTGGCTGGGTATTTTCGCTTGCGCTCAAATGCCTGGGGTAACGACATTTGGACGCTGTGCTGGGACAGGGAAGTGGATGTGGTCGCTGATGGTGCTTCAGATGGTACAGGTGCAGGGCGGGAGGTATGCGGGCCTGCGCCTTCGACAGGCGATTGGCCGGCACCGAAAACAGGGGAAGAGGAGGCAGTGGTGTGGCCTGCAGACACAGATGGGCGATCCAGGCGTTCCTCCCACTTATTACGGTGCTTGGATGCCATGTGTCGGATCATGCTGGTGGTGGTGAGGTTTCTAGTGTTCATGCCTCGGCTCATTCTGGTGTGGCACAGGTTGCAAACTACAATTCTTTTATCGTCCGCACTTTCCTTAAAAAAACGCCATACCGCGGAACACCTACCCTTTGGCAAGGTAGATTTACGCAAGGGGGTGCTCCGTGGAACATTTGCGGGCCGGTTTGGTGCGGTCCGCCTTCTTTCTGTAGCCACACCACTGCCTCTTCCAGCCTGTTGCGGTGCTGCAGATGGCTCACCCTCAGGACTGCTGTCATCGCTCGGCTCTACACCTTCCCAGGTGGGGTCAGTCACCTCATCGTCCACCAAGTCCTCCTCCACTTCCTCACTCTGATCATCCTCCTCATGTCTTGATCCCACCACATACTCAGTCATTGACAACTGTATAACATTCTCCTCAACAAGGTCTTGAGACGGAAATAGTGGTTGATTTAATGGCAACTGTGTCTCATCATCATCATCATCATCCACTACTTCCTTTGACCTTAAATGCCGTTCACATCTGTCATCTTCTTGTGATTGGGTACCCTCTAGAGGTTGTGAATCAGGGCACAAGATGTCATGTTCCTCTGCAAGCGTGCTTGGAGAGAGGGTCAAATGAAGGATTGGTGATGAGACGAGCTCCTCACTATATCCCAGTGTGGGATCACTTCTTTGACCAGACCGTGTATGGTGGGAGGAAGGATGATCAGAGTGAGGATTATGTTGACCAGACTCTTGGCTACTGAGAGTGGACTTGGTGGAAGACAGGGTGGTGCTTAACCGACTGGAAGCAGTATCAGCTGACATCCAACCGACCACCTGTTCGCAGTGGTCGGACCTCGAGAGTGATGTCCTGCGACGCCCTGTGAAATGAGACATGAAGCTAGGTATGGTGGATGTCTTTCTTTCTTGTGCTCTGGCACCAGGCACAGTTTCTCCGCGTCCTGACCCGCACCCTGAACTATCAGGATCACGTCCACTTCCCCGTCCCTTTTTACCCGCCTTCTTCATCTTACACGGAATATGTGACTTTAATATTTGAGTTTGAAAACTTAACAGTATTTCTTCCTATTCTGCAACTGTGCAGAGTACACAGAATAGGCTGGTAAACTGCGGTGACACACACTGAATGGAATCTGTGACTTTAATATTTGAGTTTGAAAACTTAACAGTATTTCTTCCTATTCTGCAACTGTGCAGAGTACACAGAATAGGCTGCTAAACTGCGGTGACACACACAGAATGGAATATGTGACTTTAATATTTGAGTTTGAAAACGTAACAGTATTTCTTCCTATTCTGCAACTGTGCAGAGTACACAGAATAGGCTGCTAAACTGCGGTGACACACACTGAATGGAATATGTGACTTTAATATTTGAGTTTGAAAACTTAACAGTATTTCTTCCTATTCTGCAACTGTGCAGAGTACACAGAATAGGCTGCTAAACTGCGGTGACACACACTGAATGGAATATGTGACTTTAATATTTGAGTTTGAAAACTTAACAGTATTTCTTCCTATTCTGCAACTGTGCAGAGTACACAGAATAGGCTGCTAAACTGCGGTGACACACACAGAATGGAATATGTGACTTTAATATTTGAGTTTGAAAACTTAACAGTATTTCTTCCTATTCTGCAACTGTGCAGAGTACACAGAATAGGCTGCTAAACTGCGGTGACACACACAGAATGGAATATGTGACTTTAATATTTGAGTTTGAAAACTTAACAGTATTTCTTCCTATTCTGCAACTCTGCACAGTACACAGAATGTGCTGCTAAACTGCGGCAACGCACACTGAATGGAATATGTGACTTTGATATTTTACAGTTTGAAGACTTTACAGTATTTCTTCCTATTCTGCAACTCTGCACAGTACACAGAATGTGCTGCTAAACTGCGGCGACGCACACTGAATGGAATATGTGACTTTGATATTTTAGTTTGAAGACTTAACAGTATTTCTTCCTATTCTGCAACTCTGCACAGTACACAGAATGTGCTGCTAAACTGCGGCGAAGCACACTGAATGGAATATGTGACTTTGATATTTTAGTTTGAAGACTTAACAGTATTTCTTCCTATTCTGCAACTCTGCACAGTACACAGAATGTGCTGCTAAACTGCGGCGAAGCACACTGAATGGAATATGTGACTTTGATATTTTAGTTTGAAGACTTAACAGTATTTCTTCCTATTCTGCAACTCTGCACAGTACACAGAATGTGCTGCTAAACTGCGGCGACGCACACTGAATGGAATATGTGACTTTGATATTTTAGTTTGAAGACTTAACAGAATGTGCTCTAATCTGCAACTTTGCACACTAAACAGAATGTGCTCTAATCTGCAACTTTGCACACTAAACAGAATGTGCTCTAATCTGCAACTTTGCACACTAAACAAAATGTGCTCTAATCTGCAACTGTGCACACTAAACAGAATGTGCTCTAATCTGCAACTTTGCACACTAAACAGAATATATTTTTTTTTTTTTTTTTTTTTTTTCCCCCCACACAAAATAACCTGCTGCCCCCACACACAGTAGTCCTAAAAAGGACTTTTGGTTCTTTTTTTTCACAATTTTGCTTTTTTTCCTCCCTACACTGACTTTCCCTTCCTATCCTCAGCTCTCCCTGGCTAAGACTGAGCCGAACTCGCTGGTCAGGTGCTATACAGCACCCGACCACGGGTTCTGGCCAGCCAATCAGTGTAATGCCAGCAGCCAACATGGCTGCTGGCATTACACTGATGTCAGAGCCTCCCTGCACGTTTATTGGCTGCGCAGCAGCCGCAAAACGTGCGGGGAGGAGACCCGAACATGGCGGGCGAGCACATGCGGTACTCGTACGAGTACCGCCATGTGCCGAGCAGAGCGATGCTCGAGCCGATCCAAGCATCGGCCGAGCATGCTCGCTCAACACTACCAATCAGCTTTTAAGTTGTATCTCTTAATGGGGAAGGAAACATTCTATATGTAGTTATCACTTTCAGAATATTATTTATACGTTTATGTTGGATCCTATAGGTAGCTATCAGGTGTATATTTTTTAGGATTTTCAACCTGTTGTATTATTGGGTTCAGCAAGTCATTACAATTGGAGAAAAGGGCTCTTTGATTTGCTCTCTTTAGGGTCCTGTTACTGTATCCCTTCTTATTAAATCTTTGCTGAAGCCTTTCACTGTTCTGCATTTAAAGTGAGGTACTTGGAGAACAATAAGTGTGACATATGGGACATAACCGTAATTTGAAAGATGCTCTGTTGCATGTGGCTTTATCTTAAAATATTAATGATGTGACTTAAAATAATAGCGCTCTTCTAAATAGGAGCTCTATGGTTTCACTCTATCCACTTTTTACTCTACAAGATACTTGTTCTAATTCTATATTATACAAGCTTTTGGAATGCCTAAAGTCCAGTTGCAACTAGAATGACTGATATACACACTTAAAGGGATAGTAATACTTCGTTTTAACTTTATTTTATTTTGTAGGCATTAAAAAAACATGAAAAATGATATAAGTCTTATCTCTCAAACCTTTATGGTTTATGAGATATTCACAAGCAAAGTTTCCCCCTCCTGCCCCTTTTACCTACTGTAAACAATCTCTTCTCAGATGTGGAATGCAGTCCATAGACTGGACAGATAACAGCAGGGGACACTCTTATTCCTATGAAAACAATGAAATCCCTGCCCCCCTTGACAAGCTTTTCAGGTTTTTCCCTTATTTTAATTGAAGATTGTCCCTCTCTGCAGTCTACCTGGGCAGCTCCCTTCTGCTCAGGCTGAAGAGTGTTACATCAGTAAAAGGGGAGGGAGGGGGACACTTTGCTTGTGAATATCTCTTAAACCATGAAGGTTTAATGCCTACAAAATAAAATAAAGTTAAAACGAAGTATTACTATCCCTTTAAGATTTTATATATGCAGCAGACCTGTGCTATGAGCTTTGTCAGACAGCAAACAACACCCATCAGTTTTGTATTTAAGTGTGACAGCATAGCTACTTTTCAAAGTTTCCTTCAACAATCATCCACTAAAGAAGGAGCATGCAACATTTCGTTTTCACAGACACCAATAAAATAATACAGGAGAGACTATACTGTAGGAGCAACACAGTGAACTGTCTCTTTCTGTTCTTAAAACTAACATGTCATGAGTGTCTAAAGTTTCCAGCAGGAATATTCTTTTGTTTGCATATATTGTTTCAGGTGTGCAGTGTGAAATAAAACTACAAGTGTAACTCAGTTGTCTATGGTGCAATTCGTTACCCCAGAATTAAAACACTGTAACTTAGTACATCAACCTCAGTTGAGTTCATAATGCCAGCCACTATCTCTCTCAGTATGGCATCTAAACATGATAGATTAGTTGGATCAAGCAGATGGGAACTGAAGGTAGACTGAACGTATCCATACTATGAGGTGGGCTAAACTTCCCACACCCAACAGAAAACAATAGCTCATCAAGTACTCCTGTCAGGTTGGAAGCTAACACATATTCCTTGCAGAACAGCAGAAGCTTTGGTATGCATTTCCCATTGCTGCTGCATTGGTCTCATCTAAAGCCATTAAGTTAATAGAGTGGGAGTGATACTCCAAAACAGTTAGAGAGCCCTGGTTTCCCAGCCCTAGTGTAGAGGTAGCCAATAGCAAACATGATTATTAGCTGAGTGGCACTTGTGAGCATAATCACACAATATAAAAGTTAAACTACCCAAGTGATGGGGTATCTGACATTAAATATACTTACTGGCTAAGTAGTAGCACTTGCCACCCACAGAAGCACTTTCCTCTGTATTAACTCCTACATAGGGCTTCAAAAATGGTACATCTTAAAAGGCATGCTAATGAAAACGTATTATTGTAAAGCTGCAGTTGATAAACCTTTATTTACCAGAGTGGTGCTCAACGCATTGTGTTGTAATGCGTTTCACCACCCTTGGTCGTCTTAGGTTAAAATACAGCCTTGATGCTGTTTAAAATTACTGATCTCAAAGCTTTAACTTGCAACTTGTAATGGTGCCTGCATTCAAAAACTTCTGATAGCCACACAGGGGCTGGATTCAAATGCAGGAGATAAATGTTACCTCCTGTTTTATCAAAAATGTTCCTATTTAAGTCAATGGGAATACCTGGAGATAAAAGCAGAGATAAAATTAGCCCCTGCATTTGAATATAGCCCCAGATTTGTACATGGGCGATCCATGAAAGGGAAGTGGTTATCTTATAGAAAAACAAAAGGAATGAGGTAAAGCAGTTTAAATGTATACATTTCATATGTTTAAAATCTTTGTGTAACAAGTCCACTTTAAAAATTCATAGCGCACATAATATATAGGAGATTTGGAAAGTTTTTCACACAACTAAGTTGTAATAAGGTGCCAGTTCCCTTTAAAGGGACAGTATAGGGGCCTTTAACCCTCTGAACAGTGGGGTAGAGTGCTCTCTAGCATTTATATGGTTAAAAGGCCAAATTAAATCAATGGTACATTTTATTTCTCAATTATGGTGCAGTTGGTTTGGTACAGAATTGCTCATCTTTGAATCATGTTATTGGGATAGCTATATTTTTAATTACAATTTCTCCAAGACGTTTATGCAACGGTGCGAGTTTCCCCATAACCGCTGTCTGAAAGATGGTTTCCAAAAATTGAAGAAAGCCAAGACTAGTGTGGAAAAATGCCTAGGCAAATGTAGTTATAGTTCACTAAATGTCAATGTCAAATCTAATGAGAAAACCCAGTCTAAGCAAAGAAGAGGAGGTCTTTTAGGCTGGGACCAGCTGACAAGGTGTGATGTCTGTGACATTGTATCACAAGATTAGCTCAGCATCTCCAGCTCTTCCCATTTCACCTTTGCTCTTGCCATTCTGTATTATGTTATGCTGAGCAGCACAAGCAGATTCATGAAAATTGAGATTAACAAAATAATTTTAAACATTTTGATATTTATTACCAGAAATGTAATTCTAGAATTTTTTATGTTTAACTCCTTTGTAGCAGAGTGGTCTCCAACACATTATTATTATGATGTATTTACTGTCTAAAGTGCCAGTGGTTTCCACAACACTGAACAATAGATTGACAAGACAATAGGACACTGTACAAGGGGAGTACAATGGATACAAGATATTTGAAGCAAAGTTTAAGGCGGAAAGTCATCAAAAGGTGTATGGCTGAATGTGCAAGGAAATCAGTGAATTTTCTTGCACAACAACCATTTGCATATTCATTTGCAATATTGTATTTGGTAATCACACATAACTCATAGATGATATGACATAAATCTGTGGTTGTAGATACACTCATACACAGAAGGAAAGGGGGAAGGGTTATAATGGGGGGCTGGTAAGTTTAACGGGATAATAATACTTCGTTTTAACTTTATTTTATTTTGTAGGCATTAAGAAAACATGAAGAATGATATAAGTCTTATCTCTCAAACCTTTATGGTTTAAGAGATATTTACAAGCAAAGTTTCCCCCTCCCGCCCCTTTTACCTAGTGTAAGACATCTCTTCTCAGATGTGAATCTGGTTGTAAGACCAGACAGATAACAGCAGGGGACAATTTTCTTTGTATGAAAACAATGAAAGCCCTTCCCCCCTTGACAAGTTTTTCAGCTTTTTCCCTTATCTTAATTGAAGATTGTCCCTCTCTGCAGTCTACATGGACACCTCCCTTCTGACCTGGCTGAACAGGGGGGGGGGATACTTTGCTTGTGAATATCTCTTAAACCATAAAGGTTTGATAGAGAAGACTTATATCGTTCTTCATGTTTTTTTAATGCCTACAAAATAAAATAAAGATAAAACGAAGTATTACTATCCCTTTAAAATCGTATTTGCCTGCTTAATGTATGAAAGGCAGGGAAATGCAATAGATCATTTATAAATACCCAAAGGCATCTGTCAGTGGTCATGAAGAAGAGCATTGTATCTGATGTGCCGCTCTTTCTGCCACTTTATGAATTCTGTTCTTAAAGACATTAAATAATAAGGCCCTGCTCACTGTAACTTACAGTCTATCAACATTGCAATCTGTTTAGTGCACAAGAAGAGGTGCACTAGCACTACTTGCCATTAAAATGTATTTTAACATATAGCACATTAAAAAACTGTAGATTTTGAAAAATAAAAAAAGAAACATTATAATTATACAAATTTCTGGATATAGTAAATGCCATGTAACTATAGTGGAGCTAATATTATTAGAAAAACCTGGAGCAAACCATGTGTACCATAGGTGAGAAATACCTATAACTTTAAATGAGGAGTTTAAACTGCTAAATGTTAGATAATTCTCCATTTCTTTGCTTGCAATGCACTGAAGACATCTTTAGATTTCAAGAGGTTAAAAGATCAATTAAAGCCAATTGGAATTTAGCTAATATTCATTTTTTTCCTATAGAGCAATTGGTTTGCTCCATTATTGCTCACAATTTTTTACCCTTTGAGTACCAGTGATGTGAGCAACACATTACTTTGCAATGCATTGAGCACCTCTCTGGCACTCGATGGTCAAAGGGGTAGTAATAGTTAAAATGTAAAAAAAAAAATGTTGCAGGGTTTATCCTTCTGAGTAAAACTAGGGTACTTCCACTGCTGAAAGGTGTTTTATTCAAAAGTTACTACAGCTCAAAGTTGAATTTTTTAGGTGCAATATCACAGTGGCCTGAAATTGTACAGTGGCGCTGTTTCTACACCATCCTATGGACAGCTCTGGTCCCGGGACCATAAATCTACATAGGATGGTGTAGCAACAGCACCACTGTACAATTTCAGGCCACTGTGATATTGCACCTAAAAAATTCAAATTTGAGCTGAAATAACTTTTGAATAAAACACCTTTCAGCAGTGGAAGTACCCTAGTTTTACTCAGGGGGATAAACCCTACAACATATTTTTTTTACATTTTAAGTATTACTATCCCTTTAAATGCTTTAGTGGTTATAAAACCACTCTGTGACAGTCATTAATGGCCTTCATCTGAGTCTAATACATTCATCCTTTTGTCTCTCATTTAGAGGGACAGCTAGGGCTAGGACCACACAAGGCAATGGAGACATGATTTCACATTCGTTATGCATAGAGTGCTGTTTTTCACTTTGTTGTTTGTTTCATTGGCTTTAATTGAATTGGCTTGCCAATAAAGATGTTGTCATTCAGTAAGTGAATTTTCTTGTGCTATATACACCACAGCTGCCACATGTAGCGAGTAATGTCCAAAAGGCCAGCCATTGCCAGCCCAACCAATGCTTTTGGGCTGTCCCTTTTACAATTTTTTCATTGTATGACAATATCTTAGCTATATTTTCATCTCCTTCAAATCACAGCAACATGAATGGGATCTGCCTTGGCAAAAATCCACTGTAGTATTTTAATAGCAGGAACACTTGAATATAGGTGCAGTCAATTCCCAACCTGTAAATGTTTTTGCAATTAAGAGACAGACTCTGACCTTCTACATTTCAGAGCCAGTCACAATAGAAGCATCTTTGTTTCTCATTGTAAAATAAATAGAAAATGTGTATGACAGTTAATATATTTTGCCTCTCTGGAGTTTAAGGAGCTATTAAAGACTCAAGTAATATGTAAAAAATAAAGCTATTTTATTAAAAACAAAATCCATTTTACAGTATGCTGCAGACATATTTTAACTTTTCGCACACTATATAAAACATTAGTATAACGCAATGACATGTCTTGATTTATTGCCGTAGTAAAGAAGTATTTAGGAAGAACAATGTTTTTGATTTGCTGTGAAAACATTTATGTATGTTTTCTGCAAAATGTGCATGGCAGGGCAATACACAAAGCACTGTATTAACCAGGCAGTCAAACCTGGAAACAGTCAATATCTTTTCAATAATTTTAATAGTAAAAACTGAAGTAGATGCACTTGTTATTTTAAGTTTTGAAGTAATATTAACAGGGTCAGTGTATGTGCAGTACAACACTGGAGATAATGTACTAATCTATCAGATTAGATCCACTGACGTTAGCCTCCTGTGACTGCACTGTTGGTATAATCACTAGTGAGTATGATCGCTTTAGTCTATACTACAGCACACACTCCACCATCGTTAAGACTTTACTACAAGGTAGGCCCAAAGGCCTACACTAACTAGTCATTGGAGGGCCCAGGTGCAACCCTTTTTTGGGACACCCTATGACAACAAAAGAATTCTAAGAGGCACAACTAGAACCTATTGAACCTTGGGGTAGATGGGGTCCTCCGGATGTTAGGCCCAGGTGCAACTGCACCCTTTGTACCCCCTGTAATTACATCCTTGGCTATAGCATGCACAGGGAAATGGAGTCAAATTTCCTTTTTGGCTTTTTAATATATGGTATTACGCAAGGAGCACAGGAAATTATCACCAAGTATATCCTTACTCTTCTCCAGGGCTGGATTTACATCCCAAGCACCCCTAGGCAAGGCACTCTAGGTGCCCTTAGCTCAACCCCTGATCAGAGGTATCCACAGGATTTTTTCCAGGGGGGGCAAAGTCATAATATGACCCCCAGGCCAGCCCACCCAGCCCCTATGTGTATATGGAGTTCTCCCCTTGCCCCCTCTGGACACCCATGCCCATGTCCAAACCCCTGTTCCTTATATGGTCCCACCCCAGACCCATGTACTATTTCCTGGCACAGAAGATACCGTGGCCTACAACAAGAAAAGTCAAAACACCTTGCTTGCTAGAGAGATCTCCAATGCATTGCTTCCCAATTCGTTGTGGATCTTACTAGCAACCGAAGGTATAAATAATAGCCTGTAGGGGGGTATAAATCTAGTGCAGAGACATTAAGATTGTTTTGGCCATACCCAGAATTCATAATATGGGTGTGGCCAGCACAGCTGAGGCATTCCTCAAAAATTTGGAGCTCTAGGCAGTCACTTACTCTGCCTATTGGAAAAACCGGCCCTGTTCTTCCCCACTACACCACCATTTACATATATATAAATATATAGATTTGTCGGTGGGTAGAAGCACTCACACATATAGGGTTTAGTGCCTGGCTGCTATCAAGTGGCTGATAATTACTTTGATAGTGTAGTATCAAGCACTCACAGGGCTTTTAAGTAAAGAATAAATATTTATTATTAAACAAATTACATGTCAACGTTTCAGCCAGACACAGCTGGCCTTCCTCAGGACAAAACACAAGTGGAAGTGACCATCATCTAAACCCCAAAATGTGTAGGATGCCAAATAGGCTCTAGGGTCACAATGATGTCATACTTATGGGCATGGCACCCGAGCAACTCAATAAGCAAGTGGAAGCAACCCAGTGCTAAGTGAGCTGGTGTCCCGACTGCTATGTTTAAAGTCACGCTCCGCTTCTGATAAGTGTGTACTGGTGCCGTATGTGTTGTGTAGCTAGCAGCAGCGTGAGCAATGCCAAGGTTACTGACACAATGATTAAGCACTTAATTAGATTATCATACTGTTTACTGTATATTGTGCATAATGTGTTGGCGTAATATTTGCTAGCAACCGAATTCTTCGGTTTTAGGTTGTTTCATTGTGGTACACATATGCACTGGGTTGTTTCCAATGGCTTGTTGAGTGGCTCGGGGTCGCCATGCCCATATGTATGATGTCACTGAGACCCTAGCACTAATTTGGTGTCCTACACATTGAGGGGTTTAAATGATGGTCACTTCCACTTGTGTGCTGATTCATCCAGATCAATCAGGTTTCATCCCAAGAAGGGAAACGAGGGATAACACAAGGAAACTTTTGAACCTCCTCCATATCTCCCCCGATCCTATAGCCCGTCTGTTCTCCAGTCGACAATGCCAGAAAGGGATTTGACAAGGTTTATTGGTCATTTCTGTCTCTACATGCTTATGGAATTGGCCCAGGCTTTATTCAAAATGTTTTTGATCTTTATACTTTTCCCGCAGCAAAAGTAAAAATCAATGGACACCTTTCTGATTTGAGATTTTGAATGGCACACGCCAAGGCTGCCCTCTTTCACCTTTACTGTTTATTCTTGTGATGGAATCTTTGGCCCATCATATAAAGATATCAAGTGGATTACTTACGTTCAACAGGAACATAAACTCTCTGTGTTTGCAGATGATGTACTTGTTTCCATTACTCAACCCTCTTCTTCCATGTCAGAGCTGATGTCAGAAATTGATGAATTTTCATCCCTCTCAGACATTAAAATTAACTTCAATAAATTGGAGGTGCTTCCAATAGGGCTATCATCCAATACCTTGTTCTCACTTCTCTCCTCTTTCCCTTTCAAATGGGCTCTTATGTCCGCTTGACCACTTCCATTGACGGTATTTAACCGGCGAATTTTCATCCCTTGTTGTCTTCTATACGCAAAGACCTTAAAGGATAAGACGCCTTATACTTCTCTTGGCTCGGACGCATTAGTATTATTAAAACGTCCGTACTTCCTTGTCTCTTCTATTACTTACAAACTCTCCCTATTCCACTCCCATCTTCTTTTTTTTGACAACCTGTCAAGTATAATACATGGTTTTCTGTAGTATTATCATCGGCCAAAAATTAAAAGAGAAATACTTCACCTTCCTAAAATTTTAGGGGGTCTAGGGATACCTGATCTGAAACTATACTGTTCATCAGCCATTTTGTTATACATTCCAGATTGGTACCTTAATGGTGATGTAGAGCTTTGGGTTACCTTGGAACACTCATTGTTCCTCGGAGGAGATGCTCTCGTAGAAATCTTCCTTCCAGCTCATGTTCAGCATCCACTACTTAAAACACATCCTATTCTCTCAAACATTGTACAAATGTGGTCATTTTGAATCAACAAACATCATCTAGAGCCCTTCCCCTCTCTAGAATCTTCTATTCTAGGCCCAACCCATACCCCTTACAGCTATCTGCTTTCCTAAATGGTCAGCTTCTCCACCCCCATGTTTTAGAGACGTCTTTGAAGACTGCTCTTTCCTTTCCTTCCCCAAGCTTCAGGAAAGACTTTCACTTCCACCTAACAAACTGTGGTGTTTGCGTTGCATTAAATACTTTTTGACCCAACCTTTCATACGTCAGACTGCATCTAGGAGATTTGACCCCTTTTGAAAAACTCTGTCTGTCTACGAACCAACCATGTGGTTTTCTTGGTAAAATATAAACTATTTTAATCATCTGACAAATTAATTGGAAACCACTATATCCTCTGAAAACTGGCACAACATCTGGACATTCACAGCCTCCTCTTCAACTTCCTCTCCGATCCTTGAATCCAACTACAAATTCCAATCTTATTTTTCTCTGGTCTCTCCAACTTTAATACCACAACGAGGCATATTTTACTGATTATGTTGTCAGCAGCCACACCTGTAATCCCAGCCCACTGGAAAGATAAATCCCCTCCTACCCTTGCAGAATGGTATTCGAAAGTAGGAGACCTCCTTCTTCTTGAAAGACTTTCATTTATTCAACAGGGTCTGAACCCCAATCCCATATCTTCCTTTTTATTGCATTGGAATTTCCCTGGTACAATGCAGTCAGTGTATGGATAGTCAGTTGGCACATGACCCATCATGCTAATATACTTTAAAATGCTTGATTCTCCCCCCCCCCCGCATCTGAATCCTTCTCTATTCCTCTCACTCTTTCCACCTCCCTTCCTTCCCTCTTTCCCACCCTTCTCCATCTCCCTCTTTTCTCACTTTCTCTTAGCTTTCCTTTTCTTCTTCGTCCCTGTTACGATGAAAACGCAACAATAGCAGTATCTTCATTATATTACCGGAAGTTTATCTCACTCAGTACTCGTGAAAATGTTATGAATTAATTTTTGTATGTACTCTTGGCTTCCATTTTATCTCCTCTGGTGTTGAAACTGTAACTGCTTCATTCACTGATTTACTGCTTTTGTTTGAATAAAATGTAAACTATATCTCCTTGGTGATGAGGGCTTTCTTACACTAGAGGAGAGGAGAAGGGCAATTTTGGCCTTTTTAGTATTCCTTTGTTCAACCATATTTTCCCCTCTAATCAATTTAGTCCACCCACACAACATGTTTCAAGGATATGTAGGGCTTTCTTTTGATGCTACATTTATTTGTATAACCAATCATTTAATTAGATAATATAAAATAAATTGGAAAAAAAACACAACATTTGTATAGGTCTTCCTGTGATGATTTGTGTTAAATGTATGCATTTTCAACAGGGACTGGATAAAAGGTATGGACTTTCATTCATAACTCTTAAGTGTCCCTTTTTAGAGGGGATTGTTAATCTCAGACAAAAATCTCTTTCCCACCCAGGTGTCCCTCTTTTAGGAGATCAGACTGTGTAGTGTGCACACCAATGCTTGTTTAAACTTCAGTATATTTCTTATTAAAATAGTCTGTATAAACAAAATATTTTGGTCTTGCTCTAAACCATTTATTCAGTTACATAAAGAGGGGTTAAAGTTTTATAGACTTTTTGCTTTATTAGCATACTATTAAAAAAAACATAAGTACAGTAATAAAACAGATACAATTTTTGATATCATTATTAAGCTATATCCACTCCGTTTACCATAAATCACAAAATACTGCTTAATTCACACATAACACATACAAACTCTCATTCATCTCAATTGTCATAGACCATTTTTTCTTGCTTTGAAACACATCAACTGTTAGTCCATTTTATATAGGGGTTGCGCTATCCCATTGGGGTAATTATTTAACTAATTGTTGTTCTATGAGTGTTAATATAGTTGTTCCAGGGCATCCAAATTTCATCATAGATGGATAAATAATCTTTTAAAGTGTAAAAATATCTTTCAATATTTGTCTGAAAAACTATCTGTGAGCACACTTTGGTCCATGTAGGAGGTTCCACCTTACACCACTTTTGAGTATACAGATTTTAGTAGCTAAGAAGATATTAATTATAAGATATCTTAAACAACTTCCGGTCCCTGCCAGGTCAAGATGAAAGAGCCAAATTTGAGGCTTCATTATGAAATTGGAAGTGTATTGATCTGCTTAATATCATTAAATTTCCCACACTCCCACCATATGTGATATAACATTCCAACACCCCTTTTGCATCTCCAACAGCTGCTAGAGACCCCAATACCAAACTTACTCAGGCGGGAAGGAACAAAATACCACCGTAAAGCAGTTTATAAAAAACTTCCTTAAGACTAATAGAATGAACTGCTTTCTTTACCAAAACCCAGGAGTCAAACCAACTTTCCACTTTAAAGGTGTTACCCAAGTTGGCCTCCCACCTGACTATAGCAGAGACAGGAGAATCACATTGCGCATCACTCAA
This sequence comes from Rhinophrynus dorsalis, assembly GCA_037306005.1. Classification (NCBI taxonomy): domain Eukaryota; kingdom Metazoa; phylum Chordata; class Amphibia; order Anura; family Rhinophrynidae; genus Rhinophrynus; species Rhinophrynus dorsalis. The sequence continues at coordinate 116,222,660 of CM074720.1, forward strand.
CAACACCTTTAATCTAAAGAGTAATCTGTCTTGATATGGTTTCTCCATGAAATCCTCCATTCTAGACTTTATAGCAGTCACTTCTATACGTAACAAATTCCTTTTTCTCAAAAATGTAAAAACCTCCTTGTTTGATAGTCATATTTTAGTTGAATCTCATGAAAGGTTAGAAAGGAATCTCCTCTCATCAACTCCCTCAACTTTAAAATGTCTCTTAATTAAATAAATAAACAGATCTATATCCTGAATATAAAATTTTAGGACTTTGAGCTGAGTTGAAAAAGTAAGAAATTGATCACACCCCATCTTTACCCTAAATTATGACATAGAAACTATAGCATCCTTAATGACTGGGTTGACCTTAGTCACTGATTTTAATAGATCTGGTTTGACACAAAACAAATTAATAAGATCTTTCTCTCCAACCTGTAACACACTAGACTTTACCTCAGAATCTGCCTTCTTTCCCTTACTAAACCTTTTGTCCCAACCGATATCCATGATACAATTCATAGCCCCTACACATACCAAAATCCCCTCATTAACTTTTTCAAAATTTGTTATTAATAAATTTAGAAATTTGATAGGATAGGTGTTGACGGCATAGAAGTTAACTAATGTACAGACTAAGTTGGTCAATTTACAAATCAATACAATATATCTGCCTTTGATATCAGACTTTTTTTTTTAAAGTTCTCCCTTAAGCACTACTCTGAGTACCTCAAATGCTCCATATTTGGACATTTGAGGCAACAGAGAGAGGCAAAGAACAGTGACAAAGGCACTTACATAATATCGCATTTGTCATGTGGCTCCGTGGCACGTGTGATCTCTATAGCAGCAATCCTATGTCCCGAGCCACCTGGGAAAGGCTGTAACTGATTGCTCCGGTCTTGTGATCATTAACCCGTGACATGTCAGGACCATCATTCATCCTCAAAGGATGGATTTCTGTGATGGTCCTGCTACATCGCTTGACCTCAAGAAGTTGAACAAGTATCAACCCATTGAGTTCCAAAGGAGTATGCAAAGCATTGCAAAGCAATGCGTTGTGTACCCCTCTGGCACTCAAAGGATTAAGGTGAGTTACATTGTTAAGGAGCAAAGTACTAAACATCTATACACACACACCGCACAGTTTGATCTCTTAAAAAGAGGGACACCAGGGTGAGAAAGAGGGGCAGAGGGATTTGTATCTCGAAGAGGGACTGTCCCTCCTATAAAGGTACTATTGGAAGGTATGGCATTGGGGAATGTTTAATTTGTCCCCATGGTGTATTTGGTTTTCTCCAGAATTGTTCCAATTCTTCTTAGAACATCATCCTCTTTAGATTTCATAAAATAAAATAAATAAATAAATAAATAATCAAGGCCATCGTTAACACTTTCTGTGTCAGTAAAGGTGTTAATACCATGTGGATCAAAAGGTGTTACATTCCCAACAACAAGAATTACTCATTGCCTTTTTTGTGTTATATACTAATTATGAAATTCCCTATTCAGATTACTTTCAATACCTGCAAATAAGACATTACCATGCAGACTTGTTACAGAGTTGTCCCTCTACATATAAAAATGTTCACACATCTCATTATCTGCAAAATGTGTTTTTTTCCCTCTTTCAAAAGCTATTGGTTCTTGTTCCTGAATAAAGCAAAATATAATAAATACATTTCAAATTGGTATCCTTTATTGAGAATGCACTGAAGAGTTTCTCCTCTCATGCTATCAAAACAATTATATAAAAATGTTAAGGTAGGAGTACTACTGAACAAGTACAGCTGATTTCTCACTATTTGTAACCCTTTCCATACCAGCCTGTTATACAAAGCAATGTGGTGGATACCACACTAACACTCCAATGCATAACAGCCCATTGTATTTATAATGAGGACAGAAAGATTCTCTACTGATTTCACAGAAAGAAGACAAATCTTAAAAATGAGTTCAAATGGTTTCAGACAAGATACAAACATAGAGGTCAGTACAAGGTCAGTACACTGACATATTGATATAAACTGTTAAAGAGGAACTGTAACCTAGGAATAAGTGGTTCTTAATTTGTTTAACAGATTTACCTATCTTGGTATTTATCCTTTATACAGTAGTCAAATAAATCTATATTTGCATATATGTGCTATTTCTTGTATATAACAATCTCAGTTAAAGGGATAGTAATGCTTCGTTTTATCTTTATTTTATTTTGTAGGCATTAAAAAAACATGAAGAATTATATAAGTCTTACCTGACAAACCTTTATGGTTTGAGAGATATTCACAAACAAAGTTTCCCCTCCCGCCCCTTTTACCTAGTGTAAGCCATCTCTTCTCAGATGTGGAATCCAGGGGCCAGCAGGGGACAATCTTCTTCCTATAAGAACAATGAAAGCCCTGCCCCCCTTGACAAGTTTTTCAGGTTTTTCCCTTATCTTAATTGAAGATTGTCCCTCTCTGCAGTCTGCCTGGGCACCTCCCTTCTGATCTGGCTGAGCAGTGTTACATCAGTAAAAGGGGTGGGAGGGGGATACTTTGTCACTGAATTACTCTTGAATTACAGCTCTGACAGAAATGAAATAACACTCTCCAAAGTCCAAATACTATGATGATTAATTCGAGCTGCTATTATTATTAAACATTACTATCCCTTTAAAGCCTGCTTTTAGGACATACCTCTACACATCAAGCTATAGGTTTCAGTGGGCCTAATGGCTAATAATGGATACAGGTCTTTAATCAGAATGTATCAGCTTGTAAACAAACACAACTAGAACTACAGTACAAGAGAGATTACATGCTCAGAAGCAAACTATATAGATATACCCGACTGACATTTGAAGATGGACACTTACCTCGGAAATAAAAATTAGATACAAGTTCAATACAGGACATAGGCTACATCTTTAATATAGACAAATAAATGCTTGTTTATTTAATACATGTTTTTTTGAGCTGACAAAAGGTAAAATTTGGATTGTGGTCTATTTAATACAGCTATATCAACAAGTTGTTGAAGCAGAAATTGCCCCATCAGAAGTTACATCCAAAATTCAGATCAATTGAAACGTAATTGCTTAACTCTCTTTTTCTGATTATGTTCTGTGGGAATTTTATCATGATCTGATCAGACTTGAAGTATGATTTCTGAAGACAACGAACTGCCATACTGTTATAGATGAAATATAAAAAAAAATCTGGGGAATTTTCTTATCAACATCTGATTGGGCTTAAAGGGATAGTAATACTTGAAAATACGTTTATTTTATATTGTAGCCCTTAAAAAAACATGAAAAAAAGATTTGGGAGATATTCACATGTAACATATAGTAAAATTCTCTTTTCCTGGCTGTTTCAGCCAAGTCTGCCATCTAGTGGACAGATTTGGAATTCGGTCAACAGAGCAACCGGCAGCTCTTTAGCAGTGCCGAGATCAAGATCTTTGAAAAGAACTGCTTAATTGGAACTACCTACAAAGTGTGTCTGGCTTGAAAGCACACTTTGTAGACCATTCCAATTAAGAAATTCTTTTTAAAGATGGTGATCTCAGCACTTCTGGAGAGGCACAGCCGGTCCCAGGACATATTCCAAATCTGAGGGGTGGAGCAATGACGTCACTCCAGGGGAAACTTTACTTCTGACTATCTTCCAAACCATAAAGGTTTGGGAGATAAGACTTATATCATTTTTCATGTTTTTAAGGGCTACAATTTAAAATAAACTTATTTTCAAGTATTACTATCCCTTTAACTATATTCCAAGCCTTTGTTGATGATTTTTCTGGGTGTTAAATTATAAACTTAGTTTAAAAATCAAGAAAGAATTGATATAGCATGTTATTATTAATTATATAAATATCATCAACAGCATTAGATAACGTTACACAATCATATTCATTTCATCAGGCTCAGTTTGCCAAAGTATGCTGCACATAGCAAACTGAATCATTGACAATTTTAGTTTATTTTATCTTTATGCCAGACAAAGGCATATATTCTCAGAAAGAACCACAGAGAAATGTTAAAATAAATATCAACATGACCTTAGATTAGATATAGCTATAATACACTAACCAATGGCTTTTCTGTCCACAACATGTGACAGTAATATACTCCACTTTGTGGAAATTTAGAGGAATACAGTAGGTATTTCAAACAGACGATTTAGTAATAAGCATTGTTCTGTGAAAAAAGACAGTTCACAGGAAACTTATGAAGATTGTACAAAGTGAGATTGCATTACGTCAAGATGTGAGGGGTAACATAATTCTGAAAGCATCTTTCAATGATGAGTGCTAGAGTTGCATACAAGGGCAAAAAAGACTGGTACAACGTGTCAAGTTTATTATTTCAAACTCTTCTTTGTCACACAGATGAATGACAACTTTTCATGTTCGCACTGTCAAACATTTTTTTTTTACTGCTAATGGTTAGGTAATAGAAAAAGAGGTTTGGAATTATGTTTTCAAAGTGGTACAATCACAAAGCAAAAGGATGGTGTATGCTTCCTTTCTGACAAGCAGATTTTAAAAGGTGCAACCTTGGCCCTACTTATATATCCATGTTCATGCCATCAAGGCTAACACCATTTAGACTTTAAAGTTTCTATGATTTAAAAAAAAAAGATGGGTCATGACAAGTTGAATCCATCCACATTGTACAAAACTATAAAAGTAGGAGAAACACTGATAGAATTTCTATTGGAGTCACTTTGTTTTCTTCTCTAAAATGTTATTGGAGAGTTATTTGAAAACTATTATTTAATATACTCTGTGACATTGCAGCACATTATGTTAACTAACTAAATAAATATCTTACACAGAATATCAAAGTAATCAAGTCTAAAAAACAGTGTTGCAGGAATTCAAAAATAATGTCAACACTGAAATTAAACTGATCACACAAGCTTTGTCTTGGATTCACAAGCGTGAAATGTGATGAATATAATATTGTAGATGTATGAACACAAGCTAAAAGTAAAACTGAGTGCACTTTATTTAATTTAGTTATGGACGTTGTGATATAATTGTCCTAGGTAATGAAAATATATGAAAACATAGCATGCCCCTTTCACATGATTGACTGGTTATGTCCCCAGTGCACAAATATAACTTGCTGGTCTATGGTGATTTTTCCATGAGCCACACACGAACATGCAGGAATGCTGTTTACTGTGCTCATGCAGGAATGCGGTTAAGATGCAGTAGGGTAGATCCTCTCAGCAGCCTGTAGGGCCATTGTAAGATCTTTCATACTAGATGCTCATTGCAATATATATATATATATATATATATATATATCAACAGTATATATGTGTTTGAGTCATCCCTTACACTAAATCCTAACTAAGCTATTTCCAAAATGCCTACTACTCAGCAAGGTGAATGGAAAAATGCAAAAGTCATCCTACTGCATAAGAAAGGCGAAAAGGCAAATCTGAAAACTACCGACCAGACACAATACTTAAAGGGATAATAATACTTAATCATTACTAATCATTACTAATCCCTATATTAAAGTCATATCTAAAATAAATGTATTGCAACTTTAGGAGAGATTATCTCTCAAACCATAAAGGTTTGAGAGATGACACTGGGGGCAATACATTTATTTTTAATATGACTTTAATATAGGGATTAGTAATAATTAAGTATTACTATCCTTTTAACGCAGCACACCTAAAGAACAAGCAGGCTTCAGGAGCGGTTTCAATACAATGGACCAAGTACAGACTGTGCAAATTATAGAGCAGCATAATGAATGCAACCTTCCATTATGCATATATAATATATATAAAAATATATATTATGCATATATATAATGCAATAATCGATGGCATGATCAACTAAGGAATAGACAGAGCTTTCATCAATATCAATCAACATATGAAAACGCAACTGCATCAATACAGGTCACAATGATAAAATCCAGATCAACATAAAGAAAGGCATCCAACAAGGCCCAAAAATATTTTCTGCTTGTTTCAAAGAAATTTTCCACAAACTGAATTGGGACCAAAAAGGACTTAAGATCAATGTAGACAACCTACGTCACTTAAATATCACAGATAATATCATACTCTTTTCCAGTAGTCCTGAAGAACTGCAAGAATGCAATGAAGAGCTACAACAGGAAAGCAAAAATTTTCGTCTGACAATGAATACCAGCAAAACACATAATGTTTAACAAATTTACCATACCATGGAAAATCACAGTAGATGGACACGATGTAGAAGAAGTTGGCAAGTATGTTTACCTTGGACAGGAAATGTCAACAGATGGAAACACCATGATGGAAACTGACTGACGAATAAAATTGGGGTGGCAAGCATTTGCAACACTTAGTGGTACTGTCTTTAAGACAAATTTACCACTCTGCCTCAAGAGAAAGGTTTTTGACCAATGTGTCCTCTCAGTCCTTACATATAGCTGTGAAACATGGACACTGAATGCCAAAGCCATACAAAAACTTAAGATTATGCAGAGAAGTATGAGCTGTGAATTCTAAACATAACAAAAAGAGACTGAAAAATGTGTGTATGGATTCATCAGCAAATAAAGGTCTATGAGATCACTGAAAGAGTAAAGCACCTGAAATGGAAATTGGCAGGCCAAATAGCAAGAAGACCTGATGGTAGAGGGAACAAACAAATTTTGGAATGGATTCCACTTGTTACTAAACACCCGAGAAGAAAACCAAAGACAAGATGGGTAGATGAAATTAATACATTTGTTGGTACACAGTGGTAACAAAAGGCACAGGACCGAATTTGTGGGATGCTTTCTGAGGAGAATGTCATCCTTCAGTAGATCGACAATGGCTGAAGATGATTTTATATATATATATATATATATATATATATATATATATATATATATATTTATTGCTGCAAGATCGATGTTTCTGACAGAAACGTCAATCTTGCAGCAATAAATGTAATTTTCTTTATGGTGAAAGTCCCATGAGTGCCTCGATCCCTTCATTTATTTACTCAATGCCTATTGATGGCACCCAGGCGTTTGTCTTCTTAATTGTGAGTGCTTCCATCCTACATTGCGTATATATATATATATATATATATATATATATATATATATATATATATATACACTAGCAATGTGGGACGGCGTTACCCAGCATATTATTTACACTGAGAGACATTGTGTGAAACAGAAATATGCAGTGTTACAGACATGCACTGTGAAACGCATACATACAGAGACACACACACATACATAGAAGTATATCACATATGTAGACAGCATGTGACAGATGCAGTGGGGATGTAGATATGCTGATAAGAGTTGGAAAAAAGGTTTTAATTGCAGCTCTTCAGCTTGATGAATAAGGCCCTGTATCCTTACAGTTGAAGTGAGTGTGTTGTGTTCCTTGTTGAAGGTCACAGTGAGAAGATGTTTGTGAGTAAAGGAATAATTTAAATTACAGCAGTGGATACTGCAGTACATATGAAGAAATAGGTTGGCAGACAGAGGGTTAAGTGACAGATGCAGTGATATATAATGTATTGGGGCTATGGATGAATGGCAAGGGGATAGGTGAGTGGGGGTGAAAAGGGAGGAGGAGATGAGATTGAGGAGAAGAGGGACAGTGAAGTGTTAAAGTAAAGTAATGGGTGAGGGGGAGAAATGACTATACATAGACTATGAAGTAGACATGAAATACAGGGCTATGGATGAATGGCAAGGGGATAGGTGAGTGGGGGTGAAAAGGGAGGAGGAGATGAGATTGAGGAGAAGAGGGACAGTGAAGTGTTAAAGTAAAGTAATGGGTGTGGGGGAGAAATTACTATACATAGACTGTGAAGTAGACATGAAATACAGGGCTGTAGGGTTACTGCATTATACAGACCTAATGTAGCAGTTGGTTGGAGTGAAGCACTTTAACTCTGAATGTGAGAGAGGTACGCAACACATTGCTGTGTAATGAGTTTTATAGTCCTCTGGCAGTGAAAGGGTTAAGTGACACCTGTTGGGTGCTCCTTTCATTAGTGGGCCGTGGTGGTCGGCTGGGACAGAACCGGATTAAATGTCCATGGGCCGTAGGCAAGGGATCAATACAGGGACCCCTAACAGGTAATAGGCTTCAAAACAGGAAGGCTCATATACTAAGTAAAGTGGTAGAATTTTGTGGAAAAGTAACAGCAGCACAGGGAATAATACCCATTTATTTAAATGGGCGTTTTAACGTCTTCAACGCTAGAGAGGTCAGCAAAGCATTTTATTTGTTCTGTATGGTACAGATGAATTGTTCCTCTTTGTGTTAGTACATCAGCCTCACATATCACAGTGGACAGTCAGCTGCTGCAAAAGCCAAAAGTATAAATGGGTTTAAATTAATAGGGTAAGAGTATAATTGTATCGGCCTTTATCTATCAAGATAAAGGGTGCAACTCAAAAAAAAACTGACACCATAGGGTTGAATTGAAAATTCAGGAAAATCGTGTTGACATAAATGGGGATTTAACCCCTTGAATGCTACAATGGTCCCCAACATGTTGCTTTGGTAATGTGTTTGCATTGTCTGTAGCATTCATGGAATTAATAGCCTCATTGAAATCAATGGACATTTTCAAATAAATCAGTGTAACACTGTGGGCAGCTTGTGAGGAAGGAGTGGGCTGCACTCTACTCTACCCAAACAGATATTAACCCTTTGAATGACAGAGGTAAGCAGAGCAATGTGCTGCATATCATCTCTGGTACTCCAGGGTTAATGGGCTTAACCTTCTGAGTGCCAGAGAGGTATCCAAGGCATTGCAACAGCACTCAAAGGGTTAAACTGAAACAGAGTGAGTCCATCAGCCCCAGTTCTTACCATGGAAACTGAAGATCTGTGTGTTCTAACCTATTCCCCAGCTGACTCCTCCAATCTGTGTCTGAGTGTCCCAGTGCATTATGGGACAGGGGGTGGAAACAGAAGTCTTTATGCTCTTTGAAAGAAGTGATCAATGTGTGGCTCCCCAGTAAAAATGGGAGCTACTGGTTGGTGAGTTATAGTATTGTGCCATGAGTTGTTTACTGTAGGAGTTGTAAGTCGAGAGAAGTGATGTAGCAGTAGGTGAGTTGTGGAGGAGAGAGTTAACCCTTTGAATGCCAGAGAGGTACGCAACGCATTGCTTTGCAATGTATGCGTACCCCTCTGGCACTCAAAGGGTTAAGGTAGGCTGACCAGATCTCACCTTTAACCGGGGACACATAGGAAATATATATATATATATATATATATATATATATATATATATATATATATACACTACCAATGTGGGACAGCGTTGCCCGTCATGTTATGACTGTTGGGTGCACGTGTGTGAAATGTAGACACACTGAAAAACACAGAAATATGCAACACACAGGCAAACACATACACACAGTGAGTGGCAGAGACATGCAAAAGACATGCACACGCACAGACACACCGGAGATGCACACATGGACACAAATATGTAACAGAGATGTACACACACACGCAACATATATGCGCATAAACACATGCGCTCATGAGTAGTGCACCCCTCTGGCACTCAAAGGGTTAAGGTATTGAGAGGCATGTCAGAGTTAAATAGCAGTGGGAAGGGTACTCATACCTGGGAACTTTCACTTGTGGAGTCCCTGGAGGGGACTCATGTGGTGCTGATGTGGAGAGACAAATGGGGCAATCTGAGTTAAAAGTGGGTGGGGCTTAATCGTGAGTAGGGGGTGGGGCTTAACATAAATGTGAAAAAGTGTTAGTAATAGGCTGGGGAAGGAGGAAATGTGGGAGGGAAATGCACATTTACAGTGTGAGGGGTTTGAACACACTCCCTGAGGGGTAAATACACAGCCCTGTGGCAGTCAGTGGGTTAAGTGTGTACCTGATGGCTGTCTGTCCTGTGTCTTGCATGGCAAATGATGGCAGTGAAGAAGTAATTCAGCAGTGAGGGCCTACCTTAATCCTTTGAGTGCCATTTTGTTCCCCTGGTGCTGCAGCACCCTTCAGTGGCTGTACAACAGGTCCTGCTGAGGCCACTGGGAGTCAGGGTGAGTGACTGTGTGTGTGTCAGCCATATTTCTTTCTGGCTTTGTGTGTGTGTTTGGTGCTGTGTGAGTGAGGCGTGTGTGTGTGTAATACCTGTGAACTTTTACTTGTGGAGTCCCTCATGTGGTGCTGATGTGGAGAGAGCAATGGGGCAATTTGGGTTAAAAGTCGGTGGGGCTTAATTGTGAGTAAGGGGTGGGGCTTAAGAGAAATGTTGAAAAGTGCTAGTAATAGGCTGGAGAAGGAGGAAAAGTGGGAGAATAATGCAAGTTTACAGTGTGAGGGGTTTGAACACACTCCCTGACGGGTAAAACTTGATACACAACCCTGTGGCAGTTAGTGGGTTAAGTGTGTACCTGATAGCTGCCTGTCTTCTGTGTTGTATGCCAAATAATGACAGTGAAGAAATAATTGAGCAATGAGGACCTACCTTAACCCTTTGAGTGCCATTTTGTTCCCCTGGTGCTGCAGCACCCTTCAGTGGCTGTACTACAGGTCCTGCTGAGGCCACTGGGAGCCAGGGTGAGTGACTGTGTGTCAGCCATATTTCTTTCTGGCTTTGTGTGTGTGTATGGTGCTGTGTGTGTGTGAGTGGGGCATGTGTGTGTGTTTGGTGCTGTGTGAGTGGGGCATGTGTATGTTTGGTGCTGTGTGTGTTTGGTGCTGTGTGAGTGGGGCATGTGTGTTTGTGGTGTAGGAGCAAGTAGCATCCATTTTGTTTTTTTCTGACTTTGATAGTGGTGGGCGGGCTGCATAGTGGGGGTGGGCCAACTCCCTGCATGATTTTCACACCATCACCCAATGGGAGCAGTAACTCCTCCTTTCTGCCTCCCCTGTGTGTGTGTGTGTGTGTGTGTGTGTGTGTGTGTGTGTGTAACCCCTCTAGGACACTAATTCCTGCAGTTTCTGGTAGTGAGCAGCAAATGGGGAGCTCCTATGCACATGGCTGTATTCAAGACACCATTTTATTTTCAGTTTGGTTTTAGAGCTGAGTTGAATTGAGTGAATGAGCTTCTTCTAAGGAAGGAATGGAGACCTGTCTAATCCAGTGTTGGAGCATCCTGGAAGAAGCATTCCAGCAGACAGCTGTAACCAGTCCAAGGCACATAACTGATCCTGGCAGGGAATGCTGTGAAGAGTGCAGGAATTCCAGTAGCAGTTAAGGGAGCAGGCCCTCTCCTTCCTGAACTGACCAGATTGCAGACTGTGGAGTGGAAAGCTTGAAACCTCTCCCCCTGTTTCACCACAGGGCACCCTGAATCTGGTTACACAATTAAAGAGATCTTGCTCTATAGATTCTCTGCTCTTTGGAAGATTACAGTATAACACAAACCATAATGTGGATTACAATTACTCTGGGCCCCAACTATGTGCACCAACTTACAGTACCCAACTGCCACTAGGGTGAAGCTTAGGGTAGGCTGCAGTATTTGTTGTGGGTGGGTGAATACCATATTGACTATTGCATTATTGAACTGTTTTATTTCATTATATTCATTTGCATGTTATATTCCTGCATATCTGTTATATTCCTGTCTATGGTTTTCTTTTTGTGCAATACAAAGTTCTATTTAACATAGTTCTGTGTCAGTTTTATTGCTCACTTAAATACTTTTTTCCCAACTGGACCCCACATTCATATCAGCTGGATGGTGGCACCTCCGCAGTCATGTACCCCAACTCCCAGGTAGCGGAGTCTCAGGATCAGCCTGCAGAGCACAAGGAGGTTTCTAGGGTAAAAGACCACAAGGGTTGTTGTGGGCCTATGCAAAACACTGTTACATATATATGTAAATAAATATGGTTGTAAATGGACAATTCTCCAGTACAGTTAAAGTGGAGAGTGGAGTACCTCAGGGTTCAGTATTGGGTCCGCTGCTTTTTAACATTTTTATAAATGACCTGGAAATAGATATAGAAAGCAAAATATCAATATTTGCAGATAACACTAAATTATGCAAGGTCATTAATTCATTACAGGATATTTTCTCTCTACAGAGGGACTTATATACAATGTCAGATTGGGCAAACAAATGGAATATGAAGTTTAATGTGGGGAAGTGTAAAGTCATGTATTTGGGAGGAAACAATCCCAAGGCTACCTATAAACTTAATGGACTAATTTTAGGTGACTCATTGATAGAGAAAGACCTGGGTATCCTTGTCAACTACAAACTTGGAAACAGTGACCAGTGTACAGCAGTAGCAAAAGCAAACAAAATCATGTCTTGCATAAAAAGAGGTATCAAAGCAAGAGTGGATAACATTATTTTGCCATTATACAAATCATTGGTAAGACCTCACCTTGAGTTTGCAGTGCAACTTTGGGCACCGGTTCTGAAAAAGGATATACTAGAACTAGAGAGGGTACAGAGAAGAGCAACAAAATTAAGGGAATGGAGGACTTGACATATGAGGAACGACTGGACAAACTTGCTTTATTTATTCTAGAGAAAAGACGACTAAGAGGAGACCTTATCACATTGTACAAGTATATGAGAGGTCAATACAAGGATCTCTGCGGTGAGCTATTTATTCCAAGGCCTGATCAGGTGACCAGGGGACACCCCTTGAGAATAGAGGAAAGGAGGTTTAGACTTCAGCAGAGGAAGGGGTTTTTTACAGTAAGGTTTGTTAAATTGTGGAATTCATTGCCCAGGGAGGTGGTTATGGCAGATACAATGGATACATTTAAGAGAAGATTAGACACATTTCTTTCAAAAGGGAACATACAGAGTTTATCAGTAGGCTGATCAGGAAGGTCTGATAAAGACTAACTTAATTGGTAGCAGGAAAGCCATAACATTCTCAGTTACTGGTGTATTGGGAGAAGGTTGAACTTGATGGACTTGTGTCTTTATTCAACCTAATTTACTATGTTACTATGTGTATATATATATATATATATATATATATATATATATATAATATGTACACCTTTTATTGCAAATAGGCACTCAATAAGCAACACAAAACAAATTGGTTGGTGCATCATTTTAAGTATATTCATTATGGAGATGTATTGGATACTTCTCTGGAATTCAAAGGGTTAACCCATTGCATTTACGTGGGATGGGCAATGTATTTCGAACAATGTGTTGTGCACCCATCTGGCACTGAAAGGATTAAACAGTGATAAATACAGCAATATAACATGAAATTCAGAGTGCTTGAAGTATTAGTGGGTAACACTCCATTATCACCACTTCATATATAAGTATTTAATTAAAAAAGTGTACTGCATTTTAAATGAGGATTTTAAATCCTAGTATGCAGGATAGGTCCCCAACACATTGCAATCTGAGAGTTTGGGGACCTAGCCAGCATCAAAGGGGTTTATCTTATACATATTGAGCAGATGGTTTGCCACAGAATTGCTCCATTTTTTTTCTTTTAGCTATATGCCTCTGTCTGAAACTAACATAGCCCTGGTGATGAAGGAAGTGATAACTCACTGGCCTGTATTAGAAAAGTGCTTTAGCATAACTGAAATTACCAGCTTTGTACAAACCTTGATCTTAAAGGGATAGTAATGTTTCATAAAAAAGCAGCTCCAAGTAATCTTCATAGTATTAGGGTCATGGAGAGTGTTATTTCAATACTGTTTGAATTGTAGTTCAAGAGTAACTGAATGATAAAGTATCCCCTCCCACCCCTTTTACTAATGTAACACTGCTCACTTCAGAGCAGCAAGACTGTCTGGATGGATCACAGAGAGGGACAATCTTCAGTAACCATAAGGAAAAATCTGAAAAGCCTGTCAAGGGGCAGGGTTTTCCTTCTGCACACAGTAAGAAGATTGTCCCTTGCTGAGACTTATACGGTCAAGAGACCAGATTCCACATCTGTGGAGAGGCAGCTTACACTAGGTAAAAGGGGCAGGGGGGGATACTTTATCATTCAATCTTAAACTACAACTCTGACAGTAGTGAAATAACACTTTCCATGGCCCAAATACTATGAAGATTAATTGGAGCTGCTTTTTTGTGAAACATTACTATCCGTTTAAAATTATTTGTCCATTCAAACCAGACATTTCCATTCACCTTTCACAGATACCTATAACCCCAGAAAGGTGCTCAATCTGCCAGCTGGTACTGTATGTGGGTTGTGTAATCTGGGGTCTTTCAGCTGTGGAGGACTACAACTTCCATCATCTCTGGCCAGCCTTCAGCTGGCTAGGAATTTGGGAAATGTAGTCTTCAACAGATGGAGGACCTTAAGTTGCCAATTCCTGGTATAAATCCTTCACAAGAGAGCGAGAAACAGCAGCAAGTAATGAAGCAGTTGTTGGTGGAGTACACTGCTGAGAAGTGTAAATTAACCACTTTGCTGCAAGGCCTGTTCATGCAGAGGTGCTAAGCATGTCTTCACACCTTTGTGGTGGTTAACAGTCAAACAACAACTTGTGGCACTTTTTGTGAACATCCCACACATGTACATTTTTTACAGCAGAACCTGCACTTTCAAAACAAAACATTGGTTTGTGGATATCATCTAAGATGACCAAAAAAATAACATACAATTAAAAAAATTTAATTGAAATTCCAGTGAATTGAATGAAAAACAACTGTCCAGGAATGTATATTTTTTCCACTAGCAAATGTTTATGATTATAAAGTACTTAGTAACATGGTTTTGTAACACAAAACAAATTTATATTTATAAAAAATGAATACAAAATGTAAAATTCGGTTTTCATCCCATTTCGCACCATTCTGGATTTCAGGCATATTATAACAAAAGAATAAATGATGAAACAATACATGTTATATATTTTCTCAAAAGTACACAATAATTTTTTTTCACATTAAACTATGGCAACTATGTAATACCATCAGTGAAAGTCCTTCCTGCTAGTTTCCTCACTGAAACAAAGGGCTTGGGAAGCAATGTATATGGTGCTTTGTTTAACAGTGGATAGTGGACCAAGACTGGGAAAGCATTGTGTGTGTGTGTGCATGCACGTGTGTGTGTGTTTGTGTGTTTCTGTGATTACCAATGGACAGTGTAACATGATTGGGTGAGCAGTGTATGTGGTTTTATGATTATCAGAGGACAGTGGATCAAGGCCAGAGAAGCAGTGTATATGGTCCTGTAATTACCAGTAGACTGAGGCTGGTGAAGCAGTATATGTGGTTCTGTGGTGGACAGTGAATCAAGGCTGGGCAAGCAGTGTATATGATTCTGTGATTACCAGTATACTGTAGAGTGGGTAGGCAATGTATGTGGTTCTGCGATTATCAGTGGACAGTGGATGAAGGCTGCAGTTAATGTTGCTCTGTGATTTCCAGTGGATAGTGTTTAAAGACTGGGGAAGCAATGTATGTGGTTCAGTGTTTACCAGTGCACAGTGGGACACGGTTGGGGAAGCAGTGTATGTGGTTCTGTGACTATCAGTGGACAGTGGATCAAGGCAAGGTAATCAGTGAATTTGCATGCAATGCATGTGGATTACCAATGGACACTGGATCAAGGCTGGGGAAACAGTGCATATGGTTCTATGAGTACCAGTGGACAGTTGATCAAGGCTGGAGAAACAGTGTATATGATTCTGTGATCACCAGTGACTCTGGATCAAGGCTGAGAAAGCAACCCTTGGATAATTCCAGCTGATCTGATGATCACCTGGCTTTAACATCTACATATTTGCCTTAATTGGAAATGGGAGACTATCCCATTTCCAACAAGTGTACATGTGTTTCTAGGAACCAGAGATATAAGCTCTGATAGCGCTTCCCCTGCCTCCGTTCACTCATCTTACTGCTCCCTGGCGGTCCAGTGGACTGTCACTAGGAGCAGCCAGATTCTCTGTTTGTTCTAAACATATCCCCAACCAGAGGAAATTGATCTATGATCCCTTCAGACACCTCTTACTGCTGAAGACATTATAGGCAATGTCCTTAGCAGTTTTGGTTGGTTTTCTAAGGATTTAGCCCATAACATCCTGAGAAGGCTGAGTAAAACCCTGGTGTTTTTGATGCTTGGAGACTGCCTGCACAGAGAGGACTACGGTGTGAATTAGGAGTGCCCCGCTCCGTTATCAGCCACAGCACGGGCAGTCTGTACTGTGCATGACTGCAGCACGAACAGCTGTCTGTACTGCGTATGACAGTTTCTGACAAACCTATATTAGCGAATTATTAAATAGGATTGTCAGTTGATTACATTAACACTGTTCTATAGTGGCCAGATTTCATATAGATATTCTGTTGCATTTTATGAGAAGGGTGAGTCACTGGCAAATAGTTAGGGCAAGCAGTTCTCCATAGAATTTGATAGAAACTGCTGAGTCACTTTCTGTCAGTTTCCAGACAGTATAACAGTTTTGAACTGTTATAACTTATTGAATAAATCAACTTTCAGCAGTGGAGGTACCATTGAATTACATAGTAGGAAAAGCTGTGTTACATATAAGTTTACATTAAAAATTGTTTACTGCTCCTTTTAAAGAACACCTTCTAATGATATGCTCTCTTGCTTATCTTAACCCTTTAAGCGTCAGTGGAATGAGCAACCCCTCTTATCCTTAAAGAGTTAACTGCAGAAAATCCAAATGGTCATTATGAATCAATTCTACATTGGCTGGTTTTCCAAAATTATTTTGTAATTAATACTGGTTATCATGTCCATGGGAGGCGGACATAATATTTGTTATTGGACTCCAAACTCCTTTCACAAAGTCTTTCTTCCTTAGTAAGAATCCACAAATAACTGATAGGATTTTCTGCTCGGATTAAGGTAAATGGGGGGTTACTAGCAGGAGGAGTGAGTAATCCTTTAAAGGGATAGTAACAGTTAATATGTGAAAAAATGTATATTATAGGGTTTACCTTTTGAGTAAAACAAGAGTATACCCACTGCTGAGAGATGTTAAAATCAAATTATTGCAGTTCAAACTTGAATTCTTTATGTACAATTTTGAAATGGCCTGAAAATTTACAGTGGCGCTGTTGCTACACGATCCTTTGGCTGTTTATGATCAACAGACCTGAGCTATCCATGGGATTGTGTACCAACAGCGCCACTGTAAAATGCAAGGCCATTGAGATACTGCACTTTGTGCTGCAATATCTTTTGAATTAAACAATTATCTGAAGTGGGATTACCATTGTTTTACTCAGGAGGATAAACTCTACATTATATATATATTTTTTACTATGCCTTTAATACTGGTAACTTTTCTTCTCTTGTAATTTCAGTAGGGATTGTGTATTCAGTCTGGTTTTAAGTTTTGTCCTTTCATTGAATGTTGTGGAATAATAAACTGAAGCTTATAATGAATGAATGTGCTAGGACTCATTACCATTTATTACTTAGTATTATAGTCAGCACAAGTTTAGAAGAAGATTTGAAATCACAATCAATGGAGGAACCAGTCATTGGAGAACCTCTGGACACAAAAATATTCTCCCGTATTAGTATTATAGTCACCACAACTTTAGAAGAAGATTTGAAATTGCAATCAATGGAGGAACCACTCATTGGAGAACTTCTGTAGAAACAATTTTTGGGGCCCCCTAACACAAATATATTCTCCCAGAGTGTAACTAGAACCTACTGGGCTCTGGAACAGAAGGGTCCCCTGGATGCAGGACCCCGACACAACTTCATGCTCTGCACCCCTTGTTGATAAACCCCTGTTTTCAGCATTGTTTTCAGCTTTGTAAGAGGTCCATGCTGTACGTCCAACAGTAAACTTGCTCATCCTATATAATTATTCACTAGGATGTTTGTCATAAGCCGTCATGTGCAGTAGAGACTGTCTGAATGCACAGAATGCTAGGAGTTCTGTGCTGGGAGCATTTGGGTAGTCTCTAAAGTGCATCACTGCGTCGGAGGCAGGATGCAGAGCAGGACCAGCCTCTTAAACCCTATGAGTGCCAGATGGGTACGTAACTCATTGCAAAGCAATGCGTTGCGTACCCCTCTGGCACTCAAAGGGTTAACATCACCCGGACCTTGGTCCTTGTACATGGGCTTTTACACTAGTATTCTCATAATTATATTATCTTGCAAATACAAAAATGTCCTACATTATTACTGATTTAAATTAGACTTTTAAACACTTGAATGCCATAGAGGTCTCCAGTGCATTACTTTGCAATAAATTGGAAACCTCTCTAGCATTCAAGGAGGGTTATGCACTAAGCAGTGATAAAGAGGTGATAATGTAGTGATTACTTCTCCAGTGATATCACTTATCCAGTTCCTATGTTATTCTATGGAGCCTATGCACTAAAATCTCCAAAGTTGGAGAAATCTTAGTGCATTGGCTCCATAAAATGACGTAGGAACTGGAGAACTGATATCACTGTAGATGTAATCGTTACTTTATCACCTCTTTATCACTGCTTAGTGCATAAGCCTCAAGGAGACAAAAGTCCAGTTGAATGAAAAGGAAATTGTCCTCAATGGTACAGTTGGTTTATCCAATAATTACTCCGGGGGCGGGGGGGATGTGCACTAAGGTGTGATAAAGAGATGATAACGACGTGATACATATATATATATATATATTTTTTTATTTTTTTTTTAATTTATTTATTTTTTTTAATTTAATAGAATTTTATTGAGAAAATTAGAGAGTAGAACACAACTGTAATCAGCATAACCTGTCAAATACAAAACAGGATATGTATACAGTCAGACATGCATAGTATCCAAAGACATTATTACAGTCCAATACATGTGCATACAAAAGTGTTCAAGCATGCACAATAAGCAAGTCATATCCAACATGTGTAATAGAAAAGAAAAGCAGGGAGAGAAAAAAGGTGAAAAGAAAGGAAAGGAGAGAAAGAAACTGAGAGAAATAAGTGTCAGTATGAGGTGCCAAGTCTGTAAGTAAGCCAAATCAGAGCCGGAAGGTCTACAGATCATCCAACCTCTGTGAGAAGGACATTCCCCGGAGGTCCAACCCCTACCACCAAATGTAGCCATGGGACCGAACTCTCTGGGAGGCAGGATAGGGCACAGGGGAGGACCCTAAAGGTGAAATGGGGAAGGGATGCCCAACTATCATTAAATTCAGTTATATACTTCTCTGTATCATAACACATGTGATCCCAGAAATCAGGGAATCCATACTCAACAGCACTAATACCAGTGCCAGTATATGTGAGACCTGTCCTAGCCCATAGGGAACATCCCAAACCAACTTACATCTCATACAAAAATAGAAGAACCTGATGCTGTGTCCCCAAAATCTGCAGTATCCAAGAGCACTTCCCAGAGAACACCTCAAAGAGAACATCGAGACCTAGAACGCAAAACAAATATCATAAAATTAAAGATTAACTAAAAACATAACCCGTGGGTGGGTAAAACGTCACTGTTTCCCACAAATTTTACCCACGGGCCCCATAATTGGTGGAAATCTGCTCTGTGATTAATGAGAATAGCATGTGTGCGTTCTACTCCAAAGAGTATATCCACCCGGCTTTGCCATTCATCAATAGCTGATGCGTGTTGTGATTTCCAGTGGAGTATGTATACAATGTATAGAGGGAAATGAAGATTTAGGTAAGGCACACGCAGAGGGCAGATTCAAGAACCAGGTGTGTTGGGGGTCTTTGCATGAAGGAGGTTGTTGATTATGTCCACAATCCGATCACAAAATGGCCTGGTAATATTTTAACCCTTTCAGTGCCAGAGCGGTGTTGCTTTGCATACCCCTCTGGCATTCAGAGAGTTAAGTAGACCACTATTTAAGGAAACTGGTCCATGGTTTCTCTAGTCATATCTTGGTTGTAGTAACCTTTCACCAGATCTAAGGCACAGCCTGTAAATATTTTCTCTTGGGATGTTGAATTAAGAATTATTTGACTTTTGTATTATCCAGATCAGCTGTCACACTCACTTTACAAGTATTCTGGGCATGAAACAGCAAATTACATTTTACTTCAATAATTATTACATTTTATATACATTAACTTAAATACTGCCCTCAGTCTTAGCATTGCCATCACCAGTTAACCCTTTAACCCATTATGTGCCAGAGGTGTGTGCCATGCCTTGGATAGCAATGCATTGCACATCCCTATGGCACTCAAAGAGTTAACCAATTAAATACAGCCCTAAAGGCTTAATATGCACAACATTAAAGATAAACAATTCTGGAGAAAACCCAATACAGGGAAATTTCCATTGAATTAAATGGGTCTTTATCTCCTCAAATCCTAGAGAGGCTTTAAAAGTATTGTAAAGCAATGGCTTGGAGACCTTTGTAGCAATCAAGTGGTTAAAATCCCCATTTAAATCAATGGGAATTTTGTCACTTTTATTTGTGTGATGTGGTTCAGTTGGCATGCTCCAGTTTTCTTTTGTGTCGAAGGCCCAAAGTATTTGGATCTATTTATCATAGTGTCCAAAACAAATGTATGGAAAATGGGAGTCAGAGACACTCAACTAGGAATGAGCCTGCAATATGGCCCTGTTGGGCCCCATCAGTGAGATGTAGCTGATCTCTGTGAGCAAGGGGTCCAATGCTGGGTTCCCCTATTACCCTTGGGGTGACTAATCTCAAGGATAATTTGCATATGTAAAGTGGGAGTCAGAGACACTCAACTAGGAATGAGCCTGCAATAGAAATTTGCAGCCTCTCTATGAGAGGTGTCCTACCCAGGGTACAGTCTCTTTTAGCCCACTATTGCCTTTCACAGAAAGGAAATATCTTAAAGCATATCATTCTGGTCCTGCCAAGACAGCAGTCCAGCCACGAAATGCCACGCAATTCCTCTCTACACAAGAGAAGCAGCCAACCCCAGACATATGTTTCGGCCTTGTTGGGCCTCGTCAGTAAGGTCTCCAGGTGAGCAATGCTGGATTCCCCTTTACTCTAGGGGTGACTCAGTTTTGGAGCCCTTGCTCACAGTGCCCAGAGAGATCAGCTGTACCTCACTGATGAGGCCCAACAAGGCCGAAATGTATGTCTGGGGTTGGTTGCTTCTCTTGTTCAGTGAGGAATTGCCTGGCATTTCATGGCTGGACTGCTGTTATAGCAGGACCAGTATGATATGCATTAGGATATTTCCACTCTGTGAAAGGCACTAGTGGGCTAAAAGTGACTGCACCCTGGGTAGTATTACTATCTCTGTAATTTCCCCCCATGGTACCGTTGGCTTCTTCAGAAATGCATCTCATTAGCAATACATATAACATCTCATCTAGCATCTCATTAGAAGCCAGTGGTTCTCAAACTGTTTTTGCTCAAGGTACCACTAATACAAAATCTGGAAGTTTCTGGGCACCCCTAGCACATGTAATGTAATGTATCAAGGGCATAATGAATGGTACAATACATAAATATACAATTATAATGAGGTTTCACAATCATGCTAACAAAAATAAACATTTTGTACAGAACAATTTCCACAAATAAACATTTAAAACTCAAAATTCACCTGTTTTTGAAAGTCTTCATAGAAAACACGGGGCACCTAAGCTGATGTACGTGGCAAACCAAAGTGCCATGACACTGCTTTAAGCCTTTGAGTGCCAGAGAGGTATCTAACACATCTGGAGAGATTTACTAAGTGGTGATAAAGAGGTGATAAAGTGGAGATGATTTTTCCAGTGATATCACTTCTCCAGTTTCAGTGTTATTCTTCAGAGCCTATGCACTATGATCTCCAAAGTTGAAGAAATCTTAATGCATAGGCTCCATTGAATAACATAGGATCTGGTGAAGTGATAAACCGGGAAAGCCATCTTCACTTTATCACTACTTTATCACCGATTTAGTGACTCTCCCCGATGATGTTGCAATGCATTGAATAACTCTGACACTCAAAAGGTTAAATAATTTATTTTATCCTACTTTAAAAGATTAAATTGTGGTATGATAATATGGAAGTACATTATATTGCAGGTGATTGAAGCTCATGGGTGAATTTGAAGATCATACCATTGATACCAAAGTTTTTCGGACCAGATTTCCTGTATCACCCGAACGGAGATGGGTGAATTTCTACATAAGCTCACTTGTCAGCTTGTTCTTGGCTGACCATCACACATGTGAGTACCATTTTTTCATATTGTGTGATGGAATTACACTATTGAGGACCTTCTGCTTTTTTCTTGAATATATTTTGCCACTTGGGAGAATAAGATTTAGATGAGCAGCCCATCCTGAGAGTGGATTAATTTCTTGGAGTATAGCTGAGTTTGTGGCAGATTATTATCCCCATATGACTCTGAAGCACTTCCTTACAAAAGGGTGCTAACAGCCACATGTTTTGTGAGTATTCCCTCACTGTGGTGTACAGGTAGAGGTGGATGATTGTCATTTGATTCAACACAAGCGGCACCCCTCTTTCTTTTCTTTGTCTATTTTCTACATACCAGTGATAAGGTTATCATCACCTTAACTGGAATACAGTCCATGGTTTGCCTAGATATCTAACTGATAGACATCAGTAATGGTCCTCCCTTGTTATTGCACAATATCATATAACTTAAGGAACTTTATCTGAAGCTATAGTTTCATATGCTTAACTTTAGGTGTAAATCTATCTAGCTGTAAGTATAGTTACTATTAAGCACAGGCACTTGTTGATACTTCAGCACAGTTTATTTTCCCCTGATTTCATTTTCAGCACCGTAAAGAAATAAAAATCCATATTATTGTCAGCCAATCATCTTGATTGGGTGCAAACAAAACATCAGAGGTTCGTTTTGTTGATCAATCAAAAGAACCTGGAAAAAAATTGAGTTTGTCCAGATCTATCAAGAACGAACCCCTTGAAACTCAGGATAAGTAGGGAAGGGGGAGGAAGAGACAGGAGGGCAGAGGAGAGAGGGTGGGAGAAGGGGAGCAAGAAAAAGGGGAAATAGAGGGTGTACAAGTGCACAGGAATGTGAGAGAGGGAGCTGGAGTATGGGAATGGGAGAAGAACCCAGATTATGTGTAAGATGAGGACACCAGAGGATCTGAAAGTGAATGATTTGGTTGGCCTGAACTTGAACAGGGCCAGAGGGGCAGGACTAAGTAGTGGGTAGTGATCGAGAATGGAACCAAAAGCTTAGGAAGGAGAAGGATGGGTAGAGATCAGAGACAGTGGAGAGAAAAAGATGAGCATGGAGTGGGGGAATGTGAAGTGAGAAGGGGGAGTAAGAGTGGGGAAAGCTTATCTTATTCAGACAAGGACATAGGTCAAGTCACATGGCCCTGGTGTGATTGACATAATTTAATTGCTTCTCTAGCTATCTTATTGGTTAAAAAAAGTATACTACACTAGAATACTAAACATCTGTTTTATCATAAGGCAGCTTTGGGTTTTGCTAAACAACTGAGTTAATAAAACATTTAAATATTGGGTACAATGATTAATATAGTCGAGTATTTAAAATTAAAAGGCAGAAGGTCCATTCTAATACTGATCACGGAAATTAACCTTTAGAGAACAGAGGGATGAGCAGCACTCCCTAAGGGTTAATAAATATATTGTGAACTGGCAGGATTTAAATGCTTCATAAAGTAAAATATAGGAAGAACTAGATATATGTTTTCAACACGTGTGTTTTTACTAATGGATCACAAGACTAAAGTCTAAACAAAGGAAGGATATAGGCTTAAATTATTCTTGTCAGCCTAGGACAGCAAACGTAAAGAAAAAACAGAAAAGACTGTAATTAAGAGAGTGTGTGAAGGGGGGGATTTATGAATCTGCCAGCAAAGCAAATTTTCTGTGTTGGACACCGGTGTAAACTTCAGGGTATGTACGAGCATGTGCTATCCATTTAGTGCATTTTGGTGCACACATTCCCTCAGTCTTTAACCCCTTAATGACCCTTGACTGTCATGGCACGTCATGGATTGTTATGCACGTGTTATGCACGCCATGGGTGGAGTCCGGAACCGGATTTAAAAAAAAAAATGGTCTGTGGCCCTTAAAGGGATAGTCATACTTAAAATGTAAAAAAAAAATATGTTGTAGGGTTTATCCCCCTGAGTAAAACAAGAGTACTCCCACTGCTGAAAGGTGTTTCATTCAAACGTTATTAATTTTCAAAGCTGAATTTTTTAGGTGCAATATCACAGTAGCCTGAAATTGTACATTGGCGCTGTTGCTACACCATCCTATGGACAGCTCTGGTCCCGGGACCATAAATCTCCATAGGATGGTGTAGCAACAGCGCCACTGTACAATTTCAGGCCACTGTGATATTGCACCTAAAAAAATTCAAATTTGAAAATTAACTTTTAAATGAAACACCTTTCAGCAGTGGGAGTACTCTTGTTTTACTCAGGGGGATAAACCCTACAACATATTTTTTTTACATTTTAAGTATTACTATCCCTTTAAAGGGATAGTAATATTTCTTAATAAAAGCAGCTCTAATTAATCATCATAGTATTTGGACTTTGGAGAGTGTTATTTCAATTCTGTCAGAGTTGTAGTTCTAGAGTAATTCAATGACAAAGTATCCCCCTCCCGCCCCTTTTACTGATGTAACATTACTCAGCCAGAGCAGAAGGGAGGTGCCCAGGTAGACTGCAGAGAGGGACAATCTTCAATTAAGTTAAGGGAAAAACCTGAAAAACTTGTCAAGGGGGGCAGGGCCTTCATTGTTCTCATAGGAAGAATATTGTCCCCTGCTGTTATCTGTCTGGTCTATGGACTGGATTCCACATCTGAGAAGAGATGGCTTACACTAGTTAAAAGGGACGGGAGGGGAAACTTTGCTTGGGAATATCTCTCAAACCATAAAGGTTTTAGAGATAAGACTTATATCGTTCTTCATGTTTTTTTAATGCCTACAAAATAAAATAAAGATAAAATGAAGTATTACTATCCCTTTAAGTGTCAGCCTCGTGTGCACACGGCTGGTCCTTAACGGGTTAAAGGAGCAGTAAAATGGTATTATGAAAAAAACATATATTGTTTGGCTTTTCGTTCTGTGTAAAACTATGTACTCCCATTTCAAACGTTATAATTGTTCAAAATTTCACATAGTAGTAAAGTTGTTAGTATCACATTGCGTGTAGAATTGTAGCCAGTGGTTCACATCTCTCATAGAATGCAGTAGAAGAACTATCTGGACACCAGGGGAACTGTAAGGGAACTGACTGGACACCAGATGGCACTGTTAATGTCAAAAAGCAAGTTTAGAAGGTAAATACATCTCGCAACAGTGAGGGCAAACTGTAAAATACCGGCTGGGTGGCAACCCTAATAACAGGCCAAGATCAAAACCAACACAGGAGTTGTAGCAGAATCAGGAGACAAGAGACGTAGTCGAGGAAAGACGGGTGAAACACTGGAAACACTAGGAACAAACTTCAAAGATTGGATACTTACAATGCTTTGATAGCGCACTGACACAAGGGTGTCAGAGCTTAATATAGGCCCAAACAAGGGCGTCGCGAGAACAAGGCAGGGAAAACAGAATACCTGGTAAAGACAGGAAACCCAGAGAATCGTGACAGAATTTTACAAGGATTTCTTCTGTTCATAGTGAGAAGTGGCAGAGGAATTACATACAGAGAGACTCCCATATATGCACAAATTGCCCTCTTCTTAGTACAAGTGAGTAAGGAGGGGAATTTTTGGTGTAAGTAGCTTAACACATAGGCATTAAGCAGGAACAGCTCACAAAAATGGTTCCAGTACCTGTTTTAGAGTGGAATCACAGACGTTTATCACCTAAAGGTTTTTAATGGTAGTCCTCATTGAACATCAACAGGTCCTTTTAGGAAAACTCTAATATAATTTAGTTTCTCCACTCATATGGATTTGTTTTTTTTTTTTCAAAAAAGGTAATACTGTGTAAAATTCCACTGCAGTGTATACTTCTTAAAATAATATATACAATGAAACAAGAAAATATTACAGGTAAAAAGAGAAGTAACAAACACTCACATATCCAATCAAATTGCATGTATTATAAATATACTGGTGTATTTGATCAGTTCAATATTTAAAAAAAAAAAAAATGTAATCTCCCCCACTCACAGATGACATCATCTCACAGCGCTCGGCATTACTGAGAACAGCGCGCGGGAGCTTCAGCTCTGTGCCGAAGGAGGCACAGAGCTCTCTTATGGCCCGCTGGCCCGCTAGACTACCAGGGACTCAAGTTAGGGGATCAAGGGGCATGTGGAGATGAAGGGGCATTATGGAAGGGGCAATGTAGAGATGAAGGGGCATTATGGAAGGGGCAATGAGGAGATGAAGGGAGCATTGTGGAAGGAGCATTGTGGAGATGAAGGGGCATTGTGGAATTGGCAATGTGGAGATGAAGGGGGCATTGTGGAAGGGGCAATGTGGAGATGAAGGGACATTATAGAAGGGGCAATGTGGAGGTGGAGAGAGTGTGGAGGTGAATGCAATGCAAGGTATGCAATGTATTGCTCTGCAATGTGTTGTGTACCCATCTGGCAAGGGTTAAAAGTGACTTGCACACATTTGTGACATGTCTAAAATAGCCTTGCTGTTTGAGAACGGTAACACGAGGTTCTCTTGAACACAGCCACCTGCAATGCTTACCCTAGAATTATTGTTTCAGTTTCACTTCAGCAGAGTTGCAGTATGTTACCATTTAGAACTGTCTCATTTTCATTGTAACAAAGCACATCCAAAACCGATACACAGATGTTATAATTATGAATGAACAGTAATAAAAAGAATCAAATCCTTTATAAATCTACTATTCTTTTTTTTCTCTTTTCAATATTAGTTTTCTGTTTTTTGGTGCAAACAAAATAGGAAATAGGATATGAGTAGTGTTTATCATGTAAATTATCTCTGACTTCCTGCAACTTCCTGATTCCTCTATTTTTGTCCATTTTAGGGAAATTATATGCTTGGGTAAGTCACACAAGGTGAAAAATGTTTATAAAAATACATTATAGCCATTGACTCCTAAAAATTGGTAATTACCTTTAGATTTGTTTAACAGAAGAACTTACTTAGGTATTTGCCCTTAATCCAGCAATATAGAATATATATATATTTATATATATATATATATATATATATATATATATATATATATATATATATATATATATACACAGTCGTGTGAAAAAGAAAGTACACACTCTTTGAATTCTATGGTTTTACATATCAGGACATAATAACAATCGTCTGTTCCTTAGCAGGTCTCAAAATTAGGTAAATACAACCTCAAATGAACAACAATACATGACACCGTGTCATGATTAATTTAACAAAAATAAAGCCAAAATGGAGAAGCCGCATGTGAAAAATTAAATACACCCTTACTGCTACCATAGGAATTAAGATGCTAAGTAGCAGATAGGTGCTGCTAATCAAATGCCCTTGATTAATTGATCATCAGCAAGTGTTACCACCTCTATAAAAACTGAAGTTGTAGCAGTTTGCTGGTCTGGAGCATTCAGGTGTGTGTTAACCTGCATCCTCACTGATGTTGTGTGACTCACGGATATCTAGGAGGTGGCGCCTGTTGCGTCTGTATAACAGTCCGTCATTGGTGCATATATGGAACACCCTGGATGTGTAAGCTGTTTGGGTAATTACAGCTGGTTTCCATTGGCCCTGCTCCTGCGCCCACACTCTCTGTCCTTCGGTGAGCCTTGATAGAGGTCCAGCAAAGTCTTTGCAGTCTGTATGGACTTTTATGCCAATCCATTGCTTTGTGGGTGGTACGGGCTTGAGGTGATGTGTTTGAAAGTCCATGTATTGGCAAATGCTATGAACTCACTGGATATGTACTGCGGGCCATTATCTGAGATAATTGTCTCAGGGACACCGTGTCTTGCGAAAACAGCTTTTAGTTCTTCTATTATAGCAGCTGACGTGGTGCTTTGTAACCTGCTCATTTCAAAAAATCAGCTGTAATAATCAACTGTGATGAGGTAAACTTCATTCCTTCAAGTAAATAGATCTGTGGCCACTATTTGCCATGGTCTGTCCTCTACCCTGTGGCTTTTCATTGGCTCTTTCACATTTGAAGGGCGATAAGTAAGGCAGACCAGGCATTTGCTCACAATTTCCTCAATCTCCTTCCCCATACCTGGCCAGAATAAGATGTCACGGGATCTCTGTTTACATTTCTCTATGCCTAGATGGCTGGCATGTATACGTGTGAGACTCTCTGGACGCAGGCTTGGTGGGATAACAATTTTTTCACCTTTAAAAATTATGCCATGGAGGTATGATAGCTCACCTCTGTGATTCGAATATTCCAGTATGCTTGGAGGGCATTGCTTCCTATCCTCAGGCCAACAATTGAGTATGCTGTCTTTCAGTGCCTGGAATTGCATGTCTCTTTTTGACTGTACTTTCATTTCCTCCAGCTTGGGATCCCTGACTGGCAGGTTACAGTATATGGTTTGTACCTGCACATCCATGCCTTCGCTGATACTCGAGTCCGCGTCAGACAGTGGCTTCCTGGATAATGTGTCCGCAACAGGAATGTCTTTTCCTGGATGATGGATAATGTCAAAGTTATACTTCTGCAACTGTAAGATCATCCTCTGAAGCCTTGGTTTGTGGTCACTTTCCACGACAATGTGGCAGCCATAAATATATTGGTGGAAACGCTTGTAGCCAAATAAGATGGCAAACAGTTCTTTTTCAATCTGCGCATAATTGATTTCACTGTCTGTGAGTGAGTTGGATGCGTATGCAATTGGCCTACCGTCCATGCAATAATACTGCTCCAAGACCGTATTTAGAAACATCAACCTGCAACTTTAGCTCCTTGTGAGGGTCAAAATACGTGAGTACCAGTCCCGGTTCGCATGTGAGCAAATCCTTCACTTTGGTGAATGCCTCATCTTGCGGAGTGTACCAGATGAACTCAGTCATTTCTTTTAAAAGTTGTCACATTGGAGCAGTGACTTCAGATACATTAGGTGCAAACTTTGACAAATAATTAATCATGCCTAGTATAGTTCCTAATTCAGCTTTGTCTGTGGGTGGTTTCACATCCCTTATTGCAGAATTTTTTACAGGGTCAGGCTTAATCCCATCAGCCGAGAGTATGTGTCCAAAATAGCTTACTTGATTGGAGCATATGATGCTTTTGTCAGGATTAAGTTTGACACCTCTTTCCCTGGAATGTTGCGCATGGCCTTGAGATTTTTGTCATGCTGCTCTTTTGTTTTGCTGAAAATGCGGATATCATCAACTATTGCAGTTACACCACTTAACCCTTCTTAGGTTTCGTCAATCTTACACTGGAACTCGTCTTGGGCAGAGACTAATCCGAAAGGAAGGTGGTTAGTTTGGATGATTCTTCAGTAAGTTTTATGGCCCAATATCCTGATCTGGCATCTAGGACACTAAAATATTGAGCTCATGCCAGCTTGGGTGTGACGTCCTCAAGTGTAGGTAAAGGGTAGTGAGGCCGCTTAATTGCTTTGTTGAGATCTCTAGGATCTAAGCATACTCGTAAATTGCCTGTACGTGGTTTTTCTGCATATGAAGAGAAGATGGAAGAAAGAAGACAGACCAGAAGAAGAAATAAGATGAAGAGGAAGAAGAGTGAAGAGAGAAGATAGAAGACAAAGATAACAGAAAAAAGAAGGAATATAGAACAAGAAGTACAGTGGATGATAGGTAAGTATAACACAGATAAGCTAACATTGACATTAACCCAATCAGTAGGTTCTGTGACTTTACTAATAATTCCTAGTTTCTCCATGTCTCCATGTCCTTGAGTCATCTTTACCGCAGTGCAAGGGGTATACGCCTAGGTGGGTGCACCACTGGAATTGCCTGTGGATTTAAATATATGGTACACACACCAGGGAACAAACCGATTCCTTTGAAGATATCTGCATAACTGGTATTTTATCTGGGGTGCCTGTAATGGACAGTACAAACTTGATGAGGCCAAAGTCTATGCTGCCTTTTTGGCCTATGATTGGAGGTACTTTTGTGTCAATAATATAAAATGACATAACTGTTTGAATGTTCTTGTGCTGAAATAGCAAGTCAAATTTCCCTTTTACTGCCAGTTGCTCACCTCCATCGCCATATAAAGGGCGAGATGCCGGTCATAGGGTGCACTGGGATTTAAGCCTTTTGTATTTATATAGGGGAATTACATTGGCTGAGGCTCCTGTGTCTATCTTGAATTGTATTGCAATTAATTTTGTCCAGTGTTAGTAAAATTAACCCTATGAGTGCCAGTGGGGTATAATTACCCTACTAGCACTCACAGGGTTAATCCAACTAAGTTACAAAGCAACAGCCCCTGAAGAGTAACACTTACCAGTAATCCAGATGTACAGAATGGTCTTCAGCACCCTGGTCAGCTACTATCCATCTTCTATCTTCTCTCTTCTTCCTCTCCATCTTCTTTTTTCTTCTGGTCCGTTTTCTTTCTTTCATCTTCTCTTCATATACCTGTAAAAAATAAGGAAATAAATGTGCCATACAAAGAACCCGAACATCTGTGCATAGTTTAAGCCCTTGAGTTGCTTACCTCTCTGGCACTCACAGAGTTAAACAATGCAGAGATGTGCTAGTCAATATTGTTGGCAAAAACTTGTTAATTCAAAATATTTGCTCTTTTTATTTCTCCACCGCTGTTTGCAGCAGCTGTGGTGGTGGTGGAGAAAGTAACAATGACAGGCCGATGCCCTTTCAAAATGCCTCACAGCTATTTGCTAGGATGTGTGCTTACACACCTCCCAGCCAATCAGCTCTGAGTTGGGGATTGTAAGAACCTGCTTGAAGTTGATTGGCTGGGATGTGCATAAGCACACATCCCAGCCAATAGCTGTGAGGCATTTTAAACAGAGACTGCCCATATATAAAGGCAGTCTGTTCAAAATTCCTCCCACAGTGGAATGGGCAGTGGTCCATCAGGAACAAAGTGTGGGGGGGCTCATTCTCCTCCACAGCAGCAGAGAAATAAAAAAGGGCCAATATTTTTATTCAACAAGTTTTCGCCAGCAATAATACATTTCAATTTCATAGCACACATTGCTTAAAGGATGGACAGGGGGACATACGCCTTGTATGTTACACAACATTGACTTGCACATCTCTGTATTGTTTAAGCTATGCACAGATGTGCAGGTTCTTTGTATGACACATTTATTTATATCTTTTTTTTTTTTGCAGTTCATTTGAACCGACTTGAATAGTGGCAAATGACTGCTCTGTGTCTGGATTTTGTTCGGTTTGAGTTATAGTGTTTATGTACAGGTCTTCTCACTCTTCTAGGTTAGCACCATCTTTGCTCACAGAATGGATGCTTTCCCTGCGCCTGGAATGGCATACTGTAGCAAAGTGGTGTAGTTTCCTACAGGATGTACACCTTTTCCCTCTTGCAGGACAATGAAAGTAGTTGGTATGCGTGTTGCTGCCTCAGTATCCACATTCTGCGAGGTGCTTTGGATCAGTTCTATGAGATCGAAATGTCTCACCCTGTGGATGCAGGAGACAGGTGTTATTTTGCTTCCATTTCGAGCCATTAGTTGCATGGAGTGAAATCTCATGGATGATATCACTTTGTGGGGTGTCTTAGCCTTTAGAAATGGACTGTAGTTGGGACTGGGCTAGTTCATGTGAGCGGGCAATATCAATTGCTTTCTCAAGAGTTAAATCAGACCCTGTGGTAAGGAATTTTTCCTTTACTTTAGGTGAGCGGATTCCAAAGACAATGCAATCCCAGATCATTTAGTTGCTCGGGGCGTAATTGCAGTCTCGGGCAAAGAGATGTAAATCTGTAACAAACTGCTCCAGGGGCTCATGAACCTGTTGTACTTTCTCATGAAACTTGTAACGTGCGAATATGATGTTAGCTTTGGGCTGGACATACACTGCAAAGCGGTCATAATAAGATTTAAAGGGATAGTAATACTTCGTTTTAACTTTATTTTATTTTGTAGGCATTAAAAAAAACATGAATAATGATATGTCTTATCTCTCAAACCTTTATGGTTTAAGAGATATTCACAAACAAAGTATGCCCCCCCTGTTCAACCAGATCAGAAGAGAGGTGCCCAGGTTGACTGCAGAGAGGGACAATCTTCAATTAAGATAAGGGAAAAAGCTGAAAAACTTGTCAAGGGGGGGAAGGGCTTTCATTGTTTTCATACAAAGAAAATTGTCCCCTTCTGTTATCTGTCTGGTCATACAACCTGATCCACATCTGAGAAGAGATGGCTTACACTAGGAAAAAGGGGCGGGGAGGGGAACTTTGCTTGTGAATATCTCATAAACCATAAAGGTTTGAGAGATAAGACTTATATCATTCTTCATGTTTTTTTAATGCCTACAAAATAAAATAAAGTTAAAACTAAGTATTACTATCCCTTTAAGTGACACAGCTTCATCTGCAGGTAAGGCCCATGTATTAAAAATATCTCTGCCTTGTTCACCAACCCATAGTAGAAGACAATTGCATTTTTCATCCTCAATCTTATTCTTTTGAGGTCCTCCAAACATGAGATCAGCATGCTGCTTGAATTTTCGTCAAGTATCAGGTAAGTTAGTACCTTCCCAGTTCATTGTGGGCATTGGGACTCCAGCTGCATCCATTGTGATAGAAAAATCCTTTACTTCTGACAGCATGTAATGCTTGTTATTGGTTATTATCAGTATCCAATACAAGTACAATGCTGATTATTATATTAACAGGTGTTGGCTTATTTCGATGAGCAGAGATACGATATATAACATGTTCATAAAATAACAGTACTGCTGTCACTGACAAAAACCAGGAAGTGTCTACATATTAAAGAGTGGTAGCCATGCCTACTATAAACTGATTGGCTGGAGCCAAACCTAAGAATATTACAGTATTTACTTAATTTTTTGACCTGCTAAGGAACAGATGATTGGTATTATGTCCTGATATGCAAAACCATAGAACTCAAAGAGGGTGCACTTTTTTCACATGACTGTGTATATATATATATATATATATATATATATATATATATATATATATATATATATAGACTGTTTTCTGTTCTTGAGGAGATGCAGTTTATCTCAGCTCTAGCTGGACTAGACATTTTACCATCTTGAGAATACATACATCACTCTAAAGGGACATAGATGAGGCTTTTTCTATGGCTAACGTAATTCATAATGATGAAGCATATTGTTTGTTTTTAGAATGTATTAAATAACTAAAGACCAGAAATTGGCCCAAGCGATCACAGGCAACTGTAAATACCGGACAAATATAATAGGTTGTTGTTTGAAGGACTCTTATTTTTATGTTAAACAGACTAATAGATGTTTAATCTTATAATTATGTTCCTCCTCTAAAAGGTGCACATTCACAATTTGTGGGCAGTGAAAAAGTGTACAATTTACTTCTCTATTGTCTGAGCTTTCCTCATCACACAACCAACAGGCTCATGTATGTCAGGAGACGCAAAGAGCAGACATAGTAATTAAATACTGTATCACATGCAGATCATGGGCAGTGGAAACACAAAGGGCATTCATATTTTACCATGTGCTCCTGGCACACAGTGTAATAGAATGATAGACATCATAAATATGCAGAGATCACATTCACTATGTGTATTCAGGCACTTTAGAGGATTTGATTATTATGTACAAATAGACCTTCTAAAAAATGTCATATTTGCCTGGTTTTTCCTTTTACCTTTGCCAATGGTATAGAATTACTATATTTATTTATTTAGATGTAGGAGAATGTTAGCTAAGATTGTTTATGGTATATCATATCTGTTACTGCAGAGCTTTTAGTCTCAATAAATGTATCTATTCAAGCTGTCAGTACCTTGTATTTTTTGTTTTTTAATCAAGTTTAATGGTTTTAAGGATTTTGTTCTAATTGTTAGATACATTTTAACCTCAGAAGAGTTGAGTTCTCTGACCTGTTTGGCACAGAATACACAATTAATTAACCACCTCGCACTCCTACATCAGCTTCCACCAAATGGGTGAAATAAATTATTGGTATGACTCTTCCTTCTGAGGGAAAGACTTGGAAAGGTGAACGATTTCATAAAGTCTACATGGGAGTGGATAATGATGATGATAAAATTAAATAAAAATTTTTAGTGAGGCTGAGGTAAGAATGGGGGTAATTCTGGATTAAACCAGATGCAAGATAAGGGTGAAATAAACATTCTTGTTGATTTAAATGGGTCTTTTAATGCCTTGAATCCTGGAAAGTCCGCAATTCATTGTATCACAATGTGCTAGTGACCTCTTTAGTATTCAGGGAGGTAAAGGGCTAGTCATACATGAAAATAACAGAGTTCTGATTCCTTTTCATGATTTTTTAGGCATGTAGAGTGGTATTTCAATAGTATGCGACTTGTAGTTCATGAGAAATGCAATAATAAAGATCCCCCTCCCTCCCCTTTATTTACATAAAGCTGCCACTTCAAGCCAATCCAGATGGAGAACAGTGAGGGGCAATCTTCAATGAGCATAAGGAAAAACCTGCCCTCCTTCTTCAATGCATGAAGATTGTCCCTCTCTGCTAGCTGTCCAGTCCGATGGCCGGATTCCATATCTGAGGGGAGGCTCCTTTGAATTGGTAAAAGGGGTGGAAGGGAGATCGTTTATAATGACATTACTCATAAACTATAAGTAGCATACTATTGAAATACTGCTCTACATGCTTATAAAACTATGAAGAGGAATCAGAGCTCAGTTTATTTTTATGTATTACTATCCCTTTAAAGTACATCAGTTTCACCATACTATTTATCTTGGTCACTGATTAGACAAATCTATTACCTAGATTTAAAAGGAAATATTACCTGCTTATATAGCCTAACTGTTCACAGTAGTAATATGTTTTCCGAGCCTGTTTACATTCTAAAAGCTGCTTTTGGGGGGCAGACAGTGACTACCACTGATGAGAAAGCCCTTCTTTTATTGGACCAGAATTATAATGGTAGTGACGGAGATATCCCCTTTAAATTTATGTTTTATTATACTGCAATAAAAGCTTTTGACAATAAATTAATAGTGTTTTTTTATTGTGTTTTAAAACTGAATACAGGTTGCCTTATTTATTATTTATTAAATAAATTAATAAATAACTTATTTGTTCAATAGGGTGTAGGAATAGTTGAAGTTTCCTTTAAGAAATAAAAATAATATATCCTTAACTAAAATGTATTAAGGTAAAAAGGGTCTATGGATAGACATAAATGATTATGGTAAATCAATAAAGCTACATATTCTAGTGGGGTATGGGTCTAAATTATGTTTTGAAGATTGTAGATGTTTTTGGATAATAATAATATGGTAATAGAAATATAGAACTGGTGATATTAAAAGATGCATTCAGGTTATATTTATGTTATTATTGTAGGATGAATATAACAGTATTGGCAAATACGACGTATAATGAAAGGGTTAACTTACAACATATTATAAGTAAATATATATAGCCAGGAACAGGTGGAGATCCTGTTTGTTATTTCTCCTTGAGGAAAGAGGAAGTATATCTTCTGAAACGCGATGTAGTCTGTATTAATTTTTATTAATTTATAGAGAAAGAAGAATTAAAATTGAAGCAATTTATTCCCTCTTTAAACATCAGTTGCCAAGAGAGTAAAAGAAGAAAGACCATTTAACATAAATAAATAAAAAGCACTTGTAAAATATTATATTAGCAGAGATAGTTTAGCTGGAGAAAAACCAGAAAGGTGTGTGCACCTGCTTGTAAGAGGGAACAGCTTAAAATAACAAAACAAAGCTGAGCTGATCTGGCTTCTCCTTTTGAATTCCCTGTTTCCTTTCGACTTGGTACCACACTTCTGTTACGACTTGGCTATGTTCGACTATGTTGTTCCTGGTAAGACTCTGCTACGTTCGACTACCCTGCTCCTGCAATGACCCTGATATGTTCAACTACCCTGCTCCTAGTATGACCCTGCTATGTTTGACAAACCCTTCTCCTGGTGCGACCCTGCTACATTCAACTAACTCTGCTCCTGGTACAACCCTGCTATGTTCGACTAACTCTGCTGCCAGTACAACCCTGCTACATTCGACTGCTGAGTAACCTACATCCTCCCTGCACTAGCCAGCTCAGTAACGACTATCCTACCGGTACTCTACCTTCTAGAGGATAACGGTATCACCCATTCTTCTATTCCCCAGTTTATACCAAAGTTTCCATTCTCTGGTTTTATTTGTGACTGTCTCTTCTCTAGGGTGCTAGACTCTGAACCTTTAGAGTCTGAACATCCTTGCTTGGCATCAAATCCAATTCAAAGTACCTCCCAGGGAACCCCAGCTGAAGGAAGCATCTATCCTGTCATCTAATAAGCTAAGGCTCCACCAAAGACACTTCCAGTGGCTGCTCAGATCCCGGCAATGCTCTCACCCTAGGGGGTTTTGTATCCAGTACTATCATTACCTGACAAAAGTCAATGGTGGTTAAATTATACAAATATAAAAGCTAACAAAACGATTTGCCAGTTAAGTCTTAGAGTACTACATCAGAACATACTATAAACCCAGCTTTTAACACATTTAAGATCAAGATCTACATCTGATGAAGTCTTCCGAATGGAATTATATGTTGTAAATCAGTGATTCTCAGCTGTAGCCCTCGGGGAACACCAACAAGTCATGCTTTCAAGATATCCCTAATTAATCACAGGTAAATCAATTACAATGACTGA
Source organism: Rhinophrynus dorsalis (assembly GCA_037306005.1). NCBI lineage: Eukaryota > Metazoa > Chordata > Amphibia > Anura > Rhinophrynidae > Rhinophrynus > Rhinophrynus dorsalis. The sequence continues at coordinate 116,259,275 of CM074720.1, forward strand.
GCCACTAATTACTCACCTGTGATTAAGCAGAAAACTGTACTGTTGGTGTGCCCTGAGGACTAATGTTGAGAATCACTGTTCTAAATATATAAGGCACTAACTGACGTCCGATACATGTGCACATGATGAACAATTGTTTTTTATGATATACTTGCCTACTGGTTGATTTAATGGTGTGGATAATTTAGTTTTATAAGGAACAGTTTCAAAATATTTATTGTCTTTCCATTTTTACTGGTGTAAAATATGGAACAATGGTGCTTTGAAATCTTTGCATTCAAGTATTAAGATTTTTTTCTTTTAATTTTCTATATATTACATAACCTATGATCATTTTCTCTGGGGCTATAGGAGTGTTTACATTTATGCATTATTTTAAAGAATAAGTAATACATTTAGATGCTGGTGACTATGCACTGCACCTTTATCCCCTTAACATCTAGTGTTCCTGGGGTTGGAAACTTCTTAAGGACCACATAGATGTCATTTGTCGAGTCGGCACACGTGACTAATCAAGTGTAATGGCTTGCCAAATGAAAGTGTGAAACTGACTTCTCCGATCTTGCAGCAGCCAGTTTCAGACTCCTCTAGTGTTCACAGCACTGACGCAGGGGTATCCTTTTAAAACGTCGGAACTGAATTATCGTGCGACTGCACGCCGCAATCAACTTGTTACCTAGATGAAAAGGGCAACATGAGAACCTTGCCCTGCATATAAGAGTGAGATTCACATTTCGCCTCCTTAAATGCTGCATACCTGAATCTGGATCCATCCCTTGGACACCAGTGTACTGCTGCTAAAATCTGTGATGATCATATTGTAAAAATCACTGCAAATTGTTTGTGTTGTCCATCTGTCCATTACAAGGGACTTTTAGATGGCTCATGGACTACCTCTGATCTCCTGGTACGCAGGTAGCAATCAAAGGGGTATGCTCCATATGGCAGAAACATATAGAGGATTTTAGTCCTTTGTTCCATATGTAGCTTTACCCTTTGAGTGCCACACGAAAAAATAAATTGCGCATATCTCTATAAATTGGCACTGCAGGAAAACTTGTCTTGTTTTTTTTTGTTTTGTTTTGGGTTTTTTTTACATCTCCACCACTATTTAACTCTCTGAAAATCATGGTATTTCCTACTGTATTCAGTACCTGTTACGTGCCCAAGAAAAATAGTATCCAATTTTTATGGGTTGACATGCCATAAACTACACATGCTGCTGCTTTTCTTTTTCAAAGCTACCTACCTGCACTAAAATACTCATAACCACCACATATATGAAGGAAAGGTAAGCATGGCATAATGTTTTGTAAAGGATACACCCACATCAAATGATAGTTCAAGTGCCATATTACACTTTTTCAGAAAGCAGCACTATTGGAAAAAAATAAAAAATATGTACCGAAGAGCAAAAATCCATCGTTTGCAATTTCCCATTTATATATTTTTCAGATGACTTGCCTGTAGTTAAATGGTTGTAACAATTACAGAAACAAAGGAAAGATACACAAAGCATACCATTATGGAAATTAGACAACCAGCCAAATAAAAGGAGGGATCATTTGTCTTTCTAGACCTAGCCTGGTGAATACAAATGCTTCCAGAATATGGTGCTATAGGTAAAAAAACACCCCTTTTTAAACCTGAGTTACTTCAAAGATACTAAAATATTTAAACACCATGGAATTTTCTAGTGTATTCAGTAACTAGCATCATGCCACAACACTGAGAAGCTCTGAAAAAAACACAAGAAAATACTGTTTGTTCTGCAGCTAGTCACCTCTCACAAGCATCACATTTTAGCTCTTTAGTGCTATTACAGAAGAAACATTTTCACATACATACTAGATTCAGCCCATCCTAAAGAGCAGTCTAGTTCACAAAATAGCATACAAGCCCTCTGTACACAGTAATACCATCATATTCCAAGTATTCATGTCTGCCTTGTTTGGACCTTGTTAGTGAAGTGTAACTGAGTTATCTAGGCACTAAGAGCAAAGGTTTAGGTCTTGATTACCATTCACTATTAGGGAGACACTCTAAAAGTTAAAAAAAAACATGGCAAAGTGTGTGAGGGTCTGAGGACAAGCAAAAGCAAATATTGTTCATTCTGTTGTGAGTCGCCACTCAGAAGAATCATGTTTTAGTTCTGTAGTGCCATTCCACAGGAGAAATTTCCATGTACATCTAGACTAATCCCACCCAAAAGCATGGTGCAGTTCCAAAATGACAGGCAAGGGCTTTCTACAGGTCAATTACAGTTAACCTCATTTCAGACTTGTTTGGGATTTGTCAGTGGCATGTTTATTAAAAACTCTTAGGGTGTCTCCCCAAGAGTAAAGGGTAATCCAGGCATGGACCCATAGCTCTCAGTGCCTAGGAAAATCAGCTGAATCTTGCTAGCAAGACCCAAACAAGAGTAATGAATATCTCCAGACTTAGTTGGGATTGTTTATTTAGAGACGTCTTGCTTGCCGTTTTAGAACTGGACTGCCCTTTTAGGTGGGATTAATATAATATGTAGGTGAACATTTGTTTTCTATAAGAGCCCTAGAGAGCTAAAATTTGATGCTTCCTAGCTGTGACTAGCTACAGAACAAGCAATATTAACGTCTCTCGTGTACTTTGTAATGTTTTTGATAGCTCTTAGGGTGTCTCCCTAAAGGCGAAGGGTAACCCAGATGTGGATCTGTTTTTCCTGATATTTTGACCTCTCTGGTGGACATCAGGACCACTCCTGATGCCCCCCCCCCCCCAATATTGATTGCTTAAAAGATCGTGCAAACAATCAAAGTGATCTGAAACTGCTCACTTACTTACTTCCTACGATCCTCCTCAACACCCTGTTTCCTCAAAATTTGGGATGAGTGCTATAAGCAGGCAATCTCTTGTGTCATTATTGATATGTGAGTTGGACTTCCTACTACACCCACTCAAGCCAGGAAGTTCAGGGGATGTTGGGTAAGGAGAATCCTACTAATCTGAACAGTGGTATTGCCATCCCAAATCCAAAGTCCTGTGTACTCACTGTCATCATCTATTAGTTGAGTCCTGGTTGGGATGTCCAGCTGTTATACCAAGTCTAAAGTCCTGTGTACTCACTGCCACCATCTATTGGTTGATGCCATGCATAGCATAGCATAGCAGTATAGTATTGCCCATGAGTCCAATGTACCTTCTGTACCTTCAATTTGTACCACCTTAATTCTTTCCCCATCCCACACACCACTAATATGACACTCTTTTATTTTTTTTAGAGGTTTCATATTCTACACCTTATGGTATTTTACTTATATGCATTTAGTGTCACCCCAAGTTTAATACACTTAAATGCATGGCTGGCTGGCTGTAAGAGAAGTGGGACTGAACACACCTTGCCTGTTAAATGTGGATTTGAGATATCAGGGCAGAAGGGCTAGTACCTGCCTGGTGGAGACTTTGGAGCAGAGGGGATGATACCTGCTCCACAGTAACACAGAAGTGGGACTAGCATCTGTCTGGTGGAAATGCTGGAGCAGAGAGGACAATTCCTGCTCCAAAGGAACATGACAGAGTGGCTAGTGCCTGCCTGGTGAGAGACATTGGCGGAGCAGAGGAGATGATACCTGCTCTGCAGTAACACTTTTAAATGAGTAGACATGTGAGTCCCTACCCAGGTCACTGCCCTCCCTAAGCCAGCTGCTAAGGGCTGGCTGTATCTTAGGGTCTTCCAATCTGGTTGACCGCCTCTTCTCTGAGTGATGCAACAGGATCCAGTAGTAGAAGGTCCAGGTCTGTGTAAATGACCTGGCAGGTACCCCCTAATCTAGAAGAGTAGATACTGAGCTGCCACAGGAGCAATGGAAAAAGATCAGTATGTTTAGGTCGCAATGATTGATTGTTTACACAATCATATATACGATCAATACCAGGGGGGCATCAGGAGGTTCTTGATTCCCCCGTTGTGGTCTGATTAAAAATAAATACATAAATAAAAAAGCAATCTTAGTGTCCAAATTTCAAGGTTGTTATGAAATAAATCAGTACCTGATTAATACTTCTAGAGTCAAAATACATTTCTCCAAATCTTGGTCTCTGAAAGCAATGCTTCATAAACCTGTCATTAGGTACCACTAGGAATACAAGATTAAGGGTTTACTTACTAGAGTACAGGCAAGTTGTTAACTTATCATTGACTTATCTTTTTCTTAAAGAGAAATCATGTACCCTATCATCTTAGTGATGCATCCGAACAAGCTTGAGAACCACAGCACCAACAGACCTTGAGGATTGGTTGTTTTTGTTTGCTTTGCAGAGTCCGCCATCATTTTGCTCTAAACTGATTTTTTTTGTAAGAGTATGCTAAATGATTATCCCCTAGAGTTGCCATCTGCATATGTACCCTCACTATACAAAACAGAACTTTTAGTGTGACATAGTGTAAAATTCAATGCTTTAAAGCCAGCTGGGTGTTTCCTCATAGGAGGGTACACTTGATGTCCCTTAGGAAAGTCCCAGTTGATACAGAAATGTCAGATTTTACACAGTGAGGCTGATATACTAAGACTACCTGAAGCAATTATGGGGCAAACTAACTGCACCATTAGGGACAAATAAAAAATCCCATTGATTTAAATGGGATTTATATTCCTTTGAATGTTAGAGACCTTTCTGTCACTAAGTGGGCTATAAGTCCCATTTAAATCAATGAGAATTTTGGAAACAGTTATTTCTCTCCAGGGCATAGTTGGTTTGATCCAGAATTGCTCTATTTCTCCTTAATAAACCAATCTCAAGGGAATGTGCACAGTATGTGAACTTTAGCTTAGATTTAAAGCAGAACTACGACGTTAGGTAAAGTTGCCATGCAATACTTAGGCAGGTGGCGACTAGCTTAATAATAATTATTTTACCTCTCAAACGTAGCTGCTTGTAAAGTTATCATTAAACTTCCAAGACCGGAAGCCAGGCATCAGTGCAGACATCTTGCCTGTGCGCCTGCACTATCAGTCCCAACCTTCCTTCAGAAGCATTGCATTGACCCGAACGGCACTGGAAGGGACTGACGGCGCAGGTGCGCGGACTGCACTAACCTGGCCTTCAGTCTCAGACGATTAAGGATTACTTTACAAGCTACTTTTGAGAGGTAAGATAACTTTTATTAAGCTAGTCGCCACCTGCCTTATTATTGCAGGGCAACTTTACCTAACGTGGTAGTTCCGCCTTAAACTGCAGAGGTGTAGTTCTGGATCAAACCAAATGCATCATAGTGGACAAATAAACTTTTTTCAATTTAACTCTTTGAGTGCCAGAGCGGTAATGCATTGTGTACGCCTCTGGCACTCAAAAGGTTAATTTAAATGGGTCTTTACCCATCCTCCATCATTTCTCACTAGTGCAGCAATATCAATGTTTATAAAATACAAAGGGTTTTATGTATCCAGTTGAGCAATTCTGGTGCAAATCATCTGACAAATTCCCAGTGATCTAAATGGCGCTTTTATCCCTTGCATTATCTCTGAGTGCCAATGAGCAATGTGTTAGATACCTCTCTGGCACTCAAGGGGTTAAGGAGAGGTCCCGAGTGCATTGAGAATCAATGCATTGGAGATCTCTCCATCATTCCTAAAGTTAAAAAGTCCCTTTTAAATGAGCAGTCATTTTTTTTAAATAAAAACACATATTGTAGGACTTTTGCCAATGAGTAAAACAAGGTTACTCCCACTTCTGACAGGTGGATACTTCTATAGTTATTACATTTTAAACTCTTGTTTTTCACATTAACAGTGCCCCCATAGTGGTCAGATTCTAATTAGTTATTCTGTTACATTCACTGAGAGAGGGGAGTCACTGACAAACCGTTCTCCATGGAATATGATAGGAACTGCTGAGTCATGATGTCAGTTTAAACTTTCAGGAAATAATCACAAGCAATCCAAGCAATCGGAACAGTTATAACATTTGAATAAAACTGCATTGGGAGAACCCTTGTTTTGCTCAGCCTATATAGCTTTTCAGAACAAAACATTTACTGCTCTTTCAATCAATGGACATTTTTGGAATGCTTATTTCTCCCATATGTACAGTTGGTTTGTCCAAGAATTGGTCCAGATTTATTTGGGCTAAGAGGTAACAACATTATGACGTGAAGTATATCAAGGATTTCAATAGTTGTAAAATTGCAGTGGAACATTACTCAGTGTAGTGATCAGTATAATACACATATGTTCCGAGACAAAACCCAATACATAGGGGATATCACTGCCTCCACACAGATTCTCCCATTGTCTGTCATGTAAGCCAGATATCACAAGGCTGCTGTTACCTCCAAAGTGTGTTATCCTCCTTGAGCAGATCTTGATACAACAAACAATGGAAAAGAATAGGAGATTGCATCTTTATTCACAAATAGATTGTCTCTAAAACAAGATAATGTATCTTACTCCTCAATGTGATTCTACAGGTGTTTAATATTTACAGCCGGTCAAACAGCGTACAGGTGTGTTTAAAAACCTTGTGGGGTTTTTTTTGTTTGTTTTTTTTTGGGGGGGGTTGCTTTTTCTTTTATTTAGCATCATATTCAATTCCATTGCTGAGTGATACGATTTACCAAAGTGGGAAGGGGTTTCATCCCTTGGTGACAAGGGCTTTTCTTTACAGTACAGGAATTTTGGCCTTTGTTCAGTTTCATTTTCCTTCTAACTCCATTAGTACACCCTCACCAATTATGTACCATTTTTTGAAGATAAGGAGAGCTTTCTATTGATGCCATATATAGGAATAACCATTTAATTTGATAATAATATTGAAATAAAAATAAAACAATAAAAAAAAATAATAAAATTGAAAAACATTTAACCCCTTCAGTGCCAGAGGCTCGGGCCATTTTCTGAACCCTGCAGGCCAGACACTTTTTCAGCATTTTTGCTATCCTTCCGTTTAGGCTTGATTTCCTCTGGGGATTTTTAGTTATTTATGGAAAACTATATATTGTTTTTTTCAGAACGAATTGAGCTTTCTCATGCTACCTTACATGAAGAGAATTTTACATCGTGCAAAAAGCTATGATGTCATAATGACAAAAAAAAGTGAAAATTTACTCATTTTGCTAAAATCACATACTATGTATCAAAAACATTTACCTTGATTGAAAAAGTTTCAATTATTTGAAAAAGCCCAGAGTCCCCCGAGTAAAAAAATACCAAATTTGTATAGTTTTACCTAAGTCCAAGGCTAGCGTAGAGCCCTAATCACCAGCAGCGCAAAATGACATTTTCAACTTTATAAACTAAAATGCACATTCTACGGTTTTTGTGGTAAAACTACCCTAAAACAGTGGAATAACTATATAAAACTATATATTTCTGAAAAGTAGACAACCTGCCGCATCTAATGAGGGGTAACTTGCCTTCTTGCCCCAAGCCTGTGGTACCCAAATGCTTCCAGAAGCTGGCACTATAGGAAAAAAAATGGCATTTTCTTACATTTCTGCCCCTTCAACTGTACTGAAATCTGTGAAAACCATGGAATTTACAACTGTATTCATTAGATAGTGCTCTTGGGAGAAAAATTACACCCCATTGGTTTGGGTTCACCTACCACAGGGGATGCTAGAAGTGCAAAAAGACACCTACTACAACCTCTAAATTTTCTAACATTTTCTCAAACATTACTTGTCTATACAAAAATGGTTATAACAACTAGAGAATTAAAGAAAGGCTACACAAACCATAACATTTTGGAAAGAAGACAACCTGCCGCATCTAATGAGGGGTGAATTGCCTTCCTACCCCAAGCCTGTTGTGCCCAAATGCTTCCAGAAGGTGGCACTATAGGAAAAAAATGGCATTTTCTTACATTTCTGCCCCTTCATCTGTATGGAAATCTGTGAAAACCATGGAATTTACAACTGTATTCATTAGCTAGTGCTCTTGGGAGAAAAATTACACCCCATTGGTTTGGGTTCACCTACCACAGGGGATGCTAGAAGTGCAAAAAGACACCTACTACAACCTCTAAATTTTCTAACATTTTCTCAAACATTACTTGTCTATACAAAAATGGTTATAACAACTAGAGAATTAAAGAAAGGCTACACAAACCATAACATTTTGGAAAGAAGACAACCTGCCGCATCTAATGAGGGGTAAATTGCCTTCTTACCCCAAGCCTGTTGTGCCCAAATGCTTCCAGAAGGTGGCACTATAGAAAAAAAATGGCATTTTCTTACATTTCTGCCACTTCAACAGTACTGAAATCTGGGAAAACCATGGAATTTACAACTATATTGATTAGCTAGTGCTCTTGGGAGAAAAATGACACCTCATTGGTATGAGTTCCCCTACCTTAGTGGGCGCTACAAGTACCAAACTACACCTATTGCAGCCACTAATTTTTCTAACATTTTCTCAAACATTACTTGTCTGTAGAAAAATGGTTATAACAACTAGAGAAGTGAAGAAAGGCTACACAAACCATACCATTTTTGAAAGAAGACAACCTGCCGCATCTAATGAGGGGTGAATTGCCTTCTTACCCCAAGCCTGTTGTGCCCAAATGCTTACAGAAGGTGGCACTATAGGAAAAAAATGGCATTTTCTTACATTTCTGCCCCTTCATCTGTATGGAAATCTGTGTAAACCATGGAATTTCCAACTGTATTCATTAGCTAGTGCTCTTAGGAGAAAAATGACACCTCATTGGTATGAGTTCCCCTACCTTAGTGGGCGCTACAAGTACCAAACTACACCTATTGCAGCCACTAATTTTTCTAACATTTTCTCAAACATTACTTGTCTGTAGAAAAATGGTTATAACAACTAGAGAAGTGAAGAAAGGCTACACAAACCATACCATTGTTGAAAGAAGACAACCTGCCGCATCTAATGAGGGGTGAATTGCCTTCTTACCCCAAGCCTGTTGTGCCCAAATGCTTACAGAAGGTGGCACTATAGGAAAAAAATGGCATTTTCTTACATTTCTGCCCCTTCATCTGTATGGAAATCTGTGAAAACCATGGAATTTCCAACTGTATTCATTAGCTAGTGCTCTTAGGAGAAAAATGACACCTCATTGGTATGAGTTCCCCTACATTAGTGGGCGCTACAAGTACCAAACTACACCTATTGCAACCACTAATTTTTCTAACATTTTCTCAAACATTACTTGTCTGTAGAAAAATGGTTATAACAACTAGAGAAGTGAAGAAAGGCTACACAAACCATACCATTTTTGAAAGAAGACAACCTGCCGCATCTAATGAGGGGTGAATTGCCTTCTTACCCCAAGCCTGTTGTGCCCAAATGCTTCCAGAAGGTGGCACTATAGGAAAAAAATGGCATTTTCTTACATTTCTGCCCCTTCATCTGTATGGAAATCTGTGAAAACCATGGAATTTCCAACTGTATTCATTAGCTAGTGCTCTTAGGAGAAAAATGACACCCCATTGGAATGAATCGACATACCTTAGGGGTACCAGAAAAGCATAACTACACCTACCTGTTTGCTTCTTCGAAAATGGCTGCTTGTACTAAAATGTTCATAACTGTTAGAGACATGACGGAAAGGTATAAAAGGTATACCATTTTGGAAAGTAGACATTGTCCCGCATCAAATGAGGGGTCACTTGCCTTTCTACCCCTGGGCTGAAGTGCACAAATATTTCCAAAAGGTGGCGCTATGGGAATAAATACATGTTTTTTTTACATTTCGACCACTTCAAAGATACTAAAATCTTTGAAAACCATAACATTTCCTCCTGTATTCAGTACCTGCTACCAACATGAGAAAAATGGTAGCCCATTTGTGTGGCTTAACATACAATATGTGGGTGCTAGGAACACGTACGTAAACCTGACACTTTTTATTCTTAAATTATCTGCTTGCACTAAAATGGTTATAACCATAATAGATATGCAGGAAAGGTAGAAAACAATGCCATTTTGGAAAGAAAACAACCTGGCGCATCTAATGAGGGGTCACTTGCCTTCATACCCAAAGGCTGGCATGCACAAATGCTTCCAGGAGGTGGCGCTAATGAAAAAAAAGGCATTTTCTTACATTTCTGCACCTTCAAATGTATGGAGCTCTGTGAAAACCATGGAATTTTCAACTGCATTCGTTAGCTAAAGCTCTTAGGAGTCAAACGACACCCCATTGGTATGAGCTGAACTATCTTAGGGAGTGCTAGAAGTAGAAAACTACACCTACTACAAACTGATGTTTCTAACATTTTCTCAAACCTGACTTGCCTCTATGAAAATGGCTATAACACCTTCAGAAGTGAAGAAAAGGTAGATAAACTATACCATTTTGGAAAGAAGACAACATGCCGCATCTAATGAGGGGTGAATTGCCTTCTTACCCCAAGCCTGTTGTGCCCAAATGCTTCCAGAAGGTGGCACTATAGGAAAAAAATGGCATTTTCTTACATTTCTGCCCCTTCATCTGTATGGAAATCTGTGAAAACCATGGAATTTCCAACTGTATTCATTAGCTAGTGCTCTTAGGAGAAAAATGACACCCCATTGGAATGAATCGACATACCTTAGGGGTGCCAGAAAAGCATAACTACACCTACCTGTTTGCTTCTTCGAAAATGGCTGCTTGTACTAAAATGTTCATAACTGTTACAGACATGACGGAAAGGTATAAAAGGTATACCATTTTGGAAAGTAGACATTGTCCCGCATCAAATGAGGGGTCACTTGCCTTTCTACCCCTGGGCTGAAGTGCACAAATATTTCCAAAAGGTGGCGCTATGGGAATAAATACATGTTTTTTTTACATTTCCACCACTTCAAAGATACTAAAATCTTTGAAAACCATAACATTTCCTGCTGTATTCAGTACCTGCTACCAACATGAGAAAAATGGTAGCCCATTTGTGTGGCTTAACATACAATATGTGGGTGCTAGGAACACGTACGTAAACCTGACACTTTTGTTTCTTAAATTATCTGCTTGCACTAAAATGGTTATAACCATAATAGATATGCAGGAAAGGTAGAAAACAATGCCATTTTGGAAAGAAAACAACCTGGCGCATCTAATGAGGGGTCACTTGCCTTCATACCCAAAGGCTGGCATGCACAAATGCTTCCAGGAGGTGGCGCTAATGAAAAAAAAGGCATTTTCTTACATTTCTTCACCTTCAAATGTATGGAGCTCTGTGAAAACCATGGAATTTTCAACTGCATTCGTTAGCTAAAGCTCTTAGGAGTCAAACGACACCCCATTGGTATGAGCTGAACTATCTTAGGGAGTGCTAGAAGTAGAAAACTACACCTACTACAAACTGATGTTTCTAACATTTTCTCAAACCTGACTTGCCTCTATGAAAATGGCTATAACACCTTCAGAAGTGAAGAAAAGGTAGATAAACTATACCATTTTGGAAAGAAGACAACATGCCGCATCTAATGAGGGGTCACTTGCCTTTTTACCCCTAAGTTAGTTGGCACAACTATTTCCAGAATGTGGTGATACAGGAAAAAAACCAAACATTTGTTTTACACATCAGTCACTTCAAAGATACTAAAATGGTTCAATGGCGTGGGATTTCCTAGGAGGACTTCTTGCCAGCCTAAGAAAAATGGTACCCCACTGCTATGGGTTGACATACCAATTTACACTACAGGAGCGTAGCTACCAGTGAAACAGGAATGGGAAAGCAAACAGTGTATGTGTGATTTTATGGCTAACAGATGAAAGAAGCTAGGGCGTCAGCCAGTGTACGCGCGGACCTGTGACTACCAGTGTAACAGTGTGGGAGGGTGAGGGATTAGGCAGTGTGTGTGGGTATGAGCAGAGGGGCAAGGATGGTGGAGATGGTGGGGCAGTGTCTGAGAGTGTGTATGGGAGATCTGTGACTACCAGTGTGCACTGTATGTCCCCCTCATACAAAGTTTGATTCCCAGCCTGAATCTAGTGCATACTGGTACTTTGAGTCTACCAATAGGCAGTGGAAACAGGCTGGGTGTCAGGCTGGGGAATGGGACTGCCAGTTGGCTTGGAACCAGGCAGGGGAATACGGTACGTGTGTGTGTGTGGGGGGGAATCGGAGGCATTTTTTGTGCATGCCACAAGGGTGCCCAGTGCACTGCTACAGGGGGTCCAACGTATTGCAAAGCACTGCGTTGGACCCCCCCCGTGTAACGTGCATTTTTTGGGGCTTTTCCCCCAATATTTTTGTGTAGACCTCGTTGGGGGCATCAGAACCCATTCAATGAGGTCTAAATAAAAAATAAAAGGGGAAAAAAAAATAATCCTTTGGGTGCCACAGGGGTGTCCAATGGATTGCAAAGCAATGCATTGGGCCCCTGTAGCACACAAAGGGTTAATTTTTTTATCGATACTTTGTATTCAGATGGCCACCAAACAAGCTCTGATCACAAAGTAATGATAAAAAGTCCTGTGTGTGTGCCACAGGAAGGGGGTCTGCATTGAACCCCTATCCCAGTGGCACACACAGGGTTAATTTTTTTTTAATTTTTTTTTTTTTTTATTATATACCTCATTGAGGGGCATCAGGACCCCCTGATCCCTCCCCAATGAGGTCTTAGTAAAAAAAAATATATATGTCCACAAACGGAGTGACCCTGTGAGTGCCACAAGGGTCTCCAGAGCATTGCAAAGCAATGCATTGGATCCTTGTGGCACTCAGAGGGTTAATTTTTTTTCTATCATTACTTGGTAATCAGAGCTTGTTGGGGGGCCATCAGGACCAATCCTGATGACCCCCCCAACAATCTCTGATAACAAAGTAATGATAAAAGCCCTGTGTGTGCCGCAGAAGGGGGGCTGCATTGCCCCCCCCCCCCGTGGCACACACAGGGTTCATTTTTTTTTTTTATTTACTTTTTTTATTATAGACCTCATTGAGGGGTATACAAACCCCCCTGATCCCCCCAATGAGGTCTTAACAAAAAAAAAAAAAGTTATCAAAAAAAGTGTCCCTGTGAGTGCCACCGGGGTCTCCAGCGCATTGCAAAGCAATGCGTTGGACCCTTGTGGCACTCAGAGGGTTAATTTTTTTTTATCATTACTTTGCAATCAGAGCTTGTTGGGGGGCCATCAGGAGCAATCCTGATGGCCCCCCAACAATCTCTGGTAACAAAATAATGATAAAAGCCCTGTGTGTGCCACAGGAGGGGGGGGTGCATTGGACCCCCACCTGTGGCACACACAGGGTTAAATTTTTTTATTTTTTTTCCAATTATAGACCTCATTGAGGGGCATCAGGATCCCCCCTGATCCCCCCAATGAGGTCTTTAAAAAAAAAAAAATCCCCCCCAAAGAATTGACCCTGTGAGTGCAATGTGCTGGGACCCTGTGGCACTCACAGGGTTACTTTAATTTTATTTTTATTTTTTTTATTTTTTTTTTTTATACTTTTCAGACCTCGTGGGGGACATCAGGACCCCTCCTGGTGTCCCCCCAGTCATTGATCTCCCAGCCGATAGGCTGGGAGATCAATGATGCGACCGCAGGAGAGCAAGAGCTCTCCTGCCCTTCTCTCCTACCACCGGTAGAAGTGAGCAGGACCGGGGAAACTTCCCTAATGTCATCGGTGACCATGTCACCGATGACGTTTGGAGGATTCCCCCGGTCCCGCCCACTCCTACCCGGAAGTTCGGGTAGGAGAGAGGGGGAAGGAGAAACTATGTTTCTCCTTTGTGTATATTGATCTCCCAGCCCGATCGGCTGGGAGATCAATAACTGGGGAGGCATGAGGAGTGATCCTCATGCCTCCCCATGAGTGCCAGGGTTTTTTTTTTTTTTAATGCGGCCACTGCATGCCGGTTATACCGGCTCATGCAGTGACCGCATTTCACTCTTACGCCGTACGAGCGTGGCACAGCAGGTACAGCTGTGTCCACTCGTACGGCGTAAGTAGCTGGCACTCTAGGGGTTAAAAAATGTTTATAGGCAGTGAGGAGGAGAAAGGCAGATAACAGTGTTTACTTACACTGCCATTGTCATGTGGCTCCATTTGCACGTGATCACTGTAGCAGTGACCACATGTGCAGAGCCACAAGGTGAATGGCTGAAACTGACTGCACCAACCCTAGAGCAGTCTGTTACATCCTCCCTGCCAAGATCACAGTGCCCGGAGGCACGCTATGATCATTAACCCCTGATGTACCAGGACCATCGTCTGTCCTCCAAGGATGGATTCCTGTGATGGTCCTGGCATGTCACCTGAAGTTAATGGGTTAAACACCCCCACATGCTATTTGACCAGTAATATAGACACCAGTAGAATCTTTTAACCGTGTATAGAGAAAATCTATTTGTGGATGCTGATGCGCTCTATGTTGTATCTAGATCTGTTGGAGGCAGATCCAGTGCTTTGATGGTAGAAATGGACACATTTTTCTTTCTTACATATGTTTGAACCAGTACAGCCATGTGGTATCCATTTTAGCACTGCAGCATGAATTTCTCAGAAGCATTTTTTCTTAACCCCTACAGGATCAACTGCGTGGCCGGCACTTAAAGGATGTTTCATAATAAAAGCAGCTCTAATTAATCATCAAAGTATTTGGACTTTGGAGAGTGTTATTTTAATTCTGTCAGAGTTGTAGTTCAAGAGTAATTCAATGACAAAGTATCCCCCTCCCTCCCCTTTTACTAATGTAACACTGTTCAGCCAGATCAGAAGGGAGGTGCCCAGGTAGGTTGCAGAGAGGGACAATCTTCAATTAAGATAAGGGAAAAACCTGAAAAACTTGTCAAGGGGGGCAGGGCTTTCATTGTTCTCATAGGAAGAAGATTGTCCCCTGCTGTTATCTGTCTGGTCTATGGACTGCATTCCACATCTGAGAAGAGATGGCTTACACTAGGTAAAAGGGGCGGGAGGAGGATCTTTGCTTGTGAATATCTCTCAAACCATAAAGGTTCGAGAGATAAGACATATCATTCTTCACGTTTTTTTAATGCCTACAAAATAAAATAAAGAGAAAATTAAGTATTACTATCCCTTTAAGGACCACAGAAAAAATTTTTTGTTACTGGAATCAGAGGTCCCCTGCACAGCTGCATGCCATTCAAGGCTGCGCAGGGGACACCTGAATTTCAGGACGTACATATACTTCATGGGTCCTTAATGCACGTTCCCCCCATGATGTATATGCACGTCCCTGGTCCTTAAGGGGTTAAACCTTTCAGTGCCAGAGGGGTATGCAACACATTGCTGAGCACTCTGGTGCTGAAAGGGTTAAAGAAGAATTAACACATACTAATAAAAAACCCTACTTAAAGGGATAGTAATATTTCATATGACGTAGCTCAGAATGTTGAGCATATGTAATAGTAGTTCTTTGAGATGTTCATAGGCTTCAAAACTTAAAGTACAGTACAGTTACAGTATAATAATATGTTGAATATGATTTCTCCCGCCACTTTCCCCTGAAGTAAGCATATTTGTCCCATATCCGACAGCGGATTACAACGAGGGAAATCTTCATGCAGTAGTAGGAAAAACCTGCCCTCCTTCATCAAGGAAGGCAGGGTTTTCCTTATACTGAATGAAGGAAGATTGTCCCTCGTTGTGATCTGTCCAGTCAAACGACCAGACTTCAGATCTATGGGGAGGTGGCTTGCTATCAGGGAAAGGGGCGGGAGGAATCAATTTCAACATAATATTACACTGTGACGACAAGTTCTGAAGCCTATGAACATCGCACAGAAGTACTATTACATATGCTCAACGTTCTAAGCTATATGTCATATGAAACATTACTATCCTTTTAGCATACCGGAAATAAAATCCTATAATCCCATATAAATGACCTTCTTCCTTGGTTTAAGAAATAATCACTTCAATCAACTGCATCATGGACACAGACATGACAGTTGCTGACAGTTTTTTCCTATATATAATAGAAAGGAGAACAGTTGTCATTCAGGAAAGATATGACCAAATGAACTGTTCTGTTTTATGCAGTAACTATGCATTTAATTTTTAATCAGTACAAAACGGTGATCCCACTGTATTTTCTTTCTTCGCTGATTATAAATGTGCTGCAAGTTCTACTGCTATGAAATGCCAGCTAACGCTCGGTTAGCCAGGTGCTTTGAATTCACTCTACATGTTTATTGGGACTTGATTTTCCTTTTTTATTTTTCAATATGAGAGTTTTTTTTGCCTTGGGGACTAATTAATATGTCATAAATCATATGTGATTGGTGGCCAACATCCAGGTTTACAGTCTTTCAGTTTGTGTCATATACTAAGAGAACAGAATCTTTTTAATTAAAAAACGGTATCATCAGAAGCAATTAAATATCCTCTGGGGTGTATCGCTATGAAAGGTGCAAGAAGCTACAATATTTCATTGTTACTTGATATATATAATTTATGACTGACTTAAAGAACATTGAGGTTGATGCACAAATAAAGATGAAGCAATTCTGAAGCAAAATAAATTCTCCACAGGGAACACATAATATTTCCACAAACTTCCACTGATTTAATTGGGGATTTTAACTCATGGAATGATACAGAGCATAGCTCCTTATTATGTGAGCAAAAGGTGAGCAACTCAGCACTGAAAGAGTTAAAAGTATAATTAAACCTTGGATCATCTGTTATTCTAAACGTAACCCTTCATAAATAACCCTTTTTATTTGAAAAATTAGCTTATGCAATTTTTAACTTTATTTATTTGTATGTTTATGCAATACTGGCAGGCACACTCATGTTACAGATAATAACAGTTTATACTGCTCTCCCTCCCAAGTGTTACTCCCTCACACTCTTTCTTCCTCCCTTCATCTTAGTTTAGTAACTGGGGAAAGGGGGCTCACAATCTACTGTCAGCAAGGCAATATTACTATGTCTATTTGTAACCCTTTGAGAGCCAGAGTGTTGTCCAGGGATGCATAAACTGACAAATTAAATAAAGTTAAATATCTTAAAAATCCTACATTTAAATAATAAAATGGTTTACATAACATTTAAGTGATTTTGAAAGCTCAAATGCATTGCACACCTGTCTGGCACTCAAAGGGTTAAACTCGTTCTGCTCAGTGTTGCTCACTTTTGCTTACCTTAAAAGGAACACTGCTAGAGAGGACCCCAGTACACTGTGAAGCAATACATTTGAGTCCTCTCTGGTATTCAGTGGGTTAAAATGCCCATTTAACCTCTTAACGACCCTTGACAGTCCTGGCACTTCATGGGTGGATCTGCGTTAAGGACCCATGACGTACCAGGACTGTCATGGAATTCCGGGCTCCCTGCATGGCTGCACGCCGTTTGGGGAGCCCGGAAGCAGATGGAAACAAAAAAAAATGGTTTGTGGCCTTAAGTAACGGCCGCGTGCCTGCGCGGCTGGTCCATAAGGGGTTAAATTAATGGAAATGTTTATTTATTCTCTCTGGTGTACCTTGTTTGCTTCAGAATTGCTCCATGCTTCCTTAATGCCTTATTGTCAATACTAATTGAAGAGCCGTTACATGGGCAACAGTGCCACTGCCAGCCGGTCACGGGGCAGTCATGTGCATTAGAGACTGCCCGCGCCGCAGCTCATACAGAGCTGGAAGCTCCTTCAGAGCATCCAGCTCTGTATCAGCCGCGGCACGAGCAGTCTCTACTGCGCATGACTTCGTCTTTACACACGTTATAGCAAATTATTGTATAGGATTCTCTGTCTGGAGTCACAATATAATAAATGCTGCAAATGTTAGAATGTTCCAGAATTGTTCTCACTTTCTTTCTGCATATGTCCCTTACTGTATAAGGGACATATTAAGTCAGGAGTAGTCAATCTTTGGACCTCCAGCTGCTGGGGTCTCCCACTCCCAGTGTCTCTTAGCTTTTTTTGGGGTTGATGGGACTTATATTTCCAAGCACCTAGAGGTCCAAAGATTGATTACATCTACTTTAAGGAGACAGTAAATGGTATATATAAGACCCTTTTGGGTAATTTCCAGTGCCCTCACAGCTCCTATAAATTAGATCTTACCTGTCTCTCTTCATTTGCCCTGAGGATCATCTGTAAGGCTGGTGACAGCTCCTTACTCAGCGCTTATGAATTCTTACTCTCCATAGAAGCCTCATGTCAGCAAATCTGTCAACAATGGCCTTCTGTTGAGAGAGATCTCTCAAAACAGGTTCTTTTTAGGCTATGAGGACTCAGTTTCCATAGATGTGTGGACACTGGCAATATTTTAAAATGGTCTTAGTTTTAACCTTTCCTGTCTCTTTAAGATGTTAGACAGGGAAATGTATTCAGTCATTGATACATATCCACATAGTTTTATCAATAATCATGGAAAACAGCACTGGAGAATATCCTAATAGTCTGCTTTCTATGCCTCTTACTCAGCGTACTCCATAAAACATGCACTCAAGTATTACACCTCCTGTCTACCAGAACAAATTCCCATATGATAGAATTGTCTGCTGAGTAACTTAAAATTAGAAGCATGTAATTGTTCAGACAAATATTGGCAATATCACATATGCCAATAAAATTGAAACTAATAAGTGACTATTCATTTCTTTAAGGCTCCTTTCACAAAGGTGATATCAAGACAATGATGCTGTATTGGATCTAACTCCCCTGGTGAAAGATAACATACTGGACTATGGTGCCTTTCACACTGGTGACTATCATCTACATGAAAGTGCTCAAGTGGTCTAGGTATCAGACATAATGCCTTGCATTTCAATCAATTAGTGCACATACACAGGGGACCAAACTTTCACATGGGGCTGAAAGATTTCTGTTGCCCATTTGAAAGATCCCTAAAACACTGGTTTTCCTAGCTATGTGTTCTTTTTTCAGAAGTCAGATATGTCTATCAATTTATTTTGCTTCTACAGTTTCATGTATATAGTAATCTTTGTCGATGTCTGCCTCTACATCACGCCTCCTCGTAACAATCAATGGGCTTCAATAGACTTGAATTGACTTCCTAGGTCAGTGCTTTTGTTAAATTAGGAGACACTTATTTCCTGTTTATACTTCCCCTATAAAATATACTTTAACTATGTGGATGTTAGAGATGTCTTCTATGCACTGCAAAGTAGCACTATGGATATAACTCTAGTTTCCAAAATGTTAATAGTATTCAGTGGTGATTGACAAGGTAAATGATAATTTGTAGATTAAACAAAATATCCACATTCTCGGAGGCTTGAGACTGATTCAGTTTTGACCCTTTCAAAACTATTCCAAGAGGATAATCAAACAAGCAGATGGAATGACATAGACATCAGAGGGTTTTCAGAGACACACAACTGCCTCCCTCTATTATCTGTCTCCACGGTTGTTAAGAGATTTAAGTAATTAAAGTGATAAATATACATACATAACACTGATGTGATGGGAACAGCCTCTTTTTGGATGGTCTGAAAGGAATGGGTTTAACTCCAGCCACCTGCCTATGTCAGGGGTGGGTAATCCATGTCTCTCTTTTTGTTAGTCTTCAACTCCTAGCATGCTCAGTCAATCAAAGATGATGTAAGTTGTAGTCCAACAGCCATGAGCCAATGTTTATCCACTCCATGTCTACGTTCTTACATTTCAATAGCAATGATCTATCTGTTTCTCAGTTGTCACTGTCTGCACTAGTTTAAGCATATCTCCACAAATAGAACAAGAAACCAAACTGATCCACTGATTAAGTCACCTGTACTCAAAGAGGGTCATTAAAGGAGAACTATACCTTCAGAATCAATGGTTAATTTGTAGGTGCCCCTTATTCTATTATTCTATTGTTTTATTTACATTTGATCTTTGTTTCAGTCTATTGCTAATGTTTTTGTTTACAGTCTGATAATTACTAGTGACCCTTATTTCATTCATGTCTGTTGAAACCTATTTTTTTGGTTTTTGTTTTGTGATCTAGAGACAGACTTCAGTAGAGATCAATATATACAGGAAACTATATGTAATGAAGTTAGAAATCTAGCTAGATAGCTAGATAGATAGGAGATAGATAGATAGATAGATAGATTAGATAGATAGATAGATAGATAGATAGATAGATAGATAGATAGATAGATAGAGTCACTTATTTCTACTGTATACCATATTTGCCAACATTCAAGGCAACCACGATTGTAAGGAGACCCCCATCTTTTCAAATGTTGGGTGTAAAAAAAAATCCTCACTATAAGGGGATCCCTTATATTGAATATTTTGTGTAATTTTCTACCGAACATTTTTTCCCCTCTTCACCCTCTATTTTTAAGCTTCATTAATGCACCCAGCAGTCTTCTTCTGTATGGAGTCTACGCATTGATAGAAAGGTCCTAGAACGTCCTTTCTGTGTCATGCATCATCAATGTGGAGGGGGGCGCACTTGAAGAAGACTGCCGGGTGCAGTACTGAAGATTAAAGTTAGAGGGAGGGGGAGGTTCCGGACTGACCATTGGATGGGATTTTCTTCCCATTGTTGGGCAGCCCGAATAAAGGACGACCCTGAATATAAGGGCAGGTCATTTTTTACAGGCTAAAATATCTGAAAAGAAAACTTGCCTTATATTTGAGCAAATACCATATTTCCTTTAAACTTGACTTGTTGAGTCAAGAAATTATCTCTATAAGAGCAAGTAGCTATTAATTTGTTTAACAATTACTTAGGTTTGTATCTTTTAAACAACATTAAAGTACAAATATAAACATTACTCATGTTAAGAGCATTACTCTTATCAAGCACCAAGATGGAGGCCACAATGAAACTAACACCTGGGGCTTACAAGCCAGTAAGGGATATTTGTCAACAACACCCTCTCAGCTGTATTCATCAACATTATCAAATATTATGGCAATAGCAGCTGTACTTCCACAGACTCTAAATATATCAATCTACACAATTGAAGCAAATGGAAATTAAAAAAAAAAAAAAGGTGTTTAAAATGTTATGAAAAACTTACTAAACAAATAGTTACAGTAGTGTAGTATGGTATGTATGTATAGTAAAAGAAAAGAAAATGAGACATTGCAAAAGTGTTATCCGGTATATAACATTATATATCCAATGTATATTTTCTTTCCCAAACCCTCCAAGCTGGGTACTCCAAGTTAGCGCCAACAGGTGTACTTAGCATTTTGCAGTTTACATTTTGTATGGCAGTGGTACAATAAGTGCAGTAATTAAGTGGTTATATAGATAATTATAAGGGGAACACTAGGTGAGAATACATTAGCATAGGAGGTCCCTGTTCCGATGAGCTTGTAATGAGCTTATAATCTAAGTAATTGTAAGTATACTGTTGATTTTTACCCCAAAGTAAACGACAGAGCTGTTACAGGAAAAAGTACTGAAGAAATTGTCAGAATTTAAATTTAGGTTGCAGAAATATATTCAACAGTATATACTAATAGGGAACAAATTCAAAAGAAGAAGATCACAACCAATGTGGTTACATGCAAATGTAAAGAAAGAAATGGCAAGGAAAAAATGGCTTTTAAACTATTTAAGTCTGAAATAACAGGAAATTATTTCTTGGAATACAGGGAGTACAACAAAGATTGCAAAAAAGGCATTTAAGTTAACAAAAATAGTTAATGAAACGTGAATTGTAAGGAAAAGCAAAAGTAATCTAAAATAGCAAAAACCTTAAGAGGAAGTGCATTGGACCTTTCAAAAATGAGACGAGTGAGTTGATTACAGAGGATAATGAAAAGGCTGATGTTCTAAACACCATCTTTGTATCAGTTTATGCCAGGGAACAAGAAATGGTAGAAGTACCAATAAAACCATACCATTATCAGATACTGGGTTAACACTGACAAAGCACTGATGGTAATCATTCAGCGGTTCTTTGGGAACTCAATGCAGTGTTACCAAGACCCATCTTTTTATTCTTTAAATATTCTCTCACCAAGGGGTCAGTGTCATATTGGTGTAAAGCTAATGTCATGCCTTTAATTAAGAAGGGAACTAAAACAGAACCTGGGAATTGTAGACCTGTGAATTTGATCTTGGTAGTGGGAAAACTGTTAGAAGGGATAATAATGGATTATAATCAGAGGAAAATAAGATTATTAGCAGGAATCAACATGTTTTTATGAGGAATAGAGCATGCCAAACTAATATTTTGAGCTTCTATAAAGAAGTAACTAGCAACCTAGGTAATTGTAAAGCAGAAGATGTAGTATATCTAGATTTTTGCAAAGGCATTTGATGCAGTGCCAGACAGGAGGCTGTTTTATAAAATAAGGTATTTGGGGCTAGGGAATAACATTTGCAATTGGACAGAATACTGGTTGAAGGGAACAGTGTGTTGTTGCAAATAGAAAATTCTCCAATACAGTTAATATTGAGAGTGGAATACCTCAGGGTTCAGTGCTTGGTCCACTGTTTTTAACACATTTGTTAATGAGCTGGAAATAGATATACAAAGCAAAATTTCAATATCTGCAGATGATCTAAATCATGCAGGGTAATACATTCAGAACAGGATGTTTGTTCTCTACAGAGGGATTTACATAAAATGGCAGATTGGGTAAACAAATGGAAGTTAACTATAAATCTCAATTTTTAATAAATGTTTGTTAATGATTTTGAAGAAATATCTGAAATTTTTCCTTGATACAATTAATTATCTTATATTCTATGGTCTCTTTCATAAGTGAACACCACAACAACAATGTTTCATTGGTTATGAATCCCCCTGGTGATTGATAATATCCTGAACTGTTGTGTGACTATCATCTTGTGTTAATGCATTGTTGCGACTTTAATGTTAGGAATGCAGTATTCTGTGACTTTACTTTGTCCTCTCAGAAATGCAGTAAAATTGCAGTAAGGAATGTGTGCACAGTGGCCTGAGAGACCACTGGCTGACCGTTCAAAGGAGCA
Organism: Rhinophrynus dorsalis; assembly: GCA_037306005.1. Classification (NCBI taxonomy): domain Eukaryota; kingdom Metazoa; phylum Chordata; class Amphibia; order Anura; family Rhinophrynidae; genus Rhinophrynus; species Rhinophrynus dorsalis. Next base: position 116,282,081 of record CM074720.1, read on the forward strand.
TTGTTGGAGGTTTCTATGTTCATCGCAACCTCCAATGAATGGCCGATCCACATGGGCTAGCCAGTAGTATTGGCTGGCGTTCATGTTGGCCAGCTGACAGATACCTCTCTTGCATAGGACAGGCAGTAGAATGCAGGAGATAGGGAGTGTTAGAAAATGGCAAAACTGCAACAGTTCTGATGAGAGTTGGTACCGTATTAGCCGTAGAAATACAGGAGGCAAACATAGTCAAGTTGATACCTTTATTGGTTAACTAAGAAGATTTAGGATGCAAACTTTCAAGACCTCTTAGGTCTCTTCCTCAGACATGATAACATGCCTGAGGAAGAGACCTAAGATGTCTTGAAAGCTTGCATCTTAAATCTGCTTAGTTAGCCAATAAAGGTATCAACTTGATTATATTTGCCTCCTATTAGATTGGTGCATGCATGCCTATATGTATTGGAGACCTCAGTAGTTTCTAAAAACAAACCAATTCTGGATCATTCAAACTACACCATATGGGACAAATGAAAGTTCCCTTTAACCCTTGACGTCTGTAGCCATCGCCAATGCATTGCTTTGCAATGCACTGGAGACTTCTGCAGCTTTCAAGGGTTTAAATTCTTATCTTAAGGACTAGAGCTGTTTCACACCTTATGTTTATTGGTATGCACTTATTAAATGAGGTTTCATTAAATTATTGTTTAGTGCTCACATGCAATGGGTGAATTGTTTTTTAGGATAGAATAAGCTGTTGGTACCATTTGTAAATATATACCCCATATTTCTTTTTAGAGAAATATAAATAAATATGCAAACAAATTCTGCCCCTTATTGCATGCATTGAACTTAGGGCAGTTGTAGTAAAATTGCCCTGATTAAATTAACTAGACCCCCTATTTCATACCTCCAAACATTTCAAATGACCAAAGAGGGACACTTTTGTTTTATGTGGAATTTATGGGGGGGGGCATTACCAAGAATTTTTAGGTTATTTCAAGACCTATTGACACCTTTTTGTGTAACTGAAATTATTTGCAGCAAGACTAAAGTATTTTATTTACGCAGATTCATTTATAAACACATATATTGAAGAATAACTACACATTCATGTGACTTTTATTGCTGTGGAGCAATGTGATACACACTACTTATTGTGAACTCAAGAAAAGAGGGACAAAGGGGTAGAAAAGAGGGACAGAGGGATTTGGATCTCAAAAATGGACTATCCCTCCTAAAAAGGGACACTTGGGAGGTATGATATTTATAGAAACACCCAATATGAGTAGTTTTATTGATATCTTGCAGTTAAGGGGTTAAAAGTTCAAGATGAAACTTAGCTTTTCTAAATAGAAAATAAAGCAATTTTTTTATGTATTTGTTTGTTTTGCATTATATTTTCATGAGAGGTACAGGCTGTCAGTAACAGCCTGGCCTTCAGTTTGGAGCACATGCAGGAACATGCCCTGTCCCTTTAAATGTAAAAACTAGTGAAAACTAGTCATAGGGTTCATTTTTAGGTCACTGGAGCAGATCTTACCATTGGGAACAATTCCCTTCCTTCTTAGAAGTAAAGACAGTGTATTGACCTCAGCATATGCATACATGGGAGTACGCTGTCACAAAGGACAGCATGTCCTGTGTATTTCTGATACACTGCATCACAACAAGTAACATTTTTAACAAAAGTAAATTAAGTCTTCACTTTCAGAAAACTGAGGCTGTTGCTGATCTTGTCTCTTGCATACTGATGGGGAGCAATGTCATGCATACAATGTTCCCAGTCCATTTAGAGACAGAGAGAGGTTGGAGGAATGGAAACACTCATGTCAAGGTAAAGGCAAATGCCTGGGTGCCAAGCCTCGTGTCAGTTGCTGTGACACTGTGATATATATCAATTAATCAGCATTTTACCTTAAGGCACAAATAATAAAGATATTGTTTGTCCAATATGGTGCAGTTGGTTTGCCATAGAATACAATCTCTTTAGAACCCTGAATATAGCCCAAAATATTGCATGCACATCTGGTACTCAATGGACATAACAGACTGTCAATAATATCAGTCTAGTGCTTTCCCCTCCCTACAGAGAAGCTACACAACACTATCATTACCTAAATCTTAAGAGAACTGTCCTATGCAGCTGTGCACTCCACCAATGTGTATTGTTTACATAATGAAACACCATTAAACATAATGATGTCACATGACAGAAAAAATAGTAGTGTGAGAAAGCTGTAATGCTTTTGGCTTGCTACCCTTTCTTTATATAATCATTTATCTAAAACCTGCCTTTCTCCTTCAGAAAGAAAAAATACCCTTTTCATTCTCTTTTATACAAATTAAAGTAATTTTCTCTTTATAACACAGTGTTTGATGTGGAATTCAGTTTAGAGAGGCAGGTACTCTTCAGTGAAAACAGCATTGACAGGATCCCTATTGAGAGGATACTGGGTAAGGCAGAAAAAAAACAAATGTGAATGTAACTGCATGCTGCTGCTGTTAGAATTGGTCTAAGATGGCACCCCTGTGCCATACCACATCCTGTCTCCTTGGTATCAAAGCAGAGTTTTGCTTCTTGTCATGAGTGGCTGATGATTATCTACACCAGAGTCTCAAGGGTGCTCAAGCTCTGCCTGCAATTGAGCCTAGCTGCTTCTGCTGATGGATTTTAAAAGCTGAGCAAGGCCTATGAACCATTACCGGACATTTGCTATAAGCTCCCTGTTTAAGAAGGGACATGCGATACTGTTTCTTTTTTTCCAAACAGTGCATTTTTAGCCACAATGCCCTTGCTGAAGCATGACAAGGTTATGTCAGTGTGGTCTAGGCTTTTATTGATCACTATGCAAAGATCTTTGAAACAGGTTCCATTATTAACTGTTAAATCTTACTATACCAAAAATACATTGTCCTGGGTTTTCTTCTCTGCTATGCACTTAAATTGTCATATGCTCAAAGTATAACGAAGCATTTGTTAGGTATGGTAAATTAGATACTTATAAGAAGATATGGAAAACCTGGGCATTGAGGAATAATATTTCCAACCCGATCGCGTCAAGAGATTAATGGAGAGGATGAAGATGGAGAGAGAAAGAGCTGAAAGATATTAGTGAATGAATGAGAGTGGTATGTTTGAGTGGAAGAATGGGGTTAAAATGTTACAAGAGCTTAATTATAAAACTTGAAATTTAATATTAGGAATAGAAGAAGGAGAATATAGAGTTAATACCTTGTACTCTATGTATTTATGAATAATTAAGATATGAAATTAGATGGAATGTGGTGCAATTGAGTATTTTTATTTTTTATATGAGAAAATAAATAATAAAATTTTGTTAAAAAAAAAAAAAAGTATAAACAAAGCAGTTCTGGAACAAACCATCTGCACCATAGGAGAAAAATAAAAATTCCTCAGTTATCCCTTGATTTAAATGGAATTTAACATCATAAATGTTAGAGGGTTTTTTTGTGTTTTATGGGGTGGGGGTGTGACAGGAAAGAATCGCATCGGCTTTCACTGGGGAACTTTCATCCTTACATTTAAAGATAATGTGGTGCTATTCTGGGGTAAATCAACTGCACCTCAGGCAACAGGTAAAAATTTCCATTGAAATTAATGAAAGAAAATCTGAGGTGTAATAATTTTTAACCCTTTGAGTGCCGGGGGGGGGGGGTACGCACCACATTGCTTTGCAATGTGTTGCATACCCTTCTGGCACCCAAAGGGTTAATGAAATATTTCCCAGCAGAAGAGTACCATATAATATACCTCTTTGACATTCAAAGGGTTGGAACAATCAGTAAGAATCTGGAGTATTTTATTGCCTCCCATACAAGTGGTTCTCAACCTATTGCCTTCAGATCCTGCTACAGACCAGGACATGAAAATGTCCCTATTTGAGACAGGGACGTTTTCAGAATACCTGATGCCCCAGTCATTATTGTGGATGGAGGCCCCCAAATGTAGATAAACATGCAGGATCTTCTTAAAGGAATAGTAATGTTTCAAAATAAAAGCAGCTCCAATTAATCTTCATAGTATTTGGGCCATGGAGAGTGCTATTGCAACACTGTTGGAGTTGGAGTTCAAGAGTAATTGATTGATAAATTATCCCCCCTCCTGACCCTTTTACTAATGTAACACTGCTCAGAGCAGCAAGATTGTCTGGATGGCTTGCAGAGAGAGACAATCTTCAATCAGCATAAGGAAAAACCTGAAAATCCTGTCAAGGGGTGCAGGGTTTTTATTGATCTCACAGTAAGAAGATTGTCTCTTGCTGTGAGCTGTCTAGTCTTGAGACCAGATTCCACATCTGAGGGGAGGTGGCTTATACTAGGTTAAAGGGGTAGGAGGGGAAACTTTATCATTCAATTACTCTTGAACTACAATTCTGATAGAATTGAAATAACACTCTCCATGTCCCAAATTCTATGAAGATTAATTGGAGCTGCTTTTATTTTGAAACATTACTATCCCTTTAAGTTTTGTTGTATCCTTCTGTTTCTTTCCTACATGTTTGTGAGAAAAGAAGCCACATGTAAGTTTTTGTCACCCAAAACAGGTGAGACACCACTAAAACAAGAGGGATTCTGAGTACATCCATGAATTACAGTGCCCCTGTTAGAGCAAAGCAAACGCAATGCACAGCCCACTGTTCCTCAAGCAGGGGCGGACTGACAGGACCCAGGGCCCCTGGTCCAAAAAGAGGTCTGGGCCCCCTGCAGAAATCTCCACAATGCCCCTTCCACCTCCACAATGCCCCCATCATCTCATCGCCACAATGCCCCCTTCTCTCCACAATGCCCCCTTGATCTCATCGCCACAATGCCCCCTTCTCTCCACAATGCCCCCTTGATCTCATCGCCACAATGCCCCCTTCTCTCCACAATGCCCCCTTGATCTCATTGCCACAATGCCCCCTATCTCCACATTGCCCCCTTCATCTCATCGCCACAATGCCCCCTTCTCTCCACAATGCCCCCTTCATCTCATCGCCACAATGCCCCCTTCTCTCCACAATGCCCCCTTCATCTCATTGCCACAATGCCCCCTTCATCTCATCTCCACAATGCCCCCTATCTCCACATTGCCCCCTTCATCTCATCTCCACAATGCCCCCTTGATCTCATCTCCACAATATTGCCCCCTTCATCTCCACAATGCCCCTTCCACAATGCCCCCTTCCACAATCCCCCCTTCATCTCCACAATGCCCCCTTCCACAATCCCCCCTTCATCTCCACAATGCCTCCTTCCACAATACCCCCTTCATCTCCAAAATGCCCCCTTCCACAATACCCCCTTCATCTCCACATTGCCCCTTCCTCAATGCCCCATCTCCACAATGCACCCGTCTCCACATTGCTCCTTCATCTCCACAATACCCCCCTTCATCTCCACCATGCCCCTACCTGCAGTCCCTGGTGGTCTAGCGGCGTGGGGCGCGCCTCTAGTAATGCAGAGGCTGGGAGATGATGTCATCTCCCAGCGCTCTGTATTAGTAGAACGGCGCGCCGGCGGCCGTTGTAGGAGAGCTGACAGAGCTGACAGAGCCGAATGCCCGATGGTCAGTCCGCCCCTGTCCTCAAGAGGTTAAACTATAGTTACTATTTTATTTTAGATTTTGTCCTCTTGGAATTTAAAGCATGCTATAAATGTCCTGCATTTACTTGTCACAGAGAGCAGGGGGACTTTATTTCACCTGACTCTCTATTAGATACTTTGTGATAAGTGTGAATAGCTTCCCCATACTCACCACGATTTGCAACTACAGTGCTATGAAAACGTATTTGCTCCATGTCCAATGTTATTGATTGTTGAATTTTTTCCACATTGACTTTAATCAGATTATTTTCTCGGTTGTAGCAATAAATAAAAGAGTGTTAGATGAAAAATTGACACAAAAGTTTTGTACTTGTTTCATTTGATGCTGTGCTAGGTAATCAAACTTCCGGCATGAAAAAGTTATTGCTTCCTAGTTAACTGAAGCCAATAAAAGGGATTATTAGGGTCAGGTATTTGAATACTTTGGGAAACAATCAAGGCTGATTTGGACCAGCCCTGCCCAATACAAATCTAACTTTAGCCAGTGGCATCTAGGGTGACCACATTTCTGTTCTGCTATTCCGGGACATGTGGTCACCCTAACTGGAGGACTTGGAAAATAGGTGGCGGAGATCCAATGTTTGCATCCGTGATATACCGGAGTCTGTCACCGATCAACCTGTCTTTTTGCTCAGTTACTTTGCTGTAATCTTCCCTGATGTACCAGCAGCTGCCTTGGTTCTAGACCGTGCACATCGTGCCTTGAGAAACAAGCCTGCAGCTGATGCCCCACCGAGAGATGTGGTGATTGTTTTACGTTCTATACTACCAAGGAGGCGGTCATGAAGGCAGTGAGAAATGGGGCTCTGGAGATAGATGGTGTGACCCCTCAATTCTTTGCGGATCTTGCTCCTACAATGCTTCAGAAGCGGCGAACCTTGCTCCCTGTTACGACTTACCTGCGTTCGAGAGACGTCCCTTATCGCTGGGGATTCCCATTCCAGCTGATAGCCACTTGCAACATTATAGCGGAGCAGTTGAGAGACCCCTCGGACTGTAAGACCTTTTTCTGTAAGTTGGGACTGGAATTTCAGTGGCATCCGGTCCCCTGCAGCTGGCTGGCACTGAGTTCCCTCCTACCCGCCCGCATCATCACGCGCCCCTGCGGGCCGTGATGACATACATACAGAGAAGAGGAAGAGGGCAGAGGCACCGGAAGAGAAGCGCTTGCTGCCAGAGTCCAGCAGCAAGCGCTTCTCTTCCGGTGCCTCTGCCCTCTTCCTCCTCTCTGTATCTATGTCATCACGGCCCGCAGGGGTGCGTGATGATGCAGGCGGGCGGCTACCTTCATTTCAGGACTCTTTATTGTCCCGGCGGGGGATGATCCGGGACGCGGGACATAGAACCCAATTAAGGGACAGTCCCGGACGTTCCGGGACATGTGGTCACCCTAGTGGCATCATATTGAAGTTATCAGCACATAGGTTCCAAAGCCATATCATATCATGATTAAAACCAGTTCATGAACACCTACAGAAAGTTTGAATCATATTAGTCTGAAAAGGGTTACAAAGCTATTTCTAGACCCTGGGGCTTAACCGAAAAACAGTGAGAGGCATATTGTAGCAATATGATTTTGTCAATGTGTGTAAAGCGCTTCACCTTTTCGATGTAGACAAACATCACCATATGAACTAACATTTAGGGATGCAAGAGGATGGTAGGTGACAGTCCCCATTAGCATACAAGGTTGTTGAACTGCTGACAATGTGGAAGGTATGCCCTCCACATCACCAGCATAGACAACGCTGAAGCTGGAGAGCATTCTCTCTGCTTACCACTTGCTAAGTAGTTGAGTGGAGAGGATCCTTTCAGCACCACACACGGTATTACTTCCTTAAACCCTTAAGGACCCATGACGATCCTGACACATCATGGATTGGTGAGCCATAAGGACCCATGATGTGCTAGGACTGTCATGGATTTCATTGCTCCCCGCGCAGCTGCATGCCATTCACGGAGCCCTGAACAAGATCCGGAAATAAAAGAAAAAAGTTTGTGGTCTTTAAGTGCCATTTGTGTGCAAGTGCAGCCGGTCCTTAAGGGGTTAAACCTTTGAGTGCCATAGACATGTGCATTGCACACTAGAGGTGGGGGAAAGGTCCCATTGTGCCTCAGTGAAAAAAATCAGCGAAAACCACTTAGTTGTCTGTTTTTTGTGGGAAAATGTGCCTTACACAAAGCCCTTAAAATCTCCACCACTTATGCCTATTGCCAAAATGTTTTTTCAGTGGATACAAACTTCGCACCCCTTTAGTTACATGTACTTTGCATTTTTGTGTGAAAAACAGTACTTTCCAGGAACTGAAACACAACACAAGCAGTTAGAGAGAGTTAGGCTGTTTTGCGGTGTTTTATTTGGCAAAATTAATGCAGCAGAGGCTCATAGTGTGTGCTATCACTATGAGCGCCTGGATTAAAATGAAAATGAGGAGCTGGAAGGACCATTATGTGTCCAATGATAAGGAGGAGGAAGTGACCACTACCACATAGAAGGGTGTGGAAGCTCAGATTTCCCAGACCCAACGTTGCTCAGTCCCCCCACATCTTCCCTTGGGATCTGGGGGAAATTTATGGGCAAAGCAGAAAAGGTACATGAAGGACTGGGTGTAAGCACTCCACTTACCTTCTTTGGAGTGGTACCGGCCACTCCAGTGCTAGGGAAGGCCAGCCCCTCTGTCTCACAGGGTTTTGCCGCGTTCTATCTGGCTTAGGAACCGATGCGCCCTGGTGTTCCTCTGGCCGACCGGCTTCCTCGCTGCTGCCACTTGCAGCTCCTGCCACATCTGTAGAGGTCCCTTGCACTCAGAGAGTCGGGCGTGAGTCACTGGGAAATCCTTCAGTGACATCACGTCCCGACCCTTAAATGGACAGATCCATTTAGTGCTCCTCCTCCTGGGGTAGGGGAATCCAATTATAAACTGCCTGGTCACCACATCAGTAGCCCTTTTGTGGTGTTCCAGTGCAGTTGCAGTTTGTTTGAGCTCTGTATATGATCCTTGGCATTGTCTTCCTAGTTTTCCCGGTGTCCAGTGTTGTGGCTTGTCTGACTACCCGCTTGGTATTGGACCTTCGGCTCTGGCTGACTACCTGCTCTGGTACTGACTCCTGGCTTGTCTGACTACCCTCTTGGTTTTGACCATCGACTCTGGCTGACTTCCTCTGGTTATCCCCCTTGGTTGCCTAGACCTTCTGATACTGACTGTAGGCCTGGTCAGTCCATTTATTAATTGGTTGCCTTTTTTGCTTCACTCCTCTTCAGTTTACTATCTATTTCAGGGTTTAGCCCTAGCACTTCAATATCAGTATACTATCTATCTCTGGGTCCTAGCCCCAGCATTACTATATCAGTATACTATCTATTTCTGGGTCCTAGCCCCAGCATTTCGATATCAGCGTACTATCTATTCTGGGTCCTAGCTCCAGCATTACTGTATCAGTACACTATCTATTTCTGGGTCCTAGCCCCACTTACTACGTTTGTATACTTTCTTTCTCTGGGTCCTAGCCCCAGCATCAGTGCTATTGCTTGTATCCTAGCCTTAGACTTGCAGGTGCAGTCTACTCTTTCTGGTAGTAGCTATTGCTCCCTGCTTAGCTCTCTATCTCTGCCAGAGTGTATATTTATTTGTCATACTTTATTATTGTACAATAAAGGTGCTGTTACTAACTACTGTACCATCTCCTGACTCCTCCTTGGGTTCCGGGACACTGGGTAGCAGTGTGAGCAGCACATGTCATTACCTTTGCCTGCTACTACTGGTGCCAGTGTGCCTTTTAATACTCAGGAGGAGGAGGAGGAGGAGATGATGGCAGGTGTGACAGCAGGGGACCCTAAGCCACACTTGCCATTCCCAAGATGTCCCATTGCTACTACCACACAGCAGCCAGAGAGTGTTGGGGGTGAGGTAAGGTGTAATGGTGAGGTGGAAGGGTAAGTGAAGGCGAGCAGCCAGACTAGAAGTCAAGAGAACCCATAACATTACCCTGACCCTGTGATTACTCTTCTCCCAGCATTGTGCCTCTGAGACCTGATGCTGTGGAAGGAAGAACTGGCTAGCAGCAAAATAGCATCAACACAAATCAGCTGCATGTGCCTGCTGCTAGTGCTGCCAATCTGCCTTCTTCACCTCAAGAAGAGATGGCAAGTGTGACAGTAGGGGACTCCCTGTAACATTTGTCATCATCACCAACACCAACCAGTGAGACCCTTATAGAACAGCAGCAAGGAGGGACTGCAGTTGGTGGTGATGAGAGTGATGTTGGAGCAGCTGGGGTGGAAGAAACATGAATGGCATTTTTATCCCCAGGAATGGGAGACAGCTTTGCAAATGGGATTGGCATCACCACCTCTGCCAGCAGTGAGATTGTGGAATTTGTGGAGTTTGCTGCTGCTATAATTCCTGCTGATGCTGAGTTGCTAGGGCAGCAGGATGGAGTAGGCTAGTGTGCTGCAGACCACAGTGGCCACTGTGAGAATGGGGTTCAGCACTAGTGATGCAGGACTAGGACAGGTTCCAGTTACCAGCAATATTCCTGGTCCTAGTTCAAGTGCTGATTCAGAGGCATCAGCAGCGTCATCCTCTGATCCAGCCAATGAAGGGGATTATGGAGGAGAAAGAGAAAGAGTCAGGTGTTTACAATATGTGTTTATCATGATTCAAGTGCTCCTGTGTATAAGGTTTCATGCTATGTATCAATAAAACTCCAAGATTTTATCCCATCTTTGAAGAGTTGTCTGCTGAGTTACTATTTTAATTTGTTTGGATTTCACTGATTGCGAGGGGTGGACTCCCTGGCTATGTGCACCAGCAGCTACATGACAGAGGTGCCAGGTGAATTCAGCGCTTCTGTGCTGGCTTGGTTGAGTGAAGCACCTGTTATCCATGGATATGTGTTGGTTTAATGAGGTTGCTAGAAAATTAGATGCCTTATATATATTTATCTAGAGCGGTTTTCTTTCATATATGCAAAAAATCATCATTGATTCCTTAGGGTTTGCAAGCCTGAGTCCAAAAAACCATCACTGTTTCCTCAGGGTTTGTGACTCTAACAAGACTGAGTATAAAAAACCATCACTGATTCCTCAGGGCTTGTGACTCTAACAAGCCTGAGTGCAAAAAATCATCACTGGTTCCTTAGGGATTGTGACTCTAACAAGCTTGAGTGCAAAAAATCATAATTGTGACTCTAACAAGTCTGTGTCCAAAAAACCATCACTGATTCCTCAGGGCTTGTGACTCTAACAAGCCTGAGTGCAAAAAATCATCACTGATTCCTTAGGGATTGTGACTCTAACAAGCTTGAGTGCAAAAAATCATCATTGTGACTCTAACAAGTCTGTGTCCAAAAAACATCCCTGATTCCACAGGGGTTGTGACTCTAACAACACAAAGTCCTACAAATCAATATTTCCTAAGGGCTAGGGCCTAACACAAGTCCTACAAATCAATGTTGTGCCAATCAAGTGTAAGTCCTGCCTGCCAATCAATGTTTTGTCAGAATTTGGGTCTAGCACAAGTCTAATCCTACAAAGTATCCTCTACGAAATACTCTATCTATCAAGTATAAGTCTGCCCCAATCACAGCTTACGTCAGGGGGGTCCCTGCCTCTGTCACGCTACGTCCCAATTTATTTATTTTTATTAACTGTCCTCCCAATCCCAGTCAACAACCCCCCAAACAAATTCCCTGTTCAACTGATTCTTTCCCCAAACTCCACTCACACAGACATCCTCATATCCCTTTTATACTATGCCTGTGGGAAATAAAATAACATTTGCTATGTGATGTTTGTAAATTCAGTCTTTTTAGTGATTTCAATGTGATGAGCTAGGTGAAAAATTGGACAAAAGTCACTTTTCACATGAAATTTTATGCTAGGCGGAAAGTTCAATTTTTCACAGATTTTGGTTTGAAGCGAAGGATTGGTTTGGCACTCAAAGGATTAGAAATGTACAGTATACCAATATACAATCATCCCCTCAGCTATGTATCATTTTTCATAGTCATATTTGTTGTGCCTCCCCAAGGAACAAAACTGGGGATCAGGCAGAATCCATGGGGATTTGTGGATACCAGCTGCCCCCAGTCTTGGTCCATTGGTCACTGGAAGCCATAGAACCCCTTGTACACTGCCTGGCCCCCAGCCTTGTTCCCTTATGCACGGGTACCCACAGAACCCTATTTACAATGTCTGACCTAACATTCAACATTGTTCCCTTGCCTACAGGTAGCCACACATCCCCATGGACACTGCCTGGGAAAGGAACCAAGGCTAGGGGGTGTCAGTCAGTGTATCTGTGGCTAACACATAATGGTGATGTTCCCCATTCTACCCCTCAATGAATATGATTGACATGCTGCCTCACAATGCTTGCCCATTCTGCCATATGTTACAGTATACACAATCTCTCCCATTACATGCACTATTTTTTTTTAAGAAAATTAGACCTTGCGGGTGGCATGGGGACTCCCCCTAGCATTGACCACCTATCCAATAGGACAGGTGATCAATGCAGTGACCAGGAAGCCGATCCCCACCTTACCCTACCTCCTCCCCTTCAACCCAGCATTCTACTTATGTCCAAGTTGAAAAGGAGGATCCTAAATATGCCCATGATGTGAGGGGATCTTGAGGATCCTCCTACTCAATCAAGACATTAGTAAAATGCTGGGTTGAAGAGAAGGAAGTAGGGTAAGTCAGTGATCGCTTTCCTGGTCGCGCATTGGATAGGTGATAAACACCAGAAGGTGTCTCGATGCCCCCCGTGAGGTCGATTTTCTTGAAAAAAAAATGGTACATAGTGCAGGGTTACGAGATCCTGTCCTATGTGCATTTTTTTAACTATACATACGATTGCTTCCATGCTAATGGTTGAAATTGTGTATATTGTAATGTGTGCCAGAATGGAGAAGCATTGTGGGGCAGCATGATGATCACATTCATTGTGGGGGGCAGCATGTCAAACATATTAATTGTGTGGGCAGAATGTTGAATATATTAATTGTAAAGCAGAATGTTTATCATATTCAGTGTGGGAGCAGCATGTAGAATATATTAATTGTGGGGGAGAATGGGAAACACCACCATTATGTGTTAGCCACTGACTGACACCCCCCACAGCCTTGTTTCCTTGCTCGGGCAGTGTCCATGGGGATTTGTGGATACCAGTAGGCATAGGAACATGGCTGGGGGCCAGGCAGTGTACATGTGGGCATGTGGTGAGGGACATTATGTTGAAGAAACTTTAGTGAGTAATCTCAATGGGCCTTTGACATGGATGCATCAGGAAATCACCATTATGAACCCTCTTTGACCTTTAGTGCATCTCGGCCAATGTACATAAAAAAAAAAAAGACTAAACTTCTGGTTGCGCAACTATGATTAAACAGGGGTATCTTGAAAAGATGCCCTGTTGGTGTGCATTAACAACAAAGGTTAAGAAACACTAAGGTAGATCGTAAAAGCAAAATACATACATTAGTACATATCTACAAACACACAACACTACCTTGTATAATTACATACACATAATTATTGTATTGAAATTGAGGTTTAAGCTAAGAGGTGCAAATCTAGAGCAAACCAACTGCACCATGTGGGGTGAAATTTTAAATTGGTCTTTTAACAACCTTGAATGTTAAAGAGGTTGCCAAGAAGAAGCTTCACAGTGAGCATTGGGGGCCTCTCTAGCATTCATGGGGTAAAGCCTCATTTAAATTAAAAGTGATTATAACTCCCCCCTCTATAGTATAGTTGGTTTGCTGTAGAACTGCTCCACTATAGCTTGATGAATAAGGCCCTAAGCCACATGACATGATATGGCCATAGTGTACCAAGCTTGCCACCATGCAGTATCCCTATACAGGCAAGTCCTAATTACTTTACTTAATTTATTTACTGTGTTGTGAGCTGAATCTCTTCTTCTTTCCACTTTATAATGGAGAGAGATAGAGAGAGAGAGAGAGACTCGGTGAGGATGATGTGCTAAGAAAATCCTGAACAATTCTGGGGCAAAATAATTGCACTATAGGAGACAATTAACAATTCCCAATAATTAGATGGGGTTTTAACCCATGAATGCTATAGAGGTCTCCAGTAGGGATAAGCTGCAATTTTCATGGAAAGAACACCGTTTGCCACTTTTCCTGGGAAAAAAGCCTGTATATAGAAAACACTTCAAGTTTCCACCTTCCCATTACCATCAATTAATTTCTCACAAGATCTTTGCCATTTTCCACTTATGGTTTCCATGGCTATGAGAATTCCCACCCCAATAATATAAAAACCCAGATTTTTTTGCTGTGCTGTGAGGTGTAGTTTAGTAAGAATAAAAAAGTGAGAGGGGTGAGCTACAGTTCATAAAAAGTTTTAAGCAGTTGTAGCCTGCTGCTGAAGTTGCACCTGCACTGTGCAGTGTGTATACTGAGGCACTTAAAAATGAGTAAGAGGAGTTGGAGAACTGCTTGTGCTGATGTGGAGGAGAAATCCTCTAGAAGTAGCACAAGCAGACTAGAAGATTGTGATGCCATTCCTACCATGCTCAGGGCCCTGGGGCTTGATTATGAAGAATGGAACTATCATCGCTTATGATTTAGTGCAGTGAAGAATATGAGAGGAGACTCTTCAGCTCTTATAGCTTTTTAATTTTTGGTAGTTGTATTACTGGCAAGCCGGAATGTGCCCAGGTATATATGCACTCACACTATTTTGTCTACAATAATGGCAGACCGAATGATGCCCTGATAATAGGATATATTACTGATATTAATTTAATTTGGTGATATAACTATACTGAAGTAGTTTTCTCAGCACGTCAGATTATGCCCCGACAATAGAGAGACAAATATCTCTTGAGGGTGGATTTATTGAACTATAGTGTTCATGCACTATTACCTGCTTGGTACACTCTCATAATTGTCTTTCTTAGATGTAATGGCAAACAAGCTGATGTCCCGATGATAGAGTATAGTGTTGACATGGACTTCTGCAGTGTATAATTTTGCTTGTTTGCAATCTAACTGTGCCTCAGCAATAGAGAGATATACTTGTATAGGGGATGGATCTCATAGTGTCTATATACCACTATATACTTGGAGAAACTATCTTGATATTGAGTGTTATATCTACATAATTATTTACTGAATCCTGTTGTTAGGGGAATGATAAAGTGGCTACCATGGCTCATTTCCACATGGGAATGCATGTTAATGAGTCATTGTAGTATTCATGTGAGTGGATTTATATGTTAATGTGGTGCTTCGTTGCATGCACTAAACTCTGATAGCAGCCTCTGCTGTCAGAGTTCTCAGTCCCAGCATTGCCTGCCTGAGGTTGGCAATGTTGGGATCTCTCTGTAGCTCCCTAAGGAGTATTGCATACCCCTATATCGGGTCATGTGTGGGCAGGCTGCGCAGCCTGGCTCACTAGAAGATAGTCAGCATCAGCTGCAGAGTGAGATTTCTGCCTCAGGGTCACAAATGAAGAAGCTGCAATCAGAATGCAAATAAAATTTACCAATAAATGTTTTAGTTAGCCTGCTATTTTTTCAGAATATACATGTGATTATATGGAAATGCTAAGAACAATTCTTGTTCAGAATAATCCCACAATGGTGAGTCTCTAAATCTTATATCTGAACTGTGTCATCATGAATCTGCAGTCATAGCTTTAAAGAAGGATCCAACTAATTTTAATATAATTAGAATCTGCAGGTACGCATATCAGAGTTCATGGTTCAGTCACAGGGAACTAGACATTGCTGCAACTGGCTGGGAAAAAAAACATCAACCAATCACTGCATACCAGACTCACTGTGCTTTAACAATTGATATGAAACAGAGATTTGGCTCATCCCAGAAATCCAGATATAACTAAGCCCAGTCATTATACTACTTATGGCTTTGACTCATAGTTAAAATGAGCAGTAAATTTTGTTATGAGAAAAAATATATGTTGTAGGCTATTTCCTGCTGAGTAAAATAAGGGTACCCCCATTGCTGAGAGATCAATATTTCCAGAGTTATTTCAGTTTAAAATCATGTGGGGTTTTTTTTTACATTAACAGTACCCTCTAGTGGTCAATTACAATTGGTTATTCTGTTACATTCCATTTGAGAGGAAAGTCAATGACAAACAGCTCTTTATAGAATGTGACAGAAGCTGCTGAGTCATGCTGTCAGTTGGAACATTCAAGAAGTAAAAACACAGTAAATTCACAACCTGATGATTTGAACTGTTAGAACTTTAAATAAAACAACTGAGAGCTGGGGAAGTGCCCTTGTATTACTCAGCAGGAAAAGCTCTATAACATATACAGTTTTATCAGTAAATATTACTGCTCTTTAAATGGACAATATCCCCTCAGAAAGAATAGAGTTCAGTCATGTTTAACTCTTTGTGTGCCAGAGAGTAATAAAACACAATGTGTTGGATACATCTCTAGCTCTCAAAGGGTTAATATTATGTATTACACTATACATCTATAGCAAAAATATGTATCTGCTTCAATGCAGATGGGTCAGATATAGGTTAACATGAAAATCATTCAATCTCATTGACTCACCTACATTTAGTGAGGCTTCAGCAATCAATCAGTACATATAGTGGAGGACACAGCTCTGAGTTGTATGAACCAGAAAATCTATAAATATACCATGAAACCCTGAAATTTTCAATAAATTAAATGCTCTTCTAAGAAAGACTACTAACATGGTGCATTGTCTACAGTTCATATCAGCAGATACTCCTGGGGGATATGCACAAAGGTGAGATAAAGATGAGATAAACCACTCCAGTATGAGAACATTTCTAGTTCCTATCTTATTCTTCAGAGCCTATATTCCCAGAAAGATAAATCTTAGTACACGATAGGCTCCATAAATTAACACCTTTATGTCATCTTAGAACATTTCCCTCTCTGACCAATCAAATCAATTCATTTGGGTTCCAGTACAATCCTTAACCTGATAATACCCCGCTCCATTGACACTCACTCAAGTATAGATTAGAATACCAGCTGCCTGTTTGTAGTCTCAACCTGGATTTTCTCAGGTTTTCTAAAACTCATTCAAAACAGACCCCACCCCTTTATCTAGATATACTTCCTTCATACATCAGTCTTATATATCTATTTATATATTTTGCATTGTATCTGTATTTGCCTGTATATGATTATCTGTTTTTTTCTGCCTTTAGTTTACACTTCCTCAAAACAGGAGATGTGTTTTAATTATCTTTATTATTTTATAAAGTGAAACTAACTAGCAATAGACTACAACAGAGATCAAAGGAAGAAATAGTATACATATGCAGATAGAATCGACTGTCATTTTTAAATGGTTCAAAACACAATATAATGTAGAGACACTACAGGGGGTTGCATTATAGATGGTAGGGTTATGCATGCGACCTATGGACTGCAGATTTGACACTCCTAACCTAAAATAAATTTCTACAAGCAATAAGTAAAAAGAGGTTTTTTTTTGCTTTTGTAACGCTATATAGCCTTACTCAAAGTAACTTTTTTCCATGAAGTAGAATGCAATATATTTTGTTGAAAAATGAACTGTGACATAAATATGATTGTGGTTAAGTAACAGCTGATTTTAAAAAGTGTGAATATACTACAGTCAAGGATATGTTTTTTCTGTGTGTGTGTCTTAACTGCTGGTGAATGACCACAACGCACAATGTACACTTGCAAGACAGCTGAAGATTTTTCCAGTCTCAATTTGTGTGCAAGTGTGTGTTAAGTGCCGTTGAAAAATAGTGACCTTTAATAAAGTATTGTATCCTGGGACTACTTTCCCAGACACTCAGTGACCTTTCAAACCAGACTGGGGTGAGGGGGGTGTGGAGTTTGGACTTTGAACCGGCCAGTTCCCGCTGTGTTTCTCTTGTTTGCCAGACTACTTTTTATGGTATAACAAGGGAGAGGTTCTTTATGCAAAGCAAGCTGAGCTGCCAGCCTCAACCTTTGCAAATCAATTTGTCTGTGAAGACAAGTCCACTGGAGTGAAAGATGGTATAGCAGAACAAACTCCATCTCTCATTGTGATAGCATCGCTTGTGGCACTCTTGTCACTCACATCAATGTTAAAGGGCTACTGAAAAAAAAAAGTCATTTTTAACCCTTACTGAATGATGAGATATCTCCTTTCTTCACACTGGAAGGTCATATATCATATCTGACACAGCGTAGGCATATATTTCAGGGACTCTTTAACCCCTTGGATGTTATAATTAACAAATACAAATATGCGGATGGTTATAATTAACAAATACAAATATGTGGATGTTTTAAGGTGATACGTATGTTTTTGCTCAACTTAATTAATTAATTAAAAGCTTTGACCCATTTTAATATAAAAGGACACTTTTGATAGTATTGTCCAGTGAAAAAATCTGATATCTGTTAAAAAAAATTACACAAACTGTAGAAAATGTATTCATTCTTCTAAGACTCGATTAGTATCAGTGAGACTGCTGGTGAAAAAATAAATAAACATATTCTTATGAGTCGCTTAAATATGGGTGATTAATAAATTATCTGAATCTTTGGATTTTAATTAAAATATGATTTAAAGCTTTTTTTTTTTTTTTTTAAAGAACCATGTATTTTCTTAAAATCCGAAAATATTGTTTTATTCATAGGGTTTAGGAAAACCCTTACTTGACCCCTTCTTATATTTCACCTTCATGTAAAATTACCTGCATATGGTTATAATAATATATCTTAGTATTTATAATATAATATTCATCACCACAAATTTCCAATACTCATTACCAACCCTACCCCTAAATCAACCATATTGCTCGAAAAGTTCCCTTATCTGGAAATATTTTCAAAAGGGTAAAAATTGTTAGAAAACTGTACATACTGTAAATAAACATATTTATTATAACATGAATATAAATGAAAGAGTATGCAACATGGTATTAACTTGAAAATGTGAAATTACAATCCACATACTCCATGTAACTTAGTTTAAAAAAAAAAAAAAAAAAAAAAGGAGCATCTGGGTGGTAAGGAATAGTACATTTTTATAGGATTCATTAACTTTCCAGACTTGGAGACACATCAAGGCAATCCTAAAAAGCAAACATAAACATATGCAAATGATATGCTTTGAAGAAATACATTTATACATAAATCAAGTCCAAGGTACAGGGAATTTTATTTATTATGAAAAAATAATCATACCATTTAAAGCTGTTAATGAATGTTCAGTGTTACAAACATATTAGATAAATATATTTAAGTGATAATACACGCTTTTCTAAGTAAAACTTGATTCACATTATACTATTAATTAAGTTAAATGCTATATTGGTATATTTTGTGTGGTAATGTTGTATGCATACTGGATACGTGTGTTTTTCAGAAATGCTGTGTGTGGGTGCTATATTTCTGAACATAACAAAACTAAGATTACAGCCTCTGACATCTGGAAAACATGCAGCTAGCATGTTAAAACTTCAGCAAGATCAACTTTGCCTTTTATCTTCTCAGTTTAGGTATAATGTTTACCAGTTGTGATTAACAAGTTGTGATCGTGTTTATCTTGTGTCTGAATTGCTTCAAGATTTCTTGTTCGAGATTCATTTATCAGGAAAGTTCAACAGAAGAAAAACTATGTTTTTTTTGTCTCTGTGGGTAATTTTACATCTGAATTGCATCCAAATGTGGAAATCACCATTAATAGTGTGATAATCACAGTTAACATGTTTCATGTATTTAAAAATGTAGATCTTATATACAATAGAAAATAAGGCTGCAGACAATTTAAATTATATAACCGTGACATACTGTATTTTATCACAATTTTTATTTTCATTATTATATAAAATTTACTTTTGTGTCTGACAGTTGTGAACAGTTTGTTTATCCTATTACATAAAGTGGTAGAATGCGTCGCTCACTGTGAGACGTAACCGCACATGCGCAGTAGAGAGTCTCTACTGTGCATGTGTGGTTTCGCACACAGGGAGCTTGGCTGTGAGCCGTCTGGAGCTCCCTGATAAGGATCAACGCGTTTGGCGAGTCTCTACTGCACATGACTGCAGTCATGCTCAGTAGAGACTCACCGAATGCGCTGCCCTGCTCCGGACGGCTCACGTCCAGTCTCTGCTCCCAGCTCCGGTGCAGCTGGGTGCACTTTAGCCAGTGTATATGAGCTTTCATACTAGTACATAAATAAATCTTATTGGGGATGATGTATGGAGAGGAAGTTGAACAGTTCTTGTCCAAACTAACTGCACCATAGGGTAAATGCCTCAGATTCTTAATCCCCTGAATGCTTCAAAGGCTTCCAACACATTGGGAAGCAATATGTTGGAACCCTCTCTACAATTTAAAGAGATTAAACCCCATTTGAATAAATGAAAATGGCTATTTTTTCTACAACAATGCAGCTGGTTTGTGTCAGAACTATTCCATTTCCTCTTAGTACATTAGCCTCCTAAGACTCATGTCCTTAAAAATCACAAACTGTATAATTTTTACTTTTTCCCCCATTTGTCTTAGTAGTTAGCTAGGAGAATAATATATCAGAAAATATTCAAAAATAATCTGAATACTGCAAGATATCTATGCAAAGAATAGGAGACTGTAACGGTTTGTTTGACACACAGACACAGTGGTTTAGGATACAACACAGTTTTATTGAAATCACAGTAATAAAATAACCTTCACAGGTCCTGCAGTATATCAGCAGAATAATACAGACACACGACAGGTTATATATACATATGCCTACACAGGTCCATCATAACAAAGTCCACAACAGTCTATACTGACACAGGTCAGGCAGATTATAATGGATTCCCAGGAGCAAGGTTCTGCATGGGTTAATGATCTTCTTAGAGTGTAAACAGTCCCATGTGCAGAGAGGTCTGTGATGGGGCTCTCCTCATATAGACAGCCAAAGGATTCGTAACGCCCAGAACCAGATAGGCAGAACTAATGTGAACTGCTTAGGCAACAATGGGAACAAAGTTACATAAAGTACTGCCGTAGCCGTAACGGAGACCAAGCCACTTGCACTCTGCCGGAGCAGTAACGGAGGCAGACACATGCACTTAGCGGAAGCAGTAGGGGAGACAAACCGGTGGCTCACCACCGGTGCAGTAACTGAGGCAGACACTTGCACTTCGCAGAGGCACAAACAGAGACTAGACCCATGGCAAACTGCCATAGCAGTAACGGAGACAAACACTTGCACTCTGCAGAAGTAGTAGTTATGGAGGCAAACCGGTGGCTCACTGGCAGAGCAGTAACGGAGGAAGACACTGGCACTTAGCAGAGGCAGCAGCGGAGACTAGGCCCAAAGTAAACTGCCGTAGCAGTAACGGAGACAAACACTTGCACTCTGAAGAAGTATTAATGGAAGCACACCGGGGATCCCTGCCGGAGCAGTAACGGAGGCAGACATTTGCACTTAGCAGAGGCAGTAATGGAGACTAGGCCCAAGGTAAACTGCCGTAGCAGTAATGGAGGCGGACACTTGCACTCTGCAGAGGCAGTAACGGAAGCAAACCGGTGGCTCACTGCCGGAGCAGTAACGGAGGCAGACACTTGCACTCTACAGAGGTAGTAACGGAAACTAGGCCCAAGGCAAACTGCAGTAGCAGTAACAGAACTGACCGCTGGTACTCTGCAGGAGGAAATGGACACAATTGCCAGACAGTCAGAATGTCGCCTAAGCAACACAGCACAGGAACGCCAACCAAGCTGGGTCGAATCACGGAGCAGGAACGTCAGCCAAGCCGGGTCGGATCACGGAGCAGGAATGTCAGCCAAGCCGGGTCGGTACACAGGAGCAGGAACGTCAGAAGAATAGTCAGGCAAACCGGGTCATTACACAGGAGCAGAAGACAATATGCAGAGTAGTCAGGCAGGCCAAGTCGGTACACTGGGAATCACTGAGCAGAAATAAGCACTGGCACAGGAACACCACGAAAGGGCACCAGAGGGGTGCCAATAGCCCAGTATATAAAGGTTATACTGGGCAGGACAAACACATGGTAGCCAATGGAAGCAAAGCACAGGATAGACTGACAGAAAAACAAAAGCAAAAAGAGCACAGGCACCGTGATAGAGACACTGTGGAGTTAAGTGTCATATGACACATGCAGGGGCGGATTGTAGGGGAATACAAGCCAGGGCATTTTTGTTTTTTTTGTTTTTTTTTAAAGCAGCCCACTAGCTGCACCAACGTCCCTATAGATGCCCCCTTGTGGCCCCTGTGCGGAATGGGAGAGCAGGCGGCAGGATATTATGTCATATCCTGGTGCTCTGTATTAACAAAGAACTCAAAGGCTGTCAAAGAGAGTGCTTGTGGAAACACAGACCTCTCCTTCAAAATATCGTGGGACGGTGAGGTAAGATCCTCTGATCTCCCCCACCAGCCCATGATCTAGAGGCCCTCCGGGGGATGCCCGATCCGCCCATGGACACATGCATTGATCTAGATGACTGTGGGTATTTTTTTACATTATTTGAACACTCCATGTCAAAACATCCAATCTTTAATATATTTTGCCGGCTATATTATACAACAACATATAGAGACCCCCCACCTTGTTGTGCGAGTCCACTGTGCATATTTATATAGATTGGTGGGAAACACTCTCATTTAAAGGGATAGTAATACTTAAAATGGAAAATCATATTTATTGTAGTGTTTATCTCCCTGAGTAAAACAAGGTATCTCCCATTACTGAATGGTATTTTATTCAAAATGTATTGTAGCTCAAACTTGAAATTTTAAGTGCAGTATTATGGTGAACTGAAACTGTACAGTGGTGCTGTTGCTACACCATCCTATGTAGATTTATGGTCAGCTGACCAGAGTTGTCCATAGGATGGTGTAGCAACAGCACCACTGTACAATTTAAGGACACTTTGATATTGCACCTAAAAATGTTCAAGTTTGAGCTGTAATAACGTTTGAATAAAACACCTTTCAGCAGCGGGGGTACCCTTGTTTTACTCAGCCTGTAACATTTCATGATGATGCTGGTGGGACTGGCAGTCAGACAGTTCACCAGTAGGAAGTTCAGAAACTGCTGTATCATGAAATAATATCATGTCATTTCTGGTGATATCCATTCCCATCATATCACTCTCTCATTCCTGCTTAGTCTGTGCTAGGAAAGGTCTCATCATCATGCAATAATTATCACCACACCACCCTCAGCACTTCTCTTTCTTGTGGTGGTGATGGTGACTATGAGGGTATCATGGTTATAGGTGCTTACAGTCCCAGACACTGCAGCACCAGGCACAGTCAGGAAGATGAAACTCTGTGCAGCAACTGATGCATATAGCCACCTGGGGTTAAAACACATTTGCCAGCTTCAGTAGTACACCCAAGGAACCAGAGGACATGGTGGCAGAAGTGGCAGTACTAGCTGCTGGTGGGCTCTGAATGAGGTGGGGGGGTGGCAAGTGCAACAATATCTGGTGCTAGTCATGGGCACAAGGGAGGTGGTGGCGGGATCACAGCACTATATTCTGGTTGATAATTGCATATCTCAGTCTCTGGGGGGATGTGGTGGCGGTCATAGTGGCATCATTATCTGCTGGTGGGCACTGGCATCTCTAATTCACTAGGATAGGGTAGAGGTGGTTGAAGCACTATCTGCTGGTGGGCTTTCCGGACTACTGCTACTACTAGAACTACTGTTGTTACTACTGAATTCCTCTACATCAGCAGCAGCAGCAATGCTCCAACACACACTCACATATGCATACATACACACACACACGCACACATACACACTGGCTACCTCTGGCTAACTCTCTCTCTAGCTACACAACTACTCCAAACTATTTTTTCCTCTTTATAGCTTTCTCTGCTTCACCAACTCTCCCTGTCTCATCCACACCTCAGTGGTGGTACTGAAAAGTGGGAAATGTTATATATTTTCTATGTGCAGGAATTACTGTACAAAAAAAATTACCTTTTGCCCATATCTAGTCAAAACTGAATCTAGTTTTATATATTGTGCTTTCTTTAAAGTAATACTAATACTTGAAAACTTTTAAATTTAATTCAATAGATATTTTAAAAATACATTAATTGTGCCATTTTCAATCTCCCAAATCTTTATGGTTTGGGAAATATGTCTGCAAAGTTCCCTCTTCCTCCCCTTGTGCTGACGTCAGCTTTCTAACTTAGAGACGGAGCTCGCAGTCCATAGAACGTCCTGAGGCTCTTCAGCAGAGCCGTGATCACGGTAATTACAAAGAAATACTTCATTTGAACGGTCTACAACTATGCTGCGCATGACTGCAGAGTGCCCAGTGAACAGAGAGGCTCCGGGCATCAGCAATTTTCCCTATTATGCAGTTGGTTGGTTTGCCACAGAATTGATCCACATTACTTTGTGCACGTGGTCACATAGTGTAAAACGGAGAAGTCTAAACAAACAACTGATCCACAGTCAGGATTAAAAAAATCTGGATCTTTATTGCAGATTAGTTTAAAAGCCTGTGTACACAGGCCACCGTGCCACCCAGCATCCTCGAATGATGCCCGGAGCCTCTCTGTTCACTGGCCCCCCTGCAGTCATGCGCAGCACAGAGTGCCCGAATGTGCCACGGCGCATTCAGGCACTCTGTACTGCACATGAATGCAGCACAGAAAGTCTCTTCTTCGCATGACGGCTTCTGACAAACATCCTAGCGAATTATTATATAGGATAAATCCATCTAAACCAATGCATGCTGCTGGGGAGAGGATATGTCTGCAATAAAATAAAATTAAAAAAAAATTCAGATTTTATCTTTTTAATCCCAAGTGTGTATGGGTTATTTGTCCAGACTACTCTATTATACATGATATAGAAATGTTATGAAGATGAAAAACTGTAAATTCTACTGCTTAGTAACTGTTGGAGTACCAGAGGTTTGTGCACTCAGAGGGTTAAAACTTTATTTGTTTTGTCTATATGCATTTCTAAGTCTATATCATAGGAATAAGCGGCAGTCAAGTACATCTATGTTTTGTTTTTGCATTGTAGCTGCAATTTCCTGTTTATAATGATACATTTATGTCACAACCCCACACAATAAATAATAGGGTTCAATAGGACTGCATGGATCATAAGGGGAACACATATTTTTATAAGCCTTTATCAGATTGTAAACAGAAACAACTAACAACTACAAACGACATCAAATGATCAAAAATAAACTATATAGATGTATCTGACTGCTGGTGTGAAGGACACTTGTCTAGGTAACTCATTCTGATAAATAAAATAAGAAACGTTTTTTACAAGTGTATAATTTCCCTTTAAAGTGGTGATTGCGCATCCTTGCCATGTTTACTGTGTTTATTTACATTATCACCTGAAAATTAACTGCTGTTGCATGTATTTAAATAACCTGTATTTCATACAAGCATCTGTACAAATTCTCAGTTCTATTCCCGAGGCCTAAAATGTAGTCTTAATTTAGTCTGTGTAGATTCATGCCTTTTGCAGCACTCCCTCACTATAATTTCTGTAACAATCTTGATCAAGTGTCTCAGAAGTAATAGTATAGCATAACTCCCAACATTTCAAAGAGGGACACATTTGTTTTAGGTGGTGTTGCTGGGGAAGTGGCTGGTGAACAGAGCATTGCCAAGGTTTCATAACTAGTGTTGAGCGAGCGTGCTCGGCCGATGCTCGGATCGGCTCGAGCATCGCTCTGCTCGGCACATGGCGGTACTCGTACGAGTACCGCCATGTGCTCGCCCGACATGTTCGGGTGAAGAGGATCTGTGCCGGAAGAGGCACAGATCCGAAGACGCTCCGCTGGACCACCAGGGAATGGAGGTACGGGGGCATTGCGGAGATGAAGGGGGCATTGCGGAGATGAAGGGGGACATTGTGGAAGAGGGGCATAGACTCTATGCCCCTCTTCCACAATGTCCCCCTTCATCTCCGCTATGCCCGTCTTCCACAATGTGCCCCTTCATCTCCGCTATGCCCCTCTTCCACAATGTCCCCCTTCATCTCCTATGCCATAGAGGAGATGAAGGGGGACATTGTGGAAGAGGGGCATAGCGGAGATGAAGGGGGACATTGTGGAAGAGGGGCATAGACTCTATGCCCCTCTTCCACAATGTCCCCCTTCATCTCCGCTATGCCCCTCTTCCACAATGTCCCCCTTCATCTCCGCTATGGCATAGGAGATGAAGGGGGACATTGTGGAAGAGGGGCATAGCGGAGATGAAGGGGGACATTGACCAGGCACCCTCCGCTCATCAGAGCAGGGGGTGCCTGGTTTAATGCTCGAGTGCTCCCATTCATTTGAATGGGGCTCGGGTGCTCGGCCGAGCACTCGAGCATCAGGGGGTGCTCGGTCAGAGCACCCGAGCACCCGAGCATCGGGGTGCTCGCTCATCCCTATTCATAACCTATTGACACCTCTTTGTGTAGCTGAATAAATGATTTAGAGCAAGACCAAAGTATTTTAGTTAAACAGACTAGTTCATAAACTCATACACTGAAGTTTCAACAAACATTAATGCTAGTTTTATTGCTACAGAGCAATGTGATACACTTATATACACACCATACATTCTGTTATCCTAAAAAGAGGGACAACAGGGTGAGAAAGAGGGATTTGGATCTCAAAGAGGTACTGTCCCTCCTAAAGAGGGACACTTGGGAAGTATGGTACAGGATTATCTGTGTTTACTGATAATAATGACTCAGGCATTCAGGACAATGAGGTGTTTATTGTGAGGCGTGACCAAGAAACAGACTTTAACATAGATCACTATATGCAGGAAACTACAGATATAATTGAAAAAATATATGTATATATACATATGACTGTAGTATGAAGTGCACATACATGCCTAGGTAGGACCTTATGTTAACCAAAATAGAGGTATAGCTCAGTTTTAGATTTAGGAAAGAAATAATTTTAGTCATTTTCTAATCATTAATGACAACTATGCATACAACTAAGCAAAGAGTATGGTATATTTTTAATACAGAAACACAGCTGTCTAAACTTGTATAAGAAAAGTTCATTTATATACAGGTGAAGGTACTTCCACTGCAAATAAAGATATTTGGCGGATGCAGTCTGGGAATAAAAGGTAAATAAAGCCACATCTGATGTTTTATGTCTCATAGTGGCAACAGTACAAATTCACCATAGCAGCCCCACTGGCGATACTCTGTAAAGTCAGTGTCCTTGATTCAGGGTATACACTGTAGTGTGATCTACTATGGAAATGTCATGGTGGTCATACCACAGGTCAACAAATCCCTTTCAAGACATTGGTGGCCTAAGAATAACGCCTGCACAATAGCCTAGTTTAAAAGGATGCCAGTTTATGTTTGCATATTGTTAGATTTTAGTATTAATGCTTTTGATGCTAGAGAGGTTTCATTGGTCTCATTGGAAATCTTTATAGCATCCAAGGGATGAACACCACTAGTATGCTACCATAAACTCATACAGTAGAACATCCCCCCTACCCTACCATAAAAGACCCGGTGAAGCTTTAAATGCAATGCGTCGTACTGATGAGGGGTATGTAGGAGTCATTCCTATAACATACATTCCAAGCAGGAAATCTTATTCATCAGTCCCATAGTATTTGTAGGATAATAGCCATTACACCATTACCTCTAAGCCACTGACGTAAAGGGATAGTAATGTTTCACAAAAACAGCAGCTCCAATTAATCTTCATAGTATTTGGTCCATAACGGAGTGTTATTTCAGTACTGTCAGAGTTGTAGTCCAAGAATAATTTAATGGTAAAGTATTCCTCTCCCGCCCCTTTTACCTAGTGTAAGCCACCTCCCCTCAGATGTGGAATCTGGTCCTGGGACCAGACAGCTCACAGCAAGGGACAATCTTCTTACTGTGAACAGAAGGAAAGCCCTTCCCCCCCTTGACAGGTTTTTCCTTATGCTCACTGAAGATTGTCCCTCTCTGCAATCCATAAAGACAGTCTTGCTGCTCTGAGGAGAGCAGTGTTACATCAGTAAAAGGTGCGGGAGAGGGATATTTTATCATTCAATTACTCTTGAACTACAACTCTGACAGTATTGAAATAACACTCACCATGGCCCAAATACTAAGAAGGTTGATTGGAGCTGTTTTTATTGTGAAACATTACTATCCCTTTAAACATAGCATAGAGGAAAGGAATATTCTCAAACAAGCACAGACTACTCCACTGTCCTCCCCTTGACGCAAGCGAATTCTGGGGTATATAGCTTAGTAATTTGACATTAGGCAGGGGTAGAGACTGGAAATCTATTCCAGAGCCTGTTCAGAGCAGAACTGATGTGGTACATTCACTATAGTCACTTGAATATCCAATCGTCAGATCAGTTTTTGTTAAGAGTAATTGAGGTTGATGTATCCCATCTCTACTGGGAACTTATAACACTGTGCAGTTGAAGGAATATATTATGGGGCTTATATAAATATAAAATAAGGCAGTGGGATACATGTACAAAAGAAAAAGTGGAGACATTTGTGGGCAAACCAACTACACAAGAGAGAACAAATAAAAATTACCATTCATTTAGATTTTGCTCCAATGTGTTACTTCACAATGCCTCGGTGACTTATAGATTGGAGCAAACCAACTGCACCACAGTGCATTCAAATTGACTGTTTAACCTGTGAATGTTATTGATGACTTCCAAACATTTAAAGGGATAGTAATACTTTGCTTTATCTTTATTTTATTTTGTAGGCATTAAAAAAACATGAAGAACGATATAAGTCTTATCTCTTAAACCTTTATGGTTTGAGAGATATTCACAGGCAAAGTTTCCCCTCCCGTCCCTTTTACCTAGTGTAAGCCATCTCTTCTCAGATGTAGAATGCAGTCCATATACCAGACAGATAACAGAAGTGGACAATCTTCTTCCTATAAGAACAATGAAAGCCCTGCCCCCCTTGACAAGTTTTTCAGGTTTTTCCATTATATTAATTGAAGATTGTCCCTCTCTGCAGTCTACCTGGGCACCTCCCTTCTGATCTGGCTGAACAGTGTTACATCAGTAAAAGGGGCGGGAGGGGGATACTTTGTCATTGAATTACTCTTGAATTACAACTCTGACAGAATTGAAATAACACTCTCCAAAGTTCAGATACTATGATGATTAATTAGAGCTGCTTTTATTATGAAACATTACTATCCCTTTAACCCCTTCCCGACAAGTGACTTACCAGGTACGTCACGAAAAAATGTCACTTAGTGACAAAGGACGTACCTGGTAAGTCACGGAAGTCATTCACTACAATGGAAAAAAAAAAAAAAACCCCGTTGTTAAATGCCGGCCACGTGCACTCGCGGCCGGTCACTAAGGGGTTAAAGGTATACTAATGCTTAATCTGTAGAAATATATATATTGCAGGGTTTATCCTCCTGAGTAAAACACGAGTATGCCCACTGCTTAGAGGTGTTCTATTCAAAAGTTAATGCAGCTCAAACTTGAAATTTCTAAGTCAGTCGCTTGAAATTTGAATCCTTACAATATATATGTTCTACATATTAAGTTTTACTATCCCTTTAAGGGTTAAAAGGCATATTTAAATAAGTGTGAACTTTCATTCTGCCCCTGCTTGGTGGAGTTGGTTTACTCCAGAATTGTACTTCTTTAGCTTGATGAATAAGGCCCTGAAAGCCCCATTAAATCATAACGGGGGTTATGTACTAAGGCATGCTAAAGAGGTGATAAGGTGGAGATGATGTCTCCAATTATATCACTTCATTTCCTGTGTTATTCTATAGAGAGCCTATGCAGTAAGATCTCCAAAGCTGGATAAATCTTACTGCATTGGCTCCACAGAATAACATTGGAACTGGAGAAACGATAATCAGAGAAGTTATATCCGCAGTATCGCCTCTTAATCACGCCTTAGTGCATCTCCTCCAAGGACTTTTTGGGCTTTGTGCCCTTATGATACATTTTAGTGGCCAAGAATTGTTGCAATTTGACTGTGCTATGGCCCATAGAACCCTATGACACATAGCACCACCACGTGACATATGGATATAATTACAGCATAGCAGAACTTAAAAAACATTCCCTTAGTGGTTAAAAATAGTTCTATATAAAAATGATAATACACACAAAGTAGGTTTGCTTTGCTCTTTCAATGCAAAAGTATAAAAGAGAATAGTTGCTACATTTTCTTTTGATCACAGAGAGCATATAACTGCAACTCATGACAATGGACAAAAGGCTCACAGAAAATTACATTTATACAAATCAAAATAAGCTGAACTAACATTTGTTTGAATACATACCAAAATATGAGAGGCTCTGAGAACAAAAAAGAGCAAAGTGGCTTGTTCTATACCTAATCACAGCTCAGAGGCATTGCAATTTAGCGCTCTATTGCCATTAGAAAGGAGAAATTTCCACATACATTTTAGAATATTCTCATCCAAAAGGCCAGTCCAAATCCAAAATGATGGGCAAGTCCCCTATGCACAGGAAAACCAGCTAACCCCAGATGTATGTTTCGGCATTTTTGTGCCTCATCAGTGAGATGTGTCTGGATTCCCTAGGCACTGAGAGCAAGGGGTCCACATCTGGATTACCTTTCACTCTTAGAGAGACTACCTAAGAGTATTAATCCCTTAGTGACCGGCCACCCACGCACGGGGCTGGCACTTAACGCCCGCCAAACATTTTTTTCATGTTTTTGAATGACTTCCAGGGACGAGCATGTACGTCCTCTGTCCACCTGGGACATCCACTCGGGACGTACAAGTAAATCCTCAGGCGGTAAGGGGTTATAAATACATAACAATATGTAAGAGGCTCTGAGGATGAACATATAGCTCAATAGCTTGTTCTACAGCTAGTCAACACTCACAGTAGCATCACATTTTAGCTTTATACCATTATAGAGGAGAAATTTCCACATACATTTTAGACTAATCCCATGCAAAAGGGAGGTCCAGTTCCAAAATGATGGGCAAGTCCCTTTTACATGGAATACCAGCTCTGAGGATGAACAGAAGCACAATGGCTTGTTCTATGGCTAGTCACCTCTCAGGAGCATCACGTATGTTCTGTATGTTTCTAGTGCCATTACAGAGGGTATCTTCTAAATACTTATTAGACTAATTCTGTTAAAAAGGTCAGTTAAGTCCCAAGATAATGGACAAGTCATCTCTCCATGCAAACACCAGCTAAGCCTAGATATATGTTTTGGCCTTGGTGGGCCTCGTCAGCAAGGTGCAGCTGTATTCCCTATGCATTGAGAGCGAGAAGTCAATATCTGGATTGCCCTTCACTATTAGGAAAACTCCCTAAGAGTATTCAAAAATAAATACAAAAATGTGACAGGCTCTAAGGACAAATAAAAGCAGAATGGCATGTTTTAGGGCTAGTCACCAATCAGAAGCATCACACGTTAGCTCTCTAGTGCCATTACAGTGAAAATATGTCCACATGCATATTAAACTAATGCCTCCCAAAAGAGCAGGCCAGTTCCAAAATTACAGGCAAGTCCCCTCTGCATGAGAACACCAGCTAAGCCCAGGTGTATGCTTTCAGTCTTGTTTGGCCTCTTCTATGAGGCGCAGCTGGATTCTCTAGGCTCTGAGAGCAAGTGGTCCATGTCTTAATTACCCATCACTTTTAGGGAGACTCCATAAGAATATTCAAAATGCAGACAAAAATGTGAGAGGCACTGAGGATGAACATATATCTCAATGGCTTGTTCTACAGCTAGTCACCTCTCAGCAGCATCATGTTTTAGCTCTCTAGTGCCATTACAGAGAAGAAATTTCCACGTACATATTAGATTAATCCTGCCCAAAAGGATGGTCAAGCTCCAAAATGAAGGGGCAGTCCCCTCTGCACGGAAACATCAGCTAACCTCAGATGTATGTTTCAGCCTTGTTGGGCCTCATCAGAGAGGTGAACAAGGGGTTCATGTCTGGATTACCCTTCACTCTTAGGAAGACTCCCTAAGAGTATTCAAAAATACATACCGAAATTTGAGAGGCTCTGAGGACAAAAAAAGCAAAATTGCTTGTTCTAGAACTAGTCACAGCAAAGGTGACTCTTTAGTGCTCTAGTGCCATTACAGAGGAGAAATGTCCACATACATATTAGACTAGTGCCGTCCAAATGGGCAGCCCAGTTACAAAAAGATGGGCAAATCCCCTTTGCATGGGAAATACCAGCTAACCCCAGACATACATTTCAACCTTGTTGGGCCTCCTCAGTCAGTTGCAGCTGGATTCCTTAGGCACTGAGAGCAAGGGATCCATGTCTAGATTACCCTTTACTCTTAGGGAATATCTCCTTAAAGGGATAGTAATACTTTGTTTTATCTTTATTTTATTTTGTAGACAATAAAAAACATGAAGAACGATATAAGTCTTATTTCTCAAACCTTTATGGTTTAAGAGATATTCACAATCAAAGTTTCCCCTCCCGCCCCTTTTACCTTGTGTAAGCCATCTCTTCTCAGATGTGGAATGCAGTCCATAGACCAGACAGATAACAGCAGGGGACAATCTTCTTCCTATGAGAACAATGAAAGCCCTGCCCCCCTTGACACGTTTTTCAGGTTTTTCCCTTATCTTAATTGAAGATTGTCCCTCTCTGCCATCTACCTGGGCACCTCCCTTCTGCACTGGCTGAGCAGTGTTACATCAGTAAAAGGGGTGGGAGGGGGATACTTTGTCATTGAATTACTCTTGAACTACAACTGTGACAGAATTGAAATAACACTCTCCAAAGTCCAAATAATATGATGATTAATTGGAGCTGCCTTTATTATGAAACATTACTAGCCCTTTAACTGTACATTTTCTGGTCTTTTGGCCAAAATAACATGTAGGCAGTTTTTAATGCCGTTTCCAATTATGCAAACTTTAAGTCAGAGGTGAACAACATGAGACTCTCCAGCTGCTGCAAGACTACAACTCCTATGAACCCATGCCAGCCATTGGCTGATGGGAGTTATAATCTGGTAGCATCTGGAGGGCCATATATTGCCATCCCCTGGCTTATATAGTTCATTAATGAATATGTTTATTTTTTTATTATATAGCTCCATAACTTTAAGCAGTAGTTTACTTTTAAGGGTTTGGACAGTACAGGGTAAAAAGTGCTTAGGAAAATGAAACAATGGAAATGAGTCCCGAAAGCTTACAATCTAAAGTGGTAAGCGTTCATAGCTGTTTGAATATGAAAATTTATGTTGCATGCAACCAGGTAAAAAGACACAAAAATCCTCAAAGAAGTCATGAA